>OZ010598.1:24078478-24443478 GCA_963932145.1 Acanthosepion lycidas
TCTTTCTGGGACCCACCCAGGGACCTAAGGTTAGAAATGGTATCATGACACTTTCCACCAACAAAAAACAAAAACAAAAAAATTACATAGATAAAACCCTTTATAAAGTGTGAGCTGTACTTGTCAGAACAATTTTTTGTATCTTTTATTATTATTATTATTATTATTAGGTTGGTGCAAAAATAATGTCGTTTTCTCACATATGTTACTATGTGAGAAAACGACATTATTTTTGCACCAACCTATTATTATTATTATTTTCAATTAAAAAATGGTGATTTCTGCGCAATTGCAAATTTGCTTTCTTAACACATAGAATACACTGAAACAGCTGTCCTCAATGAGGTTTTGAAACAAGAAATCAATACTAAAGTAAATGAATATAAATTATCCACATTTATGATTCAAGTCCTTAATTCATAAATAAGGGGGTGGGTTCTGAAAAGATCACAGTGGAAGTCACTTCTGAAAATTAGTAAACCAGATAGCAAACAGGAGAACATTTTTTTTTTTGGAAAAAGGTAAAGAAACTTGAGAAATTATGTGCCAAGCATGTTGATTAATTGGTTGGTTGATTTTGTTTAGCAGAATATTAATTGCGATGGCTTATATAATGCAGAAATCTGAATATTTTGAACAGAATTTTATGACTTCAACTAAATATATTTTGTACGTCTTCAAGTACAGATAAAATATATTGTTGGACATTTTACTATAAAAATGTATTGCTGATCATTTTACTATAAAAATTTATTGTTGGACATTTTACTATAAAAATGTACAGCTGGCCATTTGGCCTTAAAAATGTATTGGTGGTCATTTTATTATAAAAATATATTGCTGGTGAATTTACGGTAAAATGTATTGCTGGTCATTTTACTATAAAATTGTATTGTTGGTCATTTTATTATAAAAATGTATTGATGATCATTTAGCTATAAAAATGTATTCTTGGTCATTTTATGATAAAAATGTATTGCTGGTCAATTTACTGTAAAAATGTATTGCAGCACATTTTAATATGAAAATGTATTGTTGGTCATTTCACTGTAAAAATGTCAAGCTGGTCATTTTACTATAAAAATGTATTGCTGGTCATTTTACTATAAAAATATATTGCTGGTCATTTTACTATAAAAATATATTGCTGGTCGTTTTTGTTATAAAAATATATTGCTAGTCACTTTTCTATTAAAATTTACTGGTGATCATTTTACTATAAAAATGTATTGCTGGTCAGTTTACTATAAAAATGTATTGCTGGTCATTTTACTATAAAAATGTATTGCTGTACATTTTACTATAAAAATATATTGCTGGTAATTTTGCTGAAAAAATTTACTGGTGGTCATGTTACTATAAAAATGTATTGCTGGTCATTTTACTATAAATATATATTGCTTGTCATTTTGCTGTAAAAATTTAATGGTGGTCATTTTACTATAAAAATGTATTGCTGGTCATTTTACTATAAATATATATTGCTTGTCATTTTGCTGTAAAAATTTAATGGTGATCATTTTACTATAAAAATGTATTGGTGGTCATTTTACTATAAAAATATTTTGCTGTTCGTTTTACTATAAAAAATATATTGCTGGTCATTTTACTATAAAACTGTATTGCTGGTCATATTACTAAAAAAATGGGTTGCTGGTGATTTTACTATAAAAATATATTGCTGGTCATATTACTAAAAAAATGTGTTGATGGTCATATTACTAAAAAGATGTGTTGCTGGTCATTTTACTATAAAAATGTATTGCTGATAATTTTCCTATAAAAATTTATTGCTGATCATTTTACTGTAAAAATGTATTGCTGGTAATTTTTTATTATAAAAATGTACTCCTGGTCATTTTATTATAAAAATGTATTGCTGATAATTTTCCTAAAAAACGTTTTGCAGGTCATTTTACTAGAAAAATGAATTTTAGATCATTTTACTATAAAAATGTATTGCTGTTCAATTTACTATAAAAATGTATTGCTGGTCATTTTACTATAAAAATATATTGCTGGTCATTTTGCTGAAAAAATTTAATGGTGGTCATTTTACTATAAAAATATATTGCTGGTCATTTTACTATAAATATGTATTGGTCATTTTGCTGTAAAAATTTACTGGTGGTCATTTTACTATAAAAATATTTTGCTGGTCATTTTACTATGTAAATGTATTGCTGGCCATTTTACTATAAAAATATATTGCTGGTCATTTTGCTGAAAAAATTTACTGGTGGTCATTTTACTATAAAAATGTATTGCTGGTCATTTTGCTGTAAAAATTTAATGGTGGTCATTTTGCTATAAAAATGTATTGCTGGTCATTTTACTATAAATATGTATTGCTGGTCATTTTACTATAAATATATATTGCTGGTCATTTTACTATAAATATATATTGCTGGTCATTTTGCTGTAAAATTTTAATGGTGGTCATTTTACTATAAAAATGTATTGCTGGTCATTTTACTATAAATATGTATTACTGGTCATTTTACTATAAATATATATTGCTGGTCATTTTGCTGTAAAAATTTAATGGTGATCATTTTACTATAAAAATATATTGCTGGTCATTTTACTATAAAAATGTATTGCTGGTCATTTTACTATAAATATATATTGCTGGTCATTTTGCTGTAAAAATTTAATGGTGGTCATTTTACAATAAAAATGTATTGCTGGTCATTTTACTATAAATATGTATTGCTGGTCATTTTACTATAAATATATATTGCTGGTCATTTTGCTGTAAAAATTTAATTGTGGTCATTTTACTATAAATATGTATTACTGGTCATTTTACTATAAATATATATTGCTGGTCATTTTGCTGTAAAAATTTAATGGTGGTCATTTTACTATAAAAATGTATTGCTGGTCATTTTACTATAAATATGTATTACTGGTCATTTTACTATAAATATATATTGCTGGTCATTTTGCTGTAAAAATTTAATGGTGATCATTTTACTATAAAAATATATTGCTGGTCATTTTACTATAAAAATGTATTGCTGGTCATTTTACTATAAATATATATTGCTGGTCATTTTGCTGTAAAAATTTAATGGTGATCATTTTACTATAAAAATGTATTGCTGGTCATTTTACTATAAATATGTATTGGTCATTTTGCTGTAAAAATTTACTGGTGGTCATTTAACTATAAAAATATTTTGCTGGTCATTTTACTATATAAATGTATTGCTGGTCATTTTACAGTAAAAATATATTGTTGGTCATTTTACTATAAAATTGTATTGCTGGTCATTTTACTATAAAAATTTATTGCTGGTCATTTTGCTGTAAAAATTTACTGGTGGTAATTTTACTATATGTTGTGGAGTTGCTTCGCATTGGAGGCTTGTATTTGTACTAAATCGGCCTTAAATAGTTTGATGTAGAAAACGTTAGGAACTTGATATAATAGATATTACGCAGAGTAATCTTGTTGTGGTCGCTGACTACTTTCGTCCAATATTGACTAGTATTTAGTCACCCCCCCACGAGGGTATCATGTGGCACAAGGCCGGTTTAACGTGGGATCTCCAAGCCCGTGGGCTCGGCCAAAAATATACACTTTGAACCCGAAAAACGGGTTCAGGGTCGGTTTACCTCTGCGAACGAGACTCTGCCCTTCGGCATAGCCTTGTTCGAGTTCCTCCCTGCCCGAAGGTAGAGAGTTCAACCGTTCAGCCGCTCGTCCAACATTGACTGACCCTCGTTTCTCTTACTACTCCTACTCATATTAGGTGGGAGAGTCTATTAACTATAGAATAGGTGTCTTTCACCATAACACTATAAAAATATATTGCTCTTCATTTTACTTTAAAAATACATTACTTGCCATTTTACTATAAAAATATATTGTTCATTTTAATATAAAAATGCATTTCTGGTCATTTTACTGTAAAAATGTATCACTGGTCATTTTACTAAAAAAATGTACTGCTGGTCATTTTACTGTAAAAATATATTGCTGATGATTTTACAAGAAAAATGTATTGTAGGTCATTTTACTGTAAAAATGTATTACTGGACATTTCACTGTAAAAAACTATTGCGGGACATTTTAGTATAAAAATGTGTTGTTTGTCAATTTAACTTAAAAATTGTATTACTGAATATTTTACTATAAAAATATATTGTTCCTCATTTTACTGTAAAAATGTATTGCTGGTAATTTTACTATAAAAATGTATTGTTGGTCATTTTACTATAAATTACATTTCTGGTCATTTTACGATAAAAATGAATTGCTGGTCATTTTACTGTAAAAATTTATTGCTGGTCATTTTATAATAAAAATGCATTTCTGGTCATTTTACTGTAAAAATTTATTGCTGGTCATTTTATAATAAAAATGCATTTCTGGTCATTTTACTGTAAAAATGCATTGCTGGTCATTTTAATATAAAAATTTATTGCTGGTCATTTTGGCATAAAAATGTATTGTTGTTCAGTTTACTAAAAAAAATTATTATTGGTCATTTTGCTTTAAAGATGTATTATTGTTAATTTTTTTACATAAAAATGTATTACTGTTATTTTTACAATAAAATATATTTTTTACTTTCATAGTCTTTTGTTTTTGCTTGGGGCATTCACTTTTTGCTCATTGTTGTGACCTTATCAGGTGCTACTACCCCTGGTCAGGATGAACGTTGAAAAAACAGCCAATAAGTAGTGGTTCCATGCTCTTCGAAACCTCCAATCTCCTGATCAGAGGCCTTGCTGCTGGATGTAGTTTATCGTCACATCCAGGACAACAAAGTGTGTTGAACTTTGGAGATAAGAGTATATGGAATAGTATGTATACTTCATTGTCCTTGGTCAGGACAATGAATTTTTAACACCACCTCATGAATGTAGGTATACAAAACTACCTTAATGATCTTGGTGTATCACTGAAATTATTATTACAACTAGTGTACCTGTGCTGTCAAAATTGGCAGCAAGAAGTGATGTATTATAAGTAATATGTATTATATTGTTAGTAATTTTCATTTCATCCAAGTATAATTTTCTAATTTAAAATAGTTCATTGTAAATGTGTACAATTTATAAACACTTATATTCATATATCATCCTCATAAATGTTGCATATTTACAACCAAAATTATGTTTACTGCAAAAAGGAACAATATTTTTTGTGTAAACTTTGGAAGATCTGAGTAATCTTTGACAGTCTGTAGATTCAATTGGTAATTTCAGAGTCAGTTTATTTGTCATCATACTAATAGCAACGTATCATATTATAATACTCGTGTACCTGTGCTGTCAAAATTGACAGCAAAAAGGAATGTATTAAGTAATATGTATTATATTGTAAGTAATTTTTATTTAATCCAAGTACAATTCTATAATTTAAAATAGTTTGTTGTTAACGTTAATAATTGAACAATGTACAATTTATAAACACCTCGGGAGAAATATCTGTAATTTATAAACATTACATATTTACAACCAAAATTTTTACTGCAAAAATTCCCATTGCATTTTTTGTGTAAACTTTGGAAGGTCTGAGTCATCCTTGACAGTGCATAGATTCAATCGGTAATTTCAGAGTCTGGAAAAGAAGTGGCTTGTTACACACACACACACACACAAAAAATGTTAGAATTCTTAATGTGAACTGTGTTGCCATTGTTTGGAGCAGTCTCTTTGTAGTTTGTCAGCACAGTAGCTTTTTGCATGAATGGGGTCTTGACATCTGTGCATCTTAAGTCAAAATTTTGCACATTGCCGCTTAATTGTTACACGCAGAAAAAAATTAAATATATATATATAAAGACATTTTTATGTTTATACATTCTTTTTTATAGATACAAATATTTAAGTAAATGCTCTGTTTTATAATAAACAGTATTAACAACATTTACCAGCCTGACGATTGCATATAGCATGAAACAGACTGTTGCCTTTAAGCGTTGACTTCTATGTTCACTTTTATATTTATTTATATATGTATATATATATATATATATATATATATATATATATATATATATATATATATATATATATATATATGGCGTATTATATATATATATATAGATTCTCAATTTTAAAAATGGAGATTTCTGTGCAATTGCAAATTGGTTTTCTTAATGCAAAGAATGCACTACACAGCTGTCTCCTATGCAATTTTGAAACAAGAAATCAATACTAAAGTGAAACCACCTCCATTTAAGATTCAAGTTCTTAATTCATAAATAAGTGGGGGGGTGTTGAAAAGTTCACAGTACAACTCATTTCCTAAAATTATTAATCCAAAGAGCAAACAGAAATAATTTTATTTTGGGAGAAAGGGTTAAAGAAACTTGAGAAATTATTGAACTGTATTGACGGGAATATATGGAATAATATATATGAAATAAGAATACATGGAATAGTATAGATGCTTCATGATTCTTCAAGGACTTTTCAGCACTGCAGCATCAATGTGAGCACGTAAAATGGTTCATTTGTCAAGGTGACTCATTTACAGTTGAGTGCATACTACTTCCCATGAGTCAGTAATGCTATATTAAAATGGTGACACCAGTATCTAAGGAATTGAATGAGCAATTATCACTGGATAATTCTAAATATGCACAAGCATAGCTTAGGATACTAGCAGCTAAAGCGAGAACAAAAAACCTGAAGGATTTTAAATCAGTTGGAGGAGAAAACCAAATAACGGTAACTGCTGGTTGTGAGGCCATTATAAAATTATCAGCAATTGCACACACAAGACTGTTGACGATATAAGTCTATTAATAGTGAAAAACATAGCACCCAAGAAAAAAACTAGTGAATACAGAGAAAGGTAAGTTCATGACTATTTTGCAAAAAGTGAATGAACCTGTTACTGAATATGTTCTTTGTTTGAAACAGGCTACTAAAGATTGTGAATTTCCACTTTTTTTTCTTTGGGTATTGGTTTGTTGATTTACAAGCTAAAACACCTAAGGTTTTGCTGGACGAGTATAACTGCTTATATTTATAAGATTATTAGTGTTATATATATATATATATATATATATATATATATATATATATATATATATATAAAATTCTCAGGGTTAATCTATAGAAAAAGACAATATGTATAAATGAAAAAGACAATGGCAAAACTGTATGTAGTTTTAGTCAATGCATTTCGTCTACTGCAGACTTTTTCAAGATATAATGAAAAAGTTTGCAGTGGACAAAACGCATTAACTAAAACTACATACAGTTTTGCTGTTGTCTTTTTTTACCTTTATATATATATGTGCGTGTGTGTGCGTGTAACAAGAAATATAATATAATATATCTAACAAAACACATCAACCAGTAAATAACTGAAAGCAAAGTTTAAAGGTGAAAATATATTTATAGACAAAGTGCTCAATATTAAAAAAACAAAGCAACAATAGTTAATATAGAAATAAGATTTCAAATGAGTCATCCTCTAAGTTGAAGTTGTGCAGACACAGATCAACTCATTAAAATCTGTTTAATTTATTAAGATATGGTGGAAATAAATCACATGGTTCACATGACAACCATTTAGTGATGTCCCTTTATACAGTGACAAATGTGGCCAGTCAGTTTATTTACAGCAGCAAAACCAAGCAGTTGCTTTTTTAGCCTGGCCCAATGAACCCTGGCTGAGGCTAAATCTGCCTCCTCCAGAAAAAGCTACAGTCCATGGTGTCATTTCATTTTGGGAAAATATCTTCCCCAGATATAGAAAGAAACCAGGCTCAATGTCCTCAATTGGGGAAAACTCAAGACTCATTGTTTCCCCTTCATAGAATTATGTCCTTGCCTGGGATATAGATGAATCTGGCCCATTTGAATCTGGAGTCCAAAACATGACTTCTCCAGAAACAGAGAAGAATATCCATATTATATGTAAGACCCTTTTTTTTTTTTTTCTCCTTACACACTGCTTGCTGTGTAGATACATGATATATTATTCTCCATGCGGGTCACATGTATATATGTATATATAATTTTCTGTACAACATAGCATTATAAAACTCTCTCTGAGAACAAAGCATGCTTTTTCATCCTTTTCTTTTCAGCCATTCTGTCCCATTCGTGAATTATGGTGTTATTATATCATGAATATAATAATGTCGATAATGTGAGAATTCAATCAGGAGAGAATAAACCTTTCTTTTAATCTCTCCCATTATATAAATTTTGAATTTGTTCTATACTTAGAACTAAAGTTGAAAGATAAATCATTTGAACTTTTTATCTATCTCTTTATAGGGTTTATGGCCTATCATATCATATATCATATCATGTTGAAACAATGGTTCTTGTCTGATCACCAAAGTTAAGCAACAAGCCTGGACAGTGCTAAGATGGCTGATCATGCGGGAATATCAGTGACTAGCAGTATAATCCGTCATCGCCTGGGTGTTTCATTACTGGGAATTTTTACCATTCAAATGGAGCAGTTTAAGTCAGCTCACCTGAAAATCAATATTAGTAACAACAATTGGGTGCAACTGAGGCACAACCGCAAATGAGGTGTGTGTGTGGGGGGTTAACAATTTGAATGGTGGGGTGGCCCTGAAAAGGGCTGTTTTTGCGTTCTCAATCTTGCAAGGAAGGAACCTCTTCCATGGACAGTCATAATAATAATAATATGCGATAATTTTTATTTATAATATAATTTTTTTATAATTCTAATAATCTTTTGCATTAGATTTTAACTCTCTAAATTGATTGTATGCTGTTTGTTACAGACTTTAAATTTTGCCTTTGATTTTTGTGCAAAGTGTAAAAAAATCAGTTTTTTTGATTTTTCACCTCCAAAGTTATAATTTTTCCAGCCAATTTGGACTCAAAACCAGCCCTGAAGAATTATCTCTCAAACAAAAAAAAAAAAAAATTCATCAAAATCTGATGAAAACTGTGGAAACACATAAACAACACACACACACATTTTGAGAATTATAGATATAGAGATGTAAGCTTGGATATATAGGTAGTGTAATGAATAATAGCTCAGAATTGGGAATCAAAAAGCCAAGTTCCAATTCCTGTTGGGTTCATTATATTCACTTACACACTAATATCCTTGGGAGAGATATGAATCCAACTCTTCTCCCCCAGCTATGGGTCAAATAGTAGAACTTGTATCAGTAAATCATTATTATCTCAAAAATATTCTTATGATTCCCAAATATTTTCTGGCTTTGAATAACCTACAAAAGGTTGATTAACTATAAAACACAAATTAATCAGTCTGTTTGTATATATATATATATATATATATATATATATATATATATATATATATATATATAGGGGTGTATGTGTGTATATAGTGGCATGTATGTATGATCATGTAAATGTACACATATATGTATGTACATAAGGGTGTTTGAAAGTATAAGTTATTCCATTGGGTGCTCTAGTATTACCCACGATCTATAACTCAACTAACTTACATTAATCTTAATGAACTTAAATTTAAATCCCCCATCGCTTAGTAGTACAAAAACTATTTACCATGAATCCCAGAAAAGCACACTCTGGGGCTGTTAGAAGAAACACCACATAATAGTAACTGATATTAAACTACAAACAAAAAACCTTGGCCATAAATAAACTCCAAACCCAGACTGCTTCCCCTGGGATAAGATACATTATGCTCCCACCAATCGCTAACACAAACTCACTCTCATTAACAAGGGGCCAACTAGAGGAAGATTAATTCTGAAAATAAATTTAGAACGATGCTCTGAGACAAGCACTTAGAGGCGGACAATAGCTGTGTGAAGAATGGTTTGAAGTAAACTATACTTATGTTAAGGTAATTTTTAATTTTTTTTGCTGTAAAAAATACATATGCTCTGTTAAAAAAATAAAATAAAAACATCAAGCTCTCTGTGAACCAGTTTTAATCATTAATATTACTAGAATCCATCTGGATTATATACCAACAGATCAATTACCTATACTATATATATATATATATATATATATATATATATAGTCATCCACAGACAGACTGTTTTGCTGTATCACAGCTCATCAGTGTAACTAGACATCTGATTGCTTCAAGTCAGGATCAAAACCCAACCTATTTGGCAACAGTTAGAGATTCTACCCCCAAACTAATGTCTGTGTATATGTGTGCATGCGTGTGTGTGTGTTTGCAATCCTTTTTTATTTCACCAGAAGTGACCACAACATAAAAATAGGTAATATTTTTCATCATTTCACCCCAAGCAATATGATAAAGTCACTAAGATACAAGGGGTTACTGACTGTTAGAGAATATGAGAAAAAACAACTATTAAGGAGTGAACAATAAAAGAACAGGAATTAGGCAGACAGAAGATAACGATTGACATTACATTTCAATCTTTGACTGGGAAGCAAGACACCAGAGTTCTATAAATGAAATGCAGATAGAAGAACAATTACCATGAAAATATTTCTAGAAAAGGTACAGGGAAGCTACATTATGATGGTGAGAAAATAACTGAGGTTGAGATGCCAGGTCAGGACCAACAACATTGCAGATTCTTCTTTGTATTTTATCAAATATCTCTAAGTCAGGAGAACAAGACAAGACGAGGCAGCAATATTTTCAAAAAACATATACACAACTTTGGAAATTATTGTAAAATATAAAACGTCAGTTTTGCTTGAAAATTTTTGTTCATTCTGTGTTGAGCCAGAACAATGACCTTCTTTTCACATCTGTTATAATTGTTGCCTGTAAGTAAAAACATGTCTCTCTGAAAATTGATTAATCATTTACTGTGTCAACATTTCTGTCACTCTTTCTATAAGCTGAGAAATGATTGCTTTATCAATAACCAATAAAGTGTTTTCTTTTCTTTCTTTTTATAAAGTTGGGTCCTTTTTCTCTTTCTCTTTCTTTTCTTTTTTCTTTTTCTTTAAATACTGTTGGGGCATTTCTTCTTTGTCCTTACTTATTCTGTTATTTGTTCAACACATATGTTACTTATATATTTGCTTATCTTTCATATAGATGGACATTCTTTTCAGTTTCAAACAACATGTTTCCACTTAGTAGTTGAATGAAGAAAGCATATAAATATGACTAAAACAAGTCTTAGTAGTAATAATGTACTAATTTTTAATCATTTCACCTCAAGATGGTAATAAAGCTACTAAGATGCAAGGGGTTTCTGAATGTGAAAGAACATAAGAAAAAGAAAAAATATATATATTGAGAAAGAACAACAAAACAACAGGAATTAAGAAGATCTTTTTATAAGGATATTTTTTTTATTTTATTTTATTTTATTTTTCAAGCAAGTTCACCCAAAGTAAGTCAGTAAAGCCACAAAAGGTCGCTGGGTGTGGAAATATTTTAAAACAGAATCATTACTAAGGAATGGGAACAAACTAAGATTAATCAGGAGGACAGTTAATAGCAAATGACAATGCATTTAAATTTTTGAAGATTAATTTGACTGAAAATCAAGAAGCCGACTCAGCTGTAAATTGATAAAATTATTTGTTGTTGCATATGTAGCATATCTAATTCTAATACCTAATTTAATGAATTTTCATTAACATCACATAATTTATTTCTTTTTCCTTAAAATCAATCCTGTTATATTTCACTCCCCATTAGCTTATTTTGTTTACTATAAAACATTGAAAATAAATATGGTTTCAGTTCTTTTATTTTGATCTATAACATCTCATATATGGACTTTGTAACCAATTCCTCATATTCAGAAGGCCTTCTTAGTTTGGGTGTCAGGGATTCTGCTGTAATATAATCAAAGAATAATGAAAAGAATTATTTGAAAAAAGTTTAATACTTATTCATTTATTCAAATACTAACACTGTACCATAACTACTTCACTATATGACGTAATAATGTCGTTTTTTGACGTTAAAAAATACGTCAAAAAACGACATTATTATGTCATTATTTTTGCATCAACCTAATATTTACTTAAATAACGTCTTCGTTTTTTTTCTTTATAAAAATGTAAAAAAAAAATAAATTCGTAATACCAGATATTATAGTGGGTTATCAGTTAAGTGTATGAGTGTTGAAACAGATTAGTTTGATTTGGCCTTGTTAGTTAGATAGCCCACCATACGAGGGGGTATAAAACAGGAAAATCAAATTGTAAAGTGAAACAACAAATTTATATACATATAAATCAATTAAGGTCTCTTCAAATAAAATTAATGTATTTTGGTTGATACAAGGTCGCCAAAATGTTTGTAGTAGTCCTTGCAAGAATGAGTTTATGTGTACATAGGCAGGAACGTATGTATGTATGTATGTATGAGTATTATATCGTAGGGTAGGAATATCTTTGAAGTAATCGCTCAGTCTTAAAATGTCTCGTTCGTTTATCAAGTATAAAAGAGGTGAGGGAGAAAGGTAGAGATAGTAATAACGATCGCTTGACGTTTGTCAAGGGACGTGTTAATATGCTTGTCTCCTCTCTGGTGACAGGTGAACTTGCCCATCTTTTATTGTGTTTGTGGGGCTTGAAAAGGTCATTTGGGAATTCACTCCCAGATATAATTCAGGCCTTTTCATTGGATGACGAACAAACTTTGCGTTGGCTTGCAAAAAGGTCCGTAAAAGAATTTGTTTCTGAGAATTGAAGATTATTTGAATTTTGTTTTTAAACATTTCCTAGTTTTCTATTGGCTGAAAAACATTTTGCATCAAGGTGTGAAATTTCACGAGTTTTGTTTTGGATTATTTGCTTTTTCATGTGTGTTAAGCAAAGTCTGTAAATTCAAGTCTTTTTTTTTTTCAATTTCTAACAAAATCAATGAGTCAGTACTTAGCATTTGAATTTTAAATTTTGATCTTGTTTTGTTCACTACAGCTCACCTAATGGTAATAATTTGGGAAAAATATTTTGTGTCATTATTTATCATGTTAAACCCCAGCTATCATAAGCATCACATTACCATGGTTCCAAAATTGACCTGCCCTACTATGCAAAGAGGTATTACTCTTATTTTTAATTTTGCTTTCATAGTGTTCACAGGTTTTGTTGTGGAGTAAATCAGAAAGAGGCCTAATTTGAAACAGTAAAACAGGAACAAATATAAAATATTAGGTTGAGTTATAAGTAATTTCCATTTTGGGGAACTGATTGTAATAATGAATATCTCAGCCGAACTACTAATCATAAATGGCAGTTAAGAATTAATTTGGAAAGCACAAAGATATCTTAAATCTTGCACAGCAATGGCAGCATACACAGTGGATTAAATAAAAAACGTTTGTTGCAGGCTGGTGTACACATTGAGAAATAAACATATGTGTCTTCTGAAATGCCCACAACAAACATGGCAGACTTGGAGTATGAGTCCACCTAAAAAAATGTAAGAAACAACAAAGACCAATATATGTGTACAAACAAATGATAATGTATTAACAATAAAAGGTTATATATACAATAGAATATGGTTGTGTGTTAATGAACATGAATGAAGAAAACATGTAAGTTAATGAATTGTTTGTGTATGTGTCGTTTGGTGTAGGAGAAAGTCAGTGAAAAAAAAGAAGTAAAAGGTGTGTACCTATGTGTATGTGTGTATTGTTCAAGTGTGTCCCAAAAAAGGGAACACGTTATAATTGTATTCTTCTGTAAGAAATTTACATGTTGATGTCTATGCAGAAAAATGAGAAAAAGTGGGCGAGAAAAGATATCACTGAGTATTTATAGACCAGAAAGCATCCCCTAGTAGCGGTTTTGAAAATTAGGAGGAGGTAACCCAACACGTTGTTCTCCCCCATGACAATGCAAGGTCACATACAGAAATATTACCACAGGAAAAACTTTTGGAATTCAGTTAGTCTTTTCTGATAACCATTAACCATATTCACCTGACCTTGCACCTGCAGATTATTGCCTTTTTCTGATTCTTACAAAACACTTTGACAGGGAAAACTTTCTCTCATGTAATATTCTTGAATCTTGTTTGATTCAAGAATATTTTCACATAAAAAAACTTGTGGAATTTCATAAAAATCCTGCAGAATTTTACTCAAAAGGTACTGAAGAGCTGCCTGATAAGTGGCACCAAGTCATTGCAAATAATAGTAAACATATAATTGAATAAAATGAAAGTGAAATTAATTTTTTGAAGAATAAAGATGATAAACAAAAAACGGAAATTATTTATGAATCAAGCTAATACACTGGTAGAAAATACAGTTTTTGTTTCTTAATTATTTCACCCCAGGCAAGGCAATAAAGCCACTAAGATGTAAAGGGTTACTAGAGTATGAGAGAATATGAGAAAAAAAAAGAACACTATTAGTGAAAAAAATAAATAAAAGAATAGGAATTAAGAAGTCAGAAGATAACGATTGACATTGCATTTAAATTTTTGAAGATCAAACATGATTTTTCTAGAAGCCAAAAGAGAGTTGCACAAATGAGAAGCATGAAACAATAAGTTAGCATAGAACTTAGGGTTGAATCTAACCATTTCAACTCTAAAATGATGAGACCTAACTGTCAATCAAGTACTATGCTTAAATTCATAAAATTCCAGTACTAAAGAGGAAAGAACATCAGAATAGTTACCATGAGCATATTAATAGAAAAGGGACAGAGAAGCTACATGACAGCAATGGGAAGTGACTGAAGCTGAGATGCCAGGTCAGGAACAATAATATTGTTGATTCTTTTGGGGATTTTATGAAGAATCTCTAAATACATATTGTAAGAAACAGAACACAAATTTACCGATAATGATCTAGCAATCAAAGTGCTTTCTATACCTTCAGCGTAACATTTTTCTGATGTATAGATATTTATATATCATATTCTCCCATATATATATATATATATATATATATATATATATATATATATATATATATATATATATATATTAATCATTTCATTCAGTCCAAGCAAAATAAAGTCACTAAGATATGAGAGGTTAAAAAATATGAGAAAAAATATACTATTAAGGAGAAAGAACAATAAAAGAGCAATAATTATAAAGACAGAAGATAATGATTGACATTGCATTTAAATTTTTGAAAATCAAATTTAATTGGAAAGCAAGAAGGTTGAAGAGAGTTCCACAAGCAAGAAGTGCAAGAGAAAAAACTGTTGTTAGCATAGAACTTACAGTTACATCTCGCCATTTCTAATAAATAAATAAAACTATACAAAACTTTTTGAAAAATTAATTATCCCCACCCATCCATGTCCAAGCTTCCTGTATTGGATACTTCAGACATGGAAAAACTAAAAAGCGGTTTTCTACCTTGAGAAACTATTCAGAATGGTTTTTAATGTGAGAAGACACTGTACTCATGTGATATGGCACAGGATTACGATTACATTTTATTTTTTCATACTTCTCCCTTTCGAAATTGGGTGGTTTTCTCAGTTTTTGTCATAGACATCAGGATGTACCTTTGACCTTGGCCTTCTTTAATCATAATGCAATAGGTAGGTAGGCTTTGGTGAAAGATCCCCGGACATTCATGACCAGGCAGTTGCCAAAATTACCATAATTCCTCTTGTATAATACGCATTTTTTTTTCTAAAAAATAATAAGCAAAATTAGGGGTGCTTATTATGCACAATTAAGAAAATATCTTTAAGAAATTGGTCGATTTCAGTTGCGAAATTACTACTCACCACAAACATACATTTGAATTTGACACTAACATTCAGTGATTGCGACCCCATAAGGATGTCAAATACAATCATGTACCTAACAATACTTACAAATTTAAAATAAAATAAGAATTATCATAAAACCAAATTAGAATAATATTATTCTATGTCTAAAACCATTTTTTTTCAAATAAAAGTAGGAAACTTTGGATGTAATGAAATTGGAGAGGTACAATTTAGGGTTTGATTTCCAAACAAGGGGAGCGTATTATGCATGAGTAGAAGCATTTTCCCACACTTTCAGTACATTATAGAGGTGCGTATTATGGATTATGGCGTATTATGTGGAATTACGGTAATTGAACCCTGGAACACCAGAAAAAAAAAAGATTAAAAACTAAAAACAAAACCCAAGAAAGCAAAATCCGGGTGTCGTCTCAAATTCACGTTTTGATTGGCTGCTTTTAAGAAGCAACTTATTTTTATTTCCTGAAAGAAATAACAAGAGAAAGAGGAGTGGGTGGTTTTTATTCTTTTCATCAACTGATGAGCTTCGCCATTCATAAAGTAGTAGATGTTTTTATCACGACTACTTCGATCAACAACCACTGCTTCAACCAACTCAGTGACAGTTGTGACGAGCATAAAAGAAATAATATATAATGTCTACAAGTTCTAGTTGTAAAGACGATAATCGTGATGATTCTTCTCTTCGGGTCAAGGATTCGTTGTCGAATGATAAAGAAAAAAGACCAGTCGAACAACAGGTGTCGTCTATACATGCTGCTCATGTAACTGATGTTTACCAAGTACCCATTAATGTTATAATACGTCCTATTCCATCAGTATTGGATGAAACCAAAGTTGAATCCCTAATGGAAACCATTCAGGTAAGAAAGAAAAATAAAAACTTTTTACTTCGTATTTTATTTTATAAGAAAAGTTTCAAGTTCGTCAGTGCGATGAAAATGTATGCAGTTGAGTAAACTAAACATTTAACGTTTGCTTGCTATAAATTACGGTAGACCAATTTTGACAAAAACAGACTAAACTTTAAAAACTGTTTTCTGTTTTTACTTTGTAGCAATAATGATTGGACAGCGCTACAAAATCAGACTAAATCAGATGCTAAAGGCATTGGAGGCTAAATCAAATGTTAAATTAAATTATTTTAATCATCACTGATTCGGTATATTTTTTTTTTATATCTGATTTTCTCATAAAAATTATAGAGACCTACTAGTAATATCACAACTGTAAATAATAAATATTTTCTGTTTTAATTTTAATTTAAATATATTTTTTTCGTTTGTACTTATTTTCTGGACGAATGAGTCCTTGAGTTTTTCCGATATAAAAGATTTAGAAGCTAATGTTTCAAGATAAAAAAAAAAAATGAAAAAAACGGAAAATGAAAATTTGATTTATCTTAAAAATGAGTGGTAGTAATTATTTTTTACACAGTTGATACAGCTCAGCTCTTAGCATTGTCATAGAATGTGGCAAGGTTCTCAGTTCCAGCATAAAGAGAGAGCACCCCCCCATCCCCTTTAAGTGGATCTAATGATGATGATGATGTTTTAAAAACGTCTTTAAGTACCCTCCACAAAAATAATTTTATCAATTTTGTTCTTTCTTATAATAAAAAGAAAAACAAAACATGACAAGATTCAAATAGTAATTTTTTGAGATGAAAGACTATGTGACAATAATGTACTGAAATTTTAAATATATTATTTTTTAAAAATTCACCAACATTTTTATAAATTATGAAAAACGAAAAGTTATTTTAATATTACTGCTTCTATTATTTATTGATTTTTTTTTTTTCTCTTTTTTAAATAATTTTTATAATCTTGGTAAAATGAAAGATGGTTAAAAAAAAAAAAAAATTACTGAAGAGGCAAATTTTATACCAGGAATAATTTTCAGGAAATCATTTGTGGAAAAGAAAAAGAAAAAAGTTTTATTTATCAAAAATATGAAAGTTTTCAATTCTGCAAATAATTTAATAAATCACTGGAATGAAAGCATAGTATCTGTTCTCTTCTCATTTGAGATGGGAGAAGGCACTCGATTCTGGGGATTCCAAACCTGTGGCAGTACCTTTCTCATTGCACTAAGAGTGGTAGCATCAGATTAATATCAACACCAGTGGCTGCAGAGACTGGGCAGTTTTTGTCCTTGGCCTATATACAGGGTGACCCCAAAAAACGGGAATTTTTGAAGTGCGTATTGCCAGACATGAGCAAGTGGCAATACTGCGAGTCAGTGACCTTGAACAAGTAAACATTTCGCTATTTAGAATTCAAGATGAAATTCACAGTATCCCAGCTGAGATGTTGCAGCAGTCAATGAGGAATCTCAACAGCAGATTTCAAAAATGCATTCGTACAGGAGGATGCCATCTACAGGACGTAATTTTTAAAAAATGAAAATTCCATCATTGTTTCTTAAATGGCATGTTTTAAGGTTTCAATTACTATGAATAAAATATTTTTCTTTCATCACTCTTGGTTTTATTGGATTGTTAAAAAGTTCCCATTTTTTGGGGTCACCATGGACATACATGAAAAAGACCTTGTGTCGCATCCTGCCTTAGTGGGGAGGTCAGGTAAATACCAAGAGAGATGGGGTTTTGTGTAATATTGATGCCAGTGTAGCGTGCATCACCACCATTATTTAACTTTGACTGGGAAAGGCATGATTAAGGACAAGCAAAGATGCTGGAGGTTACCAAACCTGTAGCAGTCACAATGCAATTTATATTTGATGTAAAATAGCACATATTATAAAATATGAAACAGAACGTAATGGTTCCAAACATAACAAGTGAATTTATTAGTGTTTTGGTGTACATGCATATAAGCTGAAGGTTTGATAGAGTTATGTCTCTTAGATTTGGAAATATTTGTACCGGAGCTCATAAAGTTGAATTAATTATTAAACTGTAGTTTAGAAGAATAAAGTTCCTGTTGCATGTTAGGAAATGTGAATTAGTAAAGTTGGTAAGAGTTCAGAAGAGTTAAGAGTTCATACTTGTGTGAATTGGTAATGTTCTTTAATATCTGACCGCATGGTCAAGATGGGAGTTCTTGAAGGTTACATTTTGGCAGCAAGGAAGAAGACGCGAGAGAAAACAGAGAGAGAGAGAGAGCTTACATGTGTTTCATTTATATAAGGTGGTGTATCACGTAACTGGCTCAAACCTTAGTGAGTAGGAAATTTCATTCCTCATGTGCAGGATATTTGATTGGTCGGAATTGACCAATCAATGAGGTAGTTTTGAAGAGATTAACCAATGAATGCTTGTCACATGATTTGTATGCATGTGATGATAATCATCACAGGGGAAGAGTCCATTTTCCCGCGGAGGATAACTGGCAAATGTGGAAGATTCCACACTAGCATGACAGTGATCACAGGAACTGGGCAATTTCTGTCCTTGGCATGCATGTAGATATAAGCAGCCTACATAGAAAAAAGATCTTGTCACATGCTACCTTAGTGGGTAGGTCAGGTAAATCACTTTATATATCATCATTTAAAGAAGCTATAATAAATAAAGAATCCATTGCTAGGTCAGCTGCTAAGAAAGTTGGTTCACTGTGCAAGACAATTTTTCTCTCCTGAAATTTATCTATATTTTATATTTATATATATATATAATTTTTATCTATATATTTTATATTTATATATATATAATTTATATCTATATCTAACATTCATCCATGCTAAGAATTGTAGTAGGATTAGGTAGTAATAACACCATACGAGAATATACACTTTCCTGTCATAAAATAATCAACCAATGACAATATGTCTTGCCAAAAACCAGACGCGAAACACGGATGTGTCAGCCCCAGTAAAAAGAAGAAAACCATGAGTACTAGTAAAGACCAGAGAGATGGCACAGTAGAGAGGAACTTGATTCAAGGTAGCAGTTCAAGACGCAAGGATTGGTGATTCATTGGTTGTGAGTTTGACCTGAGGTACAACTTCAGAAGAGAAAGAAGAAGAAGAAAGAATGAATGCAGTGAATTAATTTCTGTCAACCAGAAGGAACATAACAACCCTATATGAACTCTCAAATCACAAAAAAAAAAGAACTATGATGATAATCATCCATTTTAAAAACTGTAACTCAATGGAATCAACAATAAGTAGTACTATAGACAGTAAATTTGGCCTTCACTTCATCTCTATATACCATAGAATAATGCTGCCACATAAACTCGGCCTTTTGACACATTCCATTTGAGTGAGTATGCAGATATTCAACTTTTCACTTCAGTTCTAGTTGGTAATTGTTGCTGGAATCAAGTGACAACAGGTCCATCAATACTACAAAACTCCACTCATTGAGTTTAATGATGCTTTTGTCTAATTTGAATGCTTCCATATATTTCCAGTTTTTCTAATCTTTTTGGTAAGGCTTTTGTCCTCTTTTTTATATTATTTCCCCCTAGTAAGGTGATAAAGCCATTAAGACATTCGACATCACTGAGAGTGAAGGAAATGGGGAAAATATTACTGAGGAGAAAGGACAATAATTCCTCAATCCAAGCTGCTATCCATTACTCCACCATATATATATATATATATATATATATATATATATATATATATATAAATTAATTTAATTAAAATTAGAAAACAGACAACCTTAAGAGTCCATTGATTATATTTTATTTCCCCAAGAAGGTGGTTTTTTTCCAGGTTCTTCGGATCACAATTCAAAGGGGCTTGGAAATGTGATCTGAAGAACCCATAAAAAAATAACTTCTTGGAGAAATAAAATATAATCAATGAACTCTTAAGGTTGTCTGTTTTCTAATTTTAATTAAAGTAATATTCACCCTCTGACATTGAGCTCTCTGCATTACATCCTCCTTGGGATTATCCATTTGGATTACCAAACTTTTCATTACCCAACTATATAAGTGGATGCTGAAGTCAACACCCAGAGGCGACAGTGTTTCATGCTTAAATGCAATCATCAGGCCATGGTCACTGACAGGACTAATGATTGTGTTTAAGCATAAAACAGACTGTCACCTCCAAATATTGACTTCAATGTCCACTTTTACATTTTTATATTTACATACACTCTATCCCTGATATTGAGCACTTTAACCCATAAATATGTCCCACCTTAAAATTATATCTCGTCTCACGCGCACACATACAGATATATATATATATATATATATTTACTTCCAGTTCAATTTATATTTTCTGTTTACTACTTGTTTTTTCACTTACAGAATAAAGAAGCAAAACACTTGGTGCCTCCTGTAGATGTCATGTGGATAACAGGATCTCAAGGAGGCGACTATTACTTTTCATTTGGTGGCTGCCACAGATTTGAAGCTCACAAAAGACTTCAAGCTGAAACGATTCCGTGTAAGCTTATCAAGTCTACAGTCACTGACCTGAGAATTTACATGGGATCTTCAACTCCAGACTTAATTTGAGTTGTGTGTGTGTGTGTGTGTGTGTGTGTGTATGTGCGTGCGCGTATGTGCGTGTACATGTATTTATGGTTTTTGTGTATGATAAGCTAAAATATTCAGATCCTGTTACAAATAAATAAATTTATAAATAAATAAATTGCTTACAATGTAAAAGTTCTTATATCAGTGAGACATCACGAAATCTTGTATCTATGAACATAAAAGGGATTTATGTTTGGATAACCATTTACATTTGCTCATAATACATAGGAACAAAACTGGCGATAACTTCGATTTTTTTTTTTTTTTTTTTTTTTTTTTTTATAAATGCCACCCTGACTAAAAAGAACATAATTCTTTAAATTGAAAATACTTTGAGGGATTACTAATAAATATATTACCATCTATAAATACATGTTAGAAACATTATATTACATCACCAACCTTTATTGAATCCATTCTTAAAGAATATAATGCATATTTTATCTAAAAAAAACTAAAAGCATTATCAAATCAACCACCGAATATAATGTCTACTATACACACACAAACACACATTCACACACTCTTATGAATATACATTATCATCTGAATCCCTCATAGACAAACTAGAATTATTATACATTTACATACATATAGCAATATTTACGGCTTTTCAGTTAGGCTTGGAATCCATTCATTCCTTGGAACTTCAGAAGGATGCATTGTCTCTCCTTGAATTCAGAATGCCATAAATTATTCTAACTTTCGTTTAACAAGTCAAATGCACATGAAACCTCATTAACCAATGAGAATCATGCAACACAAAAGTAAAAATACCAGAATTTGTTTCTTCATATATCATTCTCTGGTGAACTTTAATAAAAATGAAACATGTCAGATTGATAAACATTTTCTGTTTGTTTTTTATCTTATCATTCTGTTGAATTCTGATCCATATTTGATCTGTATTTGATTCCAATTTTTTTGTGTGTATGTACAAGTAGTTATCTGAATTGTAATGTGGTTTGAGTAAATATTTTGTTATACCCTGTAATATGGTCATTCAACATCCAAAGTGTTTCTAATAATTTTAGACCTACAAGGACTTCCATCAAGATAATTTTAAAAAAATCTGTAATAATGTACACAAAGAAAAAACCCAAAGGTGTTTTGCTAAAGAATTTTTAAAAATGGTACATGTAAAATGGCACATATAAAAGCCCTATTCTGTCAGTAATACTTACACCAATCCTTTACCGCTTGCAATCCCTTTCTTACTGAATATTCAGCACATTTCTAAAATATTAGCAATACTTTTATATTATACAAAAAATAACCATATTCTATCAATTATGCTTGCATTAATTCCTGACCATTGACAATCTGTATTTGCATTTGCAATGCATTTATACTATAAAGTCATTTGCAACATATTTTGGGCACTTCGACAAGATGTAATGGTCAGCAAAATTATCTCGCTTGATCAATTATGACCAAATAGTGAGTTCAATCCTCGTTGTGTGCCTTGTGCCACATTTAAGTTGGGCTTCAAAAATTAACATTTGCAATGCATTTATATAATAAAGCCATTTGAAATGCATTTATATAGTAAATCCATTTGCAATGCATTTATATAGTAAATCTATTTGCAATGTGTTTATATAGAAAGACCATTAGTATAGGAGATAAAGAACTAGAACATAGAATAAGCTTAGATTAGTTTTGTCCAAAACCACAAGTTGCCACAAAATCAAAACATTTATGTAAAACTCAATAGATGTTCATAAATGGCCTTGTCACATCAAGGCTTTCATAGGGATGCCATATTTGATAGCACTTTCTCAATGATTAAAAATGGCTTTGAACAAATGAAAACTGTAGGTCTCAGTGAGG
This sequence comes from Acanthosepion lycidas, assembly GCA_963932145.1. Lineage (NCBI taxonomy): Eukaryota > Metazoa > Mollusca > Cephalopoda > Sepiida > Sepiidae > Acanthosepion > Acanthosepion lycidas. The sequence goes on from OZ010598.1 coordinate 24,101,428, forward strand.
ACTATCCTTCTTTGAACCTCATAGACTAGCATTATAGAATCACAAAGAACTATATCAAATAAATCAGATCACTTGATGTCTTTAAACTGCAGCAACAACTAAAATGGTAACATGTTGAAAGAAAATATAATCAAGATGTTGACATTGCACACTACTTCAAACAAAAGGTTAGGAAGGAAGCCATGATCAATAAGAGTGACAATAATTAGGGAAGTTGAGAAATATATCTTCCTTGAAAATTGTTTTAGTAAAAATTGGCACTGGTCAATCAATGACAAAAGATTCCATATAAGGAAATGGCTCATATTGCCATTACCATTAGCAATGAGGAGAACAGATACTACACTTTGATCCCAGCCTTTAGCCAGGGCATGAAGAAAAGAATAACTCAATTAGTACTGGCTGTACAGCCAATGAATACTGAATGTTTCTATATAAGAAAATGGCTAATATTACCATAAAACTACAGAAAATCAAACTCCTAAGGATAAAAGATGTAAGTTCAAGTATCACCAGAGACTTATTCTTGATTTTTACTCCATACTGCTTAATAGCAATCCTGGGATGACTATCTCTGAGTTACAATATAAAGCAGCAGAAGTAAGAGAAAAGAAATATTAATAAAATATCATATAATTCTGCTTGCTTCTCTGTTAGTAAGTTTTGCATGTGTACTACACCATGCCATTGCCTCAGATAAATAATGATCCATTCTGCTTTGATTGCAAAGAAAGATGGAAGAAAAATGAGGTGCTGTTTGATTTTAGTGCAAAAAAGAAAGCGTAAATAAGAAGGAATATATTTATAACTATAGAACTGTTTGAAATGAATTTCCAAAACCAAACCGTTGTAATATACAGTTTTGTTTCAGTGAGAAATAGAAAGAAAGGGGAAGATAGAGGACTTGATAATGCTCTCATGTGTTTAACATTTGCTTCAGTGAAATGGAAAAACTTGCCAATTTTGAATATTTTCATTTGTACTCTCTTACATCTTTAAATAATGACCTGCATTCTTACATATAATTATTATTGCAATATTTTGCTAAAATCATTTTGTTCAAATATTTAACAATGCAATAGAAGAATTTCCACAAATGTTTTATAGTCATAGAAGTTTCAAGGGAGTTTATTCAATCATTAAATTAAGAATAAAAATTGAAACAGCAAAATTGTGAAATTTTCACAGGTGCTACTAGCTAAATGTTAATTTACTAACAGACATTTTCCAAAAGACAACAGATTCTCCCACTTCTATTCAATGGGGAAACTTGAAAATTTTGTCAATTTTGAATCTTTTCATTTGTACTCTCTTTACATAATGACCTACATTAATACAAGGCAATAAAAGAATTTCCATGAGTATTTTATAGTCATAGAACTTGCAAAGAACTTATTCAATCATTAACTTGAGAATCATAATTTATCAGAAAATTCAAATCGGAAAACTGTGCAGTTTACAAGGGTAGTGCTGATTAATAATAAAAAGTAAAAAGTACGATGGTTGTAAGTAAATTTCACTGTCATTTATCACATGAAGTTGCTCCCTTTGCTAAAATAAAGAGTTATGTTATATATAGATGCAGGGTTGGTGTGTACTATCTCTGAAACCCACCAACTGACTGACGGCCCCAGGCAGTGCTTTATGAGCCTTGCTATTTTATTGACATTAGCTTTTTTTCTACCTACATTTTTATGTAACAAGTTTAAACTAAGCAAAACTGACTATTAAAAGATGAAAAATGTTTGTAGATTTTGAAGTCATTCTAGTTTTCTTTTTTTGTTTTTTCATCTAAATCCATGAATTTTTTTTGCTCAGTTTTTCTCGCCTGAGTCCATCCTTCAAATTTATAAATCAACCATTTGCCCTTGCATAGAATACTGCTGCCATATATTGTCTGAAGCCCCCACTGTTCATCTCAAGGTCCTCAATAAAATCCAGAGACGGATATGCAATGTGATTGGTCCTGATCTGGCATCTCATCTACAATCACTTTCTTACAGACGTGTCGTCACTTTCTTCTGTCTTTTCTACAAAATACTTTCATGGTAACTGCTCTAATGAGCTGTTTTTGCTGGTTCCCAGATTGTATGAATTTAAGCGTGTTACTAGGTTGGTATCTCAGTCCCATCCTTTCACTGTTAAAATGGTTAAATGTAGCTGTCTCTTCTACTCCAATAGCTTCATGCCTTGCACTTCCCGTCTGTGGAACTCCCTTCCTCTTATTTGCTTCCCTGACAGTTATAGTCTTCAAATATTTAAATGTAATGTCAATCGACATCTTTTGATGCCTTGATCTAATTCCCTGTCCTTCTCTTTATCGTTTCCTCAATCATGTCTCTTGACTCCTGCTCCCACTCTCTGTAACCCCTTGCATACTAGTGGTACTCCTGCTTTGCTTGGGGTGAAATGCGTAGAAAAAAAAGTATAAAAAAATAATATAAATTCACTATTTTCATCCAGAATGTTGGATGTGTTAAAATTATTCAACGTTTTAACAAGAAAAATCTCAAGTTGATGTTAAAAATTGCTGCAAAACATTATTGATTTATGGAATGATGTATTATGACATATCTCTAATTTGTATTTAGATACATTGTATTTATTTTTAATTCTTCTAGATGAATTTTTCACCTATATCGCATACAGTCCATTATTGTACATAATTAGTATTAAAATTCCCTATTGAAAGGTTATTGTTATAACACACACTAGTACTTGGTAAAACATAATTCGTTAAGTATTCCCTATACGTAATGCTTACGCTATTGCCCATAATGCTTTTATAGTTATTTGCCAAGCGTAGCTGTGGCACAAGGCCGAAAGTATGGGGCATCTAGGGAGGATTGAACTCACTTTTCAGTTGTAACTGATCTAGCAAGAAAAGCTTGCTAACCATTGCACCACGCCGAGGTGCCCATAATGATTTTATAGTTAGTATGAAGACTGACTCTAATAAGTTTATAGAGAACTCAATGGGTAGAACCCATTTCAACTGCAGGTGGAACAGGTCAACTTATTAAAACAAAAGTTTACATTAGCTGAAGGCTACCAGTTCAATACTTGTACTGAGTAGTAAATATACATTTGACCTATTTAACAACTTAACACATGAGATCCTTGCACTAGCCCTGCATTTATATGTATAGTGAACAGAATGGCAAATTATTTCATCAAACCAAGCTACAGCATGTCGCATGTATCCTACAATGAAAAATGTGGTAAAAAAGAAAGTTACTTGCCGGAAAGTTACTTGCATGATATGCTGAAGACAGAATATTCAAATTAGAAACAAGTCAGTCACCATAAAAGTATTTGGGATATGTTAATATTGCGCGTCCTCTCCCAGTTGTCGATAATTGAAAAAATGCTCAGTCGATAAAAGCAGTTGGTGTTTTTGAATTGGGGAAAAGACAAAATTTGTGTATTTTGGCTACCACGTTCATTGGTGAGTTATTTGTCTGATTGGTTATGTGCATTGTGATTTGTGACATAGCACCTGTGAATGGAGATTTCAACATTTCTTTCTGCTCCTGATATTTGTGTCTGAACTGACAGTGATTTGTTCTTTTCATTTTGGAAGTAATCTGCAAAAAATATTTCCTTTGCAATCCAAGAACTCTTACAATATGATAAGGTTGTAATGAACTGTTCTTAATATGGTGTGGATGCCATTTGTTTCAATGTATGTATTTGCATTAAGTTGAGACAGTAATAAAACTCTTGTGGGTATTTGGTTCACCTGATGCTGCAAAACAATTGCTTGTTGTTTGTGTGTGATTTTTCTTGTTTTGTTTTTTGTAATGGGGTTTCCTTTTACTTTTTCTCTTGGATTACACCTGATGAGAGCTGAGGAATAGATTGGCCCAAATAATTTATTTTATTTACTGTATATATCCTTGTATAAGCCAACATCATGTATAACGCGACTATTTTTTTGCATGAATTTTAACCCCTGCAGAAAAAAATTTACCTGTGTATTTATGCAATTGTTCACCGAAAACAAAGGTAACTTTTAATCTCTTTAGAAAAATTACCTGTGTATAGTGCAACCCTGACCTATTTTTTACATAAAAAAAAACAGATCATAAAAACTCACACTATACTCAAATATATATGGTACTTATTTTATTGATTTTATATTATTTTTGTCACTTTCCAATGAAATTTGACAGCAGTCCCCCACTTGCACCAATACACACACAACACACACACAAAAAAAAAGAAATTAAAAAACAAAAAACACGTACAGCATCAAATGCAAAAAAGTAATAAATTTAAAATATGTTGAAAATTGTCAGCATGTGGTAGCATTCATTTTACACAGGGTCTATGGGTAAAAGCTGTCTCTCAAGTGCTTTGTCATAGAACTAACAGAACTAAAACCTTACTCTGAGGGTAACAGTTCAAACAAGTGGTACCCAGGAGGCGTGCTGTCTTTCATGATGTCTTCTGCAACAACAAGAATTAGAAATGTCCTCCAAGGAAGGAAGAAAGCATCTGATTATTTTCTGGATAATATCTATAATCATTTGGGAGTGTTCTCTTGTCTGCTGCCGAGCAGTTGACATACCAAACAGTGATTCAGTAGAGCAGCAGTAGAAGGTCATCATCAGCAGCAGAACCCTTTGTAAATTAGCTTCTCTTAGATTTCTCAGTAAATAGAGTCATTGCTGCACCTTCTTGAATAACAAAATGGTATTACTAGTTCATGAGAGATCAGCTGTGGTGGATGGGCCTAGAAACTTAAATTTATCCACCCTCTCCATACAAATCCTGCTAATAACCAAAGGGAAGGCCTTGTGGCATTTCTCAGAAACTCCATCACCAGCTTCTTTATTTTTAAAGTGTTTAAAGCAAATTTTATTCTCCGAGCAGCCAATTTTTTCATTTCACTCTTGTAGCCCAACTTATCACCTTCTAAAATGAGTAAAAACCACAGCAATGTCACCTGGAAACTTAGTGTTCATGTTGGAGGGATGGATAGGAACACAATTGTAAGTGCAGATGGGGTACAGAGAATGGTTTAATACAGATGTACTTGTATGGAGTGGGGGAAAAGTGCAGGCCTATTTTGACAGTTTGTAAATGACTTATTAGAAAGTCCTTAACCCAACGACAGATAGACCGAAATAGTACTAGTTGTGTGAGCTATTTGACCAGTCTGCTCAGGATGATCGTGTTAAGGCCAGAGCTTAAGGCAACAAAAAGTATTCTCCTATAACTCTGCTTTTTCTCTAAGTGGATCAATACGGAGAGTAGTGACAGTGGTATCTTCTGTCGATCTATTTGTTGATTTATTGCTCCATACGCAAACAGGTATTGATCAAAAAAAGATGGCAGACTTGCCTTGATATGACACTGGATCAATCTTTCAAAGCACTTTATGACAATTGGTGTAAGTGCAACTGGTCAATAATTGCTGGGGCCACTAACAACTATGGAACAATAGCCTAGTGGATTAAAGCATTGTTTTGTAAATTTGATGACTTCAATTGTGAGTTCAATTCCTGGACGGTACAGTGTGTGCTTGGACTCCATAGAAACTGGTGAACAATAACTCAGCAGTACTAAAAATAAGAACTAGACAAGATTATCCCTAGACATGGGAAATGGAATGAGAACTTCAGGCAAGATGGTATCACAGATTTTGACAATGACAGGTTAAATATTTTTATAAAGTTTCCAGAGAGTTGATATATTCTTTCAGGATACTTCTTGACACTTCACCGTCCTGTGTATGATGATAAACTACATCCAACGGCAAAGCCTATGATCAGGAGGTTTTGAGGAGCGTGGAACCACCTCTTAATTGCGGGTGTTTCCAGGTACACCCTGACCTGGGGTGGTAGCACCTGTTAGGGTCCCAGCTGTGGGCAAATAGTTAAGCCCAAAACTGGGTTAAAAACACTATGAAAGTGTAAAAATAAGTTTTAATACCAGAAATACTTTGTAAAAAATTATTTCCAGCAATAAATTTTTGAAGTAAAAAAATATTACCAGTAACATATTTTTGAAAAAAAAATGTTACCAGAAATAGATTTTTGACAAAACAAAATATTACCAGCAATAAAAATCTTGTCAACATTAAATAACACATTGAGGTTGATATGCCGTAAAACAAAACATACCAAAACAAACTTGACATTCCATTTGGCTTAGTAGCTTTCTTCAGATTCACTCTGAATAGATGCCTCATGTCATGCTTGTGAACTGTGAAGGTCACATTTATTAATGGTGGTATTGGTTTTGGTTTTGTCTGGTTCTGTTGGTTCTACAAGCAAAGAAACAATTAAGTTCCTCTGCTGATAAGACATCACTCTCTATAATTTTGCAGTTCCTAAATTTGCTGTTAATAATATGCTGAATACCCTACCATCGGGTGTGTACTACACTCAAACCCTGCAATTAGGGTAGGAGTAGCCAGATTGGAGGCCCAGAGCAGTGCTTGTTATCCTCACTGTCTTATCAACCATTTGCTTTTTTTTTTTTACATTTATATATGTTACAAATTTAACTAAGCACAACTGACTATTAAAAGATGAAAAATGTTTGTGGATTTTGACATCATCCTCGCTACTTATAAACATTGGTTTTTTTTACTTACATTTATATGTTACATATCCATCCTCTTCTTACTCCAAGATGTAGCAGAATGCAAATGAAGGCATCCCCATTGAGAAACGTTTCCCTTCTCCAGTCAACTGACAGACAAAGTAAGTAGAACCTATATTTTGGTCATTCCAACTCGGCGCAAGACTGACTTGAGTGCGACCAATATAACCATTCTTATCATGACTTACACTAACTTACTTTTTGATCAGAAAAAGAAACTCTCTTCCTACATTTCAACACACAGTGTGTCCTGGGTATGACAATAAACTACATCCATGTCCTGGGTAAGATGATAAACTATATTCAGCAGCAAGGCCTCTGATCAGGAGTTTTTGAGGAGTGTGGAACCACCTCTTAATTGCTGATGTTCCCAGGTCCACCACATGTTTTGAAGAACCTAATTACTGATGAAGTAAATACAAACTTTACTTTGATTGTTCCAACTCAGTGCATGGCTGACTTAAGCTTGGAAATTCATGCCCACAAAAAAAAAAGTGTCAAATGGACTTTTTTTTCCATTGTCACTGCTCTTATTTTAACTACCTTCACTCCTCAGCAATGTTTGTTTTAAAAAAATTATTAGAATTGTAATTGTCATATAGAAATAAAGTGTCACTGCTGACACTTGGGTTTGAACATGGATTGCCAGAGAGCAATCACAGTCAACTTCATCTTGAAATAATTAGATCACGTGACGGGTAAAGGAAAAAAATATATATGGGAATTAGCGGCATCTGACCAAGTATTGTTTGAAGGTGTTACTATTATTGTATCTGTGATTTACAAAGTCTCTCCTTCAAATGGGAATTGCTAAAGTAATAAAACCTAAACCTATGAAAGTGAATTTATACATTTTCTTTGTTCTGGAGAATTGACAACTAAAATATTAAACACTGTTTATTTAACACCAGGATGGCCGAGGTGTTGTTTTCGACACCTTCAAATTTTCAACAAATTACTATGGAATAACTAGTTTTGGTTTGATGCTGAGGCTTATGGACAATTATCAAATTTTAGCAAAGATACTTAACAGACTAAATTCTTTAAAAAATATTCAGTGGAATAGCTGATATTTGAGGTTTTACCTTGAATGGCTGAAGTGTCGTTTTTGACACCTAGGCTATTTATAGGGTAAATGCATTGATAAAATTTCTCACAAGCAATAATACTTGTGTTTATGTCCCCTATCTATCTACTTATCTATCTATACACACACACACACACTTAATTTATATATATATATATATATATATATATATATATAATCACTTTCTTTCAGTATGAGGTATACTAATATTTGTGATTTTCTTTTCAGACTTGTTATTCTTGACTTGAATATTGAATATATTAAAGATGGCTGCTTCATGGTGTAATGTAAATAAAGATGTCAAAGGAGCTGGCCATCCTATTGTTAATAAGAGATTACAGCAGAAAATATTTGTGTCTTTCTTATTCCTTTTTTGTATTTATTTTTCTTTTTTTAATAATTTTTTGGTCGGAGTGGAGGAGGCTATTTGTCTGGGTAACTGAGAACAAAAAGCTAAGAATGCTGATAGATTGGTCAGCAGCCTCATAAAAGAGGGATGAAGCAGTGAGAACGCAGAATGTTTTTATGTTGGTGAAGTGTGTGGAACACAAGAACAGCGGATTGAATAAGCAGTATCTTGTATTATACGAACGACGTCTGAGGAATAGAGACTCATTTAACTACAGAGATCTTGTAGAATGTTAATCTGAACGTTGAAGGTAGTCACCAATGTAGAAGTGGTTAAATAGATAAATGTGGCTGCATGTTGAGAAGGCAATAAACATTCATACATAATATTTAAAATATCAAGGAAAAACCAATTTTGTTTTAACGAATAAATATATGTATATTAAAATTCAAAAATAATACAAAGTAGTTGTAATATGAGTGAATAGGGAGAAAAAAGCAGGTTCCATTTAACTCTAAGGAAATGTTTTAAGGAAGATTTGTCTGAGTAAAATGTTCAGAGTTCAGAGTAGGATGAACAACACGAATGAGTAGATGAGATCTATTGTCTCTGGGTGTACTCGACTGTGGTTCTGGAACTACTACTACTACTACTGGTTTTTTGGAATGCATCCAATATTTATATTACCTAGGGTGGCTCCCAGCACAAACGCGGGATATATTTTTGAATGTACATGAAAAATACCCGATTGGATGAAAAATGGACCAATCAGTAATTTTATAGCAAAACTTGTTTGCGAGCAAAGTGTAGGAAAAAATTCAGTATGGTGAAATGCAATCGATAAATTGTCCTATTATTTTTAGTATGTATTTATCGACCAATTAGAATTGGAGAAAATGTAGGCGTGTCGCTACAATCTAGCTATCAGTCTAGTACTGTGCTTGTAAAGTCAAGGTACAAAAAGGGAATACTTATGAGAAGAATTACTATAAAAATATTTATAGAAAAGGCATGGAGAAGCTATCTTACAGCAGTGGGAAAGTGACTGATGCTGAGATGCCAGGTCAGGACTGATAACATTGCAGATTCTTTCAATTTTATCCAGAATCTTTAAATAGATAGAAGTGCCAGACCAGACCAGCTAGCGAAATTATGATTGAAAATCACCAACATTGAAATTATGAGACTTAGCCACATCTAGTACTGTGCTTGCAAAGTCAAGGTACCAAAGAGGAATACTTATCAGAAGAATTACTATAAAATTTTTTATAGAAAAGGCATGGAGAAGCTATATTACAGCAGTGGGAAAGTGACTGATGTTGAGATGCCAGGTCAGGACTGATAACATCACAGATTGTTCTTTGGATTTCCTCAAGAATCTCTAAATACATTGCAGAAACACCAGACCAGATGAGACCTGACAGTAAAATTATAATTGAAAAGCATTCCTTTGGTATTTTTTACCAGACCATAAAATAAGTTTGTGAACTGGTAACAAAACTTTACCAAACAATTTTGGTATGCTTTTGAATATTTAATATATAAGTGGCCGGTGGGAAAATTTTTCCATGTGAAAGTGGGCAATGACACAAAAAAGGTTGGGAAGCCCCTGGTTTAAGCAAACCCTTTTAAATTGATCTGGGAATTTATCTATATTGTTGACATGGAAAAAAAAAAAAAAAAAATCTCTTAGTATAAATATAATTTACATTGACCAGAAAAAAAGGCTTAGACAGAAGCGTCTATCTTTTTAAATTTGGATTTTTTAATGTAACTATAACAACAAGAACATTTCGATTTCATTTTTGCCTTGAAAAAGTCAGAAGACGAAACGTGTCGGCAAAATCTAAGATCTTTTTTCCAATTGTCATTTTATTTATACCAATCTGTCTTGTCCACAGAATTGATCTGGGAATTTATATTGTTGACATGGAAAAAAAAAAAAAAAAAATCTCTTAGTATATATGTAATTTACATTGACCAGAAAAAAAGGCTTAGACAGAAGCGCCTATCTTTTTAAATTTGGATTTTTTAATGTAACTATAACAACAAGAACATTTCGATTTCATTTTTGCCTTGAAAAAGTCGGAAGACGAAACGTGTCGGCAAAATCTAAGATCTTTTTTCCAATTGTCATTTTATTTATACCAATCTGTCTTGTCCACAGAATTGATCTGGGAATTTATCTATATTGTTGACATGGAAAAAAAAAAAAAAAAAAAAATCTCTTAGTATAAATGTAATTTACATTGACCAGAAAAAAAGGCTTAGACAGAAGCGTCTATCTTTTTAAATTTGGATTTTTTAATGTAACTATAACAACAAGAACATTTCGATTTCATTTTTGCCTTGAAAAAGTCGGAAGACGAAACGCGTCGGCAAAATCTAAGATCTTTTTTCCAATTGCCATTTTATTTATACCAATCTGTCTTGTCCACAGAATTGATCTGGGAATTTATATTGTTGACATGGAAAAAAAAAAAAAAAAAATCTCTTAGTATATATGTAATTTACATTGACCAGAAAAAAAGGCTTAGACAGAAGCGTCTATCTTTTTAAATTTGGATTTTTTAATGTAACTATAACAACAAGAACATTTCGATTTCATTTTTGCCTTGAAAAAGTCAGAAGACAAAACGTGTCGGCAAAATCTAAGATCTTTTTTCCAATTGCCATTTTATTTATACCAATCTGTCTTGTCCACAGAATTGATCTGGGAATTTATATTGTTGACATGGAAAAAAAAAAAAAAAAAATCTCTTAGTATATATGTAATTTACATTGACCAGAAAAAAAGGCTTAGACAGAAGCGTCTATCTTTTTAAATTTGGATTTTTTAATGTAACTATAACAACAAGAACATTTCGATTTCATTTTTGCCTTGAAAAAGTCAGAAGACGAAACGTGTCGGCAAAATCTAAGATCTTTTTTTCAATTGTCATTTTATTTATACCAAACCTTTTAGCTATAAAAATATTACATGACATCAAAGATATGAGAAACAATATTATGAAAAGGTGTGCAAGTGGTTGACTAATAAATGAAGTCATCGATCATATTTGAATCTAATAAGTGGATATTCTTATATAAACAAGTAAAAACCTGCCCAACTAAGACTGAAGATGTCTGTAAACAATTGGAGAGAGTGCTCAATACATTATCCAGAATAAACACACTGATCTGTTTTCTTTTTTGCTAGTGTCAATATTTTGAGAGCAATTTTTGCAGTACACCTAAAAATTTTATTCTTGACTTAATTAGGAGTACAGACAGATTTTGGAAATTTCTTGATGCATGAAACTACACTCTTATCAGCGATCAATGTTTGAGGGTTCTCTATAGTCATGACTTTATATATAAAAACACATGTACAGATTAAGTCCTCTAGACCAGCTGCAATCTTCAGCTGAGTACCATGCTTCAAAAAAGCTTCAGCTCATTAAGCTCAGTACCTCTCCTCATAGTGGACCTGCAATAGCTGGATGATGTTACATTGCAACTGATCTATGTCGTTAGCTGGACATGACTCAATACAAACTTCAAGGTAATCCATGCACTGCCTTCCACTGATTTCTTGCCACAGGTCTTTATCACCTTATTCAGCTTTTGGATACCAGAGCACTTGAGGAATCTCTTTAAGGAAGCAGCTGAAAGCCTTTACAGCCAACCTCAAATGGCAAATGGGTGCAGCTATTTCATTTCTCATGGACCTCAGCTCCCAGTACCTCATACTGAAGCAGCTTTCTTTCATGGGTCTCTTCAATCCCTTCCTCCCAAGCCACTGTCAGCTGGCCAAGCAGCTGATGCTTCTTCTTGCTATCAATCAACACTAGATCTAGCTTTGGTCTAGACACAATATCCCCCACCCTTGGCAGTGTAGCATCAACCAACACTGTTCACTTCCTTGTGCCCTCTGACCTGGTCTTCTGCCTCTTGCCAGTCACACCTTGATTCAGGTAGACAAGCCTTTGCAGGTCCAACAAGGGTATATTAGCACTTCTCAAAGCTGCTGCCATTAACTCCAGGACCAAGTTCCTTCTAAAGCTGTACCAGCCATTTCATAGTACCTTCAGGCAGGATGACAGCATAAGCTGCAGGTTTCCATATGCACCACACAAGTGGCAGGAGGGTGACTCCTGAACTTCTCAAATTTGCAGGTGATACTGAAACATCATATGCTGATTGAATGGGGAACTTTAAATGTCTTGCTCTGAGATGCCACCAATCAGACCAACTGATCGGAATACCATAAACACCCTCCCAGTTGTGTCATCGACCCTACTGAGCCTGTTGGATAGACTGCACCAATCGTCTCTTCACCTTGAGCTTCTGAACCCCCTGTTCCTGTAACTTGCATTGTTCTTGTCCATTGGCCTCTGACCAGAATTGCTCCCTCTCCACTAGTCCAAGTCCAGCACATTCTTCCCTTATAGCACCTTGAACCTCTGTCTGCTTTATCATTCATTCCACTGTTGACATCTCATCTGACACTTTTCACCTTTTTCCTGTCTTCACCTATAGTGCATTTTCCTGGATTACAGCATCTTTAGACTCACACAGCATGGACTTCAAGTTCACCTTTGTCACCTTGTACTCCTCCACCAAAGAAATAACAGGTAACTGAAGCCCCCAACCCCAACTGCCATACAAAGTGACTGTCAACTGAATCCTTGGAACACCAAACCACATATTTACTGATCTTCCCCTCAATTATCTAAGCTTGAGACAGTACCATCTCATATATAGTTAGTGACCACATTAGTCTTGGCACCAAACTGAAATGCATACACCAGACTTTAAATTTCCCAGGAAACCCACATTAGTCTATGCTTCACAAACCCGCCTCTGCCTGTCACTGGATTTCAAACCCACAGTAATGACCTGTCACAGGTTAAATTATACCACCTCCCGAGACTCTTCTCTCGCACTGTTGGTAACTTTTCATCTGCAATGGAGAACAGTTCTTTAATTACAGAACCTCTCTTCATAGAAAGTTTGTTTGAAGGCCATCTGAACCCACTCTACCAAATCTGCAAGTTTCTCCAGAACCAACTGTGATATTTTCCTACCATTTTGAATTACTGTTAAGTCATTCATAAATGCCCAAATTTTGACCTCATTCTGCAGGAAGCAGTGCTCTGGCTTTAGGCCTTTCAGGATCACCTGCATCAGCATCCTAAACAGTACTGGAGAGATGGCATATCCCATAGCAATTCCCCTTTGTAGCTCCACATACCTTGAGGTGTAGTTCACTGTTGAAAAATATAGCATGAACTGATCACAATACATACACAGACAATCCTTGAAATGTCTTAAAATAATTATCGGACTTTGTCCATTTCATAATATGTGACATCATTTGTTTACATTTAGATACGCTTTGAGCAGATATGAATGTACATGAGAGATTCATGGAAGATTGTAGTTTAAAAGCAGTAAAATCGATCTTGCTAACCAAACGATCCTCTGTGGCTCAATTGTCTAAGGCACATCAGGCTATATGACGGTTCCATATAGCATACAGGTTTGATTCCTGTCAGAGGACGAATATTTTCTAAGAAAATTTCTCGAACATTCAGGCCGGTAAATGTTATTAATACTGTTTATTATAAACAGAACATTTACTTAAATATTTGTATCTATAAAAAGAATGTATAAACATAAAAATGTATATATATATATGTATATATATATATATATATATATATATATATATATATATATATATATACTGATAATTAGAAATGTTCATGAAAGTATATTGTTTGGGATTAGTATTTAAAATGTATAAAACATTGGATTAAACTATACAAGAAAGAGACCAGCTTATTGAGTTAGGAATCCAGAAGTAGCAGCTCAAAGCTAAACCAGATGAAGGAAAAAGACAAGACTATATAGGAGGGGAGTGTGAAAAGCCTTTTTTTATTGGCTGACATTGACTGACGTATGTCAATAAGAATGGTTGAAATCCTAGCAATGTTGGAATGCTTTTTGCAATGTGGCGGTGCGTAGCACAACACTTTCAAGGAGGCAGCCTGACTTGTCCTGAGTCAGATTGGGGTTGCTCTTTGAGTCAATATGATGCAAAACCTGAAATTGGTGATGAGGACAGTGCATCAATGAAGATCACACTTGATGCATCTAAAATGTATTATGCAACTATATATATATATATATATATATATATATATATATATATATATATATATATATATATATATTGACAATTGGGAATGTTCATGAAAGTATATTGTTTTGAAATATATCCAATTATGCATTTCATTGTTTAGGCTTCATCAGATTGAAAGCGAAAAAATGAGTCACATGTGTGTGTCTTTGTGTATGTCTATTAAATAAAGATAAAAAATAACTATGATTAAATATAACTCTGTTGAGATCACATACCCCATTTTTGCAACATAAAATAAAATAAAATAAAATAAATAAATTATTTTTCTACTGCCTCACTTCCAATCATTGTTAAACATGATGTCATGTTAGACCATTTCAGACATTCAATGTTAGAATATTTGAATTAACTTGAGTTAAAGTAGGCTCTGTTCCATCTTCAAGCGAAGAAGATGGAACAGAGCTTGAAGATGGAACAGAGCCTACTTTAACTCAAGTTAATTCAAATATTATTTTGAAGTTTTCGGCTCTTTTTTGAAACATGAGACCTCTTATGTAGCGAGTTGGAATCATATTTTTAAATAAATAATTATATTTATGCTCTACTTTCGTATCGAGCACTATTTTTAAAAAATAATAACAAAAATACTAAGGAACTTTGGATTATTTACCAAACCAGTTTCTTTCCTATTTTCTATAACATTTTCACACACACACACACACACACATATATATATATATATATATATATATATATATATATATATATATGAATAATAGATAATTGTAATATCTAGTAATCTGTATGGAAATTCCAAGAGGGGTATAAATCCAGAGAGCTCAATGCCAAAAATAGAACAAATGATAATATTTGTGTGCAAGAGTCAGTCTGATGAGTTGGGATTGAATTTTTAATTCTTACGAAATAAATATCACAATGCTATTTTGAGTGTTTGTTTTCATTATTATAAAAATAATAATTATTATATATATATACATATATATATATATATATATATATATATATGTATATATATACACACACAATTAGGAAATAAACCTTAAAAATCCATATTCTGTAATAAATTTATTTTGATCAATATAAATATATTCATCTCATCAAATTGATTACATTTTCTGAAATGGAATCAATATATCCAGGCAGACAGTTATACAAAGATAAATTGGGGTATATGATCCTGATGGTGTTTTAAATTATTGACAATTGGAAAGTATATATTTGAAAATATTCATGGAAGTATATATTTGAAAATATATCCAATATATCCAGTATACATAGTGTTAGGAAGAGTTCATTCTGTAGTTATAGGTAAGGACCCATGACAATTATTCAAACTGTTATCCTCATTTTCATTGCCATATTCACAATGTTTCAGTCGTTGTATGCCCTGTCCTTCTTCCCTTTACCAATTATGCATTTCGCCATTTAGGCTTCATCAGATTGAAAGTGAAAAAATATGTTGCATGTGTGTCTTTGTTTATGTCTAAATAATGAAATCTTATTATTTTTTTTTCAAAGCTGGCATTTCATAATCAGATATATTTTTGAAACCATATACTTTCATGAAAGTTTTCCAATTTTCAATAATTTAAAACACTGTTGGGATCATATACCCCAATTTTATAATATACTGTTGACACAGAAAAACTCATGGCAAACAAATCTTTTAATTTCTACCCATTCTGAAGGAATATATCTCTCGACTTGGAAACATAAAGCAAAGAATATAAATGTTAACGGCTTCTTTTATTAGTTACCAATTTTCTTTCTTAGTTATGGGCAACATGGCTGTCAGATAATTTATGTGACTATATCACCTCTTTATCTAGCCACCTAACTCTTCAGACTACAACCTCTTTGATTATTGTGTGGGGTGCAGTTGAGTGAGAGATCAACAAAACTCCTGGTAACACCAAAGATGAACTGAAGGCAAAGAATATGGCAGCATTCAACTACTTAAACAAAGAGACTGTCCAGAAGAGTTGCAGGAGATTCAGAAGTCGTCTGGAAGCCGTGGTTGAAGCCAATGACAATTTTATTGAATAAAATTACTCTTTAGCATTTCAAGATATTTTTGTGTAATTTTGGTAAATATATCTGTTAAAATGAAATGTCAGTGTTGTTTTCATTTTTGTGTAATTTAGATGACAATTTATCCATCGCACAATATACATTCATTAAAGATTGACAGCATTTAGGAAAACCTAGAGAAACATCAAGGCTTACGGTCATATCACATTGAAACACCGGTTCCCGTATGATCACTGGTTAATCAACATCGAGCATGATTAATACAGATGAGTGACCTCTTGGTTGGGAATACCAGGTGAGGTAAGCTTGGATCTAATAATGGATAATGGCACGGAATTGTTAATTGGAGTGCTGAGTTCCAATTTCATTTAGGTACATTATATTCACTTATGTGCAAAATATACTTAAGAAAAGTATGAATCTACCTTTCTCCCCCAGCTATGGATTAATTAGTAAGACTTGTATCACTATTATCTCGAAAAAAAAAAAAATTCTAATAAACTAAAAATATCAAAGACTGAGAGCATTTAGGGTTAAAAGTCACTCCCCTATATACAGGGTGTGATAGATGACAAATTTTATATTTGTATTAATTTTTGCTAATAAACTGTTTAACTCTGTTAATGAAGTGACAAAGTGCATAATTTTGCTGAAATACTGGGCCCCCTATCAATTCTAATTCATCTTCATCTTCATTGCTATAGTATATTCACAATGTCTTGGCTGTTGTATGCTCCGGCCTTCTTTGTGTGATTGGAATTTCGAACCAAACAACAGAAAAATTGCAATATGAGCACTGGTAAAAAATGAATTCTCAGACATTAGGTTTATAACTCCCAAAAATTCATGCACAGATGTCCTCAAGGACACATGGCTTAGTGGATAAAGATGTTGGTTACATCCAGTGACTAGAGACCAAAAGAGTTGTAAGTTCAAGAGTGGTGAACCAAAAACTTGGAGAGTTATGGTTAAAGGGAAATAACTAAGACATCCGGAAGAGGCATGGAATGCGGAACAAGAACAATCTACCCCGGTGGACAAAATAAAGGGTACGGTTTGAAATCCCAATCACCTGGAGAAAGCCGGAGTGAACAACAGCTGAATATGACAATGAAGATGAGGATAACAGTCCGAGTAATGTAAATAATGCAAGTATTTACAGAACATATTTAAACAGGAGGAAACATTGAGTAATCTACCGAATGAGTTTGTGTTTGCAAGACGTTGTGGAGAGCCATGATCGCCCAAGTACAAAAAGAAGACCACCTGGCCTTCTAAGGGAGATAATTCTATCGCCACAAAAAATATTTGGCGCATTATATGCAAAAATTATCTCCAGCATGTAATTGTGTAAACAGTAAACGTTTTTATTGTTTTGTGCTTGCTAGACATGAGTCAGACTCAAACAAAAGATTTTTATGGTGATTAACTGTAAAGGAAAGCTAAGGAGATAGAGAACAGGCTGGCTTGACACCATTGAAATTACAATTTCGCCTTTTTATTGTCGTTTGCATTCAAAGAACACATTATTTTTCAATTTCATTTATTCACTGGGAGAAAAAATCATTTCATAATAGTAATACTTTTTGTGTTTTTTAAATAAGCTATTTATTGTCTGAGATCGGATTTTTCTTTCTCACATTGCTCTAGCTAAACTTTATAGAAGAAAATAAAACTCATTTTTAATTTTCTTTTTAAAATAATATTAAGCCAGCCGACTCGCCGATCGTTAAACAGTGTTAAAAATAAATCAATAAAAGTTGTTTGTTTTTTATTCAACAACTGAAGAGTAAGTCTGTCTGGTATATTGTGATAAAAAAACAACACAGTTATCCCATAAGAAAGATTAACAAAACAAAACAAACAAAAAAAAACAAACGATAAAAAACACAATCTTAGAGAAACCAGATGTCACCAATATGTCTTTTTTAGTTTTTTAAAATAATTTTTAAGAAATTACTATTGGTCATTTGTAATTGCAAATAAGATGAATTAAAAAGTTTGTAAGTAAAAAAAAAAAAAGAAGTAAGTAAATTGAATGCTAATCGAGACAGTCGTAGTTAAAAAAAAAAAAAAAGAAAAAAGTGCGCAGTTGTCAAAGTTGCCAGTTGCTTGATTAAGTGTTAAGAAGAAGAAGAAGAATCACCAACACAGTGGCGGTCGAAGAAATAAGATGTGTATTTTCGGGTATTTGACGTTTCTTTCTTTTTTTCCCACGCCATCTCGGCATTCCTACTCTTCCTTTCTGTGCCAAGTGAGAGAAAAACAAATACATACTATGCATTGCTTATTCGTCTTTCTTTAAAAAAAAATCTTTCGTTAAAAAAAGAAAAAAGTTTTAAAAGTTCTTCACACGTGAGTAATCAATCATCAGCAGGGATTTTTTTCCCTCTCCATTGCCATTATTGATTGAGGCATTGACTTTCTTCTTTTTCGTATTCAAAACAAAGCCCCTTAAAACAGGAAACATTTTTTTTAAAAATCAACCATTGCCTTAAAGAAACAAACAAAAAAAAAACATAGAATATTGATTTTTATTTTTTAGCCAACATTCAAGAAACCAGTATTTTTAACGAATTAAGTCGGATTTTTCAATTTAAGTTAAAAATTCCAACTTGGTAAATTTCTAACCTAACAAATAAGAAGAAAAGTTAAACAGCCCAGAATGGAACAGTTTCTGCTATTACTACTTATAATACTAATAGTATCATTATTCTTCGAAATGCTAGTACTACCCCTTTCTCCATCTTTATCATTATCATCCCAGGATCCCGCCACGCCAGTGTTTGCTTGCTTTTTTCGTAGATATCACTAGCAACCGAACTGCAATAATAGCAGTGCTCTGTTGAATCCAACAGCCAGAACATTACATGCAGACAACGGCTGTATTTGGTGCTTCTTGTGACAGACAAAAGAAAGGAAAACAAGAAAGACGAAATCACCCCTTGAAGAATCACTCCACAACAAACACTGACACAATTACAAGTGCTTCTATAATTGCTTCAAACCAGCAGGTATCTACAATAATTTTGTTTAAGCAACACCACCCCCGCCAAAATCCTGCTGGCTTGGTGGACGATGTTTTTATTGTGCAATCCATTCTTATTCTTTCTTGGAATCCGGCCAACGGACACGTCCAACTCCGGCCACAGCTGTTGTTATTTGCCTCAGCAACGACGACTGATGGTCGGTGCTTGAGGCCACACACAGGTCGATTATTACTAAATCAGCAACTTTACCCGACGGTTATATCTAGAACACCGGACCAGTAAGTAGCAATATAATCAATTTTAAATGCATGTTATTATTAACGTTTATTTTGGATACTGCCAGAAAGAATAACTTTGGAATTTTTTTTTCTTTTTCTTTTCTTTGGCGCATTCATTTTTGGGACAGTTTCTCTCCTTTGTTGTGTCTTTTTGAAAGACCCCTGTTCCCTTCTCTACCTCATATTATTTTTAGTTTTTTTTTTTTTACATATGCTACACGTGGGATAGAGTTGATTTTAAGAGTAGTGTTTATATACACATTTGCACTTAGTCTTACAGTTTCTATTTATTTATTTTATATCTTTTGCCCTTGCTTAACGTTTTTTCCCCCACCCAAACCAATGTATCATTATGAAAATCGTTTTTAAAAACATTGACAACTTTCTTTAAATCTTAATCTTTGCTTTTATTTATTTTTTAAAATAACTTTTTAACTTTAGATGCGTGCACCTTTCTTTAGAAATTTTGGAAATGACTTAAAGCAGTATTATTTAAAAGTTTTTAATTTGTTTAAGGATAAAGTTTTCAATAAAAATCACTTTATTGTAACAAAAACAAAACAAAAGTTTTGTTGATATAGTGGGTTCATTTCATAAACTTACCTATTGCACCCCAAGAAAGCATAAGAAAAAAAAAAAGAAAAAAAAGAAAAGATTTTTCTGTTCCTAGTTATAAAAGGAAAAAAAAAATTATTTAGATTTTTTTTTTAGAACGAAAGACAAAACAAAATTCATCAATTAACCTAAAAGTAAAACCTACGTTAGATAAAAAAAACTAAACAATAAACATCAACATACCACACGTCCTGATTTGAGACGGTCCTGTCCTGGTGATGTGTAAAGAAAGGAGAAGCTATATATCAGCGTAGGCGTACGAAGCAGGGATTTGTTGGAGGACGGTATCCTACTCCCGACAAAGACCAATGAATTATACATTTTTCAGGGTAACTTAAAGAGTTTTTAGGGTAAATTCTGTCGAAAATTTCCTCCAGTACGCCTATGGCTATATCAGTATCTATTAGGCTGGTGCAAAAATAACGACGTAATAATGTCGTTTTTTGACGTATTTTTTAACGTCAAAAAACGACATTATTATGTCGTTATTTTTGCACCAACCTAATAAGTGTGTTTGTCGGTATTGAAGTTTAAGGAGCGATGGGTCGTTTTCTTTTTTTTTTTAAAACACTTTATTTTTTATCCAATACAAAACTTATAATAAAAATTGAAAAATGACCCAATTTTTAAAGATTGGAATTTAATTTCTGATAATCCTAGAGAAACATCAAGGCTTCTTACGGCCATATCACGTTGAAACACCGGTTCCCGTATGATCACTGGTTAATCAACATCGAGCATGATTATGAGTGACCTCTTGGTTGGGAATACCAGGTGATGTAAGCTTGGATCTAATAATGGATAATGCCTCGAAATTGTTAATTGGAGTGCTGAGTTCCAATTTCATTTAGGTACATTATATTCACTTACGTGCAAAATATACTTAATAAAAGTATGAATCTACCTTTCTCCCCCAGCTATGGATTAATTAGTAAGACTTGTATCACTATTACCTCAACAAAAAAAAATTCTAATAAACTAAAAATATCAAAGACAGAGCATTTAGGGTTAAAAGTCACTCCCCTATATACAAGGTGTGATGGATGACAAATTTTATATTTGTATTAATTTTTGCTAATAAACTGTTTAACTCTGTTAATGAAGTGACAAAGTGCATAATTTTGCTGAAATACTGGGCCCCCTATCAATTCTAATTGTGTAAGTTCCAGACACAATTGTGAAATCATGAGTCAATCGTATTTCTTGAAATGAAATACTAAAATAAACAATAACATCATACAGCATTCATCTTCTTCTTCTATGTGCCACATCTGAACATATGTGGCAGCAGAAAAAAGCAACACAAAGAATTAGAGTTCAATAGTCTATAACTCTTGGAATGATACTGACACATATTAAAATCACAGAACATATCTTCCATATAAATTGTACAAATGAAGAAGGCTGTAAAATGGATCAGCCAAAACACTGTTGGCAGCAGCAAAAGCAACATAAAGAATTAGATCAATAGTCTGAACAACTCATGGAACTTCTTCAAATTATTCAGCTATGGATTAATTAGTAAGAATTGTATCACTATTATCTCCAAAAAAATTCTAATAAACTAAAAATATTTTCTAGCTTTAAATAACCTGCAAAGTGTTGATAAGCCGTAAAAAAACAATTGCTCAATAAAGCAGAAATCAACATGACATGAAGAATCAACAATATTATTTTTTCTTTTACTATAACGGATAGCAGCTTGGACTGAGGAATCAGAGAGCTGAGTTCGAGTTCCAGTCGAATTCATTGTATTCACTTACATGCTAATACCCTTGGGAAAGGTATGAATCCTCTTCTCCCCCTTGCTATGGGTAAATAGCAGGATAGACCAGATTCTATAGCCTTGGGTGTCAACTGGTCTACTGCAGAAAGAAATGGCAACCGACTGCAGGGAAATAATCTGCCTCGTCAGTCATGCATCGAAAGATACATACTGTTTTATCAAGAACTATTAGGTTGGTGCAAAAATAATGACGTAATAATGTCGTTTTTTGACGTATTTTTAACGTCAAAAAACGACATTATTACGTCATTATTTTTGCACCAAACTAATATAAACAAATCACAAAGCAATACACTTCAAAAAATTGAAATTTAGCTCTAGGAAGAAATACTTACACATGGTCAGTTGTATGTTACATCCTAAGAATTTATTCTTTTCTGTTAAAAAGGAAAAAAATATTTTGTTTACTATTCTATTTTATAAGTCCTATAAAATTAAATTAAAGAAATTATTAAACCACAAAGTAGAGTTTTTGTTCAAGTATCTTTCCAAACAAATCAGCTTATTCAAATTTCATTGATTTACTTGTGAAATTGAACGAAACTTAAAGATTGTAAATCTCGACAAAAAATGTTAGACTATTTACATTATTCAGACTATTGTCCTCATCTTTGTCACCATGTTTATCACAACATTTCGGCTGTTGTACGCTCTGGCCTTCTTCAGGTGGTTGGAATGTCGAACTGAACCCTTTATTTTGCTCACTGGGTTAGACTGTTCTTGTTCCACGTCTAATGGATGTCAGTTATCTCCTGTTAATTCCCCTCTCCAAGTTCTCTACCACTTTAACCAGGTATTGAACTCACACTCTTTGGGTTCTGTCACTGGATCTAAGTAACGCCTTTATCCACTGTGCCATGTGTCCTTGAGGACAGGACCCAAAGTGTGTGAGTTCAATACCTGGATTCAACATTGGTGGCCACAATCTTAGCAACATAAGATACGTAGATGACACAGTACCTGATAGCAGACATGGAAGAGAAATTCCAAAACCTCTTACATAAGGTAGCAAAGGAGAGTGAGAAGAAGGGACTAAGCATAAACTACAAGAAGACAAAATGCAAGAGTCATCAATAAAAAGATGAGCCCAAAATGTGATTTGCAGGTCAGGGACACTAAAATCAAGCAGGTGTGGATGTTTAAATATCTAGGAAGTGTTTTGACAGAGGACGGTAAGTGCAACACCGAGATCCACAGACATATTGGTATGGCTATGGATGCATTCCAAAAGCTGGGTAGAGTATTGCAAGACAGGAGGATTTCTTTGGTAACAAAGAAAAGAGTACTGTGCTGTTACGTGACCTCTGTCTCCTTTACGAATGTTGGATGGTCTTCTCAAAAATGAAGAAGAGACTTGGGGCAACAGAGGTATGGTTCTACAGAAGGATGCTAAGGATATCATGGACTGAGTGTGTTAGCAATGATGAGGTCTTAGAGAGGATGCAAACAAGGAAGAGGCTTATACTTAACGTCACGAAGAGGCAGCTGAAGTTTCTGGGACACGTAATGAGAAAGGAGTGCCTGAAGAATCTGATACAGGTTGAATAGAAGAAAAGAGAGACAAGGGAAAGCAACACATGACATACCTGGTGGGCTTAAGCAAGTGGTTGATAGAACATGGTCTGGGGGAGATGGCAGAAGGACGGAACTTATTGAGAGCCACAAGGGATAGTGGGGAAGTGGAGAGCCATGATCGACTTTCCCTTCATAGTATCAGTACTCTTATATGGCAGTGAATGCTGGACAATTTCCTCACACATGAAGAAGAAACTTGAAGAAACAGTAATCTGGTTCTACAGAAGAATGCTGAGAATACCATGGACCGAACATGTGTGCAACGATGAAATTTTAGAGACAATGGCAACAAAAGGATACTTATACTTAACAGCGAGAAGAGACAGTTGAAATTTCGAGGCAACATAATGAGGGAAGAAGACTTGGAAAATTTGATACTCACAGGACAGATTAAAGGTAAAAGAGACAGAGGAAAGCAGTGTACAACCCATCTAGAGAGTTTGAGTAAATGGATGGCAGCTCAGGATTTGGGAGAGATGGCAAAAAGACAAAATTTATTTAGAGCTACAAGGGATAAGAAATTGTGGAGAGCCATGATGGCTAACATCATGAATAGACATGGCACACAGAAGAAGAAGAATTAACTCCTGAGAGACAGCTCTGTAGTTTTCTGTAGTTCATGAAAATATGTAGTTGTTAGCATTCTTGATTTTAGAGCACAGGTATAAATAGACATCTATCCTAGATCCTGACATAATCTGTAAAGAGTAAAGTGGGTTACTAATGCCGCTAAGAAAAGATAGAATAAAGTACCTAACAAGAGAGCTTTTACAAACTGAAGATACTGTAACCTCTTCAGTGACAAGTAATCATGTAACTTACAAAACAATTGTATCTCCCTCATCTGTCTGTTATATATACCTACTTCTTTTTTTCTTTCTTTTCTAGTCAGGTGTCTTTCTTACCTGGGTTTTGTTTTTGTCTTCTAAATAACTAACAAAGTTGTTTAGTTTTTACCTGCTGCTAGCCTGCTTCTATCTTCAGGCAGCTTGCCAGCAACAAATGTAGCCTAGTGGTTAAGGATCTAGCCACCAGATATCCCTATTTTAATAAAAGATACACAGTCTTGAGTACACATTTATTTTGGCAGCAAAGACTAAGAAGGGCAAGTATTTTCTGGCATTTGCCCAAATAAAAAAAAATCTTAATATACAGCTTGATTTTTGTTGTTAGGTTGGTGCAAAAATAATGACGGTTTTTGACGTATTTTTTAACGTCAAAACCGTCATTAATACAATGTTTCAATACAATGTTTCAATTGTACCATCTCTTGTTCTTGAGCTATCTGTTGCAATTTTAAACTAAGCACTTTATTCTCTGTTCTCTTGTAAGAGCAGTATTCCCTGTAGGTGAAGTAAAACCCATCCTATCCAAACAAAACCACTTTCTAGGTGGGTACTTGCAGATTTGGAATTAAATACAATCAAGATCTACCTTTTTTGACCCGAGTACCAACTGGATCCATGTCTACCTTTCTGACCTAGTGCCAACCAGATCCATCTTTACTTTTTTACTCTAGTGCCAACTGGATCCATGCCTACATTTTTACTCTAGTGTTAACCAGATCCATCTTTACTTTTCAACCCTAGTGCCAATGAGATCCATGTCTACATTTTTTTACCCAAGTGTCTACTCATTTCATGTCTATCTTGTTGACTCTAGTGCTAACTGGATCTTTGCTTACATTTTTTACCCTAGTGTTAATGAAATTTATATTTTTGAACTTAGTGCCAACTGGATTCATGTTAAGCTTTTTGATTATAGTTTCGACCTGATCCAAGTCTACATTTGTTACCCCAGTGTTAACTGGATCCATTTTTAACTAGTGCCAAATGAACCCATGTCTCTTTTTGATTCTAGTGCTAACTGGATCCATGTCCACTATTTTGACTAGAGCCAGTCCAATTGTTTACTTAATGCCAACTGAACCCATGTCTATCCTTTTGACTCTCATACCAACTGAATCCATGTCTAACTTTTTTACTCAAGAGCCAACCCAATCCATGTCTACATTGTTGGCTAGTGTCTACCATTTTTGGTCCTAGTATCAACTCAGTCGATGTTTATCTTGTTAACACAAGTGCCAACTGGATCTATGTCTATCTTTTTCATTCTAGTGTCAACCCAATCTATGTCTACCTAGTTGGCTCTAGTGCCAACTGGACACATGTCTACCTTTGTGTCCCTAGTGCCGGCTGAACCTGTCTACTTGTCTTTTGATGAACTGTGATTGTTGTCCTATAAAACTTATGTCCAATGTTAATTAATCCATAAAGTGTTTAAATTAACCTACCCAACTTTTTTTTTTACTCCATGTTGATAGATTGGTCTCATTCTGCTGTCTATGGTCTAGTGGATAAGTGTTGGTTAAGTGAATCAAGTTACCTGGCAGTTTTGAGTTCAATCCCTGGGTCAGGTAGTGCCAAAGAGTGAGTGATCCAGAGGAAGAAACAAATAGCATCACAAGGTTGAATATAGATTATGGAATTAACAGATATGAATACATTTTGTCACTTTGTTTGTTAACATGGAAAGAGAATGAAGAATTAAAAATAATAATATCTATAATTCCAAGTCATTTCTAATCTTACAAGAGTTCTGAATCTACTTTCCAGCAAGTAAATTCTCTTGTAGAAAAAAAACACATCCAAAGTTCAAAGAAAATGCTGGAACTTCATTTAACTTGAAAAGCAATCTTTTACCTTCATGCCTGCAAAAAAAAAAAAAAAAAAATGCTGTGTTGAAAGGACAGTTTTTCCTTTGATGCCACTATTATTTTAACTACCTTCACTCCTCGGCAATGTTCATTGTTTTAAAAAGTAACGATTAGAATGGTAATAAAACCTAAACATATGATGAAAGTGAATTTATACATTTTTTTTGTTCTTAAGAATTTGCAACAAAAATAAAACATTATTTATAAGATTGTTTATTTACAAGAATAATTTTTTTTTTGTCCTGGGTATGACAATAAACTACATCTGGTAGCAAGTCCACTGATTGGGAGGTTTTGAGGAGCATGGAACCAACTCTTAATTACTGTTCTTCCCAGGCCCACCCTAACCTGGGATGTTAGCACCTGTTAGGGTTTCAACTATGGGCTACTAGTTAACTCCCAAACTGGGGTCAAAACATTATAAAAGTATAAAGATAAAATACTAGCAAATACACTTTTGAAAACAAAAGTATTATGAGCAAATACATTTTTGTAAAAAACCAAAAATATAATCAATACATTTTTGAAAAAAAGAATTGCAGCAACACATTTGACTCTTGGAAAAAAATCTTCTTTACAAAAATATGTCAATAAAACCTGATCAACAAACTGATTTCTTACAAAGAATACATATTCTATTATACAAAGCTAATCCTAAAAATCTTGTTGGCATTAAATAACACGCTGTGGTTGATATGCCATAAATTTACCAATTTATAAAGAAATAAATATGAACTTGTAAACATTTATTAAATTATAAAAATATGAACCAACTATAAGAAAATCCTTATTATTTACCATTTTATAAAGTTCAAATTGATTGGCAAATAGCCAATGTTTTACCAACCACTCCTATAAACGATATAATAAATAGTGTAAATAAACAATCTAATAGGGTTCATTATTTTTGCTGTCAATTCTCCAGAACAAAGAAAATGTATAAATTCACTTTTCCATAATTAGGTTTTTATTAAAATATCAATCATTGCTTTTTAAAACAATAAACATTGCCGAGGAGTGAAGGTAGTTAAAATAATAGTGGTGTGAAGGGAAAAACTGTCCTTTTGACACATTTTCTTCTTTTTTTTTTTTTCACAGGCATGAAGATTAAAGATTGCTAATTAATCTTTGTAAGTCAGGTGCCATATGTCATACATGCTTGGGAGATCATTTCTCTTTCAAAATTCATGATTGACAAGATAGACGATATCCTGCAGTAGTGTACCACTTCTTTCTGTGGTAGATTGGTTGCCAACCAAGGTTATAAGACTCAGTCTGTCCTGCTATTCAACCATAATGTTGGGATGAAGACATGGATTCATACCCTTCCCAAGAGTATTTGAATGTGAATGTAAAAAACCTGATTGGAATTCAAATTTGGCTGTTAGATTTATCATTCTGAGCCATTATCCATTACAGCCCACAACATTTCTGATCAATCTTTTACAGTAATTTGTAATTTACTCTGAAACAACAGGATTGTTTTCATGAAATGTTATATATGGGGAATTATAAATCTGGGTAAACAATTATAAACCCCCTAATATTTGGTCTTAGTACAAAAATACTTATAGAAAATGAGAAACAGCCAGATGTAGAAATATCAAAGCTAGTATTATTTACTATTTGGTTGTTATGTGGTGTCAGAGACATGAGTCAGTCATACTGAGTAAAATTGTGAGTTGAGATCAAAAATAGCTCAAATATAGATCAGAATCTAACAGAATAATAAGATAAAGAGTGAGCAAATTGTATCTAGTCTTCCTTGTATGTTTTTTGGGGGGTGTTTTTTAATACATGTGTGTCATGAGTGTTCAGATAATTCAGTCGGAAAAATGTACGAAGTGTCTGGGGTTTTCTTACCTCAAATTTTTGTTGACTATTAATAGACAAATATTACCGTTGTTACCGGAAAATGAAAAGGAGCTGAAAGTTTAATGGATCCAAGTGTTGACTGCCTGTCCAATTGTGAAGGTGTCGCATGTTTTTGCGTGTAGAGGAGAAAAGTGGAGTTGATTTCATTGGCTTAGAAAGAGAAAATTAATGATAATTATAATTGTTATAATTATTTTTGACACTATAATTCATTTTTATGGACATGACAAAGTGACAATATGATTCATTTTTTTTTATTTATGTATTTTTTTATGGACACAACAATAGTCTTTTATATATTTTATTAGATATAAGCTAATTTCCTTTTATTTATATATTTTCAAGTTTTGGAATTGAGGTTAGAATATGATTGGCTCAGCATGAATATCTTATTTATTTTAAAAAGTTAGAAAAGATGTCACATGTCATAGTGTTCATTACAGATAAACACTATTACATGTGACATGAGTCAGTTATGTGCCATGTGTGATACATGTTTAGGTGATCATGTAGATCTTGAGATCTTGTAGATATCCAAAGAAAATGGAATTGTGATACAGATCTTGTAGATATCCAAAGAAAATGGAATTGTGATACAGATCTTGTAGATATCCAAAGAAAATGGAATTGTGATACAGATCTTGTAGATATCCAAAGAAAATGGAATTGTGATACAGATCTTGTAGATATCCAAAGAAAATGGAATTGTGATACAGATCTTGTAGATATCCAAAGAAAATGGAATTGTGATACAGATCTTGTAGATATCCAAAGAAAATGGAATTGTGATACAGATCTTGTAGATATCCAAAGAAAATGGAATTATGATAAAAATAGTAAGGTGATAATTCCACTAAGATACTGGGGTGAAAGTGAATGAAAAGACTTTAGAAGTAACTGGAAACCTAATCCTAAACAGGCAACAAGGGATAAACCTCTACTCCTGTTTAAAAGACTGGAGAGGAGTGTGAACCAGACGGTAGGCAGAGCTATCTACTCATTGGGTTGTTTTGACATAAAATCCTCTTCTAAATATTTAGAAAGGATGTAAAAATCCTGAAATCTTATCAATTTCAGGCATTTGCTCTATGAAAAATTAATTTAGCAAATATAAAAGACTTGTGAAAGATATAAAAATTAACTTCTGTCTGAATTTCTGAGATAAGAATTTATCATTATCTCCATTAGTTATATTTGGACTATTGTCCTCATCTTTGTTGTTATTCTCATAACGTTTCAGCCTTCCTCAGGATACTCAGATCAATAAATATCTGAAGAAAGCTGGAGAGCACAATGATAGAAAGGTGATAATAAAAAGAGCTGTTGTAGTATTGAGTTAAGTCTTGCCTCATTTATATATATATATTATATATATATGTATTATTATAGGAGGCACAGTGGAGTAGTGGATAACAGCTCGGGCTGAGGATTCAGAGAGCCAAGTTCAAATTCCAGTCAAATCCATTACATTCACTTATGTTCTAATACCCTTGGGAAAAGTATGAATCCTGTTCTTCTCCCTCCAGCTATGGGTAAATGGCAGGACAGACTGGGTTCTATAGCCTTGGATGGCAACTAGTCTACTGCAGAAAGAAATAGCGACCTACTGCAGGAAAAAAATCTGCCTCATCAGTCATGTATCGAAAGATACATGATCGCCTAAACAAGTATCATGCATGGCACATAACTGACTGACTCATTTATATATGAGAGCATCATTGACTTGTATATACAGAGTCCACCAAAAAAATGTATACACACTTTAGGAAAGGAAAAACTTGTTATTTCATAGTTTTATTAAATTGCAATAACTTGGTTTACTGTAATCCAATATTTTCTTGACAGATGACATAGTATCAACAAGTCCTAAAGGATGTTGTGTATCAAAGAAAACTGACTACATTGGTGGCCCTTAGACAAGAAATTGAAAATGCTAATGCAGCAATTCCAATGGATGCTTTGGCCAATATTGCCTAAGCAATAGTTCGGCATACTAATAAATTTCTGGAAGCTAAAGGCCACCATTTTGAGCGTCTCTTCTGATTGTAGAGTCCAAAGGTAAATAAATTTAGTACTACAAGATCTATACAAGTTTTTCCTTTCTTGAAGTGTATATACATTTTTTTTGGCAGACTGTGTGTGTGTGTGTATATACACACACACACACATATATATATATATATATATATATATATATATAAAAGTGAACATTGAAGTCAACACTTAGAGGCGACAGGCTGTTTCATGCTAGATGCATCTAGCATGAAACAGCCTGTCCCTCTAAGTGTTGACTTCAATGTTCACTTTTATATTTACACATGCTCTATCTCTAATATTGAGCATCTTATCCCATAAATATAACACACCTTAAGAGTATATTTCTTTATATATATATATATATATATATATATATATATATATATATATATATATGAATATGCTGGGCATGCATGTCTGCCCAGGTGCACAAGTGCACACATGAACACAGAAGGAAACTTACACCAGTGTTAAATATGCATAAAATGAAAAAAATCGAAAAAATATAAGCAGTAAATTGCTGATGTCACCTGAAGAGTGGATGGACAGGTCTGTCTAAGAAACTCTGGAGTTGGGATGTTGAAGGTAACATTAGTCATGTGACACTTTTACTCATGTTAATCTTATATATATGAAATGGACAAAGTCCAACAATTATTTTAAGACATTTTTCTGTTTATAATAAACAGTATTAACAATATTTACCGGCCTGAATGTCTGAGAAATTCTCATAGAAAATATGCGTCCTCCAGCAGGAATCGAACCTGTATCCTATATGGAACCATCATATAGCCTGACATGCTTTTACCGATTTTGCCACAGAGGAGTGTTTCGGTTAGTAAGGTCAATTTTACTGTTTTTAAACTACAATTTTCCATGATTTTCTCATGTACATTCATATCTGTTTGATGCATATCCAAATGTAAACAAATGACGTTACACATTATGAAATGGACAAAGTCCGACAATTATTTTAAGACATTTTTATGTTTATACATTCTTTTTTATAGATATAAATATTTAAGTAAATGCTCTGTTTATAATAAACAGTATTAACATTTACCAGCCTGACTGTCCGAGAAATTGTTGGAGGACGCATATTTTCTATGACAATTTCTCTGAGATTCAGGCCGGTAAATGTTGTTAATACTGTTTATTCTAAACAAAGCATTTACTTAAATATTTGTGTCTATAAAAAAGAATGTATAAACATATATATTTGTGTGTGTGTGTGTTTTCCCCTGTGGGAAACTGTCATTAGATCTGATGTGCTTTGACCTCTTGGCCATGAAAAGCCTACTGGTCAAGCAAATCCTGACTAGTGCTTTTGAATGCAAACCTTTCTTGATTCTTGAAATATACATCTCTACTTGGTTTCATATCCTAATGTAAACAAAGACAATTTTTAAGAATAGATTTTTCATTTATCAAACTGACATATTTTTATTTATTTTTAATGGATAACCATATTTGAGTAGATGCTCTATTTTTATTTATTAAACAGCATATTTATTTATTTCCATCTGTTGATTTGCATATTTGAGAAATCTTATTAGAAAAATAGAGTACATATTTTTCTAATAAGATTTCACCTCAGTTCCTCAATTTATTCATCTTGCTTCTTGGTTCGTAATAGATAAGTTTTTCTTTTTTTTCAAATTACACTATAGTGTTCACTTTTGCGCAAATACCCTTGGGAAAGACATGAAGCCATCTCCCTCCCTTCAGTAATGGCTTAAATAGCAGGGTAGACTGTGCTCTTGACCCATGATTTTTTTCAGACAATTTAGGAGAAGGAATTATAAATTGGAGGAGGTGATTGAAAACTACTATTTTTTTGTAACAGATTATGCAGCACTTATTTTGATTAACCTATTACTTAGAACGATTACTTCATTCCTTGTGTAAATATGAAAAGTCTTAGTTGATAATTATATGACAGATGGCTATAAAAAAGTATTGTTGATTATTTACAGCTAATTTGTTTAAATAATGCACTGACTGTTGTCTTGTATCACTTGGCAATGATTGTGAGTAAAATGAGCAACCAAATAATTGTTTTAAGTTCCCTGAATATTGTTGCCTGTTTTTTCCCTGGAAGTCATGGTAATTCACAGATAATAAAGAAAAGTGATCTGCTGAGAGTCGTGATCACCTGAAGGGATATGGAATTATTAAAAAGAAAAAAAAAAAAAAAATGGACACGCAGGCATAATACCAAACTAGATTTTCATGAGGTTAAGGTCATCAAGAGGTTGACATTTATGACCCCCGGGTAACCTTTAAGAATCTGAAAACACAATAATACAATTTCTTGAAGTCTTGATTTGTGTTCTGGTGATATGGATATCAACTTGGAATGAAAAATTGGAGAGCTGAGATTGAATTCAGGTTGGGTTTGTTACATTCATTTATGCGCAAATATCCTTGAGAATGGTATGAATTCATCTCTTCTCCTCCCAGCTATGGTTTGAATAGCAGAACAGACTGAATCCTATAGTCTTGGTTGGTAATCAGTCTACCTATTGTATCTTTTGTTTTCAAGATAACAGAGAGCAATAAATAAAAAAGACAAACTTGTAAGTAATATGCTGTATAAGAGTAAGTGTTGTTGCCGACACTGTGTTTTGAAACTAGATCATCAGTGAGTAGCATGGGTGATTTCATTATTAAGTAGATCATGTGAACATAAAGGAAGTGAATAAATAGGAAGTAGCGTGATGACTATACGATCACTGTTCACTATTCTTGTCTATCCATTATTGCTATACATTCACACTCTCTACTCTACTACTATACAGACTATGATTCTTGCTGATCATTATATTATTTGGCGATTACTACTGGAACAGTTATTACTAGTGCAGATATTATTGGAAGTTCTTACTACTAGTACTGGCATCTAGGAAGTCTTGAATATAGCTATCATTTTTGAAAGTGATAATGAGCTTTCACTTGACATAGCAAAAGTGGCAAGTGAAGCTGTCCAACATCATAAAATAAGGAAATAGAAGGTTTACTACATGAAGATACACTTAGCAATTGACCTAATGCTAACTCTCCTCCACTCTGCTTGACTTCGCTTATTTATATAAACGGACAATTCCATTCATTTATGTCTGATATGACACTACCGCAGAAAGAAACGGCAAACTATTGCAGGAAAATCTTCTGGCTAGTCGGTCATGAATCGAAAGAGACAGGATCACCCAAGTGTGTATCATGTATAGCACTTAACTGTGGAATAAATAGTACATCTCCAGTGACTATATAAACTAGTCCATTGCTATAAGAACTCCAGGTTAGAGGTAACTGTTTGGAGTCATACTAACTTATACAGGCGTCATGGCAAGTAGCCAAAGCATTGCATATAGAGTATCCTTATACGAAGTGTGTTATATAAGTAAGAGTGTTTTATAACAATAGCCGCAGAATAGTGGCATTATGATACTAACTGACTGAATGGTAAAAAAGGAAAGCTATAACTATTCAGCAAGATATTTGCTTTGTCGTGTTAAACAAAATGATTTGGTTTAGTTAATCTGATGGACAAAAGGTAAGGGTTCAGTTTAACATTATATTTACATTGTAAATCAAAGCTGAAATAAACAATATTGAGAAAGGAGGGCTTAGAGAATTTCACACTCATAGGGCATGTCAAAGGCAAAAGGGGCAGTGAGAAGCAGCAGATCATCCATCTGAACAGCTTGTGTGAATGGATGGTGGAATGAAGGGTAGGAGAGATGACAAAAAAGACAAATGTTACTAAAAGTTAGGAAGTTGTAGAGAGCCATGATCGTGCATGTCCTGATTGAATATGACACACTGAAGAAGAAAAATCTACTAAAATGTGTTCTGTGTTCCCATTAGTAACCAGAGAAAATTTGGTGGCCGTAACACTAGCTATTTTTGAGTTATGTCATTGCAGGAAAGAGGACAAAAATATGATATTTGATGAATGCAAGTCAGATGACAAAACTAGTGTAAATAAAAACTTTTAAAATAAAGAAAATACTTTCTTTTTTTTTCTCTCTTTCTCTCTCTCAAAAAGAAAAAAAATAACTATAAAAGTCTGCTATACTGGTTCATAGTTTTATTCCATTCTTTATTTGTCCTCATTCCAAAGTCTTAAGTGCACTTACCACAAACTGCTGTTTTATTCTGGGCAATGCCTTGTCTTTGGCAAGATTCCTGGGAATTCTAAAACTAGCTCTTGTTACAGAAACAGTCATTGAGAAAGCACAGCTGTAAATCATGTCAGTTGAGGGCAGGTATAGCATATGCCCTTGATGCCACTAACCAGATTTTTTTTTATTTATTAAAGGTAGACCACCTATCATTGAATTGTGAAAAAAAAGAATATTTTTTGTATAATTGTTTTTGTTTATCATGGATGAGAAGCACTAGGATGGCTGATTTGTTAAACCGTTTATGATTGGTTAAAGCAGACTTGGTGATCTTGTTCCACTGAATATACAAAGAGAAGAAACAAAAAAAAAGAAAAAAAAAAAGAAGCTAACTTTGATCAAATCCTAGACCAATTTGCATTATTGAAAGCAAGAGAGATGTGGTTGTAATTGTCAGGAGTTCTTACAACTGGAAAAAGAGGGAAATCATTATCAGGGAATTAAAAAAATAGACACTTTTTAAAGAAAATCAAGGAATCGGAAAATAGTTTTTTTAAAGAAAAGTCAGCAGGGAATTGGAAAATGATTAAATAATCATTTTTTTTTAAAATAAAAATCAGGTAATTGGAAAATAGTCACTTTTTTGAAAAAATTCTTGGAATTCTCATGGAGTTGGAAAATAGTCACATTTTAAAAGAAAAATCAAGGAATTATCAGGGAATTGGATAATATTCCTCTTCTTAAAGAAAAATAAGGCAATTATCAAAGAATTGGAAAATTATATGCTTTTTTATTTTTTAAAATGGAGACTGTTTAACAATAAATACTAAATTGTCTACCATTAGTAAAATTTGAAGAAAAATATCTACTTCTTGGATAGACCAGAGTCTTAATTGTGAACTTGCTTCATGTTTCATGCCAATGAAAGAAAATCCTTGTTAATGTATTTACTGCTTTTACCAAAAGACAATTTCATTGACAAATACGGGAAGATGAACACTTGTTAGTCACACAGAAAGGATAAAACAAGAAATATATCACTTCTATTTTCTGGGGTGAAGAATTATGTTTGGACTAATGTCCTTATCTTTATTGTTACTATCAAAGTGTTTTGATTGTTGTGCTCTCCAGCCCTCTTTAGGTGTTTATCAATCCAGGTAATCTTCAGGGAATTTTGAACTAAACCTTCTACACTATTTACATTATTTGGACTGTTGTCCTCATCTTTATTGTCATATTCACAATGTTTCAGCTCTTGTATGCTCTGGCCTTCTTCAGGTGATATATGTTGGAATTTTGAACTAAACCACTGGGGAACCAAACACAGTGAATAAAAGTGATCGGTGAAGTAATTCAAAAAGTTACTTGATCCAAAGAGTTGTGAGTTCAATACCTGGCTACAGCAGAGGTGATCCAAAAGTTGAGTTAATAAAGGGATTTGAGACTGAGATATCCAGAAAAGGCATGGCATGTGGAACTAGAAAAATATAACCCCCTGGACTAAATGGAGCATTCAGTTTGAAATTCCAATGTATATTACCTGAAGAAGGCTGGAATGTACAATGGCCGAAATGTTGTGAATATAACAATAAAGATGAGGATAACAGTCTGAATAATATAAACAGTGTAAACCTTTTATTTAATGTATGGAGGTAGATTGTTATTGTTCCATTGTCCATGTTCAGGGATATCTGATCTTGTTCTTTTTAGTACTGCACAGTTATTTTTATTTTTTTTTCTTTGCCCTGTTTCTACTGGCTCTAAGTATGTACTACCTTGACCATGGGGTTAAAATGTGGAGTCTTGATTGTCCATTAGGCAATCCTAAACCTAGAGTATCCTAGGTAAGATGATAAACTACATCCGTGTCCTGGGTAAGACGATAAACTACATCCAACATCAAGGCCTCTGAGCAGGAGGTTTTGAGGGGTGTGGAACCACCTCTTAATTGCTGGTATTCCCAAATCTACCTTGATCCGGGGTGGTAGCATCTGTTAGGGTCTCAGCTATGGGTAAATAGTTAACCCCCAAACTGAGGTCAAAACACTATGAAAGTGTAAAAATAGGTTTTAATACCAGAAATACTTTGTAGAAAAAAAAAAGTTATTACCAGCAATACATTTTTTTGAAAAAAGGATATTACCAGCTATACATTTTTTTGAAAAAAGGATATTACCAGCTATACATTTTTTTGAAAAAAGGATATTACCAGCTATACATTTTTTTGAAAAAAGGATATTACCAGCAATACATTTTTTTGAAAAAAGGATATTACCAGCTATACATTTTTTTGAAAAAAGGATATTACCAGCTATACATTTTTTTGAAAAAAGGATATTACCAGCTATACATTTTTTTGAAAAAAGGATATTACCAGCTATACATTTTTTAAGAAAAAATATTACCAGAAATAAAAATTTTGTTATCATTAAATAACCCATTAAGTTTGATATGCCGTAAACCAAACCAAACCAAACCAAGCCTAAACTTAGAACTTGGAGCCTGAAGGCTATCTGAATTGATAGGTACCTGAAGATTGAAGAGCATAATAGCTAAAACATTGTGAAAATATCAGACTTGACTGATTATTCATTTTTTTACGGCTTATCAACACTTTGCAGGTTATTTAAAGCCAGATAATATTTTTAGATTGTAAGAATTTTTTTTTTAGATAATGTTTTAGATTAATGTTTTCTTATTAGTCTTACTATTAACCCATAGCTGGGGGAAGAAGAGGTGGATTCATATCTTTCCCAAGGGTATTTGCACATAAGTGAATATAATGAACCCAGCTGAAATTGAAACTCTGATTAACAATTCTGAGCCATTATCTATTACACCACCTGCTAGCAGTTACCCATCTAGGTACTGACCTGGCTCAATGTTGCTTAACTTTGGAGGTCATACAGGAATCGGTGTTTGAACAATATCAGACTTGTGTCCTAATAAATCTTTCATTAGCTGATTACACAACCATGGATGTTGGCCCTATGGAAGCGTCTCAGTAACTCCTGGTGCCTTAATTGTCCATGGGATAATCCTGAACCTAAAACTTGGATCATGAAAGCTACATGAATTGACAGGCATATGAAGAAAACTGAAGAGCATAATATTATTTTGTTTTGTTTGTTTAACAACATATCAACTCATTATGGGCCATTTAATGCTGAAATTTCATTTTCATGGGAGGTTGGAAATAATAAAAATATGATATATGTTATTCTGCTTTCACAATTGAGTACATGGTAGATAACACTCAGCTTTTGAGCATCTACATGTTTTTGTGGACATAATTACTAGCAGCAATGAAATGTGTGTTTTATACTTATTTTCCTTATGATCCTCATCAGTCCCTCGACTACTTCTGTTGTTGAGGGGGTATCTAAGAGCAAAAGAAACAGACAACCTCCTCCAGGATGATCTGTTGGCAATGTCTCTCAGGAGTTCTGGCATTATCACGCCCAGCCACTCTTTCTGACCAGCTCTTGTGTTGCTGTCCCTGCTTACAACAGTGTTTTGCATGATGGTTTTGTTGAGGCGGTTATGCTGTGTGATGTAGTCAAACCATGCCATCTTCTGACACTTAATATTGTCGAGGAGAGATTCCTGTCAGCCCACAAGACTTTTGATGTTGCTCCATACATAGTTATTGGTTTTGCGATCCCAGTGGGAGACGCAGAGAAGCTTTCTTAAGCATTTATTTTTCAATGCATGGATTGTTTTTCCTACCTCAGCCAGGAGTGTCCAAGTCTCAAATCTGTAGCGAAGGATGGATATGACCAGCAATTTGTAGAGCTTGGACATG
This sequence comes from Acanthosepion lycidas, assembly GCA_963932145.1. Taxonomy (NCBI): domain Eukaryota; kingdom Metazoa; phylum Mollusca; class Cephalopoda; order Sepiida; family Sepiidae; genus Acanthosepion; species Acanthosepion lycidas. Next base: position 24,139,465 of record OZ010598.1, read on the forward strand.
GTCTGGAAGCCGATGCCTTACAACATATATATACATTAAAAATCAGGAGATCAGTTGAATCCGCTACCATAGTTTCAACCTTATGCTATCCTCAGGTGATTTTTATCAAAATGATTTTTCAGGTGATTTTTTATTTAAAAAAAAAATATATATATAAAATAACATGTTTTTTTAGTTACTTGTTCACACACTGTTTCATGCATAGCAATTTTTTAAAATGGATATTTCTTTATCTTGATGCACCTATGATCTATCAAATTCTTTTGTATTTTTTCATATTTTTCAAAAGGAATGTGTCAGCTTGTTGACAGTTTGAAATAATTTCATGCAACACACAAATATGTGAAACAGATGGTAAATGGCTAACTAAATAAAAAAAGATTATTTTTTATACATCTGTCTATATTTCTGAGATGAGGTATTATGTACACCATTTATATTATTTGGACTATTGTCCTCATCTTTGTCGCCATATTTATTACAGCGTCTTGGCCATTGTATGCTCTGGCCTTCTTCAGGTGGTTGAAATGTCAAACTGAACCCTTTATTTCGCTCACTGGGGTAGACTGTTCTAGTTCCACATGCCATGTTTAATGGATGTACCTTTATCCACTGTGCCATATGTTCTCAAGGCAATTATATCACTTTGGTCGAGATAAGTCTTGTGGGTCACATGATGGCTACTTAGTGATGTCACTTCATACAGTTACAAAAGTGGTCAATAAGTCATACAGTTCATTTACAGGATCTAAACAACCCAGTTGCTTGTTTGACTTGGGCTAAGTGTCCTATGCTGAGGCTAAATCAATCTCCCCCAACAGCTTATAAGCAAATGATCCATTTCCCTTTTGAGAATATATCTTCCCCAGATATAGAGAGAAACTCTGGCTAGTAGTCCTCAATTTAGGAAAACCTTACTGTTTTCTGTCTGTGAAGTATATCCTTGCTTGAAGAATAGTAGATGAATCCGGCCTGTTTGAATCTGGAGTTCTAAACACTGCTTCTCCAGAAACACAGAAGAATATCCATATATGTAAGATCCTCTCTTTCATTCTTTTTTTCACTCTTTTTACTGTGTAGATATTTTATATTTTTTCTGTGTGGAACACATGTAAATATATATATATATATATATATATATATATATATACATACATATGTGTATCTGTCTTATTGGCATAAAAGTCTCTCTGAGAACAAAGCATGTTTGTCATTCATTTTCCTTACAGCTATTCCATTCCATCCATGAAATACATTGTTAATGTATCATGGATATGATAATGCCCATAATGGGGGAAATATAAATGGCAGAATAAATCTTTCTTCTAAGCTCACCCATTATACTGGTGAGCACAATGCAATATTATTTACCCAACATGTGATATTATTATCATCCATTGGCTATTGGACAATATATATTATTATTTACCCCCCATTAGTGCAATGCTTGTGCATGAAATTTTTAAAATGAAGAAAGATGGTGCACAGGGTCAATCCAAATCTTTGAGGAAATTTGATTAAAACAAATATAATATAAAAATAATAAAAACTGAGAAAAATGGCAGTCAGTTGCTGAAAACTCCTGATGAGTGGACTGAGCAATTACAAAAGGGGTTTGTCTCTGAAACTCTGGAATTGAGGTGCTGAATATAACATCAATCAACTAAATGACAAATTTTATATTTGTATTAATTATATATTTTCTGTTTATACATTATTTTTATAGATACAAATATTTAAGTAAATGCTTTGTTTATAATAAACAGTATTAACAACTTTTACTGGCCTGAATGTCTGAGAAATTTCATAGAAAATAAATGTCCTCTGATAGGAATTGAACCTATATTCTACACAGAACCATCATATAGCCTGACATACTATACCATTTAGCTACAGAGGAAGTGTCTGGTTAGCAAGTTAAAATTACTGTTTTTAAACTACAAATTTCCCATCATTTCTCTTGAACACTCAAATCTGCTCAAAACAGAGGACACCTATTTTCTCTTAAATGTCTCGAACATTCAGGCTGGTAAATGTTGTTAATACTGTTTATTATAAACAGAACATTTACTTAAATATTTGTATCTATAAAAATAATGTATAAACAGAAAATATATTAAAATAATTGTGAGACTTAGTTCATTTCATAATATATATATATATATATATATATACATACACATAAAAAGCAATTGTCAGGCAGTCAGCAGCTGTAATGCAAAAATTCAGAAATCACTTTTTTGATACATTGGCGAAATATTTTTTTTTCTGTAGGAGGTTAGGGTACAATTGTTCATTTATGGCTTTATTTTGATCTTTGGCTGAATGGGTGCTTTCCCTGCTCCAGGTGAGATTGGTTGGTTTATGTATGTTGCATAAACACCATCCATATTTGTTTTTCTGCCTTGGTCTTTCCTGGGGGTATGGAAGCTCCCATTTTTGCATTACAGCTGCTGACTGCTAGACAATTGTTTAAGACATGAAACTCATAGTAGTGGTCAACTGTATATACCTGAAAGGTGATTCTTTCCTTAGAAAGGCTCTATCATATTGTATAGTGTTAAGCTTTTATCTTTCTAGTGTACATACACAGCAGACTCTTTTGAAGAGCTGCTTATATATATATATATATATATATATATATATATATATATATATATACACACACACACACATTTTGGCTGTTGACTATTATAAGAAGCTCATCTGCCTTTTGGCAGGTCTTGTGTTTTGGCCTGTCAGGTGACATGCCATTCTTTTCACCAGCAACAAAAGTTAGTAGAAGAGCTGGTTTAGATGCTAACCTTCTGTCCATGCAGCAGGTTGTACTGGGTTACATGTTACCAGTAGTCTGAACTGACTCCATATATATAAGACAAAAGTTACAACAAAAGAATATGCAGGGAAGGTGTGAATTTTCATTGGGACAACTGGAAAATAATTTAAATCGAAATAACACCAAGTTGTCAAAACTCATATAGGAAGTAAAAATAAAACAGAAAACATACCAGTAGTAGAATGGTAGATAATAAAAGATAAAGAAAAACAGAGAAAGAAATTGCAATCTATGTTTGTCCTAGGTATGACAATAAATTACATCTGGTAGCAAAGCTTCAGATTGCTGTTATTCTCAGGTTCACCCTGAGCCTGGGTGGTAGCACCTGTTAGGGTCCCAGCTATGAGCAAATAGTTAACTCCCAAACTCGGATCAAAGCACTATGAAAGTATAAAAATACATTTTTATAGTAAAAGTACAAGCAATACATCTTCATTGTAAAAAAATTACCAGCAATACATTTTTGTATTTTTGCATTTTATAATGTGCCCAAGAAAATTAAATTTCAGCATTAAATGATCCATAAGTAGTTGATTAATAGGCTTACCTATCATCTGGTTCACACTCATCCCTTGAGGAGGTAGTGCTGCCTTGGGTCAAGAGGATAGATGCTGGAAACCCTATGTCTGGGAACAGGACTCTGCACCATGTCACATAAGGAGGAGAACCCAGTCATGGCTGTCAGGTAATTTCTGCAATCACATCACCATTACATCTGGCCACCTAACACCCCAGATTATGACCCATTTGATTATTATGTGTGGGGTGCAGTTGAGTGACAAACCAACAAAATTCCTTGTAAAACTCAAGATAAACTGAAAGTAAGGATTATGGCAGCATTGACCAACTTAAGTAATGAGACCGTTCAGAAAAGTCGCATGAAATTCCAAATTTGTTTGGAGGCAGTGGTTGCAGTCAATTTTATTGAATAAATTTACTCTTTAGTATTTCAAGATATTTTTGTAATTTTGGTAGATATATCTGTTAAAATGAGATGTCAGTATTATTTTGATTTTTATGTAATTTAGATGACACTTTTTCCATCACACACTGTATACATTATAAATTAAACTAAGTACAACTGACTATTGAATGATGAAAAATATTTGTGTATTTTTATCTAATTCTGGGTTCTTTTGTTGTTTTTTTTTGTTCAAACTTGTGAATTTGTTTTGCTCATGCTAAGTCTAAAAAAACACTATATAAAATTCACTATTTTTTGTCCATAATGTTGAATGTGTTAAAATTATTCAACTTTTTAAAAAGAAGGATCTCGAGTTGACATTAAAAGTTGCCCCAAAACATTGTTGATTTATTTAAGATGGAATGATCTGTTATGACATGACTTTAATGTGTATTTAAGATGGAATGATCTGTTATGACATTAATGTCTATTTAAGATGGAATGATCTGTTATGACATGACTTTAATGTGTATTTAGAATCATATTTATTTTCAATTTTTCTGATTGAATTGGTCACCTACATTGCATATGATCCATTGTTGTACATAATTAGGTTGCAATAAAATTTGAATTTTATATCACTACTACTTTAATAAAATTGAGATGTAGTAGAGTATCATAGATTGGAGTGGGGGACAAGACCCTTGCACCAGCTCTGCTTGTGAGCATTCAAGAGAAACAAACACCAATTTTGAAAATCACATGGCATGAAACAGGCTGTTAATGGGTAAATAATAATAAAAAAAAAAAAGGTTATCAAAAAAACTCTTTTAAAAATATTTAAAATAGAACATTCTCACATACATAAGAAAGGAATATACAAATCATGCCTGTATATAAATATATATTATGGAGAGCTAGAATATATTTGAATAACATACTTGTATCATCATCTTTGTGCTAGCAGCATGTAGAGTCTGTAAACATTTAGAGAACTTGGCACCCTAGCATCTAATGATTTTATGACAAAGAATATGGGCTTCTTCAGGCCATAACAGTAACATTTATTTTTTAGCATTCAACAAAAATTTGAGGTAGAAAAACCCCAGACATTTCTTGTATTTTTCCTACTAAATTATCTGGACACTTATTACATGCACGTATAAAAAACTTACAAGAAAGACTGTATACACTTTACTTATTCTTTATCTTATCATTCTGTTGGAATCCAATCCATATTTGATCTACATTTGACCCCAAGTTCACAATTTTACTCATTATTACAGTCTGTTGTGTCTTCAACACCACATAACAAGTATTTTGGTACATTATTTACATTATTTGGACTATTGTCCTCATCTTTGTCACCATATTTATTACAACGTTTCGGCTGTTGTACGCTCTGGCCTTCTTCAGGTGGTTGGAATGTCAAACTGAACCCTTTATTTCGCTCACTAGGGTAGACTGTTTTAGTTTCACGTGCCATGTCTTTAATGGATGTCATTTATCAGTTATCTCCTGTTAATTCCCCTCTGAAAGTTCTCCATTACCTTAACCGGGTATTGAACTCACACTCTTTGGGTCTTGTCACTGGATCTAACTAATGCCTTTATCCACTGTGTCATTGTAAATAATGTACATAATACCTCATCTCAGAAATATAGACAGATACTGAAGTATTTTGGTTTGTATAAATGTTGGGGTGTCGGAGTTAGCTCCTCCTTGGCTCCTTAAACTGGAAGAAAACAGGTCATTTCGACCATGACCTTTTGGTTGTGCTCCCTACACGCTGTTAATTACGAGGTAGAAACTAGCAAGTTACCTTTTCAGTTTAGTTATATTACAAACCTAGTCGTAATATACTTCTAGGCATTTTTAGGCCATGGTTTCCTTTTAGCTAATCTCGATTCATTTTTTAGATAGACTTTACTGTGTTAGATTACCAATTCTCTTGCTAGTCTCCCTTACCACAAGACAGTGATTTCTCACTAAATTTAGTGTCGGCGACTGAAACGGTCGGTACGCAGGCTACTGGCCTCTGGCCATGACGTCGACCACAGGGCTGTGTATTAAGTTATGCTCCCATTTTTTTTGTCTGCCAAACTTGACGATAGTTGGAAACTTTTCCTTCTCTCTCTACTTCGCATCTTACTTCTGGCTCCTTGCCAATGTTTGACTCTCGGCATTCCGTCCCTACTGGCTACCTGCACGTCGTCCATAACCTTTCCTGTACACTACGTTTGTAATTATTATGGGAGGTTACTAATATTGGACTCAACTGGCAGACACGCAACACCTGCAATGGACTTTTGACATGCCCGAACAACATCGCAACATCAGCTCCTCTTTCCTTCCCAACACGTCAAGTTGGCATCCCGGCAACGACCAACATCCACCTCAAACTACAATGACCAGCAGCGATTATCTGCAACGACCAACATCAACTACAGTGATCATCTGCAACGACCAGCAGCGACCACCTGCATGACCAGCAGCGATCACCTGTAACAACCAACCTCGACCATCAATGCCTGCACCGGAACATCTGCATCTCTACCGTTCCGACCACCTTTATTTCTTTATTACTTTTCTAGAATAAATTAGCTTATATCTTATATAACCTCGTTCTGTCATCTATGTTGTTTCACCATGTCAGATTTAACGTCTTCGAAAATGTTAGCGGGCCTCTTGTGACCTCATCACCTTTTTGTGATACGGGGACGCACGAGGGGTCCGCTACAGGGGTTTATAATTATTTACTTAGAATTATAACTCTCCTACAAAGCTGTGACCTTAAAATTTCAATTTTATTTAAAAAATGAACACATAAATTTTAAAGATGTAACAGATACTTCTGTTAGAAGAATTGCCTTATTGACTAGAACTTTTATTTCACAAAATATCCTTTCATCAGTTTTCAAAGTTCAAGAAATGGTACTGTGAACATCAAACAAGATATTCTTCACCTACTTCCAAAATGATTGACTTGTGTACCAAATAATGTCTTCTTATTTTATTATTGTAAAAAGAAAAAAAAAATGTTAAATATATTTTTTACATGAAGGCACTAAATGAGACCTAATTTCGCTTCTCAGTTTTACTTTTTCTGGGACATCCTATAAGAATTTATGTCATATCCAAAATAAAGGGACGTAATTCTTATGACAATTCATCATCAGAGTCATGTAACTTAGATTAATACGTGGCAATATGACGCTTATATCATAGACAAAAGTGATAACTAAACATTAGAAATCAAATTTTCACTTATAATGTAAATAAAATAATTATTTTAAAAAATATTTATTTTTATAAGTTGAATACACTAATAATTGAAATGTGTTAATGTTTTAAGGATGGAATTAGTGTCTGTTTGGCGTAGTGAGCGGCCGCCATACACACTGCGCATGTGTAACCCACGTAGCAGCGAAGACGAGACAAGATGGCCGCTGCTCGGTGGAAACTCAGCCCGGTGGGAAAGACCACCCTTCGTTGAGAAGGAAAAAACCGAGCCATGTCAACGCTCCTATATTGATAAGCTTCTTGGATATTTTGGGAGAAGAATTTATTGTTATTTTTCTCTTAATCACTTTTGCTGAGAAATCTTTGTGTTGTTTTTACCCCCCGAATTGGAATAATCATCAGTTGAGTGATTGTAAAAATCTCATCAGTCAGGACAACATTGCATCGGGATACACAACGGAAGGAAAAATAATATAAACAACATCTTTTGAAGAAGAAAGAAAAAGAATTAAACGATTAAAAGTAGCAAAAGAAGAAGAAATCAGACCCTGTAGATATTTTTTCTTTTTTTTTTCCTCTTTTTTTTTTCTTGTAAATTTCTCTTTTTCTTTCATAGTTGTAAAAATTAATAACGAAACCAAAACGTTTCATTTAAACTAAACACGCCTCTTGTCAAGTTGTTTGACATATGTACTGTTAACAAATCTATGTCTTATTTTGTCTAACCAACATATATATATTCTCTTTTTGTGTTAAAAATATCAAGAGATCAGGTAGGTTTCTTTTTGTTTTTATCTGTCTTTTTTTTTTTTTTTTTTTTTTTTTTTTTAACGTTTGCGGCGTGTGTATCTGTTTATTTGTACAATAATTGACGTGAAAATGTATTAACGATCATTTTTAAAAAAATTTTCTTTTTTTTCTTCTACAAGAATAAAAGATAATGTTTTATTATTTTATTTTTTTTATGAAAATGTTATTTAAAAGTAAAATAATTTTACCGGGATGATGATACGTTAACAACGAGAGTGTCTTGTAGATTTATAGAGGAAGATATTTTAGAGATTCTATAACTTTTGTTTAATATTTAAGAATATTATTAAGAAAATAATCTTTGGTAAATTGTATGTTAGTAATAATCTGAACTCGACTGTTTGCATTTGCCTTCGATCAGTAACGGATGACATTTTAAAATTCAATTTTGTATTGAACCAACATTTTTGTCTTGTTTTCTCATTATTATTAAATACAAATTTGTTTTGTTAAACTTTAGATATGACTGTTATTTACTTGAATAACAAATTAATATTATAAAAAAAACAAAACAAAAAAAAACTGAATTTTCATTGTGTTTGTTATTAAAAATATCAAAAGTAGAGAGAGACAGTCCACCGGCTTATTTTTATGACATCATTTTCTCTTGGAGACCAACAGGTTTTTATATTTTTCATATTTGCCATCGTCAATTTGTTTTTCCATTTAAAATAATTTATGGTTCAGTTTATTGTGGTTTCTCCAGGAATAATGAAGTAAATATTTCCTTGTGGTTTTTTTGGCTTGAGAAATATTTCGTTTATCGTTTGACCGGGAACTTGTGGTTGACAACATTTTTCTGGATTTACCACACGGATTTTTAGTTCAAGAGTTTCTTACTTTTGAATGAAATATTCTAAATAATCATTTTTTTTTTTTCTCAGTATTTTAAATATTTTAAAATATTGAAAGAAAAAAAATTGGATAGACATATTTTGTTTTTAAACTTTTTAGAACAGTCTGAATGAAGTTTTTGAAGCAAAAATCTACCAAGAAAACTTTTTATTATTCAGAAGAAAAACAGGAAAGAAGTCAAAAATAGTATTTAATTTGCTGATTTTTTTTTTTTTTTTTTTTTTTTTTTTTAAGCTAAAAATCCGGATTAAAGAAAGTGAAAGAAATATTTAAAAAAAAAAATAAAATAAAACCACTAAAAAGACTTACTGCTTTTTTTTTTTTTTTTTAGATTTATTTTAATATTTACATACAATGTAACAATATACATTCTTTTTCTTACTATTTTTTTACTCGTGATTTTCAAATTTTCTTTGCCTTAGAATTTAAAGAATAAAAAAACATTGAAATTATTGCCAATTCTAAACTTGTGCATAATACATTTGTTAATTTAAAAATAAGTATAAATAATTTTATTTTTTAACTTTCAAAATTATTTCTTAAAAAATCTGTTTGGAGAGGTAACGTAATATTTTTTTTTTTTTTTTTTTTTATTATTTAAAAAAAAAAAAAAAAGTGCCAATGCTGACCGAACGCAATTGTATGTTGTAAACTTTTAAACTAAAAAGTGTAGAAATATTTTTTAATTTCATTAAGTCTAAAAAAATTGGTTTAAATTAAAAATTGGAAAATATTTTAAGTTCAGTTTGTTCAGTGTCTATGTTACGATGAATGAAAGAAGTTATCGGATATTTTTGTTGTTTTTATATAATACAAGTTTGTAAGAATTCTTTGGTTTGTAATTCATGATAATGGAAAAATAACACTAACAGCATTTAAATTTTAAAAAACATATTTTTCCTTTCACATGGATCAATATTGTGTGCAAAGAAGAAACAAACAGCTGTTTTGAAACCCAGTTAACTTAAAAAAACGTATTTTCCAATATAAAAATAAGATTTATTTTTAATTTGATGGGTTGGGTTGGGTATATCGACATTTTCGTAAATGGTCTTGATTTTTAAACAGAAATGTTGATTTATTTATTTTTATCAAATATATATTTTTAATAAAATCAAATCACTTGTTTGATTCTCTTTGATGTGATTAATTATCATAATCTCGATTTTCTGTTTTTTTTTTTTTTTTTTTTTTTTTAATTTAGCTTTGTTTTAAATTTGTCAGTTCTCTTGAGATATACACACGCCCAAGTGAAGCCATATTTTCTCTTATTCCGATAAAAAAAAATAATTAGATTATTTCATAACAGATAAGTTTTTTGTTGTGTGCCAAAGAAAGCAAATATGGTCGAAAAAGATGAAAATAAGCAGGCTGTGTTGTTGGATGTATCAACGTGTCACTTGTCAAACACAGCTGTTTATCTCGACTGACAAACTTGACTTCTTTCCTGTCTTTCGCTTTTTTTTTTCTTTTTTTTTTTTGTTTACATTTCCCCAACTTTGGCAAAAACAGTGACATCATCGCATTTAGAATAGCAAAAACCATTGTTTATGCTCACTAAGTTCCTTTAAAGAATTGTCTAAAAAGAAAATAGTATATTTTTGACAATAAAATTTAAATTGTCAGAAACATAGTTCTTTTGAAGAGATGGGAAATTAGATTAGAGAGCCCATCCTGTATAATATATGAGAATGATAACATCCAAAATATAGCTTTTTAAGAGAATTAATATGCAATGAAAATTGTGTACTATTGTAGTTGCAATCTGTCAGTAAAAAAAACAACACTGTTTAAATGTCCTTTCATATTCTTTCTCTACCAAACAAATCTGATGAGAAAAGAGATGGAAAACAATTAGATAAAACTTGGTTTGTATATTACAGGCAATGTTGATTTAATAAGTTTATTCTTACTTGGCAAATAGAGACCTGTAATGAAAGGACCAACTTACCTCATTAAATTCTAAGAGAATTTACAAAATGTACCTGTATTGCCAAAAAATAACAGCGGTATTTAGTAGGTAATTTTGCATTTGTTATATTTTCTGCATGATTAATTCAGGATATTTACTTTACCTATAGTATCCTATTTTATACAAACCAAGGTTTTCAAAATAAAATTGGGATTAAACAACCAATATTGGTCAAATTCTCAGCATATACTTATATTTACATGAGCAAAACATCTATTATTAAAAATACTGATTTTTTTTTTTTTTTTTTTTGTGTGTGTGTGTGTGTGTCTGGTTATATTTCAAAGTACAACATATCTTTCTGTTTATAAAATATATAAACAATAGGAATGTAATTGATTAACACAATATTCTATATACCTGACAAAATTAATTTTTTACATGTTAATATGGGCTTCTTGTCATTCTGTAACCTTCATTATTCTTTCAACCATTGATTTTTAACTTTTCTACTTTCATATTACTTGTATAAGTGTTTGTTGCTTACTAGAGATCTTTGCTTGAATATTATTTTCCTTTTTCATAGCCATAATTTTTAGGGATGATTCTCAATTTTTTCAAAATGAGATTAATATCTCAATAGGGTGAGAGCTCCCATATATACTTGCGGATAGGTTGCACTATTTTTTACCAAAAATTTCACAAAATATCAGAGGTGTGACCTATCAGCTTGACATAAATGTAAAACAACACTACATTGTCATCATGATCTCTGAGCAATTGGAAATGCTACCCATAAGCACTAAAACTGTGGTTTTTTTCTCCATATAAAAACAATTTATCTAATGCTTTAAACTTACCTCATGTTGCTAGATTCACATATCCATCACAATAAATAAATAAAATTATAAAATATTCATTGATCCATCAGTTACTGTTCAGTCTAGGCCCTTGCACTCGATTGATATAGAAACCTTGAACATGCTTACATAAGTTAAGGAACTACATGTAAATGTTTATTGACAAAGAAAAAATAGTCCCACAATTCATTCTGCAAAATATATATATTTTGTCAAAAATACGTTGGAAAATATGACTTAAAGAAATGAAATATATTCTTTGAGATAATTTTCTTTAATGGTTGTTTCATATAACATTAAAATGTGTTCTTAAGAGTTATTTACAAATAAAGTGCAAGAATTTAATACCCAAAACGTTTGCACTATTTTGCATTGCGCAGTGATATAGTTGGTAGCCAAATTTATAGTTCATAATTTTAATTGTTGCAATCATGCGTAAATGAGTTATGAAGCAGGTTTTAAATTAAAAGTACTAAATTATGCAGAAGAACATGGAAATCAATTGGCAGAAAGGCAGTTTGGAATTTCAGAAAAGGTTGTCAGAAGATGGAGAAAGCAAAAAAGATCAGCTTAAAGAAATGCTGAAATCAAAGAGAGCAGCAAGGTATATAGTATCTCCATATAAAAAAAATGGAAAAAAAATTGTATGATTGGGTTGTGAAAATGGACAATGATGAAAACCTATTAACTGATGAACAAATGATAATGATGTTTGACAGTGATGATAGTGAAGAAGAATTCTTGGGATTCAGTTCTGAATTAATTTTAAAACTAACTTGGTATATAAATAGATAAACTCTTTTTTTTCTAAATGTACTGTAACATTTTCTTCTGTAGTTATTTTTTTTTTTTTTTTTTTTTTTTTTGCGTTGACTCGATATAAATATAATATGCGGTAAATATAAAACTACCAGTACAACAGTTACTTCCTTTTGTTTACATGATGATTGACGAAAAATGTATTTTAACTGCAAAACTGTATTAATAATTGTAAATTTTGCTTTGTCTTTAACTAATGTCCTGAAGGTCTGCATCATTTCTATTTATATTTACATCAGCTTCAAATATTTCTTGATTAATCCACTTCTTTGCTTATTAGCAAATTTTTCTCAAATTTCTTTTTTAGTGACATTCTTAAAGCTAATTTTTTGTTCTCTTGTAAATTTTTTAAATTTGTTTTTATTATCCTTTAATCTTTGTAATAGCCAGCATTATCTCCCACATCACTTAATAAATTTATATACTTTTTTTTTTTTTTTTCTTTTTTGAGGTTGTCTTTAAGAACAAAGTCTAATCTTTATATATTGAAAATTAAAAAATATCAATAGCTGTGTTACTGAGTTGAATAATAACATCTCACACTACCAAATAATTTATTGTAAATATTTCTATGAAAAACAAATTATGATCTGAGATTTACATCATTGAAATATATTCTGAAAATTTTACAGACATTAGTTGGTTAACACATTTTATTGTGAAGACATGCAGTCTGTTAAGTCCCATATGTGATACATGCTTGGGCAATTGTGTCTCTTTCGATTCATAATTGACTAGGCACAAGATTTTCCTGCAGTAGACTAGTTGCCAACCAAAGCTATAGGACCCAGTATATTCTGCTATTCATCACATAGCTGGGGAGAGAAGAGATGGATACATACTTTTACCAAGGTATAAGTGAAAGTAACAAACTTGACTGGAATTTGAACTTCGCTCTCTGATTTCTCATTCCGAACTGATATCCATTACACCACAATGCGCAACGTAAAGACATTAGCTTATCTAAAATCTTATGTAGTTTGTACAATTTACTTTATTGTCCCATGGAAGAAAGCCTTCTGCTTTTTGAATCATTCAAAATAAAAAATATCCATAGACAGATTACATGAAAGAAAGAAATAAAAAGCAATGTATTAGCTGTCTGATCACCCCTACTTAGTAACCTTCTGTTAATGGTAACATGAGGTAAGTTCACTTATTGGTGTTGAGCAATACTGCTCAAGGAAATCACACTCTGTGATCGATTGATGTGTCAAGTCACATTGTGTTTCATATAAAGTGGACTGTAACATTTACATTTATATTTTGAAATTATCCTACAAATTTCTTGTTTTTCATCTCGTATCAGACATTGTTTTGACTACAAACTGCATTAATCTTGGCTGTTGTTTTAATAAATAGCTTTCTTTGTTAGTTGAGGATGTACACGTGTAATGAATGAGAAATTTGAGAAGTGAGTTTGAATTTCAGTCTGGTTTCTTATATTCATTTATGTGCAAATAACCATGGAGGTATGAATCTTCTCCTCTGCCTATGGGTTAAAATAGTAGGACTCATATCTGGAAAAATCATTGTTATACTCAAAAAAAATTATCAATGCAATATTCATTCATAAAAAAAAATCAAAACAATTATTCTTACAATTTCAATGTTTTGGCTTTAAATAACTCACAAAGGGTTGATAAGCTGTAAAAAAACAAAAAGGAAAACAAATCAATCACTCAATGTTCTTCGTCAATTGTATATCTGATGTCAATAAATCAATTTTTGATTTATAACTTGATAAATTAGCTTACAGATGCGAAACTTAGAACGATGGTTAAAAAACTCATCTGATGGACATTTAGTTGAATAAGTACCTTATGGATGTCTTACTATTGGGGCTTTGTCATACAAAACTAATCTTAATAAATATTTATAATCTAATAAACTTATATCATGTTATGCTTAATTCATTTTTTTTTCGTTGATCTTTCCAATTGATTGCTGAGAAAGCATAATGTTTCAGCAATGAACAGTGAATATATCGCAACGATATAGGCAAGAATGCAGCTCTATCTTTTCTCCAGACATTTATAGGCAAAAATTTAGTCTTCTATACTAGATTGTGGCTTATGGCCAGATCATGTTAAAACACTGGTTCTTGCATGATCACCAAAGTTAAGCAATGTTGAACCTAGTCAGTACCTAAATAGGTGACTGCTTGGGAATACCAGATATTGTAAACATGGATGTGTGGCTAGTATAATGGATAACTCCTTGAAATCAGAGATACAAGTTCCGATTCCAGTTGGGTTTATCACTTGCATATGCACCTCTTTCATTGTGACTTTAGGTTTGAGTGTACTGGTGGTGTTCAAACTGCTGATCATATCAGATTATGTGATCTATCAAAGAAACTAACTAAGGTCAGTACAACATAGTTGTAGTATAAACTACAGGGCTGCTCTGTGGGTGTTGAACAAATAAATGTACCTGAGCAGGTGTCTGCAAAAGGGACTTGTCTAACTGCTCTAGCTGACGCGTGTACTTGGAAAACTAATAGTCATTATAACATAGCCAGTGATAGAATTTGAATCTGTGATCAAATTATCCTTATTGTCAAGTTTGCATTAAGATTAGACCATTATTGACCATCTGTTTTACTGACATCTGATGATACATCAGAATGGTCATCGATGGAAGAATTTATTGGAATGGTGCCACAATGATGTTCATTGAAAATTAGGAATGGCAATCATTGGATGTCTTATTTGTGTTCATTTATAAAAGAAAATTATAACCTGTTGCTAAATTTGATCATGTTTTAATAGTAGTAATTTTGTTGATTTAATTCATTTGCTCACACTCTGAAATCCAGTACTAATTATAAAAATTAAATTAAAAATCTAGTATTAATTTTTGGTTTCTAATAATAGTAAAAAAGAAGAAAATATCTGGTGTCAATTATAGGTTTCTAGCCATTAATGCCCAATTTCTGGGATAGGGGGCATTAGTTGATTATGCTTGTAAACATATAGAATGGGCAACTATGCATGTTTTTTTATATTCTTTTATCTTGATAAAATGGTTTGCAGTTTTCAGTATGTTATAAAAATTCAGGATTTGAAATTTTATCACTAACAGTTTTTTTTTTTTTTTTTTTTTTTTTTTTTTTTAAGTAACAGATAAAAAGTTTCAATAGTCTCAATTATTTTAAAGAGATTCCTATAAATCTTAATTTGAATGCTTTATTACTTGCTCAGTTTAAGTTTTTACTTTCTTCTTGGTATAAAAAAGTGATACTTCTCTCCCACCGTTCTTTCTAAAGAAAAATACTTTCTGTTTAAAGTCATGTGTTAGTTAAACAGTTATGCAATGGATTAACTTTTGAAAAATACACTGCAGGATTTTTTTTTTTTGTCTTTGCGTCTGCCCCAAGCAAGGCCACTAATATACAAGGGGTTACTGGGTGTGGAAGAATTAGGAAATAGAAACATTACTAAGGAGTGAGAACAAAAGATGGGTAATCAGGAGGATAGGAGATAGCAATTGACATTTAAAATTACTTTATTATGGCATCTTTTTTATTGTTAAGCAGCTTGTGTATATTGAAAACAATATGACAACTTAGTTATAAAATGAAAATTAACTTGAATTTTTTACTTGAAAATATCATAATTTGTCCAGGCAACAGAAGGCTAGATGTTAGAAATTTTTTTTAAAGTAAATTTTTAATATTTCCAATGTGTACTTTAAGCTGTTCTCCCTCCATTTTTAAGTATTTCTTTTTTGTTTTTTTTTTTTATTTAAATCTTTTTTTTTTTTTGTTTTTTTTTTTTTTGATATGTAAAATTAAACATGATTGAAGACGGGAATGTCGGTGTTCATAGTTTTGTATGAAGCCACAAGGATATTTAATAAATTATAATTAAAAAAAAAAATAAATATATTTAATAACATGAAATTAACAATTCCTTTACTTAATTTGTTACCAAATATTCAATGTTTTGTGTCGTAATCATCAGTCTTTGTAGTTTTCATTTTAGATATGTTCTTTGGTCTAAATTTTACACTGAATTGATATTCTCTTTTTATGAATCTGGTAATTTATATAAATTTTCAATAAGAAATTTGAAGGAACACTCTACTGAAATAATCATTTTAATATGCAGTAGGTTTACAATTTTTACTATTCTAGTGATATTTTAAAAATTATTTAAAAATATTTGCACATGCTGTCATCTTTTGCATTCTTACAAGAATATATAACTTCTAATAAATACCTCCAATAATTTGGTATACATAATGTTTAAATGAATTTTCATAAATGAAAAAAATCTATCTTAAAGCTTTCATTTTAGCTTTAATTGAAGCTAAAGGATTAAATTTACTATTTCCAGTAAACAAAATACTTTGTAATGCATTTCAAACAGAAATTCTATTGGTTGGATTTAATTAAATTTTTTTTTAGAGTGGGGGGTAAAAATAGTTAATTTTTTAACAACCTGTCATCACAATGAATTTTTCTTTTATTAAAAAATCCTTGAAAAAGTTAAAAATAACACAGAAAAAGATTTTTAAAACAAACACTAGTGTGATATTGTCAACACCTCATAAATCAATTCATGAGTGATTTACAAGGTGTTGACACTTATCGTTCTAGGGAGACCTTATCTGTTAAAACATAATTTTTTAGTACTCAGTAATCTTAAAAATGTTGGAAATATTTTTTGTGATTTAATTTTAAGAATGTTGACTTTAAATTTACTATCATGATCAATTTTATTTTCTGATGATGCTATGTATGGTCATCCATACTTTCAAAATTGGCAGGTTTATACACATATTTAAAAAATTTTTTAAATTAATTTAAAAATATATGGGCGTTATGATTTCTATTAAACTTTTCAATTTTCATTTAGTAGATATAGTCTTCAATAAATTTTTAATCATTTTCGACATTTTATAAATTATTATAAAGAAAAAAAAAAAGGAAAACAATTCTTGTAAAAATTCATTATTTATTGAAAAAATTTCTATATTTTTTTTTTTTTTTTTTTCAGACTATAATATCCATAATATATATTATTTATAAAAGCAATTAAAAGCTTATCTAATTAATTAGATTTATTGCCATTTTTATTTTATGATTTGGAGCTTTTTTTAGGGAAACTGGCAAAAGTTTGAAAAAAAAAAAATTGCTTTACATTCTCTAAGGAGTCCTGTTTTTAACTAATAAAAAAAAATTTTTGAGGTATGAATTTAATTTCTAGAAATTTCATGAAATTAAGTAAGTGGCGAGTAATATATATATATATATATATACCAAGATTTTCTAAAAATAATAATTTAAAAAATAAATTCATTTAGGAATAAGTTTTGAAAGTTTCATTAACATCTGACAATTATTTGATTTTTACAAGACTTTCTAAATTAATGTGTTATTTTACCAGCAAACAGGCATGAACATGTCCATTTGCAGTTCTTTTACACTGTTGATGCATAAAAAACAAAATTTTTAACAGAAATTTCAAACATGTTAGAAAGGACTAAAAAGAATTAAAAAATATTTTGTTCTATTCTCTTAATAGCAACAAACATTTTGGTGACAAAACTTTGTTTTTATTAGATTGGGGCCTTTTTCATCATGCTATGCTTTTTTTTTTTTTTTTTTTTTTTTTTTTTTCAGTGAATAATTAGCAATACTTAAACTTAAATTATTCTCAAGGTTGTATTAGTTGACAAAGGACAAATTTGTTTGTAAAAAAATTCCATTTATGTCTTTGCATATTAAAGTCAGTGAAGATCAGGTCAGTTTTGATTTTATGGGACAAAATGATAGCTTTTGCTGATATGTTTTTCATTTTAAGTGGTTTCACTTCCTAAGTATCTTTCCAGCAATCCTCTTTATTGGCAAAAAGTTTCTCTGCTTAATCTGTGTCTTGGGAGATTTGTGAAAATTAAGAAGCATGAGTTTATCAGTTTTAAAGCCTAGAGGTATTTAAGGATGATTCAAAACATTATTGTAAACCTTGAACAGAAAAGCAATTTATTGATCAAATTAGTTCAGATTTTGATGTCTTCAAAGACAATAACTGGCCAGACAGCAAATGAGTGTTATCCTGAAGCTAAAAAGGTCAAATCATTCTATCAGCAGCTCAAGAAGAATCATAAAGATGCTTTGAGTCATTCATACCAGCAAAGTATGTGAGTACTCAATCCTCCCTAATGCAAAACATTATGCATAGATTTATGAAACTTTCTTTTACTGCGAATAGTTGGAATCCATTTTTGTTGTGGTTGCTCCTTTTAAATTGGTGAGATTTTTAAAAGCTTAATGAAGCAGATGTCTAAAAAAAAAAAAAACAAAAAAAAAAATCTGGCAAGTTGAACTAATTGCTAAAAGAAAAATAAAGTGCAAAATATTCCTTGATGCTGCAGAACCTTCATGAGATCTTGATTTACTGAAAGAACAAATTCCATTTCTATTTTTTTGCTTATATTATCATCATAATCAGATGGAAATTAGTTTAAAAGTAGTTATTTTTTATTACATTTTTTTTTACACATTAGTTTTTGTTTCTATCTATCTATAAAATACCATGAAGTCTGTTAAACCCTCCGAAATAGCTGTACATTGATCAGTCAAAATCAAATGTAAGGGAGAAGTGCAAAGAGGTAAGGTGGGGTATAAAGTGCAGCTGGTTTTACTAAGGTGTGTTTTCATTCATTTTTTGTAAACAAAAAAAAAACATAATATACAAAATACTCTGATTTTTAAAAACAATTTAATGATTAAAATAACATAAAAATGTAATATTGTCTTCTGGATATCTTTAAGTTTTTATATGTATTTCATTCTGGTAAAATGTAGTAGTAGCATTGTAAATATAAACATAGTAGGGAGAGTTGAGTTTGTCAATCTCGACAAAAAATGTTAGCAATAACTTCAATACTACATGCTGTGAGGATTTTAAAAAAAAAATTCTAGTTTTCCATATTTGCACAAACTTTTCTTAAACTTGAAGAAAACACTTCAATCTAGCAGAATAGATTACCAATAATTTTATTCCATTTTTCTTTTAAGTTTTGTTCCTGTAATGTTAGTGTATAAACCTGTTACTCCCCAGAAAAGCTTTGTCTGGCACAAGGCCATAAATATGAGGGACCTTATGAGGATCAAGTTTCTATACAGTAGTAATGGTTTGTTAGACTAGGTAGCTAATCATTAGCCTACAAGGAATTAACCATGTAATATATACTTCAATGAATAACTGTACAAATTTCTTTTCTATAAACTTTATTCTAGATGAATTTTATGTATTTTTTCATTACTCATCAGTTAATAGAAATGTAACAGCAGCTGAGTATTAGGATTTTGTTTGATTTCATTAACTTTTAATCTAATTTTTTGTATTTATTCTCAGAGTTGCTATCAAAAACAGATTATTTATGGATTAGTATGCGTGGCTAAATATATTTGTGTTATTTTATATTCAGCTTTATTTCTCTGGTGTGGTTTTTTTAATGTTTTGCAGCACTTAATTCTGTATGTTTATCAAACTTGTTTTGACATGATAGTCGCCTGTAGTGTAAAGACGATTATTTTCTCAGTCCTGTATGAGCTGAACTTTAATGACTTGTTTAACCTTGGAGTTCATCAGGTTGATATTGTTTCTATTTCATCTTGCCCCCATATCTTAGTTATATACTCACAGTGTTGATGTTACTAATAAGAACGAGCCTATAGTTTCTTCTTTTTTTTAAGGTAGGTCAGTTATGAAGTTCTGCATGTTTACTTATGTAAAAATTCAAATATAAATAAAATATATCTATAAAGACAAAAAAAAACTTTTCTTTACCAATGTGTTTTGTACTCAAAACTTGTTTATCAAGGCAAATGTGCATTATGGTAAAGAAAGGTTTTCCTTTTGTCTTTATTCATATATACACAAAGTGGGGTAACATTAGATAGCCCCCAAAATTATTTAAATATTTTTAATTCTGCTTTTTTACAGGATTTCAGAGAAAAGCATAGTTTTAAAAAATAATGTATCTCTTCTATAAGTATTATAATCTTACTACTTTTGGGGCAGGTTAGTTTTAAAGTTGAATTGGAGTTGAAATAAGTAAGTAAAACTTTTTCCATGAAAGGTAAAGAATTTTTTTTTTTTTTTTTTTTTTTGTCAATTTTCTATTTATAAGTAAAATAAAATTAATGTTAGAATTAATTAATCTTTAGCAATATAAAGTAATTTGTCAAATGCAACGAAATCTAAAAAATCTGTAAAAAGTTGAATATGATTGAATGTTAGTCTATGACACAGAAGATTGGAAAATTTGATCATAAAATTTTTTACTTATCCTAATACCTAGTTTCCACTGTCTCACACTGATTTTCAAAGGGTATAAGCAAAAGTTTATATAACCTTTGGTTTCTGATTGTTCAATTTTCCCTAACTTTTATCAGGTAGAATATTTCTGTGCAGATATCATATAATTGATAAAAAAAACCCAGTAAAGTTAAGGAGAACTTAGGCAATGTTTTTATTTCTAATATAAATACAATTGGTTCTTTAGTTTTGAGGCATTTGTTGGGAATTAAATTCCATAGCACTTCTGATTTTTAATCTTATTAAGATATTATATTGAGTATTTGTTTTCATGATATAATCTGTTTGGGATTATGTAGATTTTATTGGTAATAAGTTGGCTGTCCAGTATTTAAACTTCATGTAATACGATTTGGTTTTAAATTTTAGATATTTTGTAAAATGGGAATGATTTAAAGAAAAAAGGAAACTGATTATCGCATAGTTTTTGGTAATTTTTGTGTATTGTTAATATATATTTAAAAACCCAGCAAAAATTGAGAATTTTAAAATAAATACTAGAGGCTATTTGAAGATGCTTCAGTTTTTAAAATTATTGGCCTAAGCATAAACTTGTAATTTATTTCCTGAGAATTATAGAAACTTTCAAGATTGTTTATATAATTTAAAATAAATGTCTGCACTTTATTGATATTCTGGCAACTGAGAGTCCTGTTCCTCTAGTTTTCATCTGGGCAAAATAAAAGAATACTAGTTGCAGACTGTATGGTGGTTACAAACAATATATAATGATCTGAGTTTTAAATGTTCATTTTGCTTAGATTTCACTATGATGATAACATTTGAAAGAGAGATAAGTGTCCCTGATAATGTTATCCATAAACTCTGATCTCTCTCTCTATCCTAGAGGAGGATGGATTATGAGGAAAAAGAGCCTGTGGTGTCTTTATTTGTGGTTTTTAATGGGATTCAGTAACTTAAAATCTTTGTTCTTTTTGTGTCATTGACCAATGTAGTCTGTCTCAAGCTGAAATCTTTTACCTTGTTTCCTCAATGTCAGCATTTTTATGAGGTGAAATGATTTGATAATGTATGTAAATCATCCGTTGTATCTGTGTTCTCACTTCTGCCAAAATTCTAATGTTGAGTCATTTGATCAGGATTTGGGAAGTGGGTTGGATCTAGAAATTTTCAGCACCTCTTTGTCTGTCTTTAGTGTGAATGTTTATATATATATATATATATATATATATAAAATGTTAAAATAAGAAAGAACAGTAAGATTTATCATCAAGTGTTAGAAATTATTTTATTTAAAAAAAAAAAACTGCTTGATACAAGTTTAATTTTTATAATTAAATTTACAGTTTTGAAACAAAAATTTCTGTCACAATGGAATCATTTTTAAAAAAGAAAAGATATATATATATATATATATATATAAATAAATAACGTATAAACAATAAATATATTAAAATAATTGTTGGACTTAGTCCATTTCATTATATATATATATATATATATATATACTGTTATCATATTTGTGAGTATCTAATTACTTAGCTTCTCAAGTTGACCCATGGTAGAAATTCTTGTTTCATTATGCACAGGTTTCAGTGCCTACGCCAGAAATACATGGTTAAATTTCTTTAGATTTTTTTTTTTTTTTCTTTTTCTTTAAATACAAGATAATATAGTTAGCCTTGCTGAGGTTGAATTTCTGTGAGAACAGTTTTTGGTTAAAACCTTAAAATGAGTAATAGATGAGATGTTAATTTTGGAAGTTATTTGCTGCCTTTTGAAATTATTATTTTAGATGTATGTCTTGTAGTTTCTTCAACTAAAGCTGTCTAATTGTTTTATGTTTAGTCTAATATATTTGGAGTATTGCTGCCATATCTGATCTGGAGCTGCCGAATCTTCACTTTCCAGCCTTAATATTGTTGAAAATTGTTTATGCTGTTTTGTAAGAGATGAATTAATTTCCACTCTACAGCCTCTGTCCACACAGGGTGGTAGCACCTGTTAGGGTTCAAGCTATGGGTAAATAGTGAATCCCCAAACAAAAACAAAACACTATGAAAGTATAAAAATACCAGCAATATATTTTCACATCAGAAAAATTACTAACCATGAATATTCATAGTAAAATTACCAACAATACACTTTTAAAGCTGAATTGCCAACAATACATTTTATCTGTGGTTGAAGCCTTAAAACTGTGTTCAAAATATTTAGGTTTCGGCATTAAATAACTCATAGTGGCTGATATGCCACTAAACAAAATCAACCAACCAACCAATGTACTATTGCAAGCCTATCGCTACTCTGTTGCTATTTTCATGGCAAATATTCAGATGAACTCCAATATCTCATTCTACAATGTCAGGCTTTTACAGCTAGGCCATGCCTTGCTATGCTTATGGAGTTGAATCACCCACATTTACTCTGTATTCCCTTTGTAAGGAGGAAGTTCCAATCAAACAGTTTTACTCATCAAGAAGGGCTTTGTGAAGAAGCTCTTATGGGGATACTTCTTTGAATGTTTGTCTTAATTCTCTTTTAGTTAATGAATTGCTATCTATCCTACTTATCCTCATAATATTCCCTTTTTTTTCTACCTCCTCTTATGTTCATATCACACCACATCTCATTCATTAACCGTCTACCATAAGTGGCTTGTAAACCTTGTATTAGGTGAATTTTTAGTAAAAAAAAAAAAAGAGCCTTGAGAGAGACTTGCAATGTTGTGTCTATGGGGAAAGAGATTTTAACTCTATTGAGACTGGAAAATGAAGACTGGGCAGTATTATCTTATTTTCAGCCTGATCTGGCTCTTGTAAAGATAAAGAATATCAGCGGGAGTCAGGTGCTTACTGGAGTGGTACAGGGAGCCAACCATTTTCCCAGGAGGTTTTGCCAGGTTCACTTCTTATAAGAATTAAGTGAAACTGACAAAACCTACAGAAAAGTAGCACCATAAAGTCATCTAGAGATGAAAAGCTACATTATTGTTCAGCCACTTTATTAAATAACACTTTTGAAAAGTCTAATTTGTAAAATTTGGCTTTCTGAAATGACACACTGCACCCCCCCATTGTTACCATGTGTGATAGGAAAAAGAAAGGATAAAATGAAAAGATGAAATGTTTTACTATTTGCATTATTTGGACTATTGTCCTCATCTTTGTCGCCATGTTTTTCACGTTTCAGATGTTGTGCGCTCCTGCCTTTTTCAGGTAGTTGGAATGTCAACTTTATTTTGCTCGCTGGGGTAGACTGTTCTAGTTCCACGTGCCATGTCCAATGGATGTCAGTTATCTCCTGTTAATTCACCTCTGAAGAATGCTGGCGCGTACAACGGCCAAAACGTTGTGATAAACATGGCAAGAAAGATGAGGACAATAGTCCGAATAATGTAAATAGTGTACATAATACCTCATCTCAGAAATATAGACAGATACTGAAATGTTTTGTCCCTCTACCACCAACTTTTTTTTTTTTTTTTTTTTTCTCCATTAAATCAAGTTAACTTCATGAAACTTTGTTCCTAAATACTGTAAAACTGTAAGGAGGCATTAAGAGGGGGGGATGTATTAAAACATTACCAACTTTATCCATTGATGTCTGTCAGATGAGTGAGTTAGGAAAAGTAAATATAGTAACAAATTAAAATGCCAGTTGGCAAATCTGATTGTTAAAAAAAAATTTCTATTTCAAAATTGTGATTTCTGTTTCAAGTAGGCTATTCTGTTTAACGGAAAATAAGCCCCTTTATCTATGTATCCTTTGAAAATGAATGTCATACTTTTCTGCAATTATTGCAGCACTGTCATCAGGTTATTTTTAGGGTATAGAAATTTTTTTTTTTTTTTTTCCCTCATGTAAGTTAATAATGGTTATTTTTATTTTATTTTAGTTTTGTCATTTGGGCTTATGAAAACTTTCATACAAAAGTTCTATTTTTGGGTTGTGTGGGGAAACTTCTATTAGTGAAGAGTTAATCTCCCCTCATTTAATTTTTGTTTGTATGTTATGATTTATATGAGGATATATTTTCCAGTATTTTTTTTATCAGTTGGTACCTAACACTGAAAGTTTAGTATGTTTACAGTAGTAAAAGGTTAAAGATCATATTCATTTAATTTGAACTATCAATTTTTTTTTTTTTTTTTTTTTTTTTTTTTTTTAATCATTTCACCCCAAGCAAGGTGATAATGCCACTAGAATGCAGTGGGTTACAAGGAGTGAAAGTGAATGAGAAAACGGAGAATAGGGGAGATTGAGGAAAGGACCAAAAGGGACAGGGTTCAAGTAAACAGAATCACGACTGATGCTGCTCTTGAATTTTTGAAGATTGTAGTTATCAGGGAAGCAAGAAATTGGAAGGTAGTTCCACAGGCTGAAAGTGCGAGAAAAGAAACTGTTAGAGTAGATGTGACGGTTGTATCTAGTTAAACGGTGCGACCTGGTTGCCAATCTAGTAGCACACTTAATTTTATGTAGTTGGGGCACTAGGATAAAAAAAAAAAAAGCTCATCAGAGAAGTTGTCATGAAAATATTTGTAGAAAAGACAGAGGGAAAAGAAAGTGAATGAAGTTGGATCGATTACATTACTGACTCTTCTTTGGATTTTGTCAAGAATCAGCAGGAGCACCAGACCAACTTTCCTTGCAGTAGACATAGGAATTGATTTAATATAGTTACTCCACTTCATGTCGGTGGAAAACATGAGGCTAAGAAGATGTAGATTGTTGCTATCCTTGCTGATGGAAGGCAGAAAAGGTGATTAAATAAAATCATTTTTGTTTTTGGAGGTGTTAAAATCTGCAAGCCATTCTTTGCCCCAGTTAACCACTGATTAGAGGTAATTTTCTAGAACATTTTGCTAGGTTTACTTTTTTGGGTCTGTCGGACTTATGAGAGTATTCAAATTGAGCTTAAAAACTGAAATTAGAAATTAATTCATGCTTATTTTATTAAACTTAACTGAAATTAAAGTATATAAGGGGGCTAGATGAGAGGACGAGATGTAAATGAATATGTCTTGGTTGTCTTTGTATGTTATTACCCTTACCCGAAAACATAATTCTGATTACTGTATATAGTCATGTAGCGTGTGATCTTGCGTATTGTGTGATCCCAAAATTTTCACTTATAAAAAATGATTTGATCATGTATATTGTGTATCATGTGAGTTCCTTTTTTGAGAGACCAAATTACAATAGACTATCTTCTTTTCCTCTATCTTTTTATCCCATCTTCTGGTTAAAAAAGTAAAAGAGAATTCTAAAAGTATCATTAGTAACTCTATACTCGTTGTGTACATACGTACAGCCATAAACAGTGGAACAAGAAACACTGAAACATTTTTACAAATGTAAACAATAGAAAAGATGCATATTCGCTAAGTTTGTACTTCATAATACGATACTAATATGTGAATATTACATGCATTATTATTGGATACAGTTAAAACATGTTTTATCAAAATCTTGTTTATTTTAAATACAGCTGTACTTTTTGACTACAGTAAATGGATGTATAATTTGGTCAATGGCATAGCCAGGGCAAGCAGTACATATGCTAATTTTATATCTCATGTATGATGCGACTCTTAAAATTAGCTTCAAAATTAGGTCTTAAAAAGGTGTAAGATACATGAGTATATACAGTAATTAATAAAAATTTTGAGTATTTAATTCAGTAAGATTTAAAGTTGTTGAAAAATTTCTAAAATTAATTTAAAGTTCTATTCTGTATTTTTTCTATTTTAATATGACAAGCATTTTTGTTTGTGTGGAACTTTGAAAGTTTCACATAAAAATTTATTTCATTAGTATGAACTAGTTTGTTTCAATTTAAATGATATTCACTCTTTATTTATTTATTTATTTTTTTTCCTTCTGTCTCCAGGATGTCTCAGCCTGCAGCTCCATGGAATGCAGACAACTTTGGTACACCTTCAGGCAGCATTGGTACTATAAAACTATATAATCCTGCTGATTTTCAGAATAATACTGTCCCTGGGATCCATCCATTCCCAGTTGGTGGCTTAACGATCACAGAACAGCCAGGGAAGACCTGTGATACTGGCCAGCAGCCAACTCCAGTTACAACTGTATTCCAATCTTATAATCCTAGCACTGGTCAGCCGACCAACCAAGTTCCACCTGACAAAGAATCCAGTGGTCAGTTTAACCCGTCTCAGGCAAATGCAACTATGAATGGATCATGGGGATGGGATCCCTCTTGGGGAGAACATTCAAATTCTTGGTTTGGTGCTAATTCTTCCAACCAAAGCACAGATGGAGATACCAGTTTTGGCAGTAGATTCGACAGGCAGAATATGCAGGGACCTTCCATACATTACTTTGATCAGAATCAGAACTTGCCTCAGAATACCTCCACGGGTCAAGATTGGTCAACCGTGCACTCCCAACAGCAGTCACAAATGCAGCAACAGTCACAACAACAGATGCTGCCACCACAGCAGTTATCACAAGAAGGAACCCCAAATTCTTCCCAGAATGCTCCTTTGCCTCCCACTAATGTACCTCAGTATTTGGAAGTAGCTACCTCATCTGCACAACCTTATTCTCAGTCAGGATATCAGGTCTTCAATGATTATCTGTCACCTATGTCTGTCTCCACACCTAGCATGGGTGCACCTTCTTCACTTTCTTCACCATCAACTGGTCAGATGTCACTGCCTTCTGACCAGCAATTTGGACAGGCTAATCCAAATCCACCATCTCTCAACTGGCCAGAGGTACCAATAGATTCGGATCTCAGCAAACCTAGTGACCAGCGTAATGAACCTTCTTTGCCACCATCTAACTCTGGTCAACTTGTGAATATGGGTTCCCAGCCAAATGCAAGCAACTATTTTAGTTCTCAGGGAGCCTCTGAACAATTTCTTTGGCAGCCTACAAAGTCAGGTGAAGAGAATTCTGGTCAGTTTTCACTTGGTACTACTGCATCATTGTCCATGTCTTCTGCAGGGCCCGCGGCCATGTCTTCTGCAGGGCCCGCGGCCATGCCTTCTGCAGGGCCCGCGGCCATGTCAGCTGCAGGAACTGTATCAGTGTCAGGTCCCATTCCTACATCTAACTTGCCTCAGCAGCCAGCATGGTCAGATGTGTCTCATAAACAAAATGCAAGAGATAGAAGTATACAACATTTCCAACCATATCACACAAACCTGCAAACAACAGAACCATATTTTGGGCAAAATCCTCCTTTTCTTGAAGGGAATTCAACTGACAATACAAACAATACAAGTTCTGGGACCATTCCTATGGACACAATCACCCAGAGTTTCTCACAAGCTAGTATATCAGAAAGTACCATAGCAAAAAGTATACCAAGTGGTATCTCTAATATTAGCCAAAAGCTTGCTGACATTTCATTAGGTAATAACTTTACATCTGATTCATCTAAAATGGCTGAGGTAACTGGTTTACAGTTGCATCAGCATAACCCTCAGCAAGAAAATGAGAGTCCCCGATTTCCTTTTGGCACCTCTGTAGATAACACCATTAAGCATGGTTCAGTTGTGGGTGATTGGGAAGTTGTTCCCAATTCTGATCCTGGCCAACATAGCCGACAAAGTTCTTTGGGAAACGCACAATTCTTAGAGGGATCTAATCAGAACATGGTTGCCCTTAAAACATCTACCATGGTCAGCTCTAGTCAACCCCTTCCTGTTAACCAGGCTATTTTTGATAGCTTTAATATAGCAAATTTGGAACCCAATGTCCAGCCTTCCTTGCCTCTTTCAAAGCCGTCCTCATCTGGTCAGCCTTTGTCTGTAGCACCACAAATTCCATCTCAAATGCTACCCCAATCAACTGATGTTCCATCAGAGGTTGGTAGCCAGCATGAGGCTGAAGTGGTCACTGATTTATCCCCAGGAGCTAATAATAACACACAAAAGCAAAACACATCAAAGCTGCCTTCTGTAGAGGCCACACCTAATGCTAATGCGGCCATTATAGACTCCTTTACAGTAAAAACACCCCTTAGTAATGACAGTGTGCAAGTGCTTCCAACATCTCTTAGTGGGTTAGGGACCCCAAAATTAGATGGTAACATTCTACTTAATGAGCACAAGTTGAATGTTTATGCCAGTGAAATTCAGCCACGAGATTCTAGCCCCTTTCAGCCACCACCTCCTCGGCAAGGTTCTGTGGAGGGTGTTCACCCTCAGAGTACCTCACGGAGTAGCACCCATGAGAGTGGCCATGCATCACAGACATCAAGAAATAGCAGCCAAATCTGTTCTGCTTCTTCTGATGGTGGCAGGTCATCTTGTGGGAGCCAGTCCAGTGGTACACGGCCACCACCAACTTTGTCTAGACAGAGCTCCCATGATAGCACACGGTCACTTGGATCCAATGCAGGGAGCAGGTCAGGTATGAAGCAAATCAAAGAGCAGGCTGGAGATGCTAAGATTCAACCACCTTTGCCATCTGGTAACAAGGGCATTTCTCGGCATGACCAGACATCTGCAGCCATTAGAGCCACCGCTGTTGCAGAGGCTCGTGTACAAGAATGCATGTCTCCTATGACAACCCTGTGGGATAACCCCCAGATCTCAGTTAGTGGCATACATTTGATCCCTAGTGTACCAATCCCGTCTTTGGTTGGGGCTGAATCTGTTACCAATCAACCAGTTAACATTGTGACATCAAAGTCCACTGCTGTAGAGAGCAAGCCAAAGATTGAGAACCCCAAAAACCAGTCTCAGTTGTCTGAACGTTCAAGCAGTTCTCAGCCATTGACTTCCACTCCAAATTCATCTACTGCCATAACATCTAACTCACATGAAAGCTCTCCTATCAAACCAGAACAAAAAAGCCCCACTCATAGCCTTGAAGATACTTCTATGTCAGAAAGGGATTATGACCGTAAGGATCCTAGAGATCGACCTTCTCGAGATCGAGACAGAGATAGAGACCGTGACCCTCGTGATCGCGACAGAGAACGCGATCCACGAGATCATCGTGATCCTGATTTCCGTGATCGAGACTTCCATGACTCTAGAGAAGCCTTAGATGACTATAGGGAGTTACGGGACTCTCGCCGGGAAAAGGATTATCGCTATATTCGAGATTATGATCGGGATTATCGTTCTCGATATCGTTCTTTGGATCCCAAGGACCCTCGATATGATCCTTACTATGATCGGCCTCCTAGTCGCCTGGACTATGAACGCTACTTGGAATACCAGTATTACAGGGATGAAGCCTATGATAGACCACGTTCACGGCAAGGTCTGTATGCTAAATTTTTTCTTATTTTTTTTTTTTTTTTTTTTTACTAATTTATTATTGTTATTTTCAGTATATATGACTATTTGAATAATTCATTTTAAATATGTCTAATAAGGATTAAGTATAGATTTTCGTTTGACTTTGGTGAATCTTGAAGCAGTAAATATGTACCTTAAAAGTTTGACATGTTTTATGCTAAAGTATAAAGCTGAGTTCAAATTCCAGTTGGATCCATTACTTTTTTATTTTTTTATTTTTTAAGCATTTCACCCTAAGTAAGGTAAGATGCCACTAGCATGCAAGGGGTTACATGGAGTGAGAGTAAAGAGGCATGATAGAAGAAAGGATGAAGAGAAGGTATCTGGAGATGTTGATTGACATTACATTGGAATAGTTGGAGATTATAGCTATCAGAGAAACAAGTAATAGGAAGGGAATTTCACAGGCGGGAAGTGCGAGACATAAAGCTATTGGAGTAGAAGAGATGGCTACATTTAACTGTTTTGACAGGTGGGACGAAGGTGCCAGCCTAGTAGCACGTTTAAATTCATGCAGTCTGGGAACTAGCAAAAGTAGCTCATCGGAGAAGTTACTGTGAAAGTATTTGTGGAAAAGACAGAAGGAGATGACGGCATGTCTGTGAGAATGACTAGATGAGATGCCAGATCAGGGCCAGTCACATTGCATATCCATCTCTGAATTTTGTCGAGGACCTTAAGATGAACAGTAGGAGCACCAGATCATATATGGCAGCAGTATTCCATGCAAGGGCAAATGGTAGATTTGAAGGATGGACTTGGGTGAGAAAAACTTTCTGGCACGACACAGGGAACCAACTTTCCTTGCGGTGGAGGCAGCTATTGATTCAATGTATTCACTTACGTGCTAATACCTTTGGAAAAGGTATGGGTAAATAGCTGGACAGACTGGGCTCTATAACCTTGGGTGGCAAACCAGTCTAGGAGAAAAAAAACTCTGAATTCAAAACTGGCCTGGAGAGGGTTGGGCTCCGTCAGGCTATCTTGCCCAAAAACACCACTTCTACTGTGCAGTACACACAGTGCCCCTACTACCCCATGGGTCATGGGATAAAAAAAATTAAATTTTAAAAAACCACAAAAAACTTTTAGTTGCTTCTAATGTCAATTAACACTAACTTAAAAAAATACACATTTTTGCAAAATTTATTTTTGTATTTACTACCTGTCCCATAATAGTTGGTATGTTTGCCTATTTTTCTTTTATTAAAGACTATGCTTATATGTTCTGATAATTTATATTTATTGTCAGTGTTCATTTTAAAAAAATATTTTGAAACCCTGCAAGGTTCCTTAAAACTGAACTGTTCGGAAGTAAGAATTGAAATCTATATATTTTAGCAAATAATATCAATCATATGTCGAAATTTAAGATACAAAACACTACATGAAGAACATATGAAATTTGGTATATAACTAAAGATTTTGACATGAAAATTGGCTATCAAACAGTATTAAATGTTTTACTTTAAATTTCAAAAATTCTTAAATGTAAATTAAATTCATCATATATTTATCAAAATTAATGGTTCCAAGCCCTGAATTAATGAACTATTTAATTTCTATTGAGTTTTAAAAGCCCATTTCTCTGTTATTTTCAACTTAAAGTAAATAATATTTTTTTCAAATCCGATTAATTATACTTTAAATCTGCTAATAGTTCTCAAATAAAATTATAGAAAAGTATATTTTATTTTTGGAAGATTTTTTAATAAAGGGAAATTCATTGTGATGTCAGGTGGCTAAAAAAGGGGCACTAATTAGCTATTTTTAGCCAAAAAAAAAAAAATCTACTCCAATCATTAGAATTTCCATATGAAATACACTACAGAGTATTTTGCTAACTGGAAATAGTAAATGTCAATTAAAGCTAAAATGAAAGCTTAATTTTTAAAATTCATTTTAACCCTTATGCATCATGAATTAGTGGGGTACCTAATTTTAACTGTCCACTGTAAATATTGTTAAAAAGAAAAAAAATTCAAACCCCTCGATATGAACTGGTTACACATTGAAAGAATTTATTCCAACTTTTTCTGACTGTAACTGAGCTAATATTTTTATCCTGCCAATAATTAATTTGATTGAAGATTTCAAATACGAGTTTTATCAACGGAACAGCTTTTAATAAGGATTTATCATAAGTGATGACATATTTGTCCCACCTCTGTTTATATTATTAAGTTTGTCTATGGCATTTGGGTAAACATTAAGTCACCAGATACCTCAACTTTACGTATAAGACTTGGGAGATATTTAGATTTTTTTTTTTTTTTTAACTGTCTGTCCTAATTTTTACATGAAGTGTAGTAACTGTTGTATCTTGCACTGATGTCCTTTATTTTTTTTATCCAAACATTTCAGTTATAACTTCCTTCCAGGCATCTGAAGTAGGCTGTAAGATACAATGGTAAAATGTAGAAGAAATATAATACATCTGTATATATTTCTGAGATGAGGTGTAACTATTTACACCATTCTTATTGTCATATTCACAACGTTTCGGCCATTGCTCCAGCCTTTTTCAGGTGATATACATTTGAATTTTGATCTGAAATCTTTATTTAGTCCACAAAAGTAGATTGCCAATGCCTTTTTCTGGAGATCTCGGTTTCAGTTAATTCTCTTTAGTAATTCAACTCTACAAGTTTTTATGTACACCTCTGCTGTGGCCAGGTATTGAACTTGGGTGAAGTCACTTTTTTGAATTATGTCAACCAATGCTTTTTATCCACTAGGCCATGTGTCCCTCAAGGAATATGACAATTAAGATGAGGACAATCCAAACAATGTAAATAGTGTAAATATAATACAACAGACATATTTAGTTACTGTATGAATTTAATGAAATACTTTTGGGATTTTTTTTTATATATAGAGAAACTGCTTTTTTTATTTATTTATTTGTTTTTTTTTTTTTTCCTTGTGTTGTGAGTTATTGTTTCTATCTTTAGTGCCAAATGAAGAATGGTCAGTACTTTTACAAAGATTGTAGTTCAGCCAGCTTTTATTAAGTTTACATTAAGTGTAAAAAGATCCTTTTGAAATTTTTAATTTTCAGTAGCCTGAATTGGGTATTGTTGCTTTTGTCTGCAAATTCCTTTTGATCTGGTTGTTTCATCTAAATTTTCATACAAAACTTTTCAGCTCATTTGTAATGAATTGAAGTTAGTTTTGATTATACTGGTGAAATCTGAAATAAAATCTGGTAGATAAACTAAAGAAGTTCAGTCCTGTATGTTAATTAAGCAAGGGTTTAATTTCTTCTTTCAATATGATGATTACTATTAGGTGTTTTTTTCACATGTGAATTTTGTAAATATACATAATATTAATTTCATAAATGATGGAATTGTGTATGGATTAGCACTTTTGCCTGGATCAATATAGTATCTCTGTACTCTGCTTAACTTAGTATCTGCAAGTTAATATTATCACCATACTCAAGCAGAAGGATGTTGGCATTGATTGATTGCAACGTTACAAAATGTACAAATACATCTATTATCTATGGTTAGAATCATTGCACATTTTATTTAATTTCAATAAAAATGAAGAGATACTATAGGAAAGGTGTGATGGTATTCTGTATTTGGGTAGTATAAGAAAGTTATGTTTGTGAGAAGTATGTTCCTTTTTAATTGGTATTGCTCCATGCAAGATAGTAAAGCCACTAAAACACATAAGGGGTTACAGGGTGTGAAAGAATTGGGAACAGAAACATTAATAATAAGTTTGAAAAGAAAAGAGTAATCAGGAGGATAGTAGATAGCAATTGACATTGCATTTAAATTTTTGCAGATTAAAGTTGGCTGGAAAGCATGAAGCCGGAAGGGACTTCCACAAGCGAGAAGTGTGAGAAAAGAAACTTAGCATAGAATTTATGGTTATATCTAGCTAGCTCAACTGTAAATTGAGATCTAGACTCCAGTCTTGTATGGTGTTTAAATTTGAAAGTCTAGGTACCCTAGTGAAGAGCTCATTCGAACAATTACCATGAAAATATTTATAGAAAAGACACAGAGACAACCTAATGGTGATGAGAAAGTGACTGAAGCGGAGCTGCTAGATCAGGGCCAATAATATTGCTGATTCTTCTTTGAATTTTATCAAGGAGCTTAATGTGAATAGCAGAGGCATTGGATCATGTGTGGTAGCAATATTCTAAGCATGGATGCATGGTAGGCTTATAGATATGTAAAATAGATTCTGGAGAAAAAATACTTGTCTCACATGACACAGGGAACCAACTTTCTTAGCAGCTGACCGAGCAATGAATTCAATATCGTCTTTCCACTTCATGTCACCTGAGAAGGCGCTTGGTGACATTACAACTTTTATGATTGCCTGATGAATTCAGCTCATTATCTTAACTATTGTCATTTGAAATTCCTGTTTTCCTTTGTGAGCAGTTGTTCAATTGTAACCGGCTGAGGTTTGTATTGATAGTTATTTTTAAGACAGCTTAAATCACAGGCACTTGTACAATGAATGTATAAATAGCTTGGTTAGGAATACCCAGAAATTTGTATGTGCAATCATTTTTAATTTTTCATTTATCTACAGTTACTCATTGATACATATTACAATATTTTATGAAATAGAAATTATTTTAAAAAGAAAAAAATTATTGGAAATGCATAGTATATTTAAACCAAAGTAACTATAAAGAAGCAGTTTCAATTTACGCATGTGGTGTACTTTTACATGATTTTGTGTTTATGGTTTTTCATTGTGATCATCATTGACTGAAATTATCTCATCCTTTTATTTTTACTTTTTAATAACTGCTTGAAATCGTCATTTCAAAAATCAGTTCTAAAACTCCCAGTAACATTTTGATATTGTACACTATTTTTGTAATGAATGTTTTAGTATTTAAAAATTATTATTAAATATTTCTCAATATGATAGTGGTTATTTTTAAATACTATGTAATTTTATCTTGAAAATTTTCATTAATGTATTAACATAAAATTATTTTGCAATGTTACTGAGGTGATTTACATTTTGGTGGTATACTTAATGTACTTTTATTACCAAATTAATAACAGTGCATTGGGGGTAAAACAGTCATAAGTACGGTTTCATATTAAAAATCTCTGAATTGGATTATCTTCAATATTTGTGAGTTAGTTTGTTTATAGTTTAAATATCTGCTCATTTGTTCTAACTCTACTTAAAAGAAAGAAAAAAAGGCACACTCTTTAAAGTTCCTTATTTAAGTTAGATGATAATTTTGTACACTCATATTGTATTTTTTTAACATAATATTGAATCCAGGAATTTTCAATATTCTTTTTTTGACATTTAAAAAAAATGAAATCACTTACCTGCTAATGTCTAAACCTAGGAAGGTAGTCTCTCGTGTTGTCCTTTCCAGTGAAGAAATGTCCCTTTGTACTATCACATTATAAAGACTTTGCTAGTTAGACTTTAAGACTTGCCTGTCTTGTTTTGACTAGAAACTTCTCTTTTGTTTAGTAGCATCTATAAATTTCCTTTTTAAACTGAAGAAAATCAAAAATAGGACAATTACTATAATGCGACTTAACCAGCAGGTTCTGTCTGAAGTCAATTTGCTGCTACTATCATGAATATCAATTGGGAATGCCAAAGTGTCAAAGAAAACATTGAAGCTGTCCATATGGATTAACTGCTACTTATTGAAACCCCCATTTCAGTTTTGTTAGATGGATGAAATAGAAGGTATTTATTGCCACATGTAAAAATTCACAAAGGAAATACTCTTATGAAAGGTTTTTAGTAGTAGTAGTGTGTGTGTGTGTGTGTGTGTGTGTTTTCTTGTTTGGTATTCTTTTATTCAGAAACAACAGTTCAGAAATTTACAAACTTAAACATTGTCAATATTTTGAAGTTTTCTTCTTAGATTTTTCTACAGTTATTTAGTTTAATATTTTTGTTATACTATCAGAAAACATATCATCTAACATAATTTGTTAGAAAAGAATGCATAGATGTTGGTATTTTTCCAAAATGCATGGTCTTGGCATATTGTTCATGCATCACTTAAATTTCTTGAATTAAGGTGTTACTTAAAAGCAATAAACTTATGACAAAACTTTTATGTACTAAGAGTTAATTTATATATCATTAGGCTTTATTGGTCAAAATGTAATTCTTAAAATCATCCAGTCTGCAACTTTTGTTTGCAAACTCTTTATGTAGACATTGATTTTTTGAATTCTGTTCATAAATTTTAAAGAAATGCAAATATGCATACGTTGATATTACTGTTGCTGATTGTTGGATTGAAAGGTGACCATTTAAAATAAAAACTACTGTAAACCTGTGTGTATAAGATGCAGGTTATTTCATTCAGAATCATCTCCAACAGTTTGCTGCATCTTATACTTTAGAACTCAATCTCACTTTTTTCAGGACTCAAAACAAAATTAGATTTATTTGTTTAGTGGAGAGATAATATCTATCTAATAATGTATTACAAAAAAGGGAAACAAATCTTTCATAATTAAAACCAAAACAAATTTATTCAATTTTATTTTGGTTTATTTTTCTGGTGTTTATTGGCAATTTAGCGATCTTGTACCCCAAGAGTCATTATTACGTTTTCAGAATGCTTGCAAATCACAAAAGTGAAGAAAATGTTACCTTTTTTTTTTTTTCCCTCTTCCTTTTTCACAAGTTTCATGTCATTTTCTTTGTTCTAAAATCAGATGTGTTTTATACTTGAAAATAAGCTTTTCCCTGGAATTTCTCTGCTTTTTAAACTACATCTTATACTCTAGTGATCTATGCACAAATGATTACAGTATTCAAAGCCAGATCACTGTCAAGATAGCTGCTCTAAATTTGCACATAATTGAAAAATATTTTGACATTGAAAATATTCATTCAATGAAGTTGTGGCCACATAATGTTTTGCATTTAACTGAGTAGTTTTTTTTTTTTTTTTTTTTTTTTTTTTCAATTTCTTTTTCTTCCTGCATTCTCATGAGAGTGGTAGAATTTTTCAAACTTTTGCTCCAGTGATCAGCTGGAGACATTTTCCCTTGTTTATCAGGATATTTATATAATTATTGTTTTGTAAATATCACATCATCATCATTATTATTATGTATTGGCATATAAGGGTAAAATGGGAAGAATAAAATTTTCTGCCATCTTTCAAATTACTTTATAATCCCATTTTCCCAGAATTATATCTTTCTTAACAAAGAACTGCTTTTTGTTCTTCCAGAAAATGATTTTTTTTTTTTTTTTTTTTTTTTTTTTTCATTTCATCAAGAGAATTTAGTAAAGACTGTGATCAGTTGTTTTCTAAAGGTATAATATTTGATGAATATAGCAGGGGAATAAAAAGCTCCTTGTCCAATTATGACAGTTTTTACCTCATCACCAATGAATGGAATATCTAAGTAATTCAGCATGATTTTCAACTATTGTCTTCAGTTGGTTTAATTGGGAGCTGTACTTGTTAAAGTCAATCATTTAGTTCTCTAGAAGGAGATTATAGTAAGGGACTCCTTTTCAATCCCAGCATAGGCACAGCATCATTTAAAAAAAAAAAATTATGGAAACTGTTTTTTTGATATGGTTCATTTGCCTTAAAATTTGTTTTAAAAAAAAATGGAGCATTCTTGCTATTTTAAATAGTGAATCATGCATCAAATTTTAGTCCATTAGATTTATTTTTTCTCTACTTAATTCCTGTGGTAGTCACATATCTAAGTGACATTTGTTGAGAAATTTCTAACATGAAACTTTGCAAACCACTTTTGATAATTGACAACCATCTCCATCTAAAATGCACAAATCTTTATTTTTTTGTGTGATTGTGCAGTTTATTTTTATTACAAATCTTAAGATAACAACTAAAATGAAAGTTTGTTGAAAATGTAGTTTACTTTCTTCCATCTTCAATAACATTAATCGATAAATAAAAATTCAGCAGTTTTTAAATCTTCTGATATAATTGTCACAATAAAATGAAAAGTAAAAAAAAAAAGTAAATGCTCTTAATACTAACAACAAAAATAGCAAACTTTTTCAATCTGTATGTAATATATATACACACACACACACACACACACACACACACACATTGTATACTTAGGCAGCAGTCCTTTTTTTAACATGTTTCATTGGGCAAAGAATATTTTTTTTTTTTTTTTTTTTTTTTTCAGTTTTTCAACCATTTTTACAATTTTTCTTTTGAGGACTAAGTATATAGAAACTTTCCATAGTGATTGTCCCAAATGCTTTTGGCTAATACTGTAATGATTTTCAAAGAAGGGGTGGAGTTGATTTCCATTAGTATATTTTGTTTTTGTTTCCTATACTGTGTTGTGTGAGATTGGAGTTTTTGTTGTAGTGATCAAAACACAGGATGTTTTCCTAACAAGTAATGTTGGTCTGTATTGTGTGTGTGTGTGTATATATATATATATATATATATATATATATATACACACACACACACATTTTGCTTTTGGTTGTGTATATCTTTTATATTGGATTATTTTCCTTCTCCCAATTATAAACAGCCATTCAGTCATCCTTGCTGTTTTAATATTTACAATAAGAAAAAAAAAATATTTACTGTTAATGAACAAATTTGCTTTTAATTAAAATTTTACATTGTTAATGAAAATAGGGAGAATTTAATTTTAAGAAACAAAAAAAAATGAACACTTAAATGTTTTTTTTTTTTTTTTTTTTTTTTTTATGAATTTTACTCCTTAAATTTTATTAACAAAGAATACATCAAATTGGAAGTTTTTGACTTTATGCTGATAATCCTTTGTTACATCATTATAATCCAAAATTTAGAAGAAACTAATAATCATTGGTTACTTGTTGCTTTTCATTTAAATCTCTCTTATTTAAAACCTTTGTCAAATCTGAGAATATTATTGGTTTACTGATCCACTCTACCTGCTCTTTTTTTTTTTTTTCTCTTGTTACTGCTTCAGAAATTTGTCATTTGGAAGATTTCTGGTGTTTTAACCTTTACAAGTGAGCCACTTATCAGTTTTTTTTCTTTGTTAGTCATGCTCTATCTTATCATATCAATGCATATGAACACATTCTACCCACCACTGTCTTTCTTGGTCTCAGCTGGATCAAGTCTCATCATGAAGCAGCAGTTTAGTTCTCACTTCTACTCAGTGTGAAGTTAAAGGTTTTTATTTTAATTCGTTGTCTCTGAACAACTTAAAGTGCAAAGGGAATGAAATAATTTTAGAGTTTGGCTGACAGTAATGGAATTTGAACCAAATATTTTCTATTTGCCTCCTTTGGAATTTAGTCTAATTTTTTTTATGACTCTAGTTGAAGTTTCCTTTTAAAATTATCAATTTTTGTGATTGGTTGGTTAAACTTGGATGAATAATCTCTAATGATTTTGGTTACAACTGGACTTGTTATCAGTTTTTTTTTTCCATCTATTCATGAGTTGGTCATTTAAAAAAAATGTAGCCATTTTAACCCGTGTAATGTGACTAATCAGCTTGCACTTGTTTTTGAATTATATGTTCACATTTGTATTCTTGATGTTTATGCATACACATTATCTGTTCTTTATTTGGGATGTTGCATACATATGTGCTAAGCTTAAATCTAGTTTGGCTCAAGGCCATAATGAGGTAAACAGAATTAAACATGCCAATTTGAAAAGTTGCTAACCATCACTCTGTGATGAGCTCCCTATTTAAAATAAATTGCAAACCTCCTTTAAGAATGTCAATGTTTGTTGCCCTATCCCAAATTATATTTTCTCTTCTTTAATGAAGTCTAATATAACTGACATAAAATTATGCTTAAAGCAGAATAATTATACCCTCGTCTTCTTTTTTTTCTTCTTTTTGTATAGGCCATATTGATTAATCTACCATAGCTTGGATATTATTAAATATACAAAATTGATGATAATCAACAATTTCACTTCATTTCAGTATCTGTAAGCCAAACATTTGTATATTTATGTGCATGTAAACTAAATCATATGTAAATAGCATTAGAAATTTTGGTATATTTTTCTTTTCTGACTCATGTTAGTGTATGTTACTGAAATGAACAGAAGTTGAAAGACTAAAATACTAAGAAATGTAACGCAAAAAATGAAACTTAAAAACTTTGAGAAAGAAATAGACAAAAGAATGACAGCAACACACAAATCATGGACAGCAATTAGCCATTTTTTTGATATTTTAATTCTATACAAATTCTGCTGTCAATAATTGTCGTATTGTGGTTCAAATATAAAAGTTTTTGATGATTTCTTTCATATAATCAAGGAAATTTATGACAATCCAGTTACTGTTTTAAATGTCCACTAATATTTTAATTTCAAAATGACAGAAAGCTTCAAGTGGATAACTTGTAAATTAACTTTTCTATTTAAAGCAATAATGCAATTAAAAAAAATTTGTTTTTTTTTTTTTAACTTTGTTTGTGTGTCAATTACTCTTGTCCAAAAGATTTTTATTTCTTTATTTGTATCATTTTATATCCAGAATTAAAAAAATTGTATGAATAATGAGACTTTTGGCTTTAACATGTTTGTTTGTTTGTTTTTTTTTTTTTTGCTATTTATTTATAATATAGGGCATTTTTTTTCACTCTTTTTCTTTTTATATTAAAATATTTTAAAACTCGTATTAAGGGTGGTGAGGTTAACAAGTTTTTTTAATGAAATGATGAAAAGACAAAATTTAAATGTGTTCAGAGGGAAAAAAATATTTAATTCTCGAATGAACAATATACTATTTTCAAATTAATGCAAAATTTTGCGTGAATTGATAGTTCTTTTTTTTTTTTTTTTTTTTTCCATTTTATTTTACACTCACTGGTCACTTAAATACATTTGAACAAATTCTCTTT
The DNA here is from genome assembly GCA_963932145.1 of Acanthosepion lycidas. Taxonomy (NCBI): domain Eukaryota; kingdom Metazoa; phylum Mollusca; class Cephalopoda; order Sepiida; family Sepiidae; genus Acanthosepion; species Acanthosepion lycidas. The sequence continues at coordinate 24,180,163 of OZ010598.1, forward strand.
TATGTAAACTTTTAATCAGCAGCAATTTAATGGCTATAGGCATTTAAACAATGTTAAATCAACCTGCTGAATTTCATTTCATGCATTAATATATAAAAGAAAGGTAATTTAAGTGACTTTGAATGTGGTATTGGTGCTAGATAGGCAGGTCTGAGTATTTCAAAATCTACTGATTTACATTAAAAGCACAACCATTTGCAGGGTATACATAGAAAAAAGAATTCTAGTGAACAGTAATTCTATGGGTTAAAAACATTCTGAGGAGAATGATTCAAGCTGATAGAAAGGCAACAGGAGCTCAAATAACCTCTCTTTATAATGGAGGTATACAAAAGAGCATCTCTGAAAGTATGTCCAGCCTTGATACAGTTGGGCTACTGCAGCAGAAAACCATGCTGGGGTGCCACTCCTGTCAAATAAGAGCAAGAAAACTGAGGGTACAATTTGCTAAGGATCATAACAGGTCAGGCTGGTGGTGGTAGTGTAATGGTATGGACAATATTTTCTTGGCATACATTTGGAACCCTTAGTACTAATAAAACATCATTTAAACGCTACAGCTTACCTAGCTATTGTGGCTGACCATATATCTCAGTTTATGACTATGATGCATTACAAAATCTGAATTGGAATATTAAAGACAAATTTTTAAAGACAGTTGATGTTTTGTTTCTAAAGCATGATGAATGTTATGAATCAGTGGTTTTTGCCTGCAATCCATCTGGTCCCAAAAGCCACACTTTTCACTGCCCCCTCCTCTATGCTAGAAACATACACCTATTTTTTGATATTTGGTTTACTGCAAATTTAAACCAACTAATTTAACGCCATGGTCACAACTGCCTGTATAGCCTTGTTCCGTGCAGACATGAAAATGCAATGGTCACCAGTCCTTATGGTGTCTGCACTCTCATCTGGCTGGCATGTTTTCTTTTTTTTTCTTTTTTTTTTCTTTTTATTTTATATCTAGACCAGAGGTTCCCAAAATTTTTTTCTCTGGGCTGTATTTTTGGAATTAAAATTTGCTTCCACTTCAACAAATTTGATGTTTGGGGGGGGGGGGAAGTACATTTAAAAATAAAAATAATAAACAAAAAACAGAGAGAGGATTAAAGGGAGATAATTGCAGATTCAAAGACAGAACATTATCATTGATAACTTTCTCCTCCAGTTAGCTGACCCTAGTTACTATATTATTAATTCTTTATATAATGCAAAAATATAACAACAATAAAATTGGTCAATAGTTATTTATAACTATTTATACTAGGATTCATGCATGCAGTTACAAGTAATCAATAATAATAATTTTGAAATTTTGAAATCATATTTATTTTTGACATGAATTTATTGAAACTGTTTCTAAATCTTTGTTTGTCTTTCTATCATTCTGCCTCACCTGCTATCCTTTTCTGCTGCACCATTTAGGAACCACTGATCTAGATCATATCATCAAGATACAAAAATTTTACATTTTAACTCTGACTTCAGACCATAAAATAAAACCATATTTTAATTAGTGATGGGGTGATACCAATATTTTTACTGATTTTGAAACTATTTCCAATACTGATACTTACAATGATTAAAATTGATTATTTTCAGCCCCTACAGTTGGTTTGGTAAACTTAATGAACAAAGTACATATATTAATAAAACATTTTTAATTAAAAAAAAAAAAAAAAAAAAAATGAATACAAAAGCTTAGGAAATAGATATCCTTTTTATTTAAAAAAAAATTGAGCAAAAGTTTAAACAATAAAGAGAACAATTTCTTTATATAAATCACTTGATTACCTAACTCCAGTTGACATTGCTTTACCTTGGTTGTCATCAGAAATCTTAAAAAAAAACTTCCAAAGTGGCATTGGATACACTTGTCATAATTGGGATCTGAAAATAATAAACATTGGTTAAAATTTAAATTTTTCACTGTTAGATAAAAAATGTTTTTAGTTTTCTAATGGGTATAATTTGTAGAGTTTTAACTAATAATGGTTTGCTATTAATTGTAAAATAAAATAAGGGTCTATTTTTTTTTTTTTTTTTTTTTTTTTTTGTCCACCATTTTAAGTTTTAAAAAGCAATGGCACCCTCTAAATATTATGCAATCTCTGTAATTTTATGTGGCATTTTTCAATGAATGGAACAAATTTAAGGATGACAATTCAATTTCAGCCTGCACTGCAAAAATAAGAGACACCCTCTCATATATAATATTGCAACAATAATACTCTAAGCAGAAAGGCATCATCCTATGTATTGTGGTTTAACTTGTGCATATATTTTGATAAAGTACAAAGAGTACCTAATCCTGCTGGACATTGAATAAAAAATAAATGTAAATTTTAAATTTGCTTACGTACGTTGAATAAGAATTAAATATGAATTATCACAGAAAATTAATAAATAATAAAGGGTCTTCAATCTTATCTAAAAGAAAAAAAAAAAAATTTAATCACCGATAACTTTTATTGTCTAATTAAAGTATCAAAAAGTGTTTTATTTTTGTTAAAAGAAAAAAGTAAAATTGTAATGGCACAGTAAAAATATTTCCCTTGATTATTTTATTTTATTTTTTTTAAAGACATATAAGCAATTTTAGCAAACTTTATAATAGATTTAAAAAAATAATTCTGATTTTCAATTTGATCATTTTGTATGAGATTCAACTTTTGTAATGCATTAAAATAAAAACAAGATTAAAAATGATTAAAATCTTCATAAGTATGAGTACAACTGTAAATGGGCATTTTTTTTTCTTCCAGTTATTTATTAGATTATTAGATCAAATTTTACTAATTTTTTTTTAAATATTAAAATGAATTGTGTTAAGTCAAAAAAATCTATAGCTTAGTCATGCCAGATAAAAATGGAATAAAAATACTTGATTTTAACTTTTTCTTATACACTTTTACTTATAAAACTTACATCTTTTTTTGACTCCCAGGAGGAATAAATGAGAAAAAAAGTTAAAAATATTTGAAATGCCATAATAATTTAATACAGGAAAGTTCAATTATGACAAAAAAAAAAAAATCATAGTAAAATAAAATTAGATAAAATTTATGATGGAAATTAAATTTTAGGTTTTTTAGTACAAACTCTTGTGTGAAAAAGCTTTTATTTTCAGAAAACTTCAAATAAAAAAATTTATTTTTTAAGTAAATAAAGATCTCATCTTGAAAGCTATAAAATTTTAAGAAATACATGAATTTTGTAGAAACAAATTTTTTTGTTCTGCAAACTTTGCTATTGTAGTGAGTTTGATACTCATTGGATGCTCACAGTTGTAGCCTTGTGCCATATTAAGCTTAATCCATCATGCTTATAATTAAGGATAAATTGTAAACCTATAGCAAGATTTGAATTTGCATTCCTTATCCTCTTAAGCCCACCTAATATAAATTAGGTTTTATTCTAACAGAATTTGCCTTCTCACCATCTAACTATGGACACTCAAATTTTGTGGCCTGCAATTCAGTATTGAATTATATATCCTCATGCTATAGCTATAGTAATGTTTAAATTAAAATAAGAAGACATAACACATGTTTATTATCAATATTTTAAAGCATAAATATTAATGACCTGGTGCTTTTTCTGGTGTTCATTATTCTCCTGATTGAATTTTTGTCTCCCTCATATTATAGCATTATTTTTGTTTTTTTAATCATTTCACCCCCAAGCAAGGTGATAATGCCACTAAGATGCAAGGGACTACTGGGTGTGAAAGAGAATGAGAAGAATTTAGAAGGAACTGGAAACTCAGTCCTAAATAGGAAACAATGAATAAATCTCTACTATTCTGTTAGAAGTATTATATAGTTTCTTTTATGTTAATGAATAAAGTTGGTACATTTTTATATATCAACAGTTGTTGTTGCATTTCTTGACTACTTTCTACTGCTGCTGTCAACTTTGCATTATAAACAATTTTATATTATTGCCATGAACCTGCTCATCTGAATAGTAGCTGATTAACAGACAGTTCAGAAGATTGGATAATGTTTTCTTCATCTCAAGAAACCTAATCATAAAACGTTGAAGCTCTTACAAGTACATTAATTTAAAGATACAAATGTGTATTAGAATATCTAAGCATAGTAATTATATGCAGCTTGTAAGTTAAATTTGTATAAAATCTTAGAAATGGTAAAATAATATTGTACTTTTATGAGAGAAGGTTTCAATGATCATTGGTGATTGAAGAGTTTCAGGTAAAAATTTCTTCAATTTTAAGAAGATTAAGACTATTTAGAAGTTACTTTTTTCTTTGAAGAATGAAACATTAGCTTTAGAATTTGCAGATATTGTTAGGTTAATACAAAAATTTCCAGTACCATCTTTTGAACAATGTTAGGGGAAAATATCTTTGATCTTTACTCTGCTTTTCATTGTTTGTACATAGTCTTCTAGATGTCAAAAATGTGGTAATTCTACATTTATTTTGGTAAGAACCATCACTGAATGTAAAATGCATATTCATTCTTTGTGCTTAATCTGGGGGAATTGTGCAGCGTGAAGATATACAGTAGTTCCCTGTAGAAAACGCCAGAACTTGTAAACTGGTTAATTGGAAGATCATTTGAAAGAGGACATGGCACACAAAATACATGAATTTGCAGAATGAGTTAAAAGGGAATCCGTCAAATGTTGTTTGTTGTTTCTGATACTGATGAAAATCTGTGAATTTACAGAAGAGGAACATTGGTCATTGTATAAACACTTGTCTCCCTCTTCTTAATCAAAATAGAAAGAAAATGGATTTATTGTTATAACCCTGAACTAAAGAAATAGCTAGGTTGATAACATTCAACATCTTAGCCAAATTGGAATCAATTAAAGAAAAAAAACTTTGCATTTGGTATAATTATTTATTTTATTTTATTTTTTTAAGGAGTTCTTATGAATCGTTGGAACCTGGACAAAATGTTATTGTGCAATAGTATAGTCAGTAATTGAGCTTTTTTAAAAGATGCATTGTATATATGGATGCCAACTAGTGGTGATGCTGCTGCATGAAAATTACTGTTCTTGCAAATACAACTCAGTGTTGTCTGTTTAGCAGTTAGTTCCAAGTTGAAGGTAGTGAAAAATTCCTTCAAGAATTGATTCTACTCAACCTCATGTAGCTAAAAATTTGGTATAAGGTCATAGAAAATCAGAAAAAAATATTTCATGGAGTGGAATTGAGCAACAGAAAATATTTTTTTTTTTTTTTTTTTTTTTTTTACAAACAAAATTCACAGTGAAAGAAGAGTCCCAAAAGTCTAGCCTTGTGAAATTTTCTGTAAATATCCAATGCTGATAAATGGTCCAGCTGCAAGTTCCAGCGAGCACAAGAACACAAGCAAAATCTCTAGTTATCACCTTGGAAGTTGCTCTTTCTCTTGGTTGGTGGTATGATGTTGCTGATTAAATTTTGATGACTGAATAATGTTGCTATGAATTTATATGAATCAAATATTTAAAAAAAAAAAAAAAAAAAAAAAAAGAATACTTTGCATCAATATTTTTACTTAGATTTAAATTTTATTGGCTACTGACTGGCTGTATTTGTGGAATTATATAATTTACCATGAATGAGACTATATAATTATGTATGTAATTGTAACTCTCTATTTCTGAGATGAGGTATTGTAACCATTTACATTATTTACAATGTTTAGACTGTTGTCCTCATCATGACTGGTTGAAGTAATTCAGTGACTTGAACCAAAGATTTGTCAGTTCAATACCTGGCCACAACAGAGGTGAACAAAAACTTGGAAAGTCGAATTACTAAAGGGAGATAACTGAAACAGATATCCAGAAAAGCCATGGCACATGAAACAAGGAGAATCTACCCCAGTGGATGAAATAAAGGGTTCGGTTCGATTCGATTTGAAATTCCAATTACCTGTAGAAGGCCGGAGTGCACAACGGCCAAAATGTTGGGAATATGAGATAGGGACAACAGTCTGACATTCTAAATAATGTAAATAGTTATGTAATTGTCATGTGCAAGTTGTTATTTTTCTTTTTTTAAGTGTATCATAGATTATTTTTATTTTATTGCCTGTGAAAATCCTGGCATACACTTGACATTTGCTTGAAGATATTTTTTTGGTGTAATTGGACAAAAAAAAAAAAAAAAAAACATATCAGTCACTCTTGGTGGTAGATTATCTTGTTTATTTTAAATGATTACATATTGTGGGCTGACTGATTGTGCATTATTTGAACTCCTGGCCTTAACTGAGATTCTGTGCCAAGTTGATGAGACTAGCAATTTCCCTTTACAGTTTATAACTTGTAATACATGCAAGAGTAATGACTCGGATTGAGTAAAATGAAATCTGAGTTTGAATTCCAGTCAAGTTCATTCTATGTGCTAATACTCTTGGGAAAGGTATAATTCCATCTCTTCTCTCCATTCCCCCCCAGCTGTGGGTAAATAGCAGGACAGAGTAGGTCTTATAGCCTTGGGTGGCAACCAGTCTAAGAGAAGGAAAAACTCAATTCAAAGACCTACTTGGAGAGAGTTAGGCTCTATTAGAATATCTTGCCCGGGAAACACCACTGTGGCTGCAGCAAAAGTGGTGCCCCTACAGTTCGAGAGGGTTACAGGTTTAAAAGAAAATACTTGCAAATTGGACTCTTATTTTTAATAAGCCAGAAAGTTTTTTTTATTGAAAGTGTAGAAGTTTTCTAATAGATTCTCGAGTCTCTCTAGGGATTGTTGGTTTGTTTTTGCTGAATACATTTTGCTATCCAACTATCGAGTTTGTCTGAATTTATTTGATGAGTTATCATTATTTACATTATTTATGTGCAGATTTTGTCTTCATCTTTATTGTAATTGTCACAATGTTTTTGCTGTTATGCCCTTTAGCCTTCATCAGGTGTATGTTGTTCCAGGTGACCTACAATGAATTCTGTATTGAACTCGTTATTTAATCTATGGAGGAGTAGACTGTTTTTGTTCCACTGTCCATGGCTTGGGATATCTAGTCTAGTTCTAAATTTTTAATACTGCTCAGTTATTGCCTGCTCTCTTCCCACTGAAAATAAGTATATACTGCACAGCCCAGGGATTGAACTCACAATTACTATGTCACTAAATTCACCGGGCAGTGGAATCAGAACAGTCGATCTCTGTAGATTAAATAAAGGGTGCAATTTGGAATTCTCTGTAGTTTACTCAGATAGACATACACTTGATGAAGGCCAAAGGGTACAATGGCCAAAATGTTTTGATAACAACAACAAAGATGAGGACAATAGTCTGCACATAAATAATAACTCCTCATCCTAGAAATTGAGACAGAAACTTGACAGGGGAATAACAAAATGTATTCAATGAAAGCCCAGGCAGACTAGCTGTTGGTGCCAATCAAGTAGGGAATGACTGCAAAAACATCACCCTTCCCAAATTTATTGTCAAAACATACAGATGCATGCTGAGATTTCTTCCTAGACAATAAGATAAGCCACTTCTTGGCCATATTGGACTTAGTTCTATTCTTTCTTGTCTTGAAGTCAAAACGCCACAATCACTTGTCTGCAACCCCTTTTGTGTGTTAACACTATTCTTAGTTTCTGAACGTTTTGCTATCTTACTTTTGCTTTGTGTTGCATATATTATATGTTCAGTGTTATTTTTGTTGTCCCTTTTTTTTTTCTTTTTCTTTTTTTTTTTTTTTGCCATTGTTTATTGCAAACTTTGTCAGTTCTGTTTGTTGGGCATTTCTGCCAATTTCAAATAATTTGCCAATTACTCTAAATAACTGTCAAGTTTATTTTAAATTTTTCAGACATTAGACAGATATTTTTAAGGTTTATATTGTTTTATTTATTTAAATTTAAAATTTCCCACATAAATCCTTTTCTTGGTGTGTTTGTGTCATAAACAAATTTATTGCTTATAATTTTTATAACTGGGAATAAGTGATGATAAAATTGTGACTATTGAAGAGGGGTGAGGTTATAAGATATTTTTTTTTCTTTTTATAATATACTAAGGGTTGATCAACTGGGAATAACACTTGCTGACTTGCATGTTTTGCCAATTTTTTTTCCATGCATCCTTAAATAAAATTCTGACCTTTTTTATAATGACATGTCTTTAGTATATCTATTTGTGTGAGAAGGGGCAAAATTTCACTTATGTTATTATTGTGACCATCAATACATTTTTTAAATGGGTGATATTGAAATATGAAATTTTGAACATTTCTCTAATCAATTAGCAAAGGTCATGTGTATTGTTTAATGTCACCACTATAGAAAATCCTTTTTCATAGTTCTCCTTGTTTGACCAATTGTTATCATTCACATACACAAAGATCTAATAAAATGGATAGCTATAAAGATTTTACTTTTCACTGATAAAATGTTGATACCCAATAGGAATGAGGTGTTTTTGTTTTTCTCTTTCCAGTTGAAATATTGCCATGAATGCATTTAATAATGTTCGTTTCTGGCCACACCTTAAGTTGTATGACAAATTGAGATTGCTGTAACTTCTGAACTATTGACATAAAAAACAAATCTACTGCTGTTAAGATTATTTACTCTATTATTGAACAATATTTGTGAAGTCCTAATAAGAAGCGTCATTTTATTTTGGGTTGAAATAGGGCATGTTGTAAAAAGTAAATGTGTGTTTTTGAAAGAAGATTGCTTTTAAAAAGCTGTCATTTTCTCAGTTTTTTATAGTTTTTATTTTTTTTTTGTGTATTTACCGTGTGAACCTTTTTTCTTTCTAATTTTATTTATTATAAATTTCAATCTTACAAATCAATTGTAACTTTTTTTTTTTTTTTTTTTTAAAGACAGAACAAAACAATTGGTTTGGAAGTAATAAAAGAAAAAAAAAAACCCCAATGAATCATGTCATCCACCAAAGATGTGTTCTTAAAATTGTTTGGTTTCTTTTAGTACTTGCAAAATACAAATGTCCACATCTGTGCAACATATGCTTTTTGCTTCAAATAATTTAACAACTAATAGCTAGCAAAGTTGTTAGATTCCATTTTAGTTTTTTTTTTTTTTTTTTATTGAATATGTTGATGGTTTCATGTTGTAAATTTCAAGTATTCTGTAATGGAGAAGAAACATACAAGTATAATGGATATTGATTTTTTTTTTTTTTTTTTTTTTAATTTGTTTCTATAATGAGAAACTAACACAGACAAATTAAAGAATCTGAAGTACTTGTATTAAAAAGTATGTTACATAAATTTATGTACACATCAAAAATATATATAAATATATTATTTGGGATGCCATGGACTCCTCCTGGACCTTTTTTATTCCCTCCTCTTTTGTCCTATTTAAAAATCTTCTTTTGAGAAATCATTTCTTCATTAATTTAATTTCCGATGATTTATTTATTTATTCTGGCAAAATGTCGGATGAAAGGCACCTTGGGTTTGTCGCTTATCTGATTGATGTTTTATTCAGCACTCCAACTCCTGAGTTTCATAGACCAATCTTTTGTAATTGTTTGATGATCCACTCATCAGAAGGTATCAGCAATTGACTGCCAATTTTCTCATTTTTGTTCTTTTTATATTAAATAAAAAAAAGTTTATTCACCTTTCTATTGGTGTTGGATTGATCTCCCCCCCCCACCTCTTTCTTTCTTTCTTTATATGCACACATGTGTAAAATGGACATTTTTGCCACAGGATAATTCTGAATCTGTTGCACTTCTGTAAGTCTTTCATTGTAAACAAACTTATTTTGATTTTGTATGAACTTTTTTAACATTGATCAATTTTCTATGGCTTTGTAGATTATTTAAATTCAGAAAATATTTTTAGATTGTAAGATTTTCTTGTTTTAGAGATAATAATGGGTTCAGTTATACAAGTCTTATTAATTCAACTATAACTGGGAGTGTGTGTGTGTGGGGGGGTAGATGGATTCATATATTTCCTGAGGGTATTTGCATATTGATATGTCCCAGAAAGGGATATATTTGTTCAAAGTGTTTATTGACTACTGTAGGACAATCTAGCAGGTAACCATAATTGACTGCTTCTCTCTTTTAGAACCACTTCATATTTTTCCAAAAAAAAAAAAAAATTATTTATAGAAATATGTACTCAAATAATTGGTATTAAAACAGTTTGATTTTCAGAATGTTTTCTATTTAAAAAAACAAAAAAACAAACATGACATGAATATGTTTTCACTTGAGATGCATAGTTTTAGTAATTCTGGTTATATAACTTTTTGAAATACAGATGGATATTTTTTTTATTTTTCTGCTTGCAAGTTAATATTTCCGGTCTCCTCCACACCCCAATGATTTTTGCCACTGAATCTAAAACTGTTTTAATCTTCTATCTGTTGAATTTGGTTGGTTATTTATTTGTAGCTCTTCCAATATCATTACCTCCACCGCTGACACCACCACCACAATGGAAAAAAGGTATGTTTGTATTGCACACAGTATCCCAGGTGGGAATACTTATGCACAACATACCTGTGATAATTGTCTCTCTGCATACTTTTAGTAATATTTTTTCAGGTTTTTTCAAAAAAAAAAAAAAAAAAAAAAAAAAAAAATATTAATAAAAATATGTACTCAAATAATTGGTTTTTAAAACAGTTTGATTTTGAGAAAATGTTTTCTATTAGGTTGGTGCAAAAATAATATCGTTTTTTGACGTTAATACGTTAAAAAACGATATTATTTTTGCACCAACCTAATATTTAACCCCCCCCCCCAAAAAAAAAAAAAACCTCATATGAATAGGTTTTGACTTGAGATGTATAGTTTTAGTAATTCTGGTTATATAACTTTTTGATGGAAATTTTTTTTATTTTTCTGCTTGCAAGTTAATATTTCCAGTTCTATGAGTGATTTTTGCCAGTGAATCTAAAACTGTTTTAATCTTCTATCTGTTGAATTTGGTTGGTTATTTATTTTTAGCTCTTCCAATACCATTACCTCCACCGCTGACACCACCACCACAATGGAAAAAAGGTATGTTTGTATTGCACACAGTATCCCAGGTGGGAATACTTATGCACAACATATCTGCGATAATTGCTCCCTGCACACTTTTAGTAATATTTTTTTTATAGTAAATTTTATTAAATATTTTACCCTGCAAATATGTTTTCTAGACTTGTCTTTTGAATATAGTATTTGATTTTGTTTTAATGTTACAGAAATTAGTCTCACTGGTATGAGTTGTAGATTGGGTGTAATCATATTTAGCAGATTTCCTTTTAATCTTTCTGAGAAACAATATCATTATATAATGAATACTTTCTCATGTTTAGAGATGAAATCCTAAAAAGGAATCATACAAAATTATCAGTATTCATTTGTTTTACAAGCTAGTTATTTGATTTATTTTCTTAAAGACATCTCTCTTTTGTAAGAGTACTTTTAATATCATTTATTGCTGTTTTGGGCCATCTTCATTACTTGATAATTTTTAAAAGCAAATTACAAAAATGGAGTTAAGAGATGCTTCTTGTTATTCTTCTGCACATTCTCAGTAAGTTAATTTTCTTCGTAGTATAAAATTGATTTTTAAGCTGAATACATTTAGTATATAAACTAGATACTTTCTGTAAAGATAAAGATTAACTGAGAAGGCTTAATTTGACAAAGAGTTATTATAATCTTAGTCCTGAGAATGTTATATTCAAATAGGTTGAATAGTATTTCATCCTTTCATGAAAAGTAGAAATTCATTAACCTAAATATTGCTGGCTTAATCTTTTTGATCCTAATATATATATATATATGTAATTTGTCACTTAGCTGGTGTTCAGTACCTCAACTCTGAAGTTTAGTAGATGAACTCTTTATAATTGTTTAGTCCACTCGTCAGGAGGTTTCAACCACTGACTCATTTTTCTAGTAAATCTGTAATTAATTTATTCACTAGTTGAGAGCTCTTATTGGTGCAAGGTTGATTTAAAAAAAAAAAAAAAAAAATCTTTTGTTAGTATACACACACACACACACACACACACACACACACACACACACACACTATGATTGGTAAATTGTTGCCATTTTATTTTATTTTTTATTTCATGCATGCATGCATGCATGTTTGTTTTTGATTTTTGCCAACTGCACAGTATAGTAGGGTCAGTTGGGCATAGTCTGTGAGAAAAAGCATATCATGGTGCAATTCACTCTGCCAGTAATTTGGAAACTGCATGCTGTACTACTTGGTATTTGCATTGGAAGCTCCAATAGGAACATTTCATAGTGTTTGGGTGTTAACCTGAGAGAGTGCAGAGCTTTTAGAAAAAAAAGTTGGTTGTGTCTAACAGTGATTACAAAGCTTTTTGATGGCAATGTTATGCCTTCATTCATCTTCCCACAGGGCCTCAGACTCAACACAGAGGTCTACATCAAGTGTCTTGATGAGGTAGTGCTGCCCTGGGTCAAGAGGGTGGCTGCTGAAAGATCCGATGTCTGGCAACAGGACTCTGCACCATGCCACACAAACAGGAGAACCCAGTCATGGCTGTCAGACAATTTCTGCAACCACATTGCCCCTTACATCTAACTCTCCAGACTACAACCCCCTTGATTATGTATTGAGCAAAAGAGAAACAAAACACCTTGTAATACCAAAGTTGATCTGAAGGCAAAGATTATGGCAGCATTCACCAACTTAAACAAGAAGATTGTCCAGAAAGGTTGCTGGAGATTCCAGTCATCTGGAGGCTGTGGTTGCAGTCAATGATGATTTTACTGAATAAATTTACTCTTTAGTTTTTCAAGATATTTTTGTGTAATTTTGGTAAATATATCTGTTAAAATGAGATGTTAGTGTTGTTTTCATTTTTGTATAATTTAGACCACAATTTATCCATTGATCTGTGTGTGTAATAAATATATATATATATATATATATATAATGGACTCTCTCGTCGGTTTCGGCATATGAGGATCTGACAGCTTAATTGATTCAGTTATGAAATTTTGTGCGATAATCTTAAGTGGCACTTAAGACCCGCTAGTGATTTACAAAGGAGGCCACATATATACATATATAAAAATCCAAGAAAATATTTGTTGATAATCTCAATTGTGAAGAGTTTAAAGCTATTCTAATCTTCTTCTTTATGTGGCATGTCCTTTCAGGATATAGATGATCATGTCTCAACACAACTTTCTTTCCCTTGTAGCTCTTAATAAACTTTGTCTGTTATTTCTCCTAAGCCCTGTTCAGCCATCTGTTTGCTCAAGCTCATTAATACAAAATAGTATTGGGTGCCATTTGTATACTGAAAAGGTGTATTGTTTGTATGGAATAATTTTGTACTCATGAGATTTATTTGGTCTTAACAATTTGCAGCTGCTTTAGTGGAATATTATTGTATTGGGTTTGTCATTTTTCTTTCAGTCTTTTATCTGTAATTCTTTCTGATTGATCCTTTCAGCTTGTCTGCTGAAAGAGATCCCTTTTTTTTTCTTTTTTTTTTTTTTTTTTTTCTATTTTTGTTTTTCACAAAAATCTTCAAATATGAATATTTCTTGTTTATAAAACTGGATGTTATTGTTTTGACATCTGTGTTAGTAATATCCCTCAATTAGATACACAAGTAAAACTTAAAAGTCAGTGTGAGAGAAAAGTCTGTTCTACAACAGAAAATGTTTAGTATCTTGATTTATGATGTCAGAAAATCTCATCCCTGTGTTCATGAAATAGAACCGTTTGCATTTTACTTGTGTTTATTTTCTCTAATGTTTTTCAGCACCCCCGTCGTGTTTGGTCACTAATCCATCATAGCTGTCATAGCCGGCTATACTTTTATAATTGTTTAACTATTGATATTTTCTTAATTCCTTTTCGCTTCTTGTTGCTTTGAATCTATTTTGGTTGCTTGTATCTCCTTAATTTAGGAGAGATGTCTACCCTGATGGCAGCTGTCAGACAATAAGTGGACATTTAATAATGATGATGATGATGAATTTGTAATAGTGTCTACTTTCAAATTTTTTTTAAAAATCTGTATCTTTATATTGCGATACTGTGGGGCTTTTAACTTTTGTCAGTCAAAAAATCCTGTCTTGAATTTTTTTTTTTTTTTTTTTTTTTTTTTTTCATTAATAGAACTTTTATTATAGAAAGATTAATTGGAATATTTTATATTTTATTGAAATTCTTCTGAAGATGAATTGTGTTTGATCAGGATGTGATGATAATCTTGCCAAGGACTAGCAATGAAAATGAATAAAATATCTAGGAAAAAAAAGCAGAGAAACCCTTGCAAAATGGTAGATTATAAATTTGGGGGAAATTTTAATTGCAACGATCAGTAGCATTTCTTTATTGCTTTAAAAAAAAAAAAAAAAGTAATTACTCAAAATTATGAACTGTAATTTAAACTTAAAATAATTGTAAGCATGATTGTCGAACTAAAAATCTTATTCTATATCAGTTTAATAAATATTTAATGCTTGAATAGATGGATGCTTTATATAGTTTATGTATACTGAAAAGAACTTGACTCAACCAAGAAAAACTTCCCTACAAAACTCTGCTCTATTAGATTTTGGAACATGGATTAGATAGAACTACTTAATGCCAATCCCTGTATAACTTTGTGGCTGAATGATTTTGCAATTTTTTTTATATTGATTTTTTTTTTTTTTTTTTTTTTTTTTTTTTCCCTTTAATTTCGTATATTGAAAAATATTTTAACAATATTTAAAAATGTGTCCTTATAAAAAACAACACAATAACCTAATTTTTAATTTTTGATTGTTTTAATATAAACCAGAAAAGTTTGCTTTGTTAAGCATTTATTTGTAAATACTTAGCAGTATGTGATATTCACTATCCAATTGTTGAATCTTCTAAAGTTTTATTTATTTATTAATGAATTGTTTCTAATGTTTAAGTTGATAAATTTTGATCTGAAAACATCTAATACATATTAATGAGGTGGTCATTCATATTTACTAGTGTTTGGTTTGGAATAAAACAGAACCTGGGTCAAATACCACAGGATTCAATACATGATTCAGCAGTGTGGTCATGTAAGGAAAAGTCATTCACAGATTGGATAAGCATTGTTTCCCAGCATTTGCTCTAAGGCTGGTCAAATTCACTTCGTAAACTGAATCTAGCCTACCTATACTATAAATGAATAAAAACCATGTTCTCTTAGTTTCTGCATTCAAAGTGGAGAGATTATTAAACCTTCTAAGTATGACACTTTTTAGAAAGGAGGAAAAATTGAATGACAGTGACTAGAGTTTACTTTCTAGGCCCAGTGTAATTTCCACTGAATGGAAACAGCAAGATACATGTTCTGCAATAACAGTGTATTGTTATTTTTTTTAATTAATTTTCCCAATTAGTGGCATGAAGAAATTTGAGTAAATTTAATTCCTTTGCTCATTTAGAAATTTCTAAGAGATGATAAAAGTAGGTATTCTAATAGCCTTAACAAGACTGAATGATCAAAAATTAATTTAAATATCAGATAAGATTTAATTTTCATAAACATTCTACAATTAGGGGAAAAATAGTAAATGATGAATATTCTGATATAAAATAAGTTTTGCTCAATATGTACTAACAGACATTTTTTTTTTTTTTTTCTTTTTTGTTTTTAAACATGCTGAGATCTCAAAATGATGCTTTTAATTGGAAACTTTGAGGAATAAAAGTAAAATTTTTTATTTGGCAACATTGTTTTCATTTTTATTTAATTCTAGAATGTTGGCATAGAAAGAATTAAAAAAAATATTCATGTGAAAATTTTTTTTTTTTTTTTTTTTTTCATAAAAATTTAAAAAATATTTCAAAATTCTTGTTTATTCCTTTTGTCTTTGTGTTATTAATGTTATTTTAAGGAGAAATCAATTCATCATTCATTATTATCAATTATAATTTTAATAGATTCCTTTTGGTAATAAAAAAGAATTTAGTATGCATGTAGTTTGTTATGCAGTAATTAGATGATTTCTGTATGGATATTCACAGCTTGTATTATTGTATCTCTTCACTAGTTTCAACTCTTTTAGTTAATTATTCAATGGTGACAGATATTTATAACATCTTTTTGGACCGTCATATTGATGGAATGAGGAAATTCTATCTTTAGTTGTGATTACCAATCTTTCTTTTTTTTTTTTTTTTTTTTTTTTAACCCATATGTATCAGGGTGTCAAAAAATGTCTTTGATAGTTTTGTGATAGATAACCAAAAAGTACTTTTTCTAAGCTTTGTATTTAATGGAATCGAATTGATGGCTGCTATTGTTCAATAAAGTTGATATTTTGTATTTACTATATGATAACTGATTGTTTTGGCAAAAGAGATATCGGCACTTTTCAAAGACACTCCCTTTTTTTTATTTTATACTGTGAATAATCTTCCTGTCAAACAGCATAAAGTCTGTGTGATCTTAGAATTAAATAATTGTTTCTACTCAGACACTTATTCAGGTTTGTTATATTTGCAAAGTGGTTATTATTTGTCTGTAGATAATATTATCTCTGAGCATATAAATTCACAATTTTATGTTATGTATGCAAGATAAGCCATTGCTTTTTTTATATGGCATAACAATATACAAGAAATGTCAATTGTAATGTTATCATAATATGTTCAGTACCAGCAAATGTTGATCAATGGTTGTGCTTTTTAAACCTGTTAAACACCAGGTTATGTTAATTGTATAACCTCCCTCTTTTGAAATTTGCACCTTGTTTTCATTTTATCCTCTACACACTGCTGTGACCTGGATCGGCTTCCTTGCAATGCTACAGTTTCATTATTTATATTTGGATTCTGTGAATTAGCAAAAAAAGATGCTAGTGCTGAAAATGTTAACTTGAAAGCAACATATAATTTGAATAAATGTGACCAATTGTATAAAATCTTTTTCAAATAATTATTCAAGAATCAATTAAGTATTAAATAAGCAAAAGCATACCAGTTTCAATAATTATTCACTTTCCTTTTTTTAATTTTATATCTACAGGCAAAATATTCTTTTTTTAATCAAGTTCAAATAGAAGCTAGAGGTTGGCATTAGCTTTTATTAAATAATTCAAATTATAGAGGGGGATGCAATAAAGAATTACATGATTTCTTTAATGCTGCTGCATATGATTCCCTTGTTATTTTATTTAGAATCTCTTTACTTAATCTTTTGATGTTCTATAGAAATGTTTGAAACTTTAACATTTTTATATCATAATTTTTTCAAATTATTAAATATCTTCCTAGTGTTGTTGAGAGAGAACAACTGTGGAGAGCCATGATTGCCAATGTCCTGAAGGGAACACAGCACATGGAAATCTTACTGATGTTATTCACACTCACATGACTTATTGACTCATATATGAGAGAGAGAAGTCTGAAAAAAACAAAAAAAAAAACAAAAAAAAAAACCAGCAACAAACTATATGCTGTATGCCATTGTGTATGTGAAAAATCATATACAGGTGAAACCAACTGTCCCTTTAAAGTCAGAGTTGAAGAACATGAAGCTATAACCGTGAGAACTCTTGTTTAGCTGACACTATCTCTGCTTAGATAGGGTCTATGTAGCTGACAGAGAGAGAGAGGATTGTTGAGGTGTGAGGAAGCTGAAGGAAGCAGCATATATTAATCTTCTGTATGTTTAAGCCAGTCATTGGGAGTTCAATTCCATGTGGTTCTCTTTACTAATTAAAACACAGGTAAAAACTGATGAACATGTTCATGTGAAAATCAGTTGTGAGCTGCTTGTGTTGAAGAAATGGAATGTTTTGATATGAACAGTGTTACCTGATTATTTTTAGAACATAATTGTGGTTTACTAATGAAAAGGGAAATTGTCTAACTGAAAAGAATAACCCTTTTTACTATTCAAGGTACTGCCCAAAAGTTCAGGGAATTTGACCTTGGAAAAACTAATTCTAACAGTTTCCACTGGTTCTTACAAAATAGTCTTCTTGGGCATGCATACAATGATCTTACAAAGGATACTAACAAAAGTCCATACTACATTCCATTTTCATGTGATGTTTAAATTCTTTGTTTCATAAAAGAATAAGTTCGTTCAATGTCTTAAAATAAAAATGAGTTATCATGTAATAAAAAAGCTTGTTAAATCTACTTATAAAGTTTTATAATAATAAATCAGGAGTCTTTTAATATTAAACATCCTTTTACAATTTAGGATAGTCTGGTTTAACTGGCTAAGCTTTTATCATGTCATTGCCTAACAGCTAAGTTTTTTTTTTTTTTTTTTCCTTCTTCCTTCTTAAAGATATGTGGTGTTATTTGATTGGCTGTCTGTTTCAATGTCTTTCCTTTTACTGTGACTAGTTTTTAAACAAGCAACTTATCTCCAAACACTGTCTACACATGATAGATACGTCAGTAATTTTTGCTTAGGACAATCTCCTTTGTAGCTAATAGTAATTAAGTCTGTCATCTCTTATGTGATGGATGGAGTTATGTGTCAATGGGGAAATGCTCGTTTATTTTATGCTTAAAAAGAATCAATTGGTGATTGAAGGTTTAAAATTGTTTTCAATGTTAAAGGATAATTATTTTAATGGCAAATCCTTTTTAAAGGATTTTATTTATTTCCTATGACACTGGTTAGGATGCTCATTGATGATTAGCAAGTTTATCTTGCAGAACATTTATTAAGGTGGGGAAGAGGTGATTGGCCTTGTGCCAGACTTAGCTTAGTTGTCATTATTTTATCTGTTAAATTGCAGAGTTTTCTAACTTTGCATGTATGTAATTTTTTATTTTATTCTAAGGGAGAAATGTTAAGTTTTTCTGGATTGGGAAACTATTACTGATATTAAAAATGCTACAGCAACTTGGCTGGAAATAACTAAACTTGTAGAACTTGTTCAATATTTTCACTGTTTGAATAAAGTGCTTTAGCCACTTGAGGTAATTTGATGGTGTTTGTTTTTTGTTTTTTTTTAAGGATGAAGGACTTGTTTATATTTAATTCATTGACAAGTTTGGTCTATTTCTTCTGTATCTGCTTGCAAATCCACTTTTGTTATCGCATGTAATTCTTGTTTTTATCTTTTGATGGTTCTGACTTTACATTTTCTATTTTCTTCCGCAATATAGGAATCACAAATAAACCTGTTTGTTGAATTGTTTTCTTCCATTAAATAACCCCCTACTTTTCCTATTGCGAAGTTGTGTGAATATGGTTAAAAAAAAGTATTTCCATTTACTCTTGTGTAGTAAATACAATTGCTGGTACAATTAAATTATCCATGCACGTACTGTATTTGGTTTGACACACTTATTGTTTTCCAAATAATTTTTTTCTCTGTCATGATTATTTTGTTTCAGGTTTATTAAACTCCTGTCAAAATAGTTAATTCGACCAGTATGCTTATTTTATAAGTTGAAAAATTCTTACTGGTATGTCTATTACAGAGAGCATTTTTATTTGGTAGAAAAGACTACCATAGATGTAGAAATTAATATTTTAAGTTCCATCATTAAGTTTTCACATGCGAGTCTTTTTAAATATTTTTCCAATTGGTTTTGTTGTACAGTTGCTCTTTCAAATTTTTTTTCACTTCTTAAACATCTTTTTACAATACTGAAACTAGTACAAGGGAGATGAATTTAAAATAGCATCTTATTTTCCTTTTTTTTTTTTTTTTTTTTTTTTCATTTTTTAATAAAAGTGTTGGTGAAAATTGTTATACTCATTATTTTTATTTTTTTTTATTTTTTTTTTTTTTGTCAGATTTTCTCATCCCAGGGAACCCATTTATTGAGGATACCGATCTCCTAAAATGTATCAATAATATTATTGTCAGTGAACATCTGAAAATATTACTAATTGTAATATAAAAGATAGAAAAAGTAAAATAAAAATGTTATTTTTATTTTTCAGTGAAGTCCTCATTGTTCAGTGGATGCATTAAATCCATCAATACAAAACTTTAAATTCTTTTTTTAAAACTTTTAATTCCATGGCTTAAATGAGAATCAAAATATATTAGATAATCAGTCTGCATATTTAATTTAAGTTTCCAAAAATATTTTGTGGGCTTACAGCCATATCATGTTCAAACACCGGTTCCCATGCGATCACTGAAATTAAGCAATGTTGGGCCTGGTCATTACCTAGATAGGTCAACCCTTGGGAATACCAAGTGCTGTAATCTTGGATGTGTGGGTGGTGTAATTGGATAATGGCTCAGAATTGTTAATTGCAGAAACCTAGTTCCAATTCCAGTTGAGTTTGTTATATTCACTTGCATGCAAACACCCTTGGGTGAGGTATAGTTCACTTCTTCTCTCTCAAGTTATGGGTTAATTAGTAAGATTTGTATCACTAAAACCATTGTCACCCCTCCCACCCAATAAAATATTGAATACAAAATATTTATATTTTAGCATTAAATATCTCATAGAGGTTGCTATGCGACCAAACAAAAACAATCAACCAAAATATTTTGTTTAGATGAAAAAATTGTAGAATATTTTTTGGGTTAAATCAGATTCTCTGAATTCAGACAGTTTTAGATAATGGTTCTTAGTTGGGATCTTTTAAATAAGTGACAAACCAATCTACATATCTATTCTACTAAATCAATTTGCTTTGCACAGGGAAAATGATATGCAGACTGAAATATAAATAAAGAGAATGTTTGAATTCAAAGGTCATCATTACAACTCAAAATTTAGAACAATTATTTTAAAATCAGAAAACTATTGTGGATGCAATAACAAAACAAACATAGATGTAAACAATGGACCTTATTTTCTACATTGGTATTTTTGTCCTGTTTCTGTTGGTTTAAAACTATTTGTAATATTAATGAAATATTTGTTCAGTTACCAGTATATATATTTGTTGACAGATGATTGTTGCTTACATTTACCAATGGACTTAAACACTGATTTGGCAGCTTATAGTTACTGGACATTTTGTACAATTCAATTTCCTAAAATCTTTTGAGATCAACAGGTTGGGATTATAATGTTGAAGCCAAAGTGTCAGTTTCTTTCTGTTCACATCCAGACTTCACTAAGTAGAAATCATGAAAAGCACTTATAAATAAGCCCAACCTTTAGCAAACATTTTTGTTTCAGATACCTATTTTTTAGATTTCACACACACACACACACACACACACGTATTATAGTGTATGCGTATTTTCAGATAGTGTATCTGTAAAGGAACATTTGCCTTGATAAAGTCCCTCAAAGGATAAAATGCATGGGAATAGAATAGTTTTCCCTTGTCTTTTTATTCAGACACACACACACACATATATAAATTCATGTAAATTCTTTCCAATATTTTTTTATTTTCATTTAGTTGACCAGGGTAATTATTATTGAAAAATTTTGCTTGCCTTTAGTGCTGTCTTTAGACTGTTAGTAACACTAGTGACTTGATTATTAACCTCCTTCCGTTAAAGTTTGGATAATGTAGTTTGATTGGGAGGAACACATACCATTCTACTCATACTTGTAAGGATATAATTTGGGTGAGAGGAGCATGATTAGGCATGAACCCCTATATTGATAAATTAGCCATTACATTATAAGTTTATCCAAACATGTATCAAGTAATGTATATTTCAACAAAACGTGCATGGAGGAGGAAATATAATGGGTGAGTGGGAACAATTGTAAAAAGACAAAAAAATAGATTGGAAAATTGAAAGTAGGAGTTTTAGAAAGAATCAAAATGGAGTCAGTTATATATCCCCCAGCTTGGTAGTTGGGAAGCTTAGGATTTTAATTTAAAACAGGAAAGAGCTTCCTTTTCAGTAGCCTATTTGTAAAATAAAATCACTTACATTTTTTAAGGTCAGTAACAAACACTTAGGTTACTTATCTAGAATTTTTAGGTCAAACTTGGTTCTTAGTATCTCAAGTGATGGTTAAATTATTTTAAACAAATTAAAGAAAGACAGAAAAAGAAATCTTCACTTATCAAAAAACAATTAATTCTAACCAACAGTCTAATGTCTTATTTATTAAGTAGCATAGTACCTATAAAAAAAATTATAGCATTATTTCCATATGGATCATCTCTCTGCTTAGTTAATATCAGTGTTTTGTCTAGGATTATGGTGTAGTTTCTGTGTGCTCTGAAAAGTTACTCTACTTTTTATCATATATATATATATCTCGGTTGTGTGTGAATTAATGATGGTAATAAATTTAAAAAACAAAAATGGAGACAACCATCATCAAGAACTTTGTGTTAAAAGGATGAGGTGCAATATCACAAGAATATTATGTTTGACAGATCAATAGGATTAATGGTAAAAAAAAAAATGAACTGAGAAAATTTAGGACTTTGGTTGTTAGTTAAAAAACAAAAAAAAACAAAAACCCAAGTTAATGTGATATATTAAAATCATTTTAAAAAGTTCTCTGTCTAAGCTGCTCTTTTAAAAAGAAAACAAATAGTTTGGTCTTTTGGTTAGATTTTTGGAAGTGGATTGGGCAATTAACTTTTCAGCATCCTTCATATTAATATAGATTGAATTCTGTTATAGTCAATCTGAGGGATTTACGAGTTTTTTTTTATTTTTTATATTGCAGATGACTCGGATGCAAAATCTGAACGCCCCTTGTCACGAGCAGAATATACTCGTTATGCCAAAGACTATTACAAGCATAAAGATATCTATTCAGGTAAGCATAACAACTTTGAGATTTTTGAGAGCTGGATAGGGTTATCTACAAATTGTGAATTATTACATTACTTTTCATAAAAATGCTAGGTTGATGTAAACATTTTACATTATTTATATTTATTTTGGAAAATTCAAAGTAATGGTGAATAGTGCAAGCAACAGTAGTGCCAGAATCCCTATGGATGGTGAACGGCTGGAGGAAGTGTCCAGTTTTAAGTACTTGAACTAAAAAAGATGGCACCTGTAATGTAAAATTCTGCATATAGATTACCACAGCCATGGTAGTGATGTTAAGACTGTAAAGGATATAGAAGAGCAGCATCAGCTTCCAGACCGGGTTCAAGCTCTACAAATTGCTGGTGGTTTCCATCCTCCTCTCTGGATATGAGACTTGGACATCTCTGGCTGAGACAGGAAAAAGCATCCAGGCACTCTCCTCCACATTTCCAACTGGGAGCACAAAACCAATGACTATGTATAGAGCAATGTCAAAAGTCTTGTGGGACAACAGGAATCTCTCTATGCCACTATTAAGCATTGGAAAATGGCATGACAGCCTCTGCAAGGCCATTATGCAAGGCACTTTTGAAGGTGGTTACAGGTTGGAATGGCAACACAAGAGCTGGTCAGACATCAAAGAGTGAATCGACATGAAAATGCTGGAATTCCCATAAAAGTATATTTGTTGGTTTTCTCTCATAAATGTGTATTTCAACATAAAGCAATGATTTTGATTTAATGAATTCTTTAAAGAGTCTTTTGATATTTTCAACTTGTTGGTTGGTTGGGTTTTATGCCATATCAACCACTGTGGGTCATTTAATGCCAAATTAAGGCATATATATATATATATATATATATATATATATATATATATATATATTAAATATACAGTACTATTAAACATATAGCTGGCAACATTATTTTTCCCAAAAACGTATAGCTGGCAACATTATTTTTTTGAAAACATTATCTGAGGCCTTGTTGTTGGACATTGTTTATTTTTTCAAAGACCCCAACAAGTTGATCACCCTGGGTATGACGATAAACTATGTTGTACAGGGCAAAACAAGTGATAGTTTAAAGGTAACAGGTTTGGATATTATACCACATATTGAAGAACTACTTATCCCAACTCCATGATCATTTATGAAGTTATATCTGCAATATGAAGATGAGTATTAATATATGACAAAATAACTGCTTGGCTTCCTTGCTTCAAAAATTTTATCCTACTCATTATTCAAACAAGCCAAATGTTCATTTTAGCCTTGTGCAGTAACTGTTTTTATAGTTTCCAACAACTTGCTGTAAAGAATTCTCCTTTAAATTTACCAAACACAATTCCTCCAGCCTTCCAAACCCAGTAGATTCTGGTTAGAGGAGATCATAGTAGTTCTGGATCTTTACATAATTTTCCATATTCTTAATAAATCCATTTTTAATCACCAGTGACACTTGTTTAAAAAGTGAATGCCTTTGTAGAATGAAAGTATTAGCTACTTAAAGTTTATTCTAGAACAAGGAAAGTAATATACTTAACTTTAGCACCAGTAATTTTCTTTCCTATTTTACTGTCATGTCTTGGCCAAGTTTAAAACAGTAGGGATTCCCCAGAGATGAATAGCATCTATGTGAAGTACAAAATGATGACAAGGAGTTAATTTCAAGAAGGGGGACATTAATTATTATCTTTTGGTGCCTGATAGGTAAAGTAACAAAAAAATACTAATGTCCTTTGGTTTTAAACATAAGTTTTTTTTTTTGTTTTTTTTTTTCTAAATAAATTTTTTGAAAAAGAAACAGATTGTTTTTATAATGTTACATGTGCGTTGTCCTTTAGGGCTTCATTGGACTAAAGTGATGTTTATGTTATCAATATAACAAATGCAACATTTAGTTTCTTTTTGTTCATGTTTCCATAACTTATTACATATCCCAAATTCTGATAATAGAAAATCAGCCAAGAAAGGTGAAATGTTGTAAGAACCTGGATATAAATTTACTATGGATAATCGAGCACTTTCTATCCTTTTTCATCTTAGTAAATTGCTTTCTCTTTTAATTAAAGTAGTATTTTTTAAAGCAACATTATGGTCACTCATTAGCGTTGAGCAACTAATGCATTTAGTGTTTGCTAAAAGATCCCTTTTGTGTTCATAGAATCTTTTAAATTCCTTCAGGTTTCCTTTATGTATTCCTTGTGACCATTTATTACAGGTGATAAAGTAAATTCTTCCCTCAAGTTTTATTTTGTTTTGTATTAAGTTTTTCATATTTGTTAATCTTAGATAAATTCTTCTCAATTGTAGTTGTGATGGAGTTGGTGGGTAGATAGTTTATGTGCATGTGTAGTTGCATTAACACAAACATCACTTATCTGATTAATTCATAAAGTATGAAATGCATCACATGGAAGCTGTATCTCATTTCTCTATCTATCTATCTATCTATCTATCTATATATATATATATATATATATATATATATATATATATATACACACATACACAGTTGGGGGAGGGGAAGAAATATTTGTACACCATGAATTTTTTTATTTAACAGATTTTATAAAATAATTTTATAATCTATACAATATTTGTATATCATGGCATGATGCTGTAATAGGCAAAAAAATTCAGAAAAATTTATATTAATGAAGTTATT
This sequence comes from Acanthosepion lycidas, assembly GCA_963932145.1. Lineage (NCBI taxonomy): Eukaryota > Metazoa > Mollusca > Cephalopoda > Sepiida > Sepiidae > Acanthosepion > Acanthosepion lycidas. Next base: position 24,205,472 of record OZ010598.1, read on the forward strand.
TGAAATTAAAAAAACTAGAGTTGAAAAAAGTATTCTTACAAAATTATAATACCTATATAATACTTTGTAGCATATCCCTTACTGATAAACAGCAACCAATCACTTTCTGTAGCTTTTAATCAATGATTTGCAAGTTTCTGTTGGTATTTTATTCCAATGTATTGATATTGTTTTCATTAAGCTATTTTTTTGTAGGTTTAGCCGTATGTATAGGGTCATTATCTTCTTACAAAACCCATTCATTTGGGAGTCCAAGCTTTACTACCGACCCAAACAAATTAGAGTCCAAAACCTCTTGTTTTTAAATTCATTCTACCATCTATTATCTCTAAATTATCCATACCATTAGCAGAAAAAACATTCCCAAACCATGATATTGCCACCACCAAATTTCGCTGTTGGGATTGTGTTCTTTGGTGCTAAAGCTGTGCCATCTTTTCTTTAAATGTGAGTCCTTGAATAGTTCAATTTTTGCTTCATCTGCCCAAAAAACACTTCCCAAAATGATTCAGGTTTATTCTTATGCTCACAAATGTTTCTCTGTTTTTTCAATAGTGGTGGAGTTTTTCTTGGAGAACATGATCTTAGTTGATTTCTATGAAGTTCATTTCTTATTGTTTGCTTTGTAACAATAATACTTGATGCTTTTAATTCTTTCTGTATTTCTCTCCTGAATAGTCATTGGATTTTCTTGAATTTTGCACTGAATTCTTCTCATTGATCTGGGAGAAATCTTCTGTGGTGAACCAGATCTCATTTAGTTCTCAACAGTCTTCATCCTTTTATACTTAGCAATAATGGAACTAATAGTAGTAAATAGTATATTCAGGATATCTGCTATTTTCATATAGCTTTCGCCTTTCTTTCAATATGATGATAATTATTGTGTATAATTTGTGTGCAGAAATAACCTTATATAAGAAATGAATTGTGGAATGTTCTAGATTGTTCCAGTAATACGATAATTGGAAGAATCTAGCAAAATCTTACAAAGAATTATGTGAATAAAGTTAACTTAAGCCTTTTGATATTAAAGACGTATTTTCTATGAATACTTTTTTGGCTTTGAAATTTTATAAGTAACACATAATTTTATTTATAACAAAGTTTTCTAATTGTTTTTTTGCATATTGCAGCATTATGCAATGGTGTAGAAATATTGTCTGGATTTTAAGTTTTTTCATAACTTATAACTATGTTAATTAAGAAATTTTATGGTGTACGAATATTTATTCCCCTTATATATATATATATATATATATATATATATATATATATATAAAGTGAGACTCAGAAAACTATTGCTTGATCAGATTTGTGGAAGGTGGGTCAAGCCAATAACTTTCCCATACCTGCTTCATATTTCTTTTCAAATGCATTTCTTCTGCAATCATTACAGTTTACATTTTCTACTTACATGGATGTATTCTACAATTTTTTCTAGTAATTTTTTAAATCAACATTTTTTTTCCCTCTCTTACATATACAGTGTAACCCGGATATAAGAGAGTTGTAGGGACCGGAGAAGAAGTCTCTTATATCCGGGTTTGGTCTATTTTGTTTAGGTAAGTATGGCTCTAATTTGGGACCAGAGAAAATCTCTCTTATATCCGGGTCACACACACACACACACACACACACACACATACATATCCCCCCCCCATTTTTTTGTGTATGTGGGTAACAATTGGGGGGAAAGTATGCAAAATAACGATGACTCACCCAAATTAAAGTTGTATTTGTTTTTGAAAAGAAAAAAAGAACTTTAGTTAAATAAAAATTATGAGTGATGGACATGAGTTATGGGCAACATTAGTTGTGTTGAATATTTATTTTATTTAAATTAATTTTCAAAAAAGTAAGGCTTGTCATAGTTTTTACTTTAATAAAACTTAATTCAAAATTATTTGTTTTCATGTTAGTAACAAAGCAAAAAAAACAATGAGGTTTATTTTTTTTTTAAAGATTGAATAAAAAAAATTATTTTCCAGAACATGAATAAATTATTTTTCTGTATAATAATTTTGAGGTGAGACAGAGACCCTTGCATTAGTCTGGCCTGGACTAATTCAAGATATTTTGTTTGGAATTTGTTTTTTGTAAAGTATAAAAGAAGAATAGATATTAAGTTTCATTTTTAAAATCTTCAATAATGAATAAATAATAAAAAGTTAAAATAATTACACAAAAAAATAAAAATATGGAAATAAATTCAAAATAATAGAAATTTTAAAAATACACATGGCATTTTGAAATTATCAGTAAAATTAAAAAGTAAAAACAAACGGGAATAATAATTATTCCTGCTTGTTATTTTTTTAATTCTGAGAATTTTGAAACGCTTACATGACTAAAAATAGATTCTAATGAAGTTATTACGTATTTTTAATTTTAAAATATCTTTATAAATACAAATCCTACAATAATGATATTTTTTGCAAAAAGGTGGGTTTGATGATACTGAATCTGTAATATATATATATATATATATATATATATATATATATATATATATTTATTTTGTCGTTAATTATTGTATATTACAATTCGGAGCATATCTTGTGGAATTTGGTAATGGCTTGAGGAAAAAAAAAATATCTGATATGTTGTTTTTAGTTGGACAAGAAATAAGCAAACTCTAAAATTACAGATTGAATCTGCGGACTGTCAAGGATTACTCAGACCTTCTAAAGTTTACTTAAAAAATATTGTGCTTTCGGAACTTTTGTAGTAAACATAATTTTGGTTGTAAATGTGTAACATTTATGAGGGTAATATACAGATATCTTTCCTTAGGGGTTTATAAATTGTACATTGTTCAATTATTAACGTTAACAACAAAGTATTTTAAATTACAAAATTGTACTTGAATTAAATGAAAATTACTTAACAATATAATACATTATTACTTATAATACATACCTTCTTTCTTTCTATTTTGACAGCATGGGTACGCTAGTTTTATGAGAATGGTCTGTAACTTATGTGTATATGTGTAATCTCTCTAATGAATGAGTTTTTATTTGAATCACATTTTCATACAAGCATAAATCATTTTTAAAAATCAAATTAGATATTTAATCTTACAAAAAGAAATTTCAGATATAATTTTTCTATTAAGGTATATTGATGCTATTTACAAGTTCCATATCTTCTATATCTTGTCAATCATAGAATTGCTATGTATGTTTCTCTGTCTCTTTTATCCCAAGTTGAAGTAATTTTGTACTCAAATGAACTGCAATAGAATCCTTCTCTCTTCTTTATTTAAACTAATTGCATGTCACAGACCTGGTAAAGAAGGTATGTTGCTAATCTACTTCTAATGCATCTCTGGTTAATTACATTTTATTCATCCCATTTAGTTTGATTTTGCTACCTGTCCTGGGTATGACAATAAACTAAATCTGACCCGGGGTAGTAGCACCTGTTAGGGTCCCAGCTATATGCAAATAGTTAACCCCCTAACTGGGGTCAAAACACTATGAAAGTATAAAAATATATTTTATAGTAAAAATACCAGCAATACATTTTGGAAAAAAAAAAACAAAAAAAACGAATATTACCAGTGATACATTTCTGGAAGAAAAAAAAAAAGACCAGCAATACATTTGACTCTCAACAAAAACCATCGTTACAAAAATATGTCACTGTAACTTGATCTACAAACTGATTTCTTGCAGAGTATACATATTTTATTCATGAGAACTAATTCTAAAAATCTTGTTGGAATTGAGGATGATATACCATAAAACAAAATAAACCAAAATTGACTTTTCTCGCACTTTTCACCAATCCACACTGGCTCTCTCAAAGAGAGAATTGGGAAATGCTTAAATGCAAATTTCTTTAAAAGAAACCTGACAACCATCTTTAAAAAATGCTTAGAATTATTTAAAGATATATATTCCATCCTGTTATTTATCCTTTTAAAGCTTATAAATTCTTCTTTGCTTTATGTATGTATGTATGTTATGGGCACATGGTTAGAACATTTGCTTTCTGAGCGCGAGACCCAGGTTCAAATTTTACCAGGATTGATTTGTTAGGAAGGTGACTTCCTAATGTTATCAGTCTGGAGTGGGACAATCCAGCATGTGGCACTTTTTGAAAGTGCCTGTAAACTATACAACCAGGTGACTCAAGCCTTGTGAGTGAAATTGGGTAGATGGAACACTTGGGGACTGTTGATGGTTGTGCCAGCATAAAATCACAAGTATTTGTAACTGAGGGTTTGAGTGTGCTGTTTGGCCTTGTTTAGTCTGTTGATCACGCTAGAGAATGCGCTCTCTGCTAGAAACTGTAACTAAGGCTAGCTCAGCAGTTACAGTATAAACCAGAGGTGGACTCTGAACAAGTACAAGTGTGCCTGAGTGGGCATCTGCAATGGGGATTAGCTAGCCGCCCTAGTAGATGGGCATACTTGGATGTGATTGGCTAGTGATTGTGTGTGTGTGTGTGTGTGTGTGTGTGTGTGAGAGAGGAAAATAAACTTATCACTGATTTGTAAATCCTTTGCTGTGTAACTTGACTTTTTAACACACTTTCTTAAAGACTAATTTTATGAATTTGTATATTCAATTCTCATCTGAACTTTTAAACTTTTTTGTATATTCCATTCTCATCTGAATCTTTGGTTCAATTACTCAAGGTGGTATTTATTAGCAGAAAGTAAAAAAAATAACTGTTGTGGTAACCAGTTGTTGTCCGAGGATCACTAAGCAACTTACCCCATGTCTCAGTTGCATGCCAATGTCTAGCTTGAAAGTCGGAGAGATATTCATTCATGCATAGCATGTCTTGGGCAAGTAGATCAAATCCCCAAAATATGCTGGCATTTTGGCTTCAGTCACTTTCCCATCACCATAATGTAGCTTTCCTGTGTCTTTTCTATAAATACTTTTATGGTAATTGTTTTGATGAACTTTCCCCTATGTTGCCTAGACCTTATGAATTTCAGCATAGTACTGGATTGGCAGCAAGGTCTCATTACACAGTTAAAATTCCGAGATGTAACCTTAAGTTTTATGCTAACAGTTTCTTCTGTCACACATCTTCCTTGTGGAAGTCTCATCTGGCTTCTTGCTTCACAGTCAAGTTTAATCTTCAAAAATTTAAATGCAATGTTAATTCTTGTTGTTTTATTCTCTTTCGTTAATAGTGTTTTTTTTTTCCCCTCATATTCTCTAACGTTCAGTAACCCCTTGTGTCTTAGTGGTTTTATTGTCTTGCTTGGGGTGAAATGATTAAAAAAAAGAAAAAGTAGATTTGGAGGAGTCCATCCTTCTCCTTTATACAAGCTTTTTATACAGCTATTCTTAATCTATACATTGTTTCAATCAGAGTTTAGATATTATCATATTGAGAAATCAAGGTTAATACCAAAAAATTATTTCAAAACATTTATTGAATTTATTATCTTAATTAAATGAGTTAATTTTATATCTTATTGTTGTCTAGACTTGGGTGATATGGTTAAGTTGTAGCTGTTACTACAAAACCTCAGAATAGTTTTGCAATACTTTCAGACAAGTAAATGTTGTTATGCACCAAATACAGAATTGTAAAAATATCTTTAGGGATGTATCAGTCAAGTTGATTGTTGAATCATACTGCGTGATATTAATTATGGTTTAGATTAGTGAATGAAGATTTAGGGTTTTGTTATGTTTCTGGCAGATTCTCAGTTGGTTTATAATGCTTCATAGGAGAGGCATTCTTCTACAAAATGACTTCAGGAGAGTGTTTGGTAACTTGCAGGAGTTCCTCTTCTGTTCTTTTTCTAAAGTTTGCTTATTCAAGGGAAGTTGTCTTAATGAGTCCTATGTCTCTGTATTAATTGGCTGTGTCTATTCCCATTAATAGTAGTCTGGTTTATAGGAAACAAAGTTCCATATCGAGGAGACTGTTTTAAAGTGTATAAAGTTTAATAATTAATGGTTGAAAGAAAGTGTGGGTTTTAACATGTTTTAATGGAATAGATTAAGTGGATCTATTGAGCACTGTGTGGATTAATGGATAACGGCTCAGAACGAGAAATCAGAGCCAAGTTCAAATTCCAGTTGGGTTTCTTAAATTCGCTTATTTGCAAATACCCTTGGGAAAGGTATGAATCTATCTCTTCTCTTCCCATCTCTGCTTTAAATAGCAGGCCAGACGGTCCTATAGCCTTGGTTGACAACCAGTCTACTGCAGAAAGAAATGGTAGCCTACTTTTGCTTAGTCAGTCATAAAACGAAACAATCACCCAAGAGTGTTTTGTGTATAGCACTTAAATGACTTTGTATTAGGAATCAAGCTAGTATAACATTTTAATCTTGAACTTTGTATCTTCAGTAAATTAGAATTAAATTGGTCCTAATTTATATACTTATAATCTTTGGGAATATTTATGAAAAGGTGCTGAAAAGTTGTCAGCCTTACCAAGAATATATCCGGCAACAAGGCCTCTGATCGGAAGATTGGCGGTTTTGAGGAGCATGGAACAACCTCTTAATTACTGCTGTTCCAGGTTCACCCTGACCCAGAATGGTAGCACCTGTTGGGAGGTGGGGTCCAAATTATGGCCAAATAGTGAACTCAATCAAAAATCAAAACATTATGAAAGTATAAAAATATATTTTCAATTTAAAAATATCAGCAATACATTTTTATCAAAAAAAATTATCAACAACAGATTTTTATAGCAAAATGACAATCAATGCAACGCTAGAAAAGTATAAAATACATTTTTATACAGCAAAAGAATATATTTAAAAAAAAAAACAAAAAAAAACAAACGTTTGCACTAAATGTATAAAATGTACAAAATCTGTAGTTGAAGGCATAAGATTGCATTTAAAATACTTAGATTTCATTATTAAATAACCCATAGTTGATATGTTGCTAAACAAAAACAACCAAACCAGACTTACCAAGAAGTGATTTGAGAAATTCAGATATTTGCTAATTTGGTCAGATTTTGGCAAATGGTTTGGGCTAAAAGCATTTTAGTATGTCCTTGTTGAAAAATAATTTTTCACATTACAAAGATGGTTTGAACAATTTTGACTTATGAATTTTTCTCTCCCTTTTGTTTCAGATTATGATCCTGATTACTATTCACGGAGTGCAGCTTACTATAACTATTATCGGGACCGATACACGAGACCTGGCTATTATGATGATGTGGACAGCTGGTACTATCATGACAGAGCAAGGTATGTAGCTAGGGGAAATTATTTTCTTAAATGGGTTATGTTTTCTCTATTAAATAATATCACTTAATCATATTCTTCACCAGCATGATGCTTGATATGTGAAACTTGGGCATTCATTGACTTCTGAAAGGAAATTAAAAAAAAAAAAAAAAATTGTTGCTGCCTGGAATGGCTTTTTTTTTTTTTTTATTTTATTTGGATATTTTGCTTCCTCTTGTTCTTTTTTTTTATTTTTATATATTGCTTTTTTTTTTTTTTTTTTTACTTCGTATATTTTTATAAATATCTTTTTCTTTTCTTTTTTGTCTTTTTTTTTTAATTGAATTTTTTTCAATTGAATTTTTTCTTTTTGTCTTTTCTCTTACCTTCTGTCTTTACCTAGCAAACCATTCCAGTTCCCCCCTTCCCATTGCCCCCTTTCTGGGTTTTCCCCTCCTCCCATTACTCCTTTCCTCGGTTTTGCCCACCTTCAGTTTTACCCCCTAACTCAGTGCACATGTTGTAGTATTAATCTCTAAAAGTTGTCTCATAAAATTGAATCCATAATTTATAATTCAAAACATTTTATTTCTTTGTTTTTTTATTTTTATTTTTTATTTTTATTTTTATTTTTTTAATTAATTTGTGTTAGGGCAACATGTCATATCATTGACTATAAATCCACATACCAGGTATTACCAATGGTTTTAGGTTCAGTTTAATAGTACAATTTTTGATTGAAATTTTAATTTCAGACGATATCATCGACCATGTTATTTGCCATCATATTCTCAGTAAGTTGGTGTGATGCTTCTCTCTTTCTCTTCTCATCCTACTGGAATGGCTACAATTATCTACAAATATATATATATATATATCTATATATATATATAAAATGTGCTCTTGGCATTATAGTCCAGTGCATAGATGATATATATTGAATCCAGTCCCTGCTCGTTCCTTTGTTTTTCTTTCTCAGCCAAATGAAGATGCAGTGGTAAAATTGAGATGACTATTTTTAAAAAATTTTTTTTGTGTGTGTGATATTTTGTAGCCACTACATTTTTTTATAAACCTTTTCCTGCTCACCTCTCCCTCTTTCCTCCCTCACTGCTAGATAATTTTCTTGGGTGACTGCATTTTTCTAAATCAGTGATGCTACTTAAAACTGGGGCCAGAGTTTCATTGTTTTGCTAAATTCATTTTAGTAAAAATTTTGGATTTTGCCCAAAACTCAATTATAATAACTGCCAAGAATGTATTTTGTTGAATGCTTTAATAGCTGTCATATACTGTTGATATGACTTGCATTCTTTTCTTATATACAATTTGTTTTGCTTTTCTTGGTGATGGGTGGGTGTATAGTTTTGTTAAACTAGTTTCAAAGATCAGCAAAGGCATAATAATAAATACTTAATTGGTAAAAACATAATAAAAATAAACACTTTATCAGCCAAAGCATAATAAAAATAAGCATTTCATTGGCAGAATCAAAATAAAAATTGGCACCTTATCAGCAAAAGCGGAATAAAATATAAGAATAGACATTTAATCAGTAAAAGTGTAATAAAAATAAACACATTATTGGCAAAAGCAGAATAATAAAAATTGCCACTTTATTAGTAAAACATAATAATAAACATTTGGTAAAAGCATAATAAAAATACCCTTAATCAGTAAAAGCATAATAATAAACATAGGCACTTAATTGTGTAACAATAATACATTTAATTGGCAAAAACATAATCCATTAAATTTTAATTTATTATTATAATTAGGCATGATTTTCACTGCTTTTTAGTGAAGCTGGTAGGTATTTTACAAATAAAGTATACTTAGTTGAATGTGGCCACTTTTGAATTTAAATACTAATGTACTGTTATAGTTACTGGCATAATGTGAGGCTGTGTAACTAGTTAGTCATTCTTGCTTTAGGAAAACTTGTAAGCACCAAAGTCAAAAAATTAAAGTGGGTTTTAATAGCATGAGTTCTTTATTCTGTTAGCATGAACTTTAATTGTAGATTTAGAAGAAAGAAAAAAAAAAAACCTCTGCTTCAGTTATTTTATATTGCAATTTAGATGCCAGTATTATGCATTACAAAATATTAGTTGTCATGAGAAGAGATTAAAAGCATTCTGATGGCAATAGGTGGAGCACGCAAATGGATGTACAAATATGAGCAATGACTTCATGTAGATAAAAGCTTCTTACATCAATGTTACTTTTTTAAATAATAAATCTATTGATTTTTTTTATTTTTATTTACTGTCAAAACCTGAATCCTTGCGAACAGGCTCCTTTCTACATTAGAAGAAAGAACAAAAAAGGATTTATTTTTACAGACATTTGAGTTTTTATTTATATATATATATAGAAACCTTTCATTCTAGCAAATTGTGTGTGTGTGTGTGTGTGTGTGTAATATATATATATATATATATATATATATTTATATTTTATACACTTTTTTTTCATTTTTTATGGATAAAATTTGAGAAAATGCACTTTTTTTTTTTTTTTTTTTTTTTAAATTAAATGGTATTACATTTACTGCCTGAATGTTCGAGAAATTTCATAGAAAATATGCGTCCACTGATGGGAATCGAACCTGTATTGGAGGATGGATATTTCTCGAACATTTAGGCCAGTAAATGTAATTAATATTGTTTAATTAAAAAACGGAGCATTTACTGAAATATGTGTTTTCATAAAAACAAAACCTGTAAATAGAAAATATATTTAAATATTTGTCGGATTTAATCCATTTCTGTGAAGCCAGAAATGCTGTCGGTGAGTGGGAGACCGAAAAGACAATAAGCAGTCTTTGTGATGAAGTGCTTGATATCAGAGATAGCATATTAATAGGATTAATACAAATATAAAATTTGTCACTTAGATGATTGATACTTAGTTCAACAATCCTCAGACGAGTTGACAGAGTGATTGTTGGAGAGTATCTACAAAACTCTACAGTCAGAATGCTGAAGGTAACTTCAATCAGCTAAGTGACAAATCTTATATTTGTATTAATTATATATATATATATATATATATATATATATATATATATATATATTATTTACTTTAGGATATTAAATTGCTACATAATGGCAATTATGTTTCAACACTACAAATGTGTTTCCTTGGGTGATGTTAAATTATTGGTGAGTGAAAGATTAATTTAATTCAAAAACAGAATACTTTAAAAACAATAGGCTTGTTGGCTTTGCTGTCATTAACTAATTGAATGTGACCTGTTCTAGATTCAAATTCACAGGAAAAAAAACAAAACTTTTAGTTCATGATATGAAGTTGTCTGCATATAAATCCTAGACAATTTCCTTATGGACAGATACAGGTAGTTACATTATTTTGTAAGATGTATTGAAGTGTGACATTCAACTTTCCTAAGTAGAAAGTTTGGCTTTATTTGAACAAATATGCTATTTAATAAAAAAAAAAAAAATCTATCAACAAAACAATCACTTATAAAGATTGCAGAAGGGCAGATTGGAAATAAATACAAAATAGTTATTTCTAAAAACAATTGATTTTTAAAATTGAATGTGCAAATTAGCTCCAATAAGCAAGAACCATTAAGTTTGGCAAAAGATGAATGAGACAGGCTGACAGAAATGCATAAAACTATTTGATTTCATAGTTTTAATTAATTTTCAGGTTTTTGTGCAAATGGACATACAAACTTTGAGCTTTATTATTTTCTGACTGATTTTATTTTTTATTTATTCAAAGTCCAACTAATTGTTTTGCAGTAGTCAGTTTAAATATTTTGTTACTAGTTTTTATATTTTTAACATTCTCTCTTCTATCCATTCACATGTATACAGAGAACTTAGGTGTCCTGGTTAGTGGTAATGATTCTGGAGCCTACAACAGCTGATTATGTTGGAGGCACTACTGCTGTTAAAAAAAAAAACTGGTGGAAACAAAGGACACTTATACTTAGCATCAGAAAGAGACTGTTGAACTTTTTAGTGCACATTATGAGGAAAGTGGGCCTAGAAAATGACACTCACAGGGCATTGAAGTGAAGGGAAAAGAAAAATAGTGCACAATCTATATGATGTGCTTATGTAAATGGTTGGCAGAGCAGGAATTAGGAGAGATAGCAAAAAGATAGAATTTAGTAAGAACTACAAAGAACAGGAAATTGTAGAGAGCTGTGATCGCCCACCTCCTGAAGAAAAAACAGCTTGTAGAAAAAGTATTTGTGTGACAGTTTTCCAATATTAACTCTGTGTGTGTTTATATATATATATATATATATATATATATATATATATATATATATATATACATACACACACACACACACATACAAACCAATAACAACTATATAAATTTGCAAAAAAAGATATATATATATATATATAATAATAATAATAATGGACTCTCCCGTCGGTTTCGACGTAAGAGGATCTGACAGCTTAGTTGATTCAGTTATGAAATTTTGTGTGATAATCTTAAGTGGCACTTAAGACCCGCTAGTGATTTACAAAGGAGGCCACATATGGAGCAAGTGTGAGGATTGTTAGATGAGATCACTGTTTATATATATATATATATATATATATATATATATATATATATATATATATATATATATATATAATCTTTTCAAATTTATGAAGTAGTTGTTTTGTTATTGGTAAATTTGTCAAAGTTTGTATTTATTTTTATTTTATATATTCCCTCCTTTCCCAAGTACTTTCAAATGTTGCTATATGCATTTTCAAGTTTTTTTTTTTTTTTTTTTTTTTTTTTTTGTATATTTACACAGAACAATACTTGAAAATGAATGTAGCAACATTTGAAAGTACTCGGGGGAGGAGGGAATATTTAAATAAAAATAAATACAATCTATAGCCAGAGCTTGTTGATATTATTTAACCAAACATATTTGAAAGAATTATTGCTACTCAAATACATCTCTCTCTCTCATATATATATATATATATATATATATATATATATATATAATTGGCACTATTCAATCATTACAAACACCTTTCCATTGCCCTCATTTGGTATTGTGTTTCACTAAGCTAAATGTGATATCATTATGGAGTGGGGTGGTAGTCATTTCTGATATATGTCCTTTATATTGCTTTGCTTATATTATCTATCAACCAGCTTGCTTCCTTCTGTATATTTTCATTCATCGTGATGTTAGCTTATGAATTGTCCAGAATAGGAAGAGGACAGGAGGAGAGCATTCTCAAATATCTTGCTGTCTCCACACATGCAGCATCAAATGTATAAACGCTGAATACATGTTGCAAGGGACATAACTCTGTTAGTTACATCACTTGGACAGCTGTTTTTTTGTTTGCATAATTCTATTACTTTATTTCTTGAAGATTTTTGTTTTCTATTCCAAAAACAACTGTTACTTGCACATATATATATATATATATATATATATATATATATATATATATATATATATATTTCAATTTTAACTAATTAGTAGTTGTTTTGATTATAATTTTTCGTATTTGTTTTAAAGTAATTGCTGAAGAAAACTTTCTTTGGTATGCATGAGTTCTGAGAATATGTTACTTTGCTTTGATATTTTTAAAGATTATTTTCTTTTTTCTTTCATGCTGCATGTTGTTTTCTGCTTTAAAAAAATCTTTCATTTGCTTCTTGTTTTTTGTTTTCTTTTACAAAATTTTAATATTTGAATAAAAAGTTTTTTTGTATTTTTTGCATTTTGTTGAGCATGCATGCATTTACTTTGGAATTTTTTTTTTTTTTCAAAGGACATGAATTTATTTATTTATTTTTTTTTTGTATCACTTTATTTTCTGCATATTTTTCATATTTTAAAATTAAGTTTTAACATTCTGCCAATCTCTTTTTCCTAAAAATCAAAAATGTCACTCTTTTGTATTTTCTCTCTCGTATATAAAACATATATGGGCATGTGGCGAGAACATTCATTTTCTGACAATGAGACCTGGGTTCTTCACAATATTGACATGTAGAGGTGATCTCGGTATGTGGCACCTTTTTGAAAAGTGTCTAAAATCATACCACAGGTTCATTCAAGCCTTGTGAGTGAAATTGTTGTGCTAGCATGAAGCCACATGTAATTGTGACTGAGGGTTTGAGTGTAGTGGCATTGATCATGATAGATGAAGTGCTCTCTCTCAGAAATTAACTAAAGTCTGCTTAGGATAGTTGCAGAATAAACCACAGGTTGGCTCTGTGTAGCATCCCAGCTGACCGTCATATTCAGAAACAAGCAGATATTTTAAAGCTATTTAGAAGTTACAAAAACTAATTTAGCTTTAATGGGATTTAATGTCTTCAATATACCACTTTAATACATTAATTTTTCAGTTTAACTTAAAATCATTATCTTTCATAAACTTGACTCTCATTAAAAAGTAATTTATTTGCTGGTATTAAAGATTTATATTTCAGTGTAAAATCTTTAAAAAGAAATTCTCAGTAGGCCTACTTTTTATATCTATTCACCATTCACTCCTCTTTAGTATTTTAGGAAGTTTAATTCAGATTTTTATCTCTGCTTTGATTTTATTTACTACTAGTTCATAATGTGAAAGACTAATAGAAATAAATTGACTAAATATGCTTGTAATTTGCTTTGTATCTTAATCATGTAATTCTTACATTAATGTTTAATGAAAGATAAAAAACAAGTTAGTTTTAAACTAGATATACTGGAGAAAGCATGGTGGAGTAATGGATAGCGGCTTGGAATGAGGAATCAGAGAGATGAGTTTGAATTCCAGTCGAATCCATTACATTCACTTATGTGCTAATACCCTTGGGAAAGGTATGAATCAAGGTATTCTCCCCCTAGCTATGGGTAAATAACAGGACAGACCAGGTTGGATGGCAACTGGTCTATCGTTGAAAAGAAATGGCAATTATTGTGGGGGGGAAAAATATGCCTTGTCAGTCATGTATCAAAACATACATGATTGCCTAAGCGTGTTATCATGCACTGAGGTATACGGAAAATAGAAACCTATTTAAGTATATAATGTTTTAAGTATTGTTTTTAATGTTAAATTTAAGATTGCGCTTTAAATATTCTAATTCTTGAAAAACATTTTTCTAATGTGCTGTTAGAAAATGCATTTTCTCACTGTTAACTGAATGATGTAATTTGAATCTTATGTTCAAAATGTCTTTTGTTAACGATAAAACAAGGAAGAAAAAATGTACAAATTCATAAGTGAATTTGAATTTAATATTAATGCTTTTAAGTTGTTTTTTTTTCCTGGGATTTGCTTTTTTAGAAACCTGAAATAGACAAAACTTTCTTGAAATTTATACATAAAAAAAAATTTAATTTTTTTTTCTCAAGAAATATCTTATTATTACAGTAAGATTCTATAGCAGAAAAAAATGCATGCTTTTGTGTCTTAGATGAATTGCTGATATCTAAGATCTTTCTTCAGGTAACCTAGTAAGCTTGAAGAAATGCTATGGATTTTAGCATTTTTAGATAGGTGCCATTTAGGTTGGTAATGTTTGTTCTTCAAATGGTATCTGTGAAATATGAGTGCATGCAAATAAAAAAAATTTTTTTTTCAAATGAACATGTTTGTTTTCTTAAGTTATGCTAGATTAATTTTTTTATGAATTTTCTGATATTCCATAAAAATACATATTAAAATTTGTTTTACTTATTGTAATATTTTTTTTTATTATAAAATATACATTTTTAGCAATTAGAGAAAATTAATAATCACCTGTAAAGATTCAGATTTTTTTAATAAAAATCAATATATTCTGAATAAAATATAAAAAATTGATAGTTTCTGTGCTGAGATTTACATTTTGTTATAATTAGTTATCCAAAATAGATTTGCATGTAAACAGATATTTAACAATTAATGATCATTTAATTATTTAAATATTTATTAATTTTGTATTTACATTAATGTTCCAGTTTTGTTTTAATCTTCGAGCTTCTGAAAGCCATTCTAACAAAGATTCTGTTTAAGATTTTTATTTTTAGTCTATCTTGTTATTCCAAGTTAATCTGATTTTGAAATAATGTTTAGAATAAGTTTTTTTTTTTTTTTTTTTTTTTTTTTTGTAAAGTTTTTGAACAAATAATTTTGACAAAAGTGAATAACAGTACTTTATAAATAACTAGATAAACTGTTTATTTTTGTTTATTAAATATTTCATAAGATATTCAGTACTTTTACCTGTGTCTAATGCTGATTTCTTTTACTTTGCTATCAAACTGGTAGTAAAGAGTAATATAAACGGTTTACTCCGCACAGACCTGATCTGAAACCTGTTTGCTGAATTGACTGTGACCTCTCTGGACATGTATCTCTGTCACATGTTTCCTGAAATGAGTCCGGTTTTGACAGCAGCCACATAATGTTTTTTTTGTCTCCCCTGCAGGTGGGGTGGGGTTATTAAATTCCTTTGGAGAACATTGTGACCAGCTTCTCGCATGACCCTCAAGGCTGGTCCTTTAATATTGAAGCTAGGTGGGAGATTTCTTCATCACGGACACCCACATTTAGAAATTCTAACAGTTTATTGGTGATGATATTAAGCACATGCATTGGCTATGCATCTAGGTAACAAAATGGAGATTTGAGATATCTGAGGGAGGTGTTGTTTTCTGATTTGCATAAATTCTCCTGGCAGTTATGGAAAATGTAGTAGTAAATGCCATTCCAATTTCACACTGGTCTGCAACATTGATGTTTCCTTGTACTTGTGTGTGCATCTGCTTCGAACAGTGGAGAATTTTTTAGCATGCCATTTGGGATCTTTCCAGTGAATCCTGAAGTCAGATGTGTCCCCGCTTTATATAAGCGACTCTCTTGGACACACCTTTTCCCATTTTTGACAGTGATGTATGTAAAAACTTCCACCTTCATCTGGATTATCCCAATGTCTGTTGTCCAGTTAAAAACACATGGCTCCAGCAAAACAACATTTGTCCAACATTTAATGAGACTTACCTTATGATTTCAACATTATGGTATTAAGAATTTGCCCCTTTTGGATCAGATTTCAGCTTGAAAACCGAAGCAATTATTTATCAGACCAACTTTGAGAAATTCCAAAGTCAATTACTTTTCACCAAAACTCGTTCAGAGTTCAAATCAGATTGCATTTTATATATCTGTTATGGGACCTTACCCATAATAACGTAATGGACTATTCTATATGTAATAAATACTGCGCCTCAAGAGAAAGCAGGGAGTTCAGTCTGGAGTGAAGTCCGTCAGGAGTCTGTCAGTCAGAGCAAGCGAGTCAGTCGAGTCAGAGGCAGTCCGAAACAATCGCGTTCAGACAATTACTACTAAACCTGATTGTTCGTACTAACACTTTCTACTTCTCTGTATATATTCCTGTTTGTAATATATCTGTGTTATTCCATATACGTGTTCAAGTTCTTCTTTATTGGTTCTACCTTGGACTCTCACTGTGGTACAGTGTAACCCGGATATAAGAGAGTTGTCGGGACCGGAGAAGAAGTCTTATATCCGGGTTTGGTCTAATTTATATACATTAACATAGGCTCTAATTTGGGACCAGAGAACATCTCTCTTATATCCGGGTTTCTCTTATATCCGGGTCACACTACAATAATAACGGACCATAACAATATCTGAAATAATTTCAGTTTTCCGTTTCTTTTTCCATTTCCCTCCTAATTATTTAAAACATCCCTTAGGGAGTTTTCACGATTCCAATTATTTCAAATTACCATTTTGTATTCTCATGTAACTAAATGTCAAGCCAGGGCTAGTGCAGTAATACGTACTTTTTTAATATTGACACACTTGAAATTTAATTTAAACTATTTAGAATATGAAGCATGGTAAAAAACAAAAAAACAACAGATTTAAGTGTAAGTTAATGAATGATTTTATTAGGAGTTGGTGGATTGTGTTGATGTAAATATAGATTTTATGACTTTTCACTTATATTGATATCTGTTGGCGGCAATTCTAAGTCCTTAACAAAACGATTTTACGCTGTACCAAATTTGGAATCAAATACAGATGAGTTAAATTGCATCAGAATCATTTGAACCATTTTGGCTAAAATGTATACACATAGGTTTAAATGGTTTTTGCCTTCATTTTCTCAAACTGAAGAATATATATATATATATATATATATATATATATAATATTATTTTATTTTTTTTTTTTTTTTTATAACCATTCTTACTTGGATGGAATGATTCAATAATAATTTGATGACCTCAAGATGACAGGCACAAGAGAGAACTTAAAACTGCAACTGAATAGAAATTGTTCAGTGAAACAATACCCCCTCCCGCGTGCGCGTACAAAAAAAACAAACAAAAAACAAGTATACATTGATATCTGTGAATAATTAATATCTAAATTTCAAAAATTTAGATTCATAATCTTGTTTTTCCCGCTGCAGTTAAAACAAGGGGAATAACTCCAGTATCTTGTTAAATGAACGTACACCAGCTAGACGAAACTGGTATTAAAATGAAGTCAATTGATTTCTCTTCAAAATTTTTATTTCCCACATTGTCAGCAAATAATGCAACGTATTTTTCCAAAAGTTCTATCCACTTTTCATTCTTTCTGTTTGTTTAATGTTGACCTTTTAATGCCTTTTTTAAATTTTAGGAATAACCAGAAGTCTAATGGTTTCAAACTTGGGTCTATAGAGAGAGTTTGTAACAGCTGTGAATTTCAGTTTTCTCAGCATTTGCATTGTTTTGTGCACTGCAATGCTGTTATGCATTATCACAGTGCCGTATTTTGCAGATGTACTGTTTAAGTGCTTGCAAGGTTTCATTGATTTTCATGTAGACATCTACAAATTTTGATTGGCACACAAACTTTTAGTGCCAAGAATTCTATCACACATCCTTGATTTCAATGTAACTCACATGTAGCATTCATGAATTGAATGTTATTACTTGGTACCATTGAACAAACAATAATTACATTTGAACAAAACTTTGTGTACTCTCAAATGTTTACAATTCTGTCTCGATTATTAAGGATACCACACAGTAGAAGAGCATTTTTATTAATCACTCATTGAATTCTCATTAAAATGGACAACTGATTGTAAACTCTTTTTAAGACTTTAATGGAGCAATGATCCTCAGACAAAAACTATAAAAAATTGAGTATTTGATGTGTCTATATTTCTGAAATGGGGTGTTGTAACTATTTACATTATTGTATTGACTGTTGTCCTCGTCTTTATTGCTATATTCACAATGTTTCATCTGTTGTACACTCCGGCCTTCTTCAGGTGATATTTGTTGGAATGGCTCAGTGGATAAAAGCATTGGTTGATTGATCCAAAAGTGACTTGACCCAAAGCGTTGTGTGTTCAATACTTAGCTAGAGCAGAGAGAACAAAAACTTGGAGGGGAATTAACTAAAAAGTCATGGCATGTGGAATTAGAACACTCTATCCTCATGTACTAAATAAAGAATCCAGTTAGAAATTTCAACAAATATAATCTGAAGAAGGTTGGAGTGTAAAACGGCTGAAACATTGTGAATATAGCAATAAAGATGAAGAAAACAGACCAAACAATGTAAATAGTGTGTATTTGATATTACATAACTATTTGATTGTCCAACATGTCATCCTTTTTTGTTAAATATGTTGCATGTTTGTATTAAACACAGAAGCTTTTTGTTTACTTTTTCTTTAATATTCAGTTTCTTGGTGAACTTAAAAAGACTTTAACTTCAGTTTTCATCATTTGATTAGTTTTCATGTCAATTTTTTTTTTTTTTTTTTAATCTAAATTTTTAACAAATCTGTTAAAGTTCTTATTTTTTTCCCCCCTCTACTGGTATAATGTGCATGTTTGCTTGGGACGTTTTAGTCCTCTCTATAATTCAAAAGGCATGCTGCTTTCAGGTATGAGGAATATTACGGTGCTGGTGCCTTTGATGGCTATGATAACGCTAGCCACACAAGTCGGGAACAGTCACGTGCACAGACCCCAGCAATGGAAAGTGTACCATCCACGTGAGTAACTCTTTCTCTCCCCATCTTTTTTTTTTTATATTATTATTATTGTTTTTTGCATGTGTGGTTTTTTTTTTTTTCTTTTTTTTTCTAATCTCATAACAGTTTTTGGGCACAGCTTTGGCAATGCAGAGTTTCACTTTATTAAAATGTCTCTTGAGCAAGTTTCTTTTATCTCCTATAAGTTT
Organism: Acanthosepion lycidas; assembly: GCA_963932145.1. Taxonomy (NCBI): domain Eukaryota; kingdom Metazoa; phylum Mollusca; class Cephalopoda; order Sepiida; family Sepiidae; genus Acanthosepion; species Acanthosepion lycidas. The sequence goes on from OZ010598.1 coordinate 24,224,871, forward strand.
GTAAATTTTCAATGTTTTTTTTTTTCTTCTTTTTCTCTTGAATTTATAATTTATTTCTACTTAACATATACAACAAATGCTTGATTGATGCTGCATTTACAGTTTAACATTATGGAAGTATACAAAATGTAAATAAAAAAAAATTAGGAAATTAAGGCCAATTTATTTATTTTTTTTAATTTGATTTAAAGAAAAAAAATTGGTTGACAATTAGTTTCTTTATTTCCTGGTGGGGTGATTTTTTTTTTTTTTTTTTTTTTTTTTTTTTGTGAAATGTTTGGCAAGACACAAGAAAATGATACTTGACTGATAAGCAATGATCATTGTTTAAATTCTTTGAGATTTTTGGTAGAACCTCGTGTAGTAGACAGATTTAATTTAGCAATTTGCTCCATTACAAATTTTCTTTTTTGTTCCCTTGTTTTTGTAACAACAAAAAGTAAGTCTGGTGCATTTTATTTCTAAAGTATTTTTTTGTTCAGTTTACTGTTAATATTTTTCTGTGAATTTTAATAGACATTAAAATTCTGTCTATTTCTGAAATGAGGTATTGTAACTATTTACATATTGTCCGGACTGTTGTCCTCATATTTATTGTCATATTTACAACGTTTCGCCTGTTGTACAAAAAATCTAAACATTAAAAATGTCAAATTTTGTAAAGGTTTTTAGAGAATAAGTTGGATTTAAAATTCATATTTCTCTCAAGATTGGCTAGTGTGCCACTTGTAATTATAGGGTTTTACTTGGTGCAGCAAAGCAAATTATCTTTTAAAGAATATAAATTTTTATTTTTCTTAAAATATCTGAGATGTTTGACATTGAAAAAAGCTTCGATTCCACAATTCTTGTTATAGTATTACTTAAATGACTTCCTACTTTTTTTTTTTTTTCTTTTTTTTTTAAATCTTTGCATTAATTTTGTTTTGATAATTCATTCACAGATCTGGAAGTCCTTAAATTTTTTTTTTTTTTTTTCTATTAAAAATAAATATTTGCTTGTAATATATTGCATGATATTTTTTTTTCATATGGCTTTTTGTTACTTTATCAGTTTAATATGAGATTCTTACTTCATCAGTGTCTACAGGTCATCAGTTCTTACTTCATTAGTTTAATACCAGATTCTGTTTAATATAAGGGCTTGCGGCCACATCACATTGAAATACCAGTTCCTTTATAATCACTGAAGTTAAATTATGTAAAGCCTGGATGGATGACCACTTGGGAATATCAGGTGCTGTAAGCTTGGATGTGCAGGTGGTATAATGGATAATGGCTCAGAATTGTTATTCAGAGAGCCAAGTTCCAATTCCAGTTGGATTCATTGTATTCACAAATACCTTTGGGAAAGGTATGAATTCACCTCTATGAGTTAATTATTAAGACTTGTATCATTAAATCATTATCTCAAAAAAAATTCTTAAAATATAAAAGGATGTCTAGTGTTGATCAGATACAAAATATATCCGAGAATTAAGTCTGTTCTCTGCACACTTCCAGGTCGCCTTTTGGTAGGGTTCAGTACTTATTGGCTTCTTGGGATGATAGAGAATTACAGTTCAAGACTAAAGATACTTAATAAATATTGTATGCATTATTTAAAGACAATCCGATTGCAAAAAAAGTGGATCAATAACTTTGTAGTTAGACATAGCTGAAGTTTGGACCTGAAATTTTCCATTGTATAATATTCAATCTGTGATTTATAACTGAATTGAGAAGGAAGGGAATTATGCTGAAAACATTTGCATGAAAGGGTTCTTTTATCATTAGCCTACAAACTTATTGGTGTATGTATGTATGTACAGAATAGCCTAATCATTATATTGGAACTGATATGCCATCAAACCATTTTGATAATTTTTATACAGTTTAAAAAAAACAAAAAAAACAACAAAATAAAAAAACAACAACATTCTTCTTGTTTCTTCACAAATTTAAATGTTGACTAAATATATATATATATATATATATATATATAATCTGATATTTAAAAGAAATAACTAATACATTTCATTATTTGAAACTTGTTAATTGGATAAACATTTTTATTGTTGGATTATGAGATTTTTGTCCAATATTTGATAATTTTTCAGAATACTTTGATAGACATTTTATAATTTAACCATCTGACCATGTGTGCTTGTCTCTGTTTTGGTTATTATAATTAATTTCATTCATTTTGTCACAAAGTGAATGCAATGGTTATTGTTAATATCTTTTTTATTCATTAAATATACAAGTATATATTCCATAAGTAATAAAAGGAAAATCTTGAATCATGATTTTTATTTTTTACTATTGTATGCTCTCTAAAAATACTCTTTTTAACCTCCTCCTATGTTGTTATAATTTTGTAAGATAAAGTAATAAATTGAAGAGTTAAAAAATTACGAGTCTAAATATCATCCATAAAATCTTTAACTTTTTAAATGTAAAATTTAAAAGGAAATATTATTAACTAAATTTTAATACTGAAACATTACAAAAACATAGATTTCATATACTATAAAATTTTCAGGGCTAAAAAGTAAGACAAAGTGGAAAAAGGTCTTGTGTGATGTGTTTTGTCCTTTAGGAACTTATCAGACTAAATTTATGTTTATGTTGATGTGACTATACATGCACACAAAGGAAAGGGGGCGTGTGCCTAAAATTCTCAGCATCCTCATTTGGGTGTATGTGTAGTCGCATCAATGTAAACATAAATTTAGTCGTAAAGGACAAAATGTGTCACACAAAATTTTTTTTTCCACTTTGTGGTACTTTTTTCCCCTAGAATTGTTCTTGACATATAAAATATTTATATATGGGTTTCCCATATGAGATCATATATTTTATATATTATAACATATAGATTTTTCGATACTAGTATAACACCAACAATTTCAGTGTAAATGAAACAAGCAAAAAACAAAAAAAAATAATCAATAACCAAAGAATTGGCATCATTATCTGTCTTGACCTGGCATCTCAGCTTCAGTCATTTTCCCCACTGCTATATAATATAGCTTCGCTTTGCCTCTTCTATAAGTATTTTCATGGTAATTGTTCTGATGAGTTTTTTTTTTTTTTTTTTTTGTTGGTATCTTGACTTCACGAATTTAAGCTCAGTACTAGATTGGCAACTAGGTCTCATAATTTCACTGTTGAAATAGCTAGTTGTATGCTAATAGTTTCTTCTCTTGCACTTCTCGTTTGTTGAATTCTCTTCTGGCTTCCTGTTTTCCTGTCATCTACAATCTACAGAAATTTAAATGAAGTTTATTACATTGTTTACTTACAAGGATAATTTTATATTTACAACATTCTAAAAACTAATACTTTTAGAACTAATGCAATGCAATATTTATCATTTACCAATTTATAAAGAAATAAATATGAAAACAATTTTTCATTCATAAATTTATAAACATTTACTAAATTATTAAAAGATGTCAACCAACTATAAAGAAATCCTTATTATTTACGATTTTATAAAATTTGAATCAATTGGGAAATAGCTAATGTTTTGCCAACCATTCCAATAAACAATATAATAAATAAATAGTGTAAATAATTGATGTAATAAATAAATAGTGTTTATTATTTTTGTTGTCATTTCTCAAGAACGACAACTTAAAGAAATAAAAAAAATGTATGAATTCACTTTCATCATATGTTTAGGTTTTATTCCAATTCTAATTATTGCTTTTTAGGACAATAAACATTGCTGAAGGTAGTTAAAACAACCCCCCCCCCCAAAAAAAAACCCAGTGTCATGGAAAAAGTGTCCTGTTGACATTGTGTCTTATTTCAGGCACATTTATATTTGCCTGAAATTCTTATAACTGAACTTGGATGTTTCACTTTCCCGAAGTACATGTTGGCCAGTTTTTAATTTTGATTTCTTAGCTGTAACATGTTAGAAGAATTAAATTATTTTGTCAATAAAATAGTTTTCAGAATTCAATGTGTAGTTAATTTTTAGTTTGAGCTTTTGACAAATTTCCAGTGTTTGTTTTTGTTAAAGGAAGGTTGATTGTTGTGCATTATTGTTGTTATTATAGATTTTCTTCTATTGCATGTTTTCTTTCTTTACAGTATTCCTCCTCACTATTTACACAGAGATGCAGCCGCTGCCTATGAACAAGGGCAAGACATGTATGACTACTACTACAGCCGGGGTTATTATGGTAATGAAGATTGGTCAGCACATGATGAAAAGCTGATGGAATGTAAGGGAAAAACAATTTTGTTTCAACTTATAGATGAAATGAAATCCAATACCATAAAATCATGATTGACCACATGTTTTAACAAAGATAATCTGTTGTAATAATATATATAAATATAAAAGATGTATGTAACAAAATTGAGGTTTCCTTTTGATTAATGTAGGCATGATAAGTAGCTTGTGGTAATTCTTTTTGAAGTGTGTATATATATATATATATATATATATATATATCTATATATATATATATATATATATACCTTCTGTTTTTGAGATGAACATAGCAGCAGCTGCTTACCTTAGAGTATTGAATCTGATTGCTGTCTTTCTTTGATCTGATACTACACCTGAAAAAAAAAATATAAAATTACTATATTTAGTCTTGATATTAGTGAAAGAAGCTTACCTAAATGCTGATTGTGCAAATAAACTACTAATAATTTTGATTATAGTTGAATGTAATGAATTTGCAATTATATACAATATTAACTTTAGAAAGTAATTATTCATTTTTGAAGAGTATTTCTTTCATTTTATTTGTGAATTTTTATTGAAACTCTCAAGTCATTAACCTACAATTGTAAAGTAACAAGCAACAATTGCAAATAAAGTATAAGTTTTGAATTCACATTACTTATCCTTGTGAGCCTGCCTCTACCAGTTAGACAATGGCGGCTTCACCAACAAATGATTTAAGCTCACTATAGAACATAAAACTTTTCAAACAACATGATTTAAGAGAAAAAGCAACAAATAAACTGTAAGAAATATTGGTAAAAAATCATGGTTGTCCTATTTGATAAATTTAATGACTTTTTTTTTTAATCTGAGTAAGTAATGTTGTTCAGTTTTTGCTATTGTTTGATTATTCAAATCAATTTTCTCTTTTCTATTTTTCTTCCACAAGATTACAACCAAGGTCGAATGACTCCTGCCAAATTCTTTACACCCCACACTTGTGCTGCTTTTGGTCCTGGTGGACGCCTCATTCATGTGTTACCTAATCGGCCAGCAGATGGACAGCCAGCCACTGTGGAAATAATCAACGTTGAAGATATTTTGTCTGATCAGAAGGAGGCCGAAGAGTTCCATAATTTTCCAGGACCTTTGATCAGGTTAGCCATCAAAAGACAATGATTAGTCTTATTTACATTAACATGTGCAATATTGTCCTTATCTTTGTTGTTGTTATCACGTTTTGGCTGCTTTGTCCTTCATCAAGTTTATGTCGGTGTAACCTACAGGGAATTTTAAAATTAACCCATTACTTAACCTATGGAGTAGATTGTTCTCATGCCTAGGGATGTCATATTTTAGTTCTTATTTAGTACTGCTCTGTTATTGCTTGCTCAATTTTCATCGAGTCCAAATATACATCATTGTTATCAAATTCAGATACCAATACTTTAATTCATTAGTCTGTTGTCAGACAAAAATGGTTAGTTTCGTTAGAAGTCTATTCCATTCTTAATTATCATTTTCATGGAAAAACAATCTTCAATATTGATTTATCTTTTAAATTTCTCAGTTTAGAAATTGAGTCATTATAAAACACAAATTTTCATTGTCAAATTATTATTAGAAATGTTTTTGCTGCTTACCACCAATGGATATATGTTACTGGATATCTTGAATTTTTTTTATTTTATTTTTTTTATAAATATTAGCACTGGCCATTAAAAGAGCTTGTTCTGTTTTGATTTTCATCAATTTTAACTCTCTAAAATGTAATGAACTCTGTGACACTATTTAGCTATGGTAATTAACTAATTAACCATAAAAATTAAACAAGAAAATACTGTACACTATTTACATTATTTGGACTATTGTCCTCATCTTTGTCGCCATGTTTATTACAACGTTTTGGCCGTTGTACGCTCCAGCCTTCTTCAGGTGGTTGGAATGTTGAACTGAACCCTTTATTTCGCTCACTGGGAAGACTTTTCTAGTTCCACGTGCCATGTTTGATGGATGTCAGTTATCAGTTATCTCCTGTTGATTCCCCTCTCCAAGTTCTCCACTGCCATAACCAGGTATTGAACTCATACGCTTTGGGTCCTGTCACCTGGATCTAACTAACACCTTTATCCACTGTGCCATGTGTCCTTGAGGCACAGTGGATAAAGTGACAGCATAGAACTTGTGACTACATCTAGCCATTTCAATTGTAAAATGATGAGACCTTGCTGCAAATTTAGTACTGTACTTAAATTCATAAAGTATAAATGAGTTTTGAATAGGAAAAAAATGTTTTCTTAGAAAATCAGTCATTTGGTCCTTATACATTTTTGGTATGTTTATTTATTTTTGGTATTTATCAATAATCTCTTTTTTTTCCTTGAGTTAGATTTGAATGTTTGGTTAGTAAGAATGATCTAATATCCATTAAGAAATATTGGTAACATATCAGTTTTAGTAACTCATTACCTTCATTGCTTTTTAGGAATTGAATACATTGGGACTTTTTTTTTTTTTTTTAATTTACTTTTATTAGTGTCATTTCTTCATTTGGATCACTCAAGGGTCTTATAAACTGAGAGATTTCTTTTATATTTTCAGGGGTGAAACACACAAAAATGATGTCCTCGTGTTTTGCCAGAACAAAGCAAAGCAGTACAGTGAAAATGTGGATGTCATTGATAGAGAATCAGCAGCATTGTTGTGGAGGTTTCTTGAGCTTCTAATTAAGCAGAACGGGGTAAGAACTATTCCTTTTGAGTTTACAGCATCAATTCACATTGTAAAGAAAGTAAAATGGAAAGATTTAAATTCATATTTACTGGTTTATTCTGCATTATAAATCTGAAAGACATTTTTGGTCTTTAGTTATGAAACCATGCATATGGACAGAAACTCTATAAAATGGAACTTTATTCTAACTTACTTACATTGAATTACAATATTAAACTTCCATTGTGTTATAATATTATTTAAAATCATTTCATTGTTAATAACATTTGAAAAAAATTTGCTACAGAATAAAAGCCGAGCCATATTTGCATTGTAAATAATCAGGTATTTTTGTTCAAATGGTTCTGTTATATTGTTTGGAAGAATTGCTGATTCCTTGTACTGCTCCATGTACTGTCATGCTCTATGTTTACAAGAGTTAGATCAGTCCTCACTATCCACCTTTGATAGAGTTCAAAAGAGATTATGCAGTCTTGTAGGTGATGAATTAGTTTCCATCTTGCAACTCTTTTCCCACAAGTGAAACATTGCAAGCTTCTTGTTCCTCTATCACTATCAATATGACGAATATCCAGACCAGCTACATTCCTTAGTTCCATCCGTTAAGACCTTCACAGCTAGAACCTGTCATACCACATACATGGCATTGTCATCCTCATGCCCTTCATAGTCCTTTGGTAAGGAGAAAGTTCCACTCAGACAGCTTCTTCTCCAGAGCCGTTACTTTGTGGAACAGACTCCTGAGAGGATGCTTCCCTGATCACTACAATCTTAGCTTCTTTGTCAACTGATATCTCTCTTGCATATCTTCATAATATGCCCCTCTTCTTCCTCCCTTTATGCCCTTACAATATCATTCAATAATCCTCTATCTTGAGTGGCTCTTGAGCCGTGTACCACAAAGCAGTTCCTAGTCAATGTAATTTTTTTTTTTTATTAATCATTTCACCCCAAACAAGGTGATAATTCCACTATGATGCAAGGGGCTACTGGAAGTGAAAGCAAAAGATAAGATTTTATAAGGAACCATAAACCCAATCCTAAACAGGAAAGAAGGAATAAACTTCTACTCCTGTTCAAAAAACTGGGGAGGAGTGTGAACCTATCTACTCTTATAGTTTCAATTTATCTACTAGTATCTTGACCCCCCCCCTTTTTTTTTTTTTTTTTTTAAAACATTAGTAAAATTATACTGAAGGAAATTTCAATCCCGCATTTATTTTGATTGGTATTATTTCTGAAAAGGTTCGATTTAAATGGTCGTTTTCATCCATTGTTTCAGATTCTACCTTTTACACATTTGTTGCTGTCTTTTGTTGTGACATTCATAATTCTAGGCATTCAGTATGTTCTTTTAAATTTTAATTCCAGACAATTGTGGGGACTGATATAGCAGATCTGCTCCTAGAGGGTCATCAGCCATTAACAGCTGACTATTTAGAAGGAGCAGACAAGGTTGATGATGAATTTGATACAACTCGACCCCCTTCAGCCCAGGGCAGTGATACTGGCACAGTAACCATTGCAGACAAATCCATTGTCAATAAATCAACAACAGCAACTCTCAATGAGCGTACAGATCGCTTCCGACACCTTTTACTCTATGGCATGAAAAAGGTCAGCGTGGTTACTTTCTTTCTTTCTTTCTTTCTCTCTGTCTCTCTCTCTGTCTGTCTCTCTCTCTGCCTCTCTCTCTCTCTCTCTCTGTCTTTCTTTCTTTCTTTCTTTTTTTTTTTTTTTTTTTTCCTTAAAAACAACAGATACACTTGTCAGATTTTCTAAATGCTAGCAAGTGTTATTCATGCTGATTACTATATTTTCTTGTGCATAATTTGAGAAATTTTGAAGGAAAATTCAAGGCAAAACTAGAGTGTGATTGTACACATTTTTAGGAATTTTTACCCAGCTGTAAAACCTCTTATTTAAAACAGCAAAATTGCAAATACACTCAGCACTAGAAAATAAAATGCAAAGTAGGCAGTCATTGATAACAATTGTTTACAAAAGGTATTTTATATGTCGGCAATGTTTGTTTCTCATTTGTTCTTAATGAAAGGCAATATCTTTTATTTTTATAGTTTATTATATTTCTATATATTAATAAAATCATATCAAACAGTATGATAGATTAATTAACACCTTAAAATATAATACTGGGTTTGTTTAGTTATCAAATTTTCAAGGAAAGGCGCTAAGTTTGGAAATGGTAATTAGAAGAAACATGCAATGGTTAAACATCTGGTTTATTTCTATTCTTTAATATTGTGAAAAATATTTTAGTGAAATATATACGACATTGAGATTTTAATGGATAATATGGTACAACTTTACAAAAAAAAAAAAAAAAATTAAATAGGAATGGTTGTACTATGGGGTCGTAATATACTCAACAATGTAATTTATTCCCTGTTTTTAGCAACACAAACATGGGTTGTGTTATGCACGAGAAAATATGATACTAGTTTGAGTAACAATTTGATTGAATGGCATCAAGTCATTTTTTTTCTCTTCCAATTAACAAGAATGAATAATAGAATTAAATAACATAAATTTAATGTAAACTCTTAATATTATTAAACGCCATATTAGAGATAATGGATATTTTTTTTTTCTGCAGGGGGAAATTGTCATTTTTCAGTATATCATTGATATATATTATCTAATGTATTGCAGGGGGCAAATATGTTCCGGGGCTTCTTTTTTTTTTTTTTTTTTTTTTTTTTTTTTCTAAAATATCCAGTATTTTCAGATTCTTTAATAACTTTAGATTGGATGGTTTCAAAGTTAAAGCTTAATTCAGTTGAATGTGTTTTACATTTGCACATTTATTGTTATTAGGAATTATAATTTTGAATAATACATCACTTTGGTTGTGACATTTAAAAGTACTCGAAAATTTATCTTGTTTGCTCTGTCTTCTTTTTGAAAAAAGGAAATATTTGTTACCCCCCAATAAATGTTGATATATATGTTGCCCTCAAGTCCCTCCCTTGTTGTTCAACTGTCCAATATCCATGGCTGATCAATAGGGTGATTGCTTTGATCCAGGCCTTGCCTTATCCCACGTTGTGATTAGTTTTGATCATAAAGTCGGCCAGGATCAAATTGTCATCAGGTATCTTCATATTGGGCTGGTTCAAGTAGAATGAAGAAGCAAGAAAAAAGTACTTAAAAAAAAAAAAAAAAAAATGTTTTTATATATGGTCCTTCGTACAATAGTTGGTTAGTTTGTTGTCAAAATCTAGAAGTTCACTTGCAGATGTTTATCGACCCAACCCGCTTCTTAAGTTAGATGTGACACTTTGCTGACTTGATGAATTTTGGAACAAGGATGATGTTGGAGGTTTTCTTCAGCAGGCAGTCACGTGGGGTGTTTCTTGTCTGGTGGCTAGAACAATCTGGGTTTGTCGCTTTGAGACCTTTGTATTTATTAACATCCACCCAAAAGAGGCATGACACATTTGGGGCATTCAGTATTTTCTCTACCTGCCACAAAGAGCACATTTCCCACTAAGTTCTGAAAATTAATTACATCCCTATTTGGGATATTGTTTTTTCCATGGGTGGTGGTTGCAGGTATTGATCCACCCTATAACTTTTTCTTTCTCTTACCAGCATCTACCACTAATACTCTTCAGTGGGTGTGGGTAGCTTCTCCACCTTCCTCAATGTTTCATCTGTGCCTGCCACCTCGGTCACTCCTTGGCCAATAAGTTCTCGACTGCCTGGCGTTGCTGAATCCCCAGATCATTAATCAAAAGAATTATCATTTCAAAATTGTTGCCTATGCAAAAAAAAAAAAAAAAAAAAAAATCTCCCACATCAGTCATATATTTTTTTTTCTAGAATTAGACACAAACCACATGGCTGTTTTCACACAGAACATTACTCCCAAATTTTTCATTTTAGATCAATTCTTATCTGGGTCTATCCACTTTTATTTCTCTGTGACCAGCACTTTTAGTGATGATCATCAATTGTCAGAATATTGCCATATAGCTCCCTTCATAAAAAATGTTGTTTAAAGTTAGTCTTTCAGTTTCTTGATAATTAGGCTTTTTGAGAAATACTTCTATCTTTCTCATGGTGGTTTATTGGTATATCCATTGTTCTATTCATTAACCCTTCTTATTATTTGCCAGTGCTAAATAGTGTTGCATATATTTGTTGGTCTAAAACCATTTCCAATGTTCATCTTTGTAGACATCTACAAAATTTATGGAAAGTACATTTAATGTTTTTTCACATTAAATACTCATTTCAGGTTGATATTTTTGTACATAACGTTTTGATTAATTAGATGAATTAAATTTGAATGTTGATGTATTGTTAACTTTACTTGTAATTAAGGATTGAAGGTTTTTTGCAACCCCCCCCCCCACACACACTTCAAGCACACCACATTGAAGCCACAAAGATGCAAGGGGGTTACTGAGTTTGAGAGAATATAAGAACAAAAAAAAAATGCTATGAAGGAGAGAATAGTAAAAGAATAGTGATTTTAAAAAAAAAAAAAAAAAAGACAGAAGATAATGATTGACATTGCATTTCAGTTTTTGAGGATCAAAGTTAATAATATTAGCTGAAGGATTTTTTCTTTTATTGTTTTGATCCACTGTGCTCAGCCCATGATGAGAGATTCTATAAAGAATGGAGTGAAATAGACAGTGGCAGAATAACTATTAATTTATTCCTCATTCAATCATTGAGACTTCTGGACTCAAAGTGGTTCAAGTAACATTCATGAAAAACTTGATCTTGATGCATGGAATTTGAATTAATCTTGCTAGAAGCTACTTAATTTCTGATTTTACAGTTTTTCTCTAAGAGTTTAAGAGATGTATCTATTTAGATATGATTTAATAAATAAGCAATAATATAATAAAACTGACAGTTAAAAATAATAAAGGTAAGAATTCAAGTGTTGATAAATTATTGAATTTTTTTCCTAGGATGCTTTACGCTGGGCAATGAAGAACAACCTTTGGGGACATGCTTTGTTTTTGGCCAGTAAGATGGACAACAGGACCCATGCTGATATCATGACACGGTAAGTTAGAGGAAACTAGAATGGTGGTTAACAACTTTCAAGATTGCCATCAGTTACAAATTTGTTTGTCTCCAGTTCATGTGTGTGCATAAGATAATGTTTTTTTTTTTTTTTTTTTTTTTTTAAATGGAATTTATAATGAGAATTTTATTGACATCATGAAAAACAAAGGGCATCTCTGAAATTGGTATTTTATCTCCTTAGTACTATCACATTTTTCTATGTCACAATGATTACTGATTGAAGATGTTTTCAGGAAACAGCTTCTGGAAAGATAACAATAATAATTGGAAGAAATGTATTTAAAGATTTATATGTAAAAATCCTCTTTATATAAATAATAATTATCAATGTGTATTTATTTATATATTTCCTGTCCTATCTGTCATCAGAAGGGAGGTAAATCAACTATAGTTAGTAAATTTATGAATGATTACTTCCCTTAATCATTTTAACAATCTATATAAATAAAATATTTATCTGCATTTAGACAAAATTAGTTCCTGAACAAAATGAATTGTTTAAGTAATCAATTCCTTTACTCCTTCGTTTCTTGGAATGCAGTTTTATTTGTTCAAGCCTTTCATGTGAGGCATTCAGATACCTTTGTGTTGCTTCAACTTAGTCTTGAAATTGGCTTTGTCATTTTGTCTTTGTTGTTCTGTTGCTAATCTTTTCCTTTCTGAGAGATATTTCCATTTTGCAGTTATATTAAAAACATAAAATTTTGATGAAATGATATTGAACAAAAAGTGATTTATATAATACCAGGAGTATCCAATGAATCCAAGATACTATTGAATGCTTAAAACATATATAGGGAACAGATTAATTAACCAGTTCATTGGCCTCTTTTTTCATTGCAAATTTTTTATCTCCTGTTTTATTGAATCTCATTACATTCATTCAAGACTTGTTTCATTGCATCTCACTATTAAAACTTTCTAACAATAGCCATCCCTTTTGGTGGCACAGGTACATTAGTTTTAAATATATTTATGTAACTGTTATAGAATTATGTTATTGTAAGCGAATTATTATTTACCAACATTTGGAAGATTTTTCTTTGTGTGTACAAAGTTTTGAACTTTTGTATTTATGTTCATTTAACATGAACTCACAAAAATTATTTTACCAGGATAAAAGGAGAGAGAAAATTAAATTTTTGAATGTGTTTTTCAGATTTGCTAACAGTGCAATTCAAATGAATGATCCCTTGCAAACGTTGTACCAGTTGATGTCTGGACGTCAACCAGCCTCAGTTACTGTAAGTAGCTATATGATTTATTTCCAATCTTTTGAAAATTGGGGCGGAAAATTTGAAACTGCAGTTTTATCATAAATAGGAAAGACTACATAACTTTTATCACAATGGAAATGATTAAAGATTGCATTTCAAAATTTTCTTTGTTTACAAACAATTTTTTCTCAATTTATGCTAATTGTAACCAGTCATTGTCTTCTCAGCAATTTAAAAGCATTAAGGTAATGTTTAACAGTATTTACATTAGTCGGACTATTGTCCTCATCTTTGTCGCCATATTTGTCACAACGTTTCGGCCGTTGTACGCTCAGGACTTCTTCAGGTGGTTGTAATTTCGAACTGAACCCTTTATTTCGATCACTAGGGTAGACTGTTCTAGTTCCACGTGCCATGTTTGATGGATGTCAGTTATCAGTTATCTCCTGTTAATTTTCCTCTGAAAGTTCTCCACTGCCTTAACCGGGTATTGAACTCACACTCTTTGGGTCTGTCACTGGATCTAGCGAATGCCTTTATCCACTGTGCCATGTTTCCTTGACATATTGCAATTTTGCTGTTATCATTTCATGTTTTTACCAGAGCTCATATTGCAACTTTGTTATCATTGCTTTTCTCTGGCACTCCATGATAATGATAACAGCAAAATTGCAATATGAGCACTGGTAAAAAATAGTTGCTGAAAACATTAGGTTTATAATACCCAGAAATTCATACCCAGATGTCCTCAAGGACACAGTGGATAAAGGCGTTGGTTAGATCAGTGACAGACCCAAAGAGTGTGAGTTCAATACCCGGTTAAGGCAGTGGAGAACTTTCAGAGGGAAAATTAACAGGAGATAACTGATAACTGACATCCATCAAACATGGCATGTGGAACTAGAACAGTCTACCCCAGTGATCGAAATAAAGGGTTCAGTTCGAAATTACAACCACCTGAAGAAGGCTGGAGCGTACAACGGCCGAAACGTTGTGACAAATATGGTGACAAAGATGAGGACAATAGTCCGACTAATGTAAATACTGTACATAATACCTCATCTCAGTAATGTTTAACCTTCATACCTGAAGAAAAATACAAAGCACTGCATTTATTTTAAATATTTTAACTATCTTAACTCTTTGGCAGTATTTTTTTAAAGCAATGATTAAAATTTTAATGAAACCTAAACCTATGAAAGTGAATTTATACATTTTCTTTGTTCTTGAGAATTGACAACAAAAATATTAAACAATATTATATTGTTTAATGGAATAGTTGGCATAGCATTGGATAAATTGCAAATTAATTCAAACTTTGGTAAATAATAATGATTCCTTATTCACATTTTTATAATTTAAATGTTTATATATTTATAAATAAATTGTTTTCATTTTTTCTTTTATAAATTGGTAAATGATAAATATTGAATGGATTTAGTTTTAATGGTAGTTTTTAGAATATTGTAAATATAAAATTATTCTTGTAAGTAAATAACCTAAAAATAAAAAAAAAAGATGTATGAATTCACTTCCATATATTTAGTTTTTATTATAATTCTAATCATCACTTTAAAACAATGAAGAGTGAAAGTAGGTAAAATAATAGTGGTGTCAAGGGAAGAACCAACCTTTTGACACACTTCTTTCAGACACAAAGGTTAAACGTTGTTAGCAATCTATTTCTAATATTTATTATTTTTTTTGTAAAAAAAAAAAAAAAAAAAACAAACTTTTGTACTGAATGATATGATACTACAAGACCCATGTAAGTAATATTTCAGTTGGAAAACATAAAATTTAGCTATCTTTAAACAACATATTAAAAAAAAGAAAACACTGATGGTTGTATTTTGAAAATTGGGCGACTATATTTAATAAGTCGATCAAAACAATCTGGTGCAACGAAGGGAAATAACTGTTACACAGTCTTGGCAGTGTTTGGTATGCATTTCATATGAAATGTACTTTTGTCAGGTTAGGTACAGTTCAAGTCAGTTTTTCTCTTAGCTCTTTCTAAATGCAGTAAATGTTCATTGATATGTACTTCTGAAAATATTTTTTTGAAAGAATGTCGGCAATATTGCTCGTGTTTAAAATTTAAAGGCAATATATTGACTATTTTGTTAAGTATTTATCTTTGATAAGGCTTTCAATAGACTTCATCTTTAAGAAAGTATGTCAATATAAAGTATTGCTTACATCTTTGGGTTTTGTACTATCAGAATTGATGCTCATAATTTAATATCCAAGAGTGAATAAACTGTATTTGTTTTTGTTTCCCAGAGTTTGTGTGATGATAACTGGGGAGATTGGCGACCCCATCTCGCCATGATATTGTCAAACCATTCCAGTAGACCAGAGTTGGACAAGAAGAGCATTACAACTCTTGGAGACACTTTAGGTATGTCACTATTATACCGTTATTATTCTCTTTGTATAATACTCCAAAAATGTGTCTAACCATGCATCTTCATAGTTTTAGGACTAGTTCCCCAAAATCAACAAACAGAAAAATATTGTTAGTTTCTTCAGCAAATTGTTTTTCAAAACATGATATATAAATCATTATTAAAATTAACAATTCTTTCTTGTCACTAGAAAACTGAAATTTCTGTTTGAGCTCTTTTTTTTTTTTTTTTTAATACTAAGGTTGGTTACCGTGTGGTATTGTATTAGTGTAAAAAAGGGGCAAGCAGTGAAATTCTTGGGGCTATGCAGAAAAGATAATGGCTAACTCTCGACTTGAAGAGGTCAAGATTGAATTAGTGAACACTTCAGAGTTCAGTTATAGTCGTTAGAAGTATAGTGTGTAAGTAAACTTTAAAATGAACTGCAAACCAAATTCTAAGCAGGGAAACAAGGGATAAACCTCTGCTGCTGTTCAAAAGATCAGGTAGGAGTGTGAACTGGATGGTAGGCAAAGCTATTTCTATTCATCTTTGTATTTATGCTAGAGTAAAATAAAAATGTGTGTTTTGACAAAAATAGCTGTATTTATCTTTTTCCTATTAAATATATTGTGATATCATATGTAGGATTTATTAAATATGTTCAGTTTTTTTTTTCTTTTTTTTTTTTCAATTCACTCTAATATGTGACCCTGTAAATGCCAAAATTGGACAGGAAGTAAGCAAATATCAAAATGTTCATAGTTTTATTTACTGTGACACAGAAACTAGGGGATAAAACTGCAAAATATTAACTTCAGAAGAATGGCTTCAGTTCTACATTGTCAAGTGATGACTTGTAACCACAATCAGGCTCATCCAGATCACCAAAAGGGAATTTTTGGAACCAATGACACATAGTTGATTCTGACACTAACATTAACCACCAAGTTTTTCTGATGTTGTCGGTATCTTGGACAATGCAATGGCAGATTTTGAATTCATGGAGCATGATCACATGGAAATTATATCAATTTATCTTTGTTTTGATATTCTATTAAAAAATGAAAGTAATAAAGAAAACATTAAAACAATATTTCGAAGAGGACCCACATAGTTTTAAAATGGTATATTTCTGAAACTATATGATTGAAATAAAAATGATTTTTTTTTTTTTTTTTTTTTTTTTTATACAGATTTTGGAAATGTTACATTGTCAAAGATATTGACTTCTGTCTTGCTTTATAGTTTCTATCTTCCTTTTTTAAACTAGTCTTTTATTGTTTCAAAACTTGTCTGTTCCAGCTTCCAAAGGTTGCCTCCATGCCAGCCATTTTTGTTACTTGATGGCACAAGTAAACTTTGGTACATACAGTAAGAAGACTTCAAAACTTGTATTGATTGGATCATCCCACAGGTTAGGATTGTCAACTTTCTTGTGTTGTTTTTTTTTTTTTTTTTTTTTTTTTTAAATATTTTATTATTTGTTGATTTTCTTATTTCATATTCCATGTTCATTTTGTAATATCAAAACCATGAAAGGTTGAGTAAATTTTTTTCTTACTAATTCATTTATTTTCATAAATAGTAATACTTTACTTTAAGTTTTTAAATATTACTAGTTAATTATTGTAATAAATATTTTACAATATTTGAACAACTAAAACTGCAATAAAGTACATATGATGTACAAGTAATTTGATAAATATTATTCCACAAAAGAGTAAGTCTCAGAATTTATAATTTAAACAAAGAAAAATTTCAAGGAAACGTTTTTGCAGAGAAAGGATTTTGAAAATTTGCTGAAACTACTTTTGTTGATTCTATTTAGAATTTTTGATTTTTCTTTCAAGAAAGAACTTTAATTACCTACCGCTTCTGATTAATCTGATCATCTTTGTTGTAACTCGATGTAGATGTTTTAAACCAGATATTGAAATACAGGGTGTGGCAGAAATACTTCCCACATAATGGTAAGACATTAGTGGCAATTCTATCTTCATCTAGCTAATGTCTTACCATTATGTGGGAGGTATTTGTTGCACTTAATTATTGAATTCATAATGTATAGTCTATGTTAGTGCTCAGTATTAAATGCTGCTTTTTCTTCTTTTTATAAAGTTTATCATTGAATGAGTTTGCCACCAATGAAGCAATACAGTGTACAGAGATATTTGAATATGCCCAGTTGCTTGGAAACTCTATGTACTTAATGCCTTCTTTTCAAGTGAGTTTCCTTTTTTTATTAATTTTATAGAACAAAATAGCAATTTAAATTAATTGTTCTGGTTGTGTCTCGAGTGAATTTTTATTCACTTGATAAACAGGTTTAACGTTATTTTATTTGAATGCTTCCAAGGGAAGTAACTCTTATACTAAAAAACGATAAAAAAAAAAAGAAGAAACATTCATTCATTTAGATATTTAAAGTTATCCTTGTGTTAAAATAATTTCTTTTAAGTCAAAATTTAGTTTCCTCTTTTTTGAAGGATTGAAAAAATACATTTTTCAAAATTAAATCTAAATTAAAAGAAATTTATGCAAATTTAAATTTTATTTTTTGAAAATACTTGTAGTTTAACTTTCTATTTAAAGTTTGTTTTAAATAGTTGGGAAAAGTTTTAAAATAAAATGCCCAGTAAAAAATTTGCAGTGAATAATTTGTATATTTTATTGTTTACATCCCCTGAAATGTTTAAGAAATTAATGACATTTCTTCTGCATTGCATTTCTAAAAGAGCAAGAAATGCAGATGCTTCACTGAATACCTGTATTGTTATTGATTCAGGTGTACAACAAAGGATTTTTATGGTCATTAGTAAGGAAGCAATTTGGTCAGAAAATCAGCAGAACTACATTTCTTAATGCAGTTGTTCTAATATTTGTGGAGTGAGTAGCCATGGTCAAATGTCAAATTAGTAATAGAACTTTCCAAAGTTTGCAATAAACAAGAAAAAGAAAGGAGCAGAGGGTAAAAATAATATAAAAGCAAGCAAACAATATATTCAAGGCAAATCAACAGTAATAAAATAAAAAGTTCACAAACTAAGCATTGGCATTGACACACAAAAGCAAGTTCAAACACGTGAACATAGTGTTCTGACTTCAAGATGAGGCAGATCGGGATCGAGTCAGATGAAACCGAGAACCTGCCTATTTTAAGAAAAAATCTCAGCATTCATTTTTGCATTTGTCTTTTTTTTTTTTTTTTTTTTTTTTTTAAAGGGAGGGGAAAATATTTTGTAATCATTCTCACAAAGATTGAAATCTATGATACTAAACTTTTTTTTTTTCTAATCATTTCACCCCCAAGCAAGGCAATAAAACCACTAAAACACAAGGGTTTACTGAATGTTAGCAAATATAAGAAAAAAAAAACAAAGAGAAAAACAAAACAATAATTAAGAAGCCAGAAGATAACAATTGACCTTACATTTAAATTTTTGAAGTCTAAAGTTGACTGGGAAGCAAAAAGCTGGAAGAGAGTTTCATAAGCAACAAGAAATAAAATTCCTTGGGAAATGTTTCTGCTAATTTCTGTCAGATCTGTAATTTCTTATTTGTTCTGAATTGTCAGAGAAAATATAAAATTTAGCAGGTGTTTATTTTCTCCTATTTTGATAAATGTGAAATTTTTTGGCAATATTAGATTCTTGTCTTCTCATATGCAAATATATATAAGAAAAAAAGAGTCTTAAAACCTATTATTTAGTCATTCATTTCAGTAAGTTTTTCATGTCCCTCCCTGACCATGCATAGAATCAGGAAACCAGAAAAAACAATTTGTGAAAATGCCTTTCTCTCTCTCTTTCTTCTTAGCAACAATAATAATGATAATAAACCAGCTATGCCAATGGGTGAAGGAGAAAGCAAAAGAACTTAGCCAAATGAAATTACAAAAAAACTGTGAGGACGAGGTGTTGTGTGGCAAATACCTAAAAAGAATGAAAGAAGCAGAAACCAACAGAAAACACATCAGTGGCTGAGGAACACCGGACTGAAAACTGAGACAAAAGGCCTAATTATTGTAGCTCAGGACAAATGCTTCACAATCAGATCCTATCACTGTCATATGAAACTAACAGAAAATATGATGAAACTGTTGATCATATTATTTTAGGATGTCTGAAACTAGCAAAAAATAAATATACCCACAGGCATAACAAGGTAGCAATATATGTTCACCGGAAAATATGCAAGAAGCACAAAATCGAAATCATTGATAGATGGTATGAGCATCAACCACAGTTACCCAAAATAACAATGTAACTGTCCTGGGACATGCTAATTCAAAATGGCATGAAAAAAAACCCAAGAGACCTGATATGATCATAAAAAGACAAGAATTTCAGGAAGTATATGCTTATCAACATAGCAGTAACATCTTAGAGAAACACCTCCATAAAAATTATTGAGAAATTGTCTAAATATAAGGACCTGGAGATTGAGATTAACAAAATGTGAGGAATAGAGACTGAGACTGTACCAATAGTAATTGGAGCTCTGGACCTCATGAGAAAAAGAATGGGCAATTTTACTAACAATGTCCCATGTAACATCAACATACAAGTTGCTCAGAAGATTGCCCTACTAGGAACATTCCATTTACTAAGAAAAGTGCTATCAATCAAATGACAATTCTCCTATAGGTCCTAAGGACCTTAGTTTGGGTCCAGCTCTACAAGATACAAAGCAGAAAAAATAACATACAAAAATGATAATAATAAAAAAAGCAGAAAGTTTTCAACTCCTTGCAGTATGTATTATTAATTTGAATAGTGTCTGGTAGTGTAGCTATAACCTGCCAGGCCTACACTCGTTTTGTTTCATTTCATCTGTCTGTTGTTTTCTGTTTCAGCTCTACCAAAAATGTAGTGTTTTTGGTATTGTCAGTGGTATTTTTGATTTTCATAGCCATTGCATGTCAATTGCTGGGAGTTAAACAGTTTCTACAGGGATTTCTCCCAGTGGTGGTTGTGATTCCATGGAGATTTCTGGTGTGTGTTTTTTGAAGCTGTGGTAACTTGTTTGTCTCTGCTGAGAACCAATTTCACAGCACAAATGAACTCTTTTGATCACTAACAACGGGTTTAATGAAAAAAAAAAAAAAATTGAATTTAAAAGTACATAAGGATTGAACTATAAGTCTTTCTATGGCACCTGCATGATGATCTTTGAACAGGAAAATTATTCTAGCAGTAATTGTAATAATTCGTAATAACAGTATCTTATGTATTAGGCTTCTTGCAGGAGGAGGAGTGGTTTATAACAAACCCATTTTGTCATCTGGTTTTTTTGTCTCTTTCTGTCAGATTTATATAAGAAAATCTGCACACCTTTAGTATTGTATTTTATTGCATGTTTTCCAATAAGATATTCATGACCCGTTTCCTTTGTCTAATAACAGATTGTTTTCTTTGGAATACAGTCAGGCCAAAACCCTGGGCTGAACCTTTGGTAACAATATAAATGTTTGTGGGTTTTGATAGCACTTTAAATAAACATAGCAAGAATTTTTCTTTGGAATTTGTGAAATTTAGAAGACCATAAATCTTGACACGCTACCCCAGAGAGTAGGTTGGGGTGAATCTAGTCTTGCTAAATTTTAAGGAATTCTACTTAGTTTATTTCAGTTCAAATCTTCCTGGAGTCTTCTTGAAACTGGTTTTATTCTTTTTCTTTACTTTTCCAGGTTTAAATTATCATTAGGCATTCTCATGCAGTCAAACATTGAACCTGGGTTACTGCCCTATTATATAACAAAAGTCTATTATATAAAAAGTCTAAGATACAAGGGGTGTGGAAGAATTAGGAACAGACACATTAAAAAGGTGCAGAGAATGAAGAGCGAGTTTAATCATTAGATTTAATTTTCTGCTAATTGTAATGCCTTTTTATAGCTCAAGTGTTTCTTTATTTCTGATATGTGCTGTTTGATGAAGAATGATAATTTCTGTCATTGAAATGAAAAAAAAATATTAGTTTGAAATTAATCCTGATAGAAATTAATGCTTTCTTCATAAGATTTCACCAATTCAAGATTTTGCAATTAGACTTTTGACTATTAGAATTTAATGATTTGTGTGCGAGGGCAGTGATAAAATTTTAATCTGTGAAAATTTAAATGCAATCTCAATTGTTATCTACTGTCCTCCTGATTACTCTTTTCCCTTCCTGCTCATTATTAATGTGTCTGTTCCTAATTCTTCCACACCCCTTGTGTCTTAGTGGCATTACTGCCTTGCATTGGGATGAACTGATTTAGCCCTTTGGAGACAGAGCCTCATTTGGAGTTTCAGTACCAAGAAAACAGAACCTTTTTCAGAAGCCCTCACTTGGAACACCAAAAAAATTGATGTAAAATCACAGAAAACAGCAAAATAATAAAGAAACCACCATTGAAAGGCCCACATGTACAAGAAATGTGAGAAGTAATCTGATTGGCTGGTACAAAGACCAGCCAGTTAATCTTTGAGGCTTGTATTATTGGGCCAACAGATTGGCCCAGTTGTCTTTGTCATTTGACTTTTTGGCTGATTAGATTGGCCCTGTCATCTCTTGAGGGGTTAAAAAAAAACAAAAAAAAAACGCACATTTTATTTTCTCTGAAGAAATAAATTTTAAAATGTCATAAATTCCAGTTCTAAATAATAAAGCAAAAATAATTTTTTTTTTTTTTTTTTTTTTAAACTTTCCTCTTGAACACTTTTCAAAGGGGAGGAAAAAAGTTGTTGATACACTTTTTTTTTTTTTTTTTTTTTTTTTCTTGCACAAGCTCTAGTTTTCTGCTTCTTCCATTTCTTTACTTACTTAGAGATTTATTTAATCTCTTTCTTGCTGATGTCTCCATAGTTACAGCTGTGATGACATACATAGAAACTGACACCGAAATAATTGTAGGGAACAGGGAAATGATATTTTAAATTTATTTGATTTGCTCATGTTTTTCGTTATTTCTTTTCAGCCTTACAAGTTGTTGTATGCCTGTCGCCTTGCAGATTATGGACTGACTCATGAGGTAAGTAACAAAAGATACATGGTAATTTAAGTGCAATAAATCCAAAACTTAAAAAAAAAAATCCTCTTAACAGGTGCAATTAAACATTAACCGTTACACTATTTTTTTTTTTTTTGTGACCACAAAAATCTCTGCATTTACTGGGATCTACAAAGTCATATCAACTTGAGCTAAATAAGTTCTACTGCTACATCCTTGTTCTCTTCAGTTGAGGTAGATTTTGTCTGTATTATTTCTTGGTCCTTTGTTTATCATTTGACATGTGTTGTGGCTTCATCAGAACCAACATTATTATTGTTGCTCCCATTTTCACATGTAACCCATCTTTGTCTTTATAAGCATTCTCCTCTACCAATGCACTTTCCCATGAGAATGGCTTTTGATCTCATAAGGAGCTCAGTAGAGTAGCAGTTTGTGATATTACTGACTCCCTATCATCTATGGTTGCCCTAAAAG
Organism: Acanthosepion lycidas; assembly: GCA_963932145.1. Lineage (NCBI taxonomy): Eukaryota > Metazoa > Mollusca > Cephalopoda > Sepiida > Sepiidae > Acanthosepion > Acanthosepion lycidas. The sequence goes on from OZ010598.1 coordinate 24,247,935, forward strand.
GAAAAGCAACGAGCCACCAAGAGACTTATAACAACCTCTGGTGAAATTACAAAAATCCGTTATTTTAGCATGGATAAAAGTAGATGAACGAGCTAAAAAAAAAAAAACAAAACCCTGTAGCATGGAAATAACTAATATAAAAATTCTGTATAATGATTTTAAAAAGAAAATTAACAACTGTATAAAAAGCAAAGAGAAAGCAATATGGCGCACCTTCCTAGAAAATTAAATTTATAAACACCAACCAAATGTCAGACAGGAAAACACAAAACTACTAAACGTGTGAAGGACACTGTGCTAAATAGAGTTTGTATTGGACATACAAGACTGACTCGTGTACACCTGTTAAGAGCTGAAGATGTACATAGACTGATGGTTAAGAATATTCCGATTTGAATGTAAAAGCTATCAGCTTAAACAAAGTAAATACTACAATGTCACAAATAGAAAAACATTGTTTAAAGATGGTGGCCCCTAACCAGATAACAGGGTTCCTAAAAAAATACAAATTTTAAAATTCCCATAAAAAAATATTTGTGTGTGGGTATATAAGAAGTACTGGTTTTGAACGGATTCAAATTGACAGATTAAACAATCTGAGTTCTTCCAACTATTGGAAATAGAGAAAAAGTACATGTGTATATGTAATATATGCATTCACCTGATTGAGCTAAGAGAATGCATCAGGATTGACATGTTATTAAAGTAAATTTAACAAAACCAAACCCAATAAACCTTCAACTGATGAGTTTCTCAAGAATAATATTAATTGGTTACATCATTTCTTTTCTGAGCTCACTAATGTGCCTTTCATTTTAAGGGTTTATTTTTTTGTGTAGATATGGTAGTGGGAATTTTGTTTCTTGGCTATCACTCTCTCTTCTCACACTTAATGTTTTTTTAAGCTATGCTTCACTAAACTTTTATCAGTCAATTAGTCTAACATTCTTTTATGGACTTGATAGCTTATTTTTGGTCTATATAAGAGAGTGCTTAAAAGTTCTTAACTAAGCCAAGAAGGAATTTAGTTGTGGGGGTGGAAAGCTTATATTGGGTCAGATTTTGGGAATTGGGTTTGAGTGGATAACATTCCAGTATCCATTGTTATGTAATTATATAATTAAATATTTATAACAAAAATAAATATTTTATTTCCTTTTATTGGATAGCAGGTGAGCATATTTATGAAGCAAATAGTTTAAAAAAAAAAAAAAAAGTATTTATAAATCTTATCTGTTTATTATTACTTTTTGGTGAGTGTTTTTCATTTCTATCTTACGATAACTAACAAACACAATTCAGTTTGATGTGACTTAAAATGTTCAGATTTTGTCTAAAGACATTTTGTACATTTTCTTTTCTTGTTTTGACTCTGTGATTACATTATTTAGATATTCACCGTTACAAATCTGACAACTCTCATCAAATTAAAGACATTGAACGTCTTGGTTTCTTATTGCATACTTTTGTTCTCACTACATTTACTAGAAGTAACTATTCTAAATTTGATTACTTTTTACTTCCAAGTTCAACACTCTTTTTGCAAAACCATTTTTTGTCTTTAAATATTAATGAAAATGAAGCAATAGTTAGGATTCCTAAGTTAATATTGTTGTTTTATATGTTCTTTTGTGTAATGTTTTCATGTCAAGTATAATTCTGATTTGTTTATTTCTAGGCATTGCACTATTGTGAAGTGATAGCCTCTACTGTGATACAAAACCCAGTCTACTATCAATATACTGTTGTGAAGGTGCTTGCTGATGTAAGTATACAGACTATTTCTTTTGTGATTATTACCAGGAAATAATTATGACTGATAAGAAACTGCTTAAACTATTTGTTATAATAGCAGTTGCAGGTTTGATATTAAAATATTTTAAGATCAATTTATTTGAAATGTAAATGTAGTAGATAAATTAAATAGAAATAGGAAAAATGTGCAGAAAACATTTTATAAAATATAATCTACTTGCTTTGTTATTCAGCAAAAATCCGCTTTCAGCCATACCTTTAAATGAAGAAAATATTTTAAATTTGCATACAAAAATTTTAATTCAAAAAGTACACCTGTCTTTAAGATATTTTTGTTTTTAATTTTTATAAACAATGTTAATATTTTTATTATATTTTTTAAAATTATTCTTAGGATTAAAAAAAACTATTTTGTTTCGATGCCAGGATTTTTCTGAGACTTGGTGTTCCCCTTGTCCTTCTTGTAGCTAATTGTTTTAGCTATTTTCCACTAAAAATAGCTGTCCATATTTTGTATTTCATTTTGCTTTAAGTGACAATAATGTGTATCTGTCTTTTTTTTCTTGCTATCTTTACTGACCGCCATCAATAATAAAAAATCTGATCAGCCAAACTCTTGAATAGATTTTACTCAATGAAAAACATATCATAATGTGTGGGATACCTAGCCATATTAGAATCCCTATGAATAGCAGCGCTGATAAGGCAGCTAAGGAATTCCTCTCAATGAACATATCAAAATCAAAAATTCCCTTTACAGACTTGAAAGCCACAATTAACTCTTACATCCAACCAATGGCCAAAAATCATGGAATACACACACACACACACACACACACACACACACACACACACACACACACACACACACTATATCAAATAAAACCCATTCTGACTGTACAACATCACAGTACCAAACACTCGAGAAAAGATGTCATTGCACTTACAAGAATCAAAACCAGACACGCTCAAATAACCTGCCTGTTTCTTCTAAAAAATGAAGACCCTCCAAAATTCCCAAACTGCCAAGAATACTCACTGTCAAACATTTTTTCATTAACTGTAAAAAAGCCATTCTAGAATTCTTAAAAGTAACAAAACTCTACCCCAAAAGATAAAAAAAAAAAATCCCCCCCCCCCACCAAAAACCAAACACCCGGCTATAAAATGCAACTAAAACCAAATTACATCCCTACTCTTATATAATAATGACTTGTAAAAAAATTTGTCTGCAAAATAGACACAAAATAAAAACAAATCTTAAAACTACATGATTCATTGTGAAATGACCCGTGGGGTTGGTGTGATAAAATAACCTAAATCTGCTTTTTTTTTTTTTTTTTTTTTTTTTTTTAATCATTTATTTTGTTCTTTACATTGTTTGGGCTGTTGTTCTCATCTTTATTGCCATATTCACATTATGGCCATTGTATGCTCCAGCCTTCTTCAGGTGATTAGAATTTTGAACTGAACCTTTTGTTTCGTCTACTGGAGCAGATTGTTCCTGCTCCACATGCCATGCCTTCTCCGGATGTCTCGGTTATCTCCCTTTAACGTAACTCTCCAAGCTTTTGTTTACCACTACCATAATCAGGAATGAAACTCACAACACTTTGGGTCAAATCACTGGATCCAACCAACACTTTCATCCACAGGGCCATTTTATTACTTTGTTGCTTTTCTATAATTACTTTTACATTTGACTTTCTTTGAATGGCTAACAATCAGCTTAAAACCTTTTTTGTGATTTTAATACTACATTAATATTTCAAAATATTTAGTGATAGTGTATCTGTCTATATTTCTGACTATAGAGATGGTGTCATAAAAGAACAATAGCTTTTCTACAAATCAAAGCAGTTTACAAACTTGTGTATGTTTCTGGGGACTTCTTGTGGAGCATATAGCTGCAACCATGGCAACTGATGCTGCAGTTATTTTAGTGTCAAATGAATTTTACAGTGTCAGGTTGCTTGCCTCATACCTAAAATTTACAAAAAGACAGCCATTTGGAGTGTATTTCATCCACCTTTTATTTATTATTCTTTTTGTAGATCTCTAACCGCCTGAAATGCTACGACCCTCAGCATTTGCAGATGGGAGATATGACTGACCCTATGTGGCTACAGCAGCTGAGTAATGTGTGCCAGAGTTTTGAGGTAGGTCTTCATATGTGAAATGTCATTTTGAAAAATTTGCAGATTTTTCAAAAATCGCTAACACTAATTTGACCAGCTCCTTGCCCAACTTAGAAAGATATTTAAGAACATCTATTTATTCTTTTGAGAAATTATTCTGTAATAACCTGTAAATATGTAGGCAAAGATAATTTTATTTTCTTGGTCTTTATGAATAAAATAAAATAAAAAAATAGGTCCTGCATTTTTCATGTTATGAACACCAGTGCAGAGGAGTGATGAAAAGTTGTTACCTGAAAAGCCTTTCTGAAAAAAGTATCTGATATTTGCTTATTTGGAAAGATTTTGTGAAATGGTTTAGGCCGAAACTTTTAGTCCCCAATCATATACCATAATGATGATGCCTTACTGTGTCTATGAGGCTAAACCAAAAATTATCCCCACTTTTGCTATATCTTAAGGTTTGTCACATTGCTTTCTGCTCATGCGTGCTTATAGTTGGTACTATTGTGGTCATGGGATCAAAGTTTGAGCCTGATTGTTCCAGTTTTCTTGCTGCTATTACAGTGTAAACATGGCTGCTCTGCTAGCAGTGTGCACTAAGGAGGAACAAAGATCAGTGATCTGATTTCTATGGTCAGGTGTGTTGGGTTGAAGTGACAGTGTACTACCTCGTAGAAGTGTGTATGAGTGGATTGATAAGTTTAAAAGTGGCTGGACAAGCATGACACATGAAGAAGGAGCAGGATGCCTTTCAACCTTCACCACTGACAAGAAGATTCAGCAAGCTTGAGATTTATGGTAAACCGGTGAGTTATCATCACTGAAGTAGCATTTTCTCTGTAGATTCTGATCACTGCTGTTTTTTTCCTCCTTGGTGAATGCTGCTAGTAGAGCTGCCATTTTTTTTTTTTACCTTGTAACAGCAGTAAGAAAACTGGTGTGATGAAGCACAAACTTTGATCATGTACCCACAATAATACCAACTATAAGCACTCATATGCAAAAGGCAGTGTGACAAATGTAAAGATATATTATGGTTAAAGTGAGGATAATTTTTGACTTACCCTCGTATATCCCCATTCACTGGTAGACCAGCATATTGAGTATATCTGCAAAACCTTGCACCTTGTATTTATTTCCAATCATGTTGACAGCTATTTTCTACGTTGAGTAGACTTGAAATAGCAGCAGATGAGTGTTTGGCAGCTGTTGGATTTACTGATGAATCCATTGGATGAATAGGAGTGTCACTACTCTCTGACCGACTTTGTGTCGGCATCAAGTGATAATATTGATTTTTGAGAGAATCGGTAGATTGGTATTTATAGGAGAAAAGAATGTACAAGAAAGAATAGTAAAATATTCCAAAGGCTGCAGAATACCATCTTCAGTTTGTATCCTTGTTGATCTCTGCATAATTATTAGGTTGGTGCAAAAATAATGACGTAATAATGTCGTTTTTTGACGTTAAAAATACGTCAAAAAACGACATTATTACGTCATTATTTTTGCACCAACCTAATATTAATTCCAATTATTGGTTACTTTTAGACGTTTAATATAATCTATGTTGATAGTTTACAAAAGATCAAATTAAGAATTATTCTTGATTATAAACTTTTACGATTACTGCAGTATTATTTTTATTTGCTTAAATATTATAAATCCTTTATATCTGATGAATGTTTACTTCTATTTTAATTTTTCTGTTTGCTTTTTATTGCAACTTTAACTTTGGCCATCAATCTGCAGCATTGAGTTGAGAGCACAAGATTGCAAATGAAGAATAAACTCTTAGTGGGAATGACAGGAGTTTGAATCTTGTCAAGAGTTTATCTTTTATTTACAATTAATTTGGCTTCAGTAAAAGTTACAATTTGGAAAAAAAAATAAAAAAAATTAAAGTGAAAGTAAATATTAGTAAAATATTAATTATGGTTGTATGGGTAAGTTTTTAACATTTTTTTAAACTTTTGCTATTTGCAAGACTTATTCCATATTTGCAACTTTGTAATACATGCTAGCATTCAGTTTTTTTCTTTTCAAACAAACTATAGAGAGAATGTCTCTAGTATTTGAAAACTATTTTTTAATAGAAAATTGAGATTTGGCAAGAATCTCTTAGGTTGGTGCAAAGATAATGTCGTTTTTCTTTTGAAGTGAACATCAAAAAACGACATTTTTGCACCAACCTAATATATTTCTCTCTTGTCTATAGTCTTAAAAGTGACAAAAAGTTTACCTTGATGTTAAATAAAATCTATCCTTTTTTTTTTTTTTTCTTTTAAAAGGAGAAATTTTGATAATATATCTCTAAACTCGTTGAGAATTGATTTGATCTCTATTACACCTAGGTACAATATATAATCCAGCTCTTTATTTTGCTTAGCAAAAATTTTTTATTTCATTTCTTTGTAGGATGGTTCGATACAGCCTCTTTCTGGAAGTGTCACTCCTTTGGGACCTCATGTCACAGCTAACAGTAGTGAAAGTGGTGAGATAGCTGCCTACTTGAATCATACCCAGGATTCCTTGTTACCAAGATATCCCCAACAGATGCCAGTTGGTGGTCCATATGTGCAGAACTCTCAACTGATGTCGAGTTATACTCAAGATGCTTACCAACAACAATATCAGCATCAAACAACTTTCTATGACAATTTAGGGCAACCGCAGCAGCAGCAACAGCAGCAGCAGCAGCAGCAGCAGCAGCAGGGGTATGGTGAAAATTTGGGTAAGCCATTTGTAATCTCAGGCATTCTTTTCTTATAAGTATCTACAGCAATGGTTCTCTTAAGCTTTTTTTTTTTTTTTTTTTTTTTATTTATCCCCTGTGCATCTTTTCACCATAATTTCAAATGTCATGCCTTGTTTTCAAGATTGTACAGTTCAAAAGGTGCATTATAGAATTGGAATTTGTAGAAATATCAGTATTCCAACGGTGTGAGTCTCTCATTCTTTGGTCTCTGGCATCCCCCTGTCAACAAAAGTATGTGTGGGGAGAGGAAACTCCAAAAAAAACTCAAAGATTCCCCCATGGAGGAAAAATAATTCTCTCAAGGGTTTATTGCATTAAGGACAATTGTTATAATCTAATTTGTTTGGTTGAAAGGTGCAAATCATCATTAGACTGGATCTGAATTTCTTTCAGTCACATTTTTCAAACCCTTTTTGTGTTTTATTTGTGGTGTATTTTAGTGACATAGATATATTGGTGACAGGAGAAAAAAAAGTTTCAGACCACACTATAGTTTTAACATCTGTTATGTTTTAATGTGTTATTATTTAAATATTCTAATTTGATGGTATAAATTGCATTGACTGCTTCCTTAGCAGATTTACTTGACTAGCTGAGAATTGATTATTCATTTCAAAATGCCATGGATCTGAGAACTGTTTCCACTTTTGAGCCAATTAATGCCAAGTGTCCAAGTGGATTATTATTAGGTTATAGGTAGAAACATAATTAGTATTGAGTTTTTAATGGACCTATATCTAGCAGTGTGTTTTTAATGGACCGCTATCTGGCGGCGTGTTTTTAATGGACCGCTATCTGGCTGCGTGTTTTTAATGGACCGCTATCTGGCTGCGTGTTTTTAATGGACTGCTATCTGGCAGCGTATCTTTAGACATACTGCCAGATATAGGTCCATTAAATTAGATTTCCATTAGAAATTTAAAAAGAAAGAAGCTTAAATGCTTACTTTGTCTATCTGAGCTCTCAAGTTGATATTGTTTGCTAGATTTAGAATCCCTCCTGTTTTTTGAGCAATGGATTTTAATATTTCTGTCAGTAAGTTTTATTTTATTTTCAGAATATGCTTACAACACTCAACAGCAACAGCAGCCTCAGATTGAAGCAGTTCCTGACCCCTCATACACCTATCAATCCCAAGGCATTTCTCAGACAGATTCAGCCACATACACTTCTCAGGGTATGTTCTTTTTCCCCACCCTTTTGAAAGCCTAAATTTATTTTCCATCTCTTGAGACAGTATATTGTCATATTTATTGTGTACAATCATGACCCTTTTGGAAAGAATGAAATTTGGAGTGTAGATTGCTTTTGAGAATCTTTTAATTCAGCTTCTGATTGGGCATTTAACAACACATCTTTTATATTTAATGATTGTGATACTAGATGATCAACAGTTCTCCTTTTGAGGAGAGTAAAACTGCCTTGTTAAAGAGTTATATCTTTGGATATTACACTATTTTGAAAATATTTGAATAGAATTGGCTTCAGTAGTTATGAACCATAAGTCATATAAAGGTGCAGCAAAAGTAACACACTCCTCCACCTTTTTTTTTTTTTTTTTTTTTTTTAAGCCAAAGTTGTAGGACAATGTGGAGCAATTGAGTGGTCATCATGATCACCAGAGCTAACACCACCAAACTTTTTTACAGGCTCATATCGAAAACAGTTCCTGAATTAAAACCAGCAATTTCTTATATTTTTTTCTGAAATTAATGCAGAAATGTGTCAAATGGTTTGTAGAATGTTTGCTGGTAGTGTTCAGTGTTGTGTTGAAAAAGAAAGGGAGCATTTTAAACATGTTAAATAGCTTGTTAAGCATAACAAATCATGTTATTTTGATGCATTACTCAAATTTTCTTAAAACAACTGTAATTTGTTTTTGTTCAATAAAAGTTAATAAATAAAAATGGCATTACTTTTACCACACCCTGTATTTTAACAAGATGACCAGCCATTTTGTAAAAATTAAATCAACTGGTAAAAATAATAACATTAATGATCAGTAATTAAAAGAAGCATGAATATTGGATCATTAAGGGCAAATTTGCATGCTTATATTTGTGAACACAGAAGGAATAGTGTTTGGTATTATATGGCCAATATGAGATATCAGTTTATTCGCATGTCATATTAATTTTTCAGATCTTAGTAAAAAAAATGCAACTGGTGGAGTCTCGGTGAAGCAGCAGCAGATGATGGCACCTCCTCCCATGACACAGTCTTGGCAGCCACAAGAGCCATCTCAGATGGGTAACCATGATCAGATATTGTCTACCAATGCAGAAGATGAAGAGACGGCAGAAGACTCGCTGACAAGACGCGCATCTGCATCCAGTATCATCACATCTACAACAGCCACAACAGTTGATAGCAACCAGACTATGGCTACCAGTGGAGGATTTGACTACTTTGAAGCAAGTACGCGAAAGGTGAGCATCTGATGGCATTGACTACCAGAAGATAGCGGCCATCGCCATCAAAACTTCTCTTATATAATTGTTGTACACCTTCAGAACTTCTTTGCTTGTCATTCTTCATAGAGATGTGAATAAGAATATATTGTGCACACATCTTGTGTGTAGGCTTGTAAGAGGCTACAAAAGGATGGAGATGTTTGCTAAACTTTTCTTGTGATTATATTACCATTATATTTCCATTTCATGAAGACAATGTTAATTTTTGTCAAATCTACTGTAATATGTGATTGCATAAGACACTTGCTTTGATTATCGGATTCAAACTTTTGAAGATGTATGCAAAAACATGCCAGAGAATCATATTCCTAGACTCTTTATTTTTATGGGGCATTCTTTTTACCACAAAGAAACTTCCATCTTTCATTTATTGGTTTAAGTCTGTAAAGTCAATGGAAAGTTGTGTAGTTGTTTATTTTTTTATTTTTTATTTTTTTTTTTAAAAAAACGCTTTTTTTTATGTTTATCATTTGTTCATAATCAAAATTTTTGTCTTTAAACTTAATTATAATAGAAGTAATAATTATGAATTAAGTAATTGAGTCTATCATTTTGATAGCATGTTAAAGTTTAGTGCAAAAAAATTTTTATATATATATAATTTCTACATATGGACAAAAACAACTTGCTCACTACAAAGATGTTCTTGTTTCAATGCAGCTGCATCTTGACTGGTGAGAACCTAATTTTTGGATAAGCAGTTTTGGTTCTCACCAGTCGAAAAGCAGCCACATTGAAACAAGCATGCATCTTTGTAGTGAGCAAGTTGTTTTTGTTTGTATGTAAAAATTATAATAAATAATTATTGCACTACTCTTGGTATTGAGCCCTCTTTTGAATTAATGCTGTGAACGTTAGAATTTATATTATTTTTGTTCTCATTACATTTGGGTATATATATATATGTATATATGTGAAAAATATATAGAAAATAGGAAAGAACTCGTTAGGTAAATAATCCAAAGTTCTTTTGTATTTTTGTTGTTATTTTTAAAAAAATAGTGCTCGATACAAAAGTAGAGCATAAATATAATTATTTATTTAAAAATATGATTCCAACACGCTACATAAGAGTTCTCATGTTTCAAAACAAGAGCCGAAAACTTCAATATAATTATTTGAATTAAATTGAACAGAGCTTAGTACTTTAATTCAATTTAATTCAAATAATTATATTGAAGTTTTCGGGTCTTGTTTTGAAACATTAGAACTCTTATGTAGCGTGTTGGAATCATATTTTTATATATATATATATATATATATATAAAATCCTTTCACCCCAAGCGATGATGCCACTAGGACACGGGGGTGGGGGGTTTACAGGAAGTGAAAGAGAATGAGAAGACTTTAGTAAAGAAAAAGACAAAGGAACAGGATTCAGGAAGACAGAAGATGGCGACTGATGTTGCATTTAAATATTTGAAGATTCTAGGTGGCAGGGAAGCAAGTAGTTGGAAGAGGGGTTTCCACAGGTGAGAAAAGAAACTATTAGAATAGAACTGACGGTTTCATTAACTAGTTCAACTATAAAACTGTGACCTATTTGCGAATCTAGTACAATTTTGGGTGATTTCCAAGTGGGAATTTTTGAAGAGTAAGAGTTAATGAAATAAAACAAATGTAGTATTTGCCTATAGTCGATTCCTCCTTTCCCCCCCCACATTATAATGGATGCTCTGAAAATAATGCCTCCTATTTATTTCTATGGAAATTGTTGCTAGGCAGCAAGTTTTCAGCAAGCAAATGCTATTTTCCCACCTAATCAACAGCATAGACTATGTATTTTTTTTTTTAGTGATGCCATGCCAGTAACAATCTGCACCAGTGGGAGGTGAACTGCTTTTTCACACACACACATCACTGTCACGACCACTAAAATGCATTTATAAACATACAGCACAACCCTCACCTGAGTTTTCCATCAACTGACCAATTATCGCCCCACAATGCATTTTGATTCCCAGTCTTGTTGGAGTGCATTGAAAGCTGAGGAAGGGGGGTGTGCTGCATACTCACAAGGTAACATGATAAAAGACAAATGCCACATTGATAAGTAAGGACACTAACTCGGTTTCTCATATTATGTGTAGATGTTTTATTCAGGGCTTTGCTTGCTTCTAGGCAGGTAGGTTGGGACAACTTCTGCTATGTCAGCTCTTCCCACCTCTCCCTTACTAACTCCTCAGTCATCTACCCATCCTGACATGGTGGCTGGCAATACAGATGGAGGCTTCATAACTGCACAATGGACACATCAATTTCTTGTCAAGTGTGAACCGGAACTCTCTCCAGTCCCAATCATAACTGTTAATATAGGAGAGTACCTGGATGTATTTCTGGTTTTGTTGCCACTTGATTTTCTTTCCATTCCACTTTGTTTAAAGTGGATGCTGTTTAGAAGACCAAACTTAATAAGGAACCATTGAGAGAAAAAAACCAAAAAACCTTGTTCCTTTCTATGTGCATGTCCATAGTATCATACATGATTCTCTGTTTAACTGTGCTCACATCATATTAATCAATGTCAATCGGTACACTTTTTTCTTTTTTTTTTTTTTTTTCTTTTGCATGACACACTTTTCACCAAATTGTTATCTGTAACAAGGTGGAAAAAAATGATGGGTTATTGTCTGGAAGGATCAACTTCTACTGCTGGACCATCAACATCTGTCTCTGATATTGTGATCCAAGTTAATCAAAAAATGGAGGCATTACTTTCAAAGTATCAAATTGTGTTTTCTGTGATAAGTTATGGGGTTATTTTGACTTCTTTTTTCCTTTTTTAAAAAAAATCTCTCTAAAAATATAGAAAATTGTTGAATGTAAATGTTTAAAATTATCCCACCTGCTATAACACAATCAGATATATATAATTCTTTGTCAGTTTTTTTTTTTGTTTTTTTTTGCAATACTCATAATCTGGTAAAGTACCTTTCATTTTAGTTTTCTTGTTTTATTTGAATCGGATCAATTACATGCTTTTTTACTAATGATACTATCCTCATTAAAAATAACATCTTGATATTTCATTGTGATTGTAAAATATCTCACTATACAATTACTAAATTTGCTTTCTATCCTGAGTTACGTTGCTTTACATTTTTTTTGCCGGGTTCATTGTTCATCCAATTAACTTGTGTGTTTCTGCTATTAATAATTGAGATTATGCCAAATTTCAATCAAGTATTTTTCTGATAGTCGACACTATTCTTATGCTTATATTGTAAATAACCAGGCTTATTTCATGGACAAAAATTAAGGTCAATTTTCTTTTTTTAATAATTAATAATTAAAAATATTTTTCTGCAAAGACTTGTATATAAGTGAGAAAACATATGTATATTGCTCTCAAGTTTACAATATAAAAGCAGTTACATTTTTATTTGACAGTTAAATAGAAACGTGTGTCACTTTGTTTCATAATTCTGTGACTTGGATCTGTCAGATTATGATGAGATTTTGAGAAGTAGGCATCGTCTAAAATCAAGTACAAGTATACCTCACCCTACGTCGTTAATTGGTTCCAGAGGTCATGACCTAAGTCAAAATAACCACACTGTAAACCACAAATAAGCACACTCCTCATTTCCTATTACAGTATTTATGATACTTATGTATAGCATTCTGAATAAAATAATTTATCAGCGATATAGCTTTAGGCTTAGCATTAGCAATGAAAGAACGGCTTGTCAATTTTTCCAATATAATCCAGTTTTGTCAACATTAAATTCTGTTTAGGAAGAAACCTGTTTTCTTCAATCTTAGCCAATGCATTGTACAGTAACATGATTTTATGTGCTTTTAATGCTTTTCTAGTGATATTATGACTTCAGTATTTGTGGCAGACAGATGTGAAGTTGAATAAAATGACTTGATTTTTATTTTTCCGTATATTTTTTTTTTTTTTTTTTTTTTTTTTTTTTTTGACAAATGACGTATAATTGAGAATGATTTAACTCAAAGCGACGTAACCCAAGGTATACCTGTAGACATAATAAGTCTTTCTTAAAGTGATATGATTTTGCAAGGATATCTTGTTAAACACTGCAATTGTTATCATTATTTGTTTTATTCTCTCAAGTTAGCTTGTACATTCATGAGTATATTACACCAACTCTCATGGCCCTGCATCAAGGTCAGAAGGTCATTAGGGTGGTGGAATTCTGTGTCATAATCTAGCTGGTCAATGTAGGTGGTTGCTGGGCAATCAACCTGTCTTGTACCATGGCTAGGTGTCCAGAGCAGTAGATCACTTGCAAGTTCTTGTTTTGCTCACCAGCAGTGTCCTGCAAAGTACATTCTGCATTCACGTAAGATTGTAGCAATATCAGGTATGGGTCCATAGAGCTGTGATTTAGTTGGATGTTGTCTCCAAGAGATGTTAAGTATAGCTCTCAGCATCTGAGTGTAGGTTCCATCAAGTTGAGGTTCTAGGGTTTTGGTCAATGACCAGGCAGTGGCACCTTATATTAAAACTGACTCTACCATAGTGTGAAAGAATCTCCATTTGAAGTTGTGTGGTAGATCAGATTTCTAGATTACATTTATTTTAGCTATGTGAATTTTCATATCCCTTTTCATTAGAATTTATCTTGCCTGAGATGGTTTGTTTGTCTCTGTGATGCGAGTTCTTTTGTTCCTGATGAACCATTATCTACTTCATTACCTGATCTTGAAATTGAAATCATGGCCACTAGATGACTGTAATACATGTTTAACCAACTCCTATATCCACTACACCACCGTCATGAAAAATGTGTGATTTGTGTAATGGTTAGCGACTAAGAGATTTTGGTTGGCCAAGTTTGAAATCTGGTTGAGATTGCGATGTTCACTTATTCACAGATACCCTTGGGAAATATATGAATTCATCCCTTCTCCCCCTTAGGAGTAGGGCTACTATTTAAACCCATAGCAAGAGAACCCAATCAGCCCTGCTATTGGCAACCAGTCTAAGAGAAGAAAAACTCAAAACCAACCTGGGCTCTATCAGGTTATCTTAGTCTAGGCACACCACTGCTGTTATGGCTGCAGTATATGTGTCCGTATGACCCTAATGGGTTATGGAGCCTGTGTCGATAATAAACTAGCATAATTGCTTTAAAAAAAAAACTGGTTCATCACTTGTGGCTTGTATTAGTGTAACGTCAGTGCTCTGTGTGTAAAGTGTTATGTATAACACAATATAGCTATCAACTGTCACTTCATTTCCAGACACGGACAGAACTGAGAAAAGCAAAAAGATGAAGGGGTTAAAGTGTGAAGGAGGAGAGGTAGAGGGTAAGTAAGAAAGCTAGAGAAAAATAAAAAGTATGTCAAAGAGAAGTGGACAAAATGACATAAAAAAAAAAAACAAAAAAAAAATTTTTTTTTTTTTTTACTCCTTTCAACTTTTAAAGACACGTGGGGGGGAGTTTTAATTTTTTTTTTTTTTTTTTTAAATACCATTTCACTCCAAACAAGGCAGTAAACAGGGTGTTACAGAGTGAAGGTGAGAGAAAAGACTGGGTATAATGTGGGAATGAATGCGGAAAGGATAAAAGATGAACAGGATTCAAGAAGATAGAAGATGGCGATTGATATTGCATTTAAATTTTTTGAAGATTTTAGTTTTTAGGGGAGTAAGTAAATGGGAGTTCCACTGTTGGAGTAGAAGTGGCAGTTACCTTTTAACTATTTTCACAGTAAAAGGGTGGGACCTAGATGCACCAGGGGGATAAAAAAAAAAAAATAGCTTGTTGACACAGTTGCCATGAAAGATTGTAAATTTCCTGAAAGATGGGATGACAATAAGTAAATTTTTGCTTTCATAGATATCATGTGTTTGAAAAAGAAAATCCTCTTTGAAATATTGGCATAGTCTTTTTGTTCATTTTTATCTCCATTTCTCCTGGAAGTAAATATACTTCTATGTTGTATACATTATATAGTGGGCTTATGCATGATTGATGGTGTGTTTGAATTTTACAAAACCTAATTTTTGATTTTTGACAGTGTTGTAATTTGTTGCTGGGTTATTAATCTTTCCTTTCTCTCTCCAGTAAGTCAATGTTTCATAGCTTAGATAAACGTTTATCTATTTGGATTATAATTTATTGCTTAGTTTTGAGAATATTGAACTTGAGATCTGAAGCTTACTGATTACAAAACCTTTTAAGACAAAGTCAGTATTTTGTCTTTAGTAGTGGAGGTGGGGGTGTACCAGTGATATATATTTAATATATTGTCCATTTGCTCAGTATTGGTAGTAAGGCTTGGCTTTTGTTTAATATTCACCAGAAGCATACTTATATAAATTGTCACTTGTAAGAAGGGTGGGGGTGAACAATTTGGGAGTTTGAAATTGACATTTTTGGTGTTGTCGTCTTTTTTTTTTTTCCAGGCACTGATAAAATTATTGATTGAAATAAGATTAAAATGAATTTTTTTTTTTTAATGAGATAAATGAGAAAATCTCTGCCTATTGCTGTTTAATGATATATTCTATTCTTCCATAAATTATTTGAATTAGTCATCAATTTTACAAGAAAATAATATTCCATATAAAACTTAGAGACAAAATTTGAAAATAGGACAGTACATAACCTGAAATGTTCTGTTCAAAATAAGATGTGGATATTAGTCAATATACTTAATCGGGTTCATTTTGAACTCTTTTTACTTTTATTGTTTTTATCACAAATTTCTAAGTTGAATCTTTGTTTCAGCTGTAATTCAAATCAGCAAGTAGATGAACAAAACTTAATTACATTAATTCATTAGTAATCTACAGTGTTATAAAAAACAACAGTAACTTTTAAAGATTTGTTAAAAATTATTAATGACAAGACTTCAACTAAAAATTCAGATAACTTAAAATCATAACTTTAATAAAAACAAGAACATTAGACAAAACTCTTTGAACTCATTGTATTTGTGCCAAATCTAAAAGACAAATTCAAATGTCTTAACACAGGTACTGTTTTTGGTTCTTTTCAATATGATCAAATCAGATTCTGACAGGCTGATATTTTAATTTTTAAAAAAATTCACTCTGCTATGGATAAATTGTTGTCTAAATTATGCAAAAATGAATAACACTGACAGCTCATTTTAACAGATGTATTTATTAAATTTACACAAAAATATCTTTAATAGAGGAAGTTTATTCAATAAAATCACTATTGGCTTCAACCATGGCATACAGATGACTTTGGATTTTCTGGCAATTCTTCTGGATGCTCTGCTTGTTTAATTTGGTGAACGCTGCCATAATCCTTGCCTTCACTTTCATCTTTGGTGTTACAAGGAGTTTTGTTGGTCTCTCGCCCAACTGCAGTCCATACATAATAATGAAGGGGAGTTAGGTAGCCAGGTGTAAGGGGTGATGTGGTTGCAGAAATTCTCTGACAGCCATGACTGGATTCTCCTACTTGTGTGGCATAGAGCAGGGTCCTGTTACCAGATATAGGGTTCTCCAGCAGCCACCCCTTTGACTCAGGGCAGGACTACTTCCTTAAGGCACTTAAGATAGGCCTCTGTGTTGAGTTTGAGGCCCTCACCAACAAATTTGGGAGTTTTTTTCCTATCAGAATGATCAGTGTGAGTTTTCCGAGCTGCTGTACCTTAGTAATCATCATTCGACACATCCAACTCTTTCCAAATCCTCTGCACTCTCCTCAGATTGACACTCAAACACTGTTAAATGTTCATATTGGAGCTTCTGGCATGAATGCCAAGCAGCACAGCATGCCGTTTCCATATTTCTGGCAGAGTGAATTGCATCATGGTACTTCTCATAGATAGTATCCAACTGACTCTACAATATTGTGCAGTTGACAAAATCAAAGACAAACAATGCATAAAATTAAAAATATAAAATGGCGACAATTTACACATCGCACTTGTACATGATAGGAGAGAGCTTAATTATTGACTATCTATTTGCATTTTGACTGTTAACTTTTATATTCATTCATCACTAACATCATTCTGATATTTCTTGAAAAAATATTGCTAGTGGCAAATCTGGATGGTTTTTCTCTCATTTTTTGGTAATTCTATTACCTGTTCAGCTTTCGTTCAGTTCTAATAAATCAGGAGAATTTATTAAGGAATTACAATCAAATCAAAATAGACTAAATTCTAAAATCAGTAAAGTTAGATTATTAAAAATGTCAATATAAATTCCATTCCTGGTTGACTGTTCCTCTGAATGTTCAACTTATTGGCAGGTGCCAAACTGATGTTTAACCCTAATGACCCTAGTTTAATGATTTTTTTTTCCCTTGCTTTCAGTTTTTATCTTCATTGACTCAACGTCCATTGTGTTGTTGATATAATTTTGATAGGTCATTGTTTCAAGAGTCGTACCAAGTATTAAACTTGTTCTTTTTATTATCATCGTATTTTGGACCAATTCTTTCTCTGGCCTTCAGATGTTCAGTCGATAAATAAAATGGTGGGGGAGGTGGGGTCACTTTCCACAAAAACAAATGGTGATTTATTTGCCAACCATTATTATCTATTCCAAACAAAAGAAAGAAAAAAAAAAAAAAAAAAAATAAATAAAATGACTACTTCAAACAGCTCGTACAATCATCATATTCTATTTTTTAACTTTTGCAAAGGTACTTATTAAGGTACTTGTTGATCATCACTTACAAAATGAAACCGACAATATTTTATCTGGCTGTCTTCCAGAATAAGTTTGTTTAAATAATAAAAAAATAAAATATTAGATTTCTTGTATAAATTCCCAAAGAAGACCATATGTTGGATAATATAAAAAAGGATTTGATAATTGGCTCGAAACAATGATGGTTGCTTGTTGAAACCAAGATGCTATTGGGTTTTCATGGGATGATTATTTCAAAATATATTCTATTTTAGAAACAAAGGTTAACTAATGAATAATTTAAAATGGAGAGAAAATATTATTGGGCAATTCAGAATAAAGTTTTGGCATTTCAAGTTCTTGGATTATTTTTTTTTTCATTATTTTTTTTTTTTTAAATTTATTTTGTACAACTTTTATTTTGTAAGAATTTTCCTTAATATTTTCAATTTGATTTTTGATTATATCATGTGAGCTTCAATACACACCATTCTTTAGGCACAATGCATTTTTAAGTCCAGACTGAATCCTTTTGGGATAGAACAAAATATATGAAAAACTAAAAGTATATATATATATATATATATATATATATATTTTTTTTTTTTTTATATGTTAAAATAAACAGTTGTTATTTTGAACATTTTTGGTGTTACGATTTGAAAGACTTCAGCCTTTTTTTGTTATAAAATGGTTATTAAGATATTCAAATATTTACTGAAGATTAAATGTTATTTTTGATTGTTGGATTTGATTATGGAAATCAATTAAGGCTCTGTTATTTTTTATTGTTTTCTGCTTGTTTAATGGATAGTAATAGACATGCATATTGAAAGGAAACTTGTTTACTTTTTGTAGTTTGTTCGTTTTCTGTCTGTGAGGCATGCACTTAATCAAAGTCTGATTCATTTTCTCGGTATTGTCTTAAAATATTGAAGTTGTGACATCAAAAGTTTATATGGTCACCAAATTGTGTGCCATGTTTGAAAATAATATAAATAGATTTGTGGAATGTTAATATTTATACATAACCATTTGAAGATATTTCAATTGTACAATCTTTCTTACATTGCATTAGAAAATTTAGAAATGTATACAAGTAATTTTTATATTTATTTTTTCTCTCTCTTTTTCTTTTAAGTCTTCAGTTAATCTGTAAACAAATGGAAACCTTTAAGATTTACATACACGTTTCAAGGAAATTGTCTTGATTATTTGCTTTCTGTTTTGAATAATCTTTGCATTAAGATTTGCCTTTATTCTTGAGGTGGTTAATATCTGGCTTAGTGAAAAAGAAACATTTGTAGACTAACTTTGAGATAACAGCTTAAAATCTTTATTCATCCTAATTTACTGCTATAATTAAGTGAAATTATTGTTATGTGATTATTACAAAATTTCAGAAAGTGAATTTTCTTTTTAAGTGTTTTACTTTAAAAAGAAAAAAAAAGAAAAAAAAAAGAAAGATTTTCACCGAGATTACACTTTTCATGGTGCTTTGGTTGCTTTCCAGAGTTTAGCTTTGGTATAGTTTTATAAAATTTTGCAAATTTTTACCTGGGAAACCCTAAAGACCTAATCCCACTTGCCAATACTCTATCTCTGGGTATTTGACGAAATTGTATGAACAGCCTTATTCTATTTATATATTAGGCTGTTGAATTCTTTCTGTATGTCAATCCTTCCTGCATATAAATCCAATCCATATACACAAAGATAACGATGGCAATTTGTGCATCTGACAAAACTTGATTATCACTTCAATCCCTCTTCTTACAGGCAGAAAAATTTTTAAATTATAAACATATGAGTGCAGACATTAAATTTATCCTCTTTCTGAGAGTATAAAGTAATACTAAACTAAAAAGTGTTTCCAACTATTTTATTTTACAAACTGAGGTACTTGCATATTCAGGTTTAATAGTACTATAGTGTAATGGAGAATTGGGTCAACGCTGGTTGCGTGTGGTGCAGTAAGCACCAAGAGTTACAGCCTCTTCCGCAATTGGCTGTTGAGAGAGGACATTCTACTTACAGTAGGTGGCACTGACAAAATTTGCATATGAACAATACCGGGCAGGTATTAACCAATAGTCAGTGTGGGTCTGGGACTGAGAGAGTGCTATATAACACCAGCTTTTTCCCAGTTGGGAGGAGTGCTCTAGACACGCAGAAAACCAGATAAGATGAACACATATAGTGGTTAAGTATTTCAGTTTTGTACCAGTGAAATGGTATTACAAGCTGAGGTACATTCTTTTACCTGTTTTTCAGTAGTACTTTAGTAATTAGACTGTTATTAGAATTTTTTTTTTTTTAATAAATCCTTTCACCCCATGCAAGGCAATAAAGCCACTAACATACAAGGGGTTACTAAGAGTATAAGAATCTGAGAAAAACCTTATTGAAGAGAGAGGACAATAAAAGAACAGGATTCAAGGAGATGGTTGATGATAATACAATTTAAATTTGAAGATCAAAGATGACTGGAAAACAAAAAGCTGGAAGTGAGTTCCATAGGCAAGAAGTGCAAGACAAGAATCTGTTTGCATAGAACTTACTTTTACATCTAGCAATTTCAACAGTAAAATAATAAGACTTAACTTCCAATGAAGTACTGCACTTAAATTCATAAAGTTTTGGTACCAAAGAGAAAGAGAAAATCAGAACAATTGCCATAAAAATATTTATATAAAAGGCATGTTAAAGCAGAGAGAATATGATTGAAATTGAGATGCCATAGGTTAATTTTTCTTTTCCAGAAGTTTATACTGTTGGCAAATTTAAATTGATTCTCACTTTAACAAAGTGAAGTATCTTATCTAAGTGTAAAGCCTTAAAGATAAGGAATTCTATTACATTTATTAGGATAGTCAACTATAATTTAGTAACAATTAAGTTTCACTTACCTGCAACTAACAATATATCTGCTTGCCATACTAATATCCTTGAAGTATATTTTTTTTATTAACTAATTTTTAACCATCTGTTTTGTTATAAAAACTTATAAAACTGCTACCTTTATCTTCTAGGGACCAATCCAACCTAAAAAAAAAAAAATTAATGCCTCTTTGTTTTTGTTTTTTGGGGTTTTTTTTGTACTTAATTTTCATGAAACAACAAAAATTGAAATAGTTTTGCTTGTAACTTATTCTTCAGGATTTAAAATAAATGCACCAAAAAAAAAAAAAAAAAAAAAACTCCCAAAAAAACAAACAAACCAAAATGACTGATTCACTGACTTTAAAAATAGAATTTATAGTCTAATGGTATAAATTATCCGCATTAGCTGGAATTAGATGAGACAATAATACCTGTTGACTTTCCATGAGAATTTAATATTTGGTTTATCAGAAATCAGCACTAGCAGGAGCAGGTTATTAAAATAATTAATGAATCCAAATGTTTTGGATCTTTTTATATTTTTTTTATTTCACTATGAATCTCATGCATATCATCATCTTGTTATTGATTGCTACTGTTTTTTTCTTAACTAAGAAAAAATAAAGCAGGAAAAATCCTGTTTCACTGTAGATTCTTAGATGCAAAAAGTTACTTCCCTTTGTTTATTACACAGAACTATATTTTATATTTGTCGTGTAAGCTAGTCGGTAAAGAAAAGAAACTGAGTTGTAGTTATTGTTTGAGAGGACTTTAACATAAAGCACATTTGAGAATTTAAGAATTATTATTATTATATATCTGATAAAGTAAGCAATTTTACTTGAAATCTTGTCTTCAGAAATATAGTGTTTATTCAACATAGTATAAACAGAAGCATGAAAATCTCTCTCTCTCTTTATATATATATATATATATATATATATATATATATCCCTCACTGGCAGCATGACTCTTAGTTTTATGCACTATGCAATGTTCAGGCCTGCATTGTGTATGAAACTCAGTTGTGCTTTCTGTGAGGGATAATATGTATACTTATTAATATATACTTAATAGCACTGTTATATTACATTGAGTATCTGTTTTATTAACACGAGCACTCTGTGTGAGATATCTATCTATCTATATATATATATATATATATATATATATATAGAGTAAAGGTAACAAATCCACTGGTATATAATCCAAGTGGATCCTAGTAATATAAAATATTAAAACTGATCAACAAAAAGAGCTCAATGTATTATTAAAGAGCAAATAATTAATCAACAATAAAATCCCAAATCACCTTAAATGGTGAATAACCTATTTCGGCAGACAAAGGTATTGGTTGTCTGTCTTATCAACCCCAGTGTGGATTGAGTTTGTGTTAGAAATAGAAATTTAACTCTGTAAGCTAAAAAAAAAAACAAAAATGTAGAACTAATACAGAATTTATCCATTTCAACGTTTCAGATGAAGATCATGAGACAGGGGTCAGGGGAGGGTGGAAGGTAATTGTCTTAAAGGGAAGAAGTTTTATAAAATTAAACTCAAATATTAACCATATGACATTAATTTGGGGTTATATGAAGAATGAAATATTAATTTAAAACATAGAATTTAAATTTATATATATGATAGAAATTTTTCCAGATTAACGACCTGGGTTTGATTCTTGGTAGTGTATGCACACTGCTGATGAGTCCCAAAAAGGACAATGGCCATCCAGTGCTTTCTGCATTCTATTTCTATTGAGGATTCTTGTTCTAGAAGTATTATTAGTAGCTAAATCTGTAAATTAGTAAATTTGATATAGTCATACATACTTGTTTTGAATAGCAATTTGAGGCAAATTTGTCTTTTGGTGCTGACTGAAGATTAAATAAAATCCTTTGTGCTTTTGGCTATTTTTACAGCTTCAGATTTTTTCATTTATGCTTGATCTAATAAACAAAAAGCAGGTAATTTTTTTTTTCCTGACTACAGCCACTTGATAGACTATTTGAAACAATTTGTGCTATTTGGTATACTTTTTTCTTCAGGTTATGTGGCAATAAATATTTTGAAAAATAAATATTAATTAAATTTTATTTTTGTATTTTGATGAAAAATTAAACTTCAAAATGAAATAAATATATGAAAATTTAAATTTTCTTTGTTATCTTAGTCAAAAGATATAAAACTCAAAGTGCTACCCAAAGGTTTCAGGAATTTATCCACAAATTAAATTACTTACCCGCCAACATTTAGTTTCCACTTACTGCTTTGAAATGTTATTCCCTTGAGGATATAATAATCTTAACCAAAAATGAAGCCTTATTACATTCAGTTCATGTGTGTTGTTAATATTCTACAAACCTTTGGGTAACACGTTATCTGTTTGTATGATTTCTGTAGCAGCAATGATTTCTTTCTGACAATGCCTGTAAATTGTTCTGTTCTTAATTAAAAATAAATAATACCTTTCATGACCTCTTTTGATTTATGCTTACCTGATCCCACATAATTGCATATATATTTTTAAGTCTCTTGCTAGCTTTATTTAAGGCAAATATTTAATACATATGCTACATTGGACAAATATTTAGAATGATAGTTCTTTTAATAATTGTTTCATGTATTTTTTTTTTTTTAATTTAAGGTTATAACAGATTTTCTTTTCAATGCATGTGTTAATAACTTCCAATCCATTTTACATTTCATAAATTGGGTGGCATCTTAATTTTTTAAAATTTTTTTTATTTATTCATTTTTTTTTTCTTTCTTTTTTTTCTTTTTTTTTTTTTTTAAATCAATTCTCTATCAATGCTACATACATCATCTTCCCATGATCCTAGCTCTTCTGAAAGTTTTTGGATTCTGGCAGTCAGGTACTTCTCAGCTTTGTATTTTAATGTATCATAATCGTCTTCTGATATTCATTTATTTCTGGGTTTTATTTCAAGGGACAAGTCACCACCCTTAACAGACTAAAAGGGACTTTGGGTAGTATTCATTATTTTATTTCCTCTCATTTACTGAATTATGGTGGCAGCTTCTGTAACTTTGATAAAAATAAAAATTTTAAAATAATGCCTTAAGATTGCCAGAATTTCAATGCATGTATTTACCATTAAAGCTTCTGAAACAAAAGGTACAACTGAATAGTATTGATTATGTGAGATATTTTTATGCATATTTTTGGTATATAGTCTAAACTATTTCATTTAGTTTATTTTCATTTCATTTTGGCAGGTCTTCTATTATGACAATGCTAGATATTTAATAACAAAAGTAATGAAAACATGAACAAAAAGAAAAAAAAATAAACTAAATGAAATCTGCTAAACTATATACCCAAAATACCCCCCCCAAAGAAAACCCTTAAAATCCTCAGCCCACTTGCCTGTCCTTTGTACACATATGCAGTCACATCAATGTAAGCATCACTTTAGTCTGAAGTCCTAGGGGATGGATTGCATACCATAAAAACTCTTTCACTTTGTTATATATAACAAACAGAGAAGGAGTGAATAATCTTTTTCCTTTTGTCTTCCCCAAGGGATTTAAATCAGTCACCATTGGCCACTCTAAAAAAAAATAAAGCAGATTCTTCATAAATTCGTTTTTGAATACTAAACCAAAATATTTTCAAATTTCATTACTAATTTTTCCTTATTAAAATATAAAGTGTGCTAGGGTTCTAGTTATTCTCAAGTGTGAAATGTAATTAAAAAAAAACTAAAAAAAAAAAAACAAGGTTGCAAAATACTGCTTTTAGCATTCCCAAAAGAAAGGTCTATCTGGAAAAAAAATACTTCTCAAAAACCTTAATATGTAATAATATTAATAATATAGTGAGTTGTAGTCCTTAGTACATGAAATTAGGATTACACTGATTAATTGGTAAGTTTAAAAAAAGATCAGAATTATTTCAATTAAATCTATTTCTAAGATGATTCTTAAACCATAATTTTTAAAAATTTCTAATGTAATAAACTTAAATGTCTGAGTATAAGAACTGATTGATTAACAAATATTGATGTGGCCAATTACTGATTAATTGGTAGAAACCAACATGAAATAAGTCTTGAAGTAAAGTTCTGTAAAAAAAAAAAAAATTCATACTTTTTTTTTTTTTATATACTCTTCTATATATAATTAGATTCTTTGAGTTGCTCAACACAATTTCTGAGAATGTGATATCATTTTTTTTTTTATTTTTCCCTTTTTTTTTTTTTTTTTGTTTGTTTGTGTCCACCTCTTCCCTAAATTTCTTTCCACTCCACCACATAATCTCCTTAAAGTGCTTGTTTTTTTGTTTTTTTTTGTTGAATAAACTTTATCAATCTTCAGTTTGACTTACTTTATTATTTGGCATGCAACCATCTTTGCTTGTTCCAGGATGGCTGATTGGTTGAATGCTTGATTGGACAACCATTAACATTGATTGAAATAAACTAAAAGAAATTCTTTTTCCTGTAACAAACCACTCACAATAACGTTCATTACATTCTGTAGGTTCTCATATTCTTGCTACATTTATAATAAAGGTTTCTTTGTTCATAGAGAAATGTCCGCTTTTGAGAGATACTATTTTTATAAACCAATTTCCAATGTTAACAGATATTACATGAAGAGCATCATTAACCCAAACTAGTTTATTAAATCTCTTTCAAGCAGTCTTTCTTTGTTGTGCACCTTGACCTTAAGGCTAAAGAAACAAAAAAAAATAAAGTTAATATGAAAAACTGTAAATAGACAAATGTTAGAATTAAGTCTGTACCAAGATATGACTAATAAAACCATTTAATTTGCTGGTTATTGTTGCTTTTTCTCAATTAACTTTGAAATGCATTTTATGCCCATAATTTTATATATATAAATAAATCTATCTATATAAATAATAAATGCAAATGTCAGTGTGTCACTGTGTCACACTTTCTCAACTTGACTCCTAGAGGTTGTGGCTCAACGTATTATACCATTTTGGAATCAGGCCAACTCTGTGAACAAATTAAAAACATTTTAGGCCAGATCCATACCCACAATACTGGAATTTTGGATTCTTAAGTTTTCATTACTGTGATTGTTTTTCTCGACTTTTGTATGTGATTTTTTTTTTTTTTTTTTTTGTGACAAATTTTTGTCCAATAACAATTTTTATAACTTGGAAATTTGGGAATAATTGAAATTAATTGCAAAATCCAGCAAAAATCACCCAATAAATAAACATAATTGTTTGTATGAAAAGTAAGGACCTACATACATCAAATTGTCTTTAAATTATGTGGTGGCAGAAGAATTATCATTGAATTTTTAAAAGGTAAGCTTAAATATTAATTCGATACTAAAATGCAGCAATCAATTTTGAGTTCTTCTGTAGTCTATTGTTGCCTATTACATTATATCTCCCTACCTATTGTGTTGAAGGCCCAATCACGAGTTCTTTGCAGGAGCTAGCTTAAATGCCCCCTGATAGGGTGGCTTTTAAGCTTGTGTGTGTATAAATACAATCTTATCAAATGCAGATTAAATATAGACTAGAATCTGACAGGATGATAAAAGAACAAATAGGAAATGTGTATCAATCTAACAGGTTTACTTTTATTAAAGCTTTGTCAGAGATTGAGAGAAAAGAGACAAAAAGACAGAAAATACTGATATCTTCAATCATGTTTGGGTCAGTTCTCATTGATGTGATATGTGTCACATGTATTAAAACAGTGGTTAATTCTGTGTATACAGGTTTGTGAAGATTCTTGTATGTTTAAGTGGGCAAGTGATAGTAATGTGTATATGTATGTCCAAAGTATCACATCATCATCATCTTTCTTTGAATCCATTCTTAAAGAATCTAACTTCTATGTAATACAAAGAATACATTCTTAAAGAGGCGAGCCATAAATTAGAACCCTGTGACTCCCTGCTGCGCAGACTGACTGCACGAAAGTTAATATAAAACCTCAACTAGACACACACATGCACACAATTACAAATACACATTAATATCCATTGCCGACTTAGACATACAATAATCAGAATTATCCATAGTTTTCATACATGTGACATGTGTCTGACCAATGAGAATAGACCTTCCCCCTTAAAAAATTGAAAATACCAGTGTTTCCTGTCTTTTTTGCCTGTTTTCTTTCAGTCTCTGATGAAGCTTTAATTAAAGTGAAACATTTTAGATTGATATATGTTCCCTACTTGTTTTTTTAAATTATCATACATATATATGTGGGGGTGATACTCAGGAGAATAATTTGCTGATTTGTGATATGGAAGAAAACAGTTTGGCACACACCAAAAATACATTTTAAGCTCCCAATTTTTTTTTTTTTTTTTTTTAATACACAGGGTGCGATGGGTAAATTATCGCCTTTTTATAATTTTAATTTTGTGCTTGCATGTTGTTTTTGATTCTGTCGATTGTACAGTATAGTAGGCTCAGTTGGACAATGTCTGTGAGAAAAAGAGCACTATTATGCAATTCAGTCTGCCAGAAATTTGAAAATGCTATTCTGTACTGCATAGTATTCACACCTGGAAACGCCAATACACATTTCAGTGTGTTTGGGTGCAATCTGAGGATACAGTGCAGAGGATTTGGAAAGAGTTGGATGAGTCTAATGGTGATTATGAAGATATGGCAGCTTGGAAAATTCACTCTGATCATTCTGATAAGAAAAGAACTCCAGAATTTGTTGGTGAGGGCCTCAGACTCCACATGGAGGGCTACATCAACTACCTTGAGGAGGTAGTTCTGCCTTGAGTCAAGAAGGGTGTCTGCTGGAAGACCCTATGTCTGGCAACAGCTACACAAGCAGGTGAACCCAGTCATGGCTATCAGACAATTTCTGTGACCACATCACCCCTTACATCTGGCCACCTAACTCTCCAGACTGCAACCCCCTTCGTTATTATGTGTGTGGGCACAGTTGAGCGAAAGACCAACAAAACTCCTTGTAACATCAAAAATAAACTGAAGGCAAGGATTCTGGCAGCATTCACCAACTTAAAAAAGGAGAGCGTCTAGAAGAGTTGCCTGAGATTCCAAAGTCAGTTTGAGGCCGTGGTTGAAGCCAATGACGATTTTATTGAATAAATTTACTCTTTATTTTTTCAAGATATTTTTGTGTAATTTATCTGTTAAAATGAATCAGTGTTATTTTCATTTTTGCATAATTTAGACGACAATTTATCCATCGCATTGCATGAATTTAAGCATGCTACTAGGTTAGCATCTAGGTCTCACCGTTTTACTGTTGAAATAGTTAAATGTAACCACCACTTCTACTACACTTTCTTGCACTTCCTACCTGTGGAACTCCCTTCCATTTACTTAACTTCCCTGATAACTGCAATCTTCAAAAATTTAGATACAATGTCAATCGCCATCTATATTCTTGAATGATGTTCATCTTTTATTCTGTCCTCAATCCCTGCTATGCCCAATTTTTTTCTCTCACCTTCACTCTCTGTAACCCCCTGTGTACTCGTGGCATTCCTGCCTTGCTTGGGGTGAAATGATTAAAAATAAAATACACATACATGTATTCTCAGTGTAAGACGAGTATCTGATTTGGGATATGGAAGAAAAAGGTTTGGCACCCTCTTCTGGCACACAACAAAATTGCTCATTGACTCATGCTTTTAGTCAGTAATATTTTAAAATCCCCAATGTAGATGGAGAAACAAGCATATCTTGGTTAATCTAAACTTAAACTGTTGTGGGAAATGATTAATTGGATTCTGATTTCACCATTCTTCAGGTGGATGAGGCCAATTCAGTAACCATTACTACTAGTTTGACTTTATTGGACTTGTATTAGGTTGGTGCAAAAATAATGACGTAATAACGTCAAAAAACGACATTATTACGTCATTATTTTTGCACCAACCTAATAGTTATGATTAATATTAGATCAGTTGTTATATAAATCTTTCTTTTTTTTTTTTTTTTTTTTTTTTAGTCACCAAATATTGTGTGTGGATTTTCATATTGAACTATTCTTAGTGTGAATTAGTTACTACTTGCTCCAGTGAGTGGCTACTGTAACAAAAAGCTCTGGTTACTTGAAGTTCACTATGTGTCACTCTCAATGACTTTTGACTTGATCCCTAAAGTCAGTCCCTCACAAAATTCAATTGCTAACCATTTATATACCTTGAATTTTAGTTCAACAGAAATGGGAGTAGGTGATATCACGGCAGTCTTAATTCAACTATTCAGCATCTCCCCTCTCTAATTCTAAAGGAGTGCTACTATTACTACACACACACACACACACACACACACACTCTGTCTGCTGAGCATATATATATATATATATATATATATATATATATATGTATATATATTTATATATATATATATATATATATATACATACACACACACACACACACACAAAAATATACAGAGTTACTTATAATAAAGAAGCAAAGCATTAAAGCAGGTGACTTGCAGTTCAAACAGTATTGGTAATTAATTTACTATTATTTATTTTATTGTTATTAACCAGAATGCAGCAAAACCATTTCTAGATTTTTGATTTAATTGCTTTGTCTTAATTGTTATTGAAAGTAAGTTTATTACCCCCCCCTCTCTCTCTCTATATATATATATATATATATATATATATATAATGTCAACACCCAGAGGTGATGGTCTGTTTCCTGCTAAACACAATCATCAGACCTGATGCTTGCATTTAACATGAAGCAGATTGTCATCTGTAGGTGTTGACATCAATGTCCACTTTTATATTTACATATGCTCTATCCCTGATATTGATATATACTTTCACCTATAAATACAGCATACCCTGAAACTATATATATATATATAATATATATATAGAGAGAGAGATGTAATTGCTATTTTTGTTCATGTTTTTTCTTTTTTATCTTGTATGGGAGTGCTAACTCTCTTCATTCTGAAAATGCTTTCTAGCAGAAAACATTTTCAGAATGAAGAGAAACATTGTAAACCATTTGAAAAGATTTCATCTTTTTTTGCTATTATTTTGTCATGTTTCAGTTCCTAAATTTATTTTAATCTCATTTGCTGACACCTAATCTTTGCAGTGGTCATATTAAACTTTAAGTGAAATGTAGTCTGTAGCATCATATATATATATATATATATATATAAAGCAACAATCCCTCTTTTATACAAGTTTTCTTAAAAATGACTGACAAGGTGCTGCAGTTAAGTTTTTTTTTATTTATTTTAGTTTTTAACACTATATATCTCAATTGACTGAAGATACTGAAAGGTCGCAACTTAGGTTGCGGAATCGAATGATTTCCTAATTTTATATATATATATATATATATATATATATATATATATGAGAGAGAGATAAAATATAGTGTTAAGGTATGCTATATTTATCCGTTGAAGCACTGAATATAATGCAATTGGCAGGTCATTGATTTCATTTAAGCATGAATCAGACTGTCGCCTCTGGGTGTTGACTTTAATGTCCACACACGTGATTTAAAGATTAGTTTTTAACACATGATTTTATTTTATTTTTTTACTGTAATGTTCTTTGGTTGTAACTTATGTTTTATTTTCTTTTAAATTTTTTTAAAATGAATTTTCCATTTGTTTATTTCTCTTTGGTTTATCATTCCTCCCTTGAAATGTTGACAAATTGAATTTGAAGACACTTAGACTTGTAAGATTAACAAAAATTAATTTAACTTTCTTGCTCTGGTAAAATTCATAATTTTAACCTTTACACCTCTGCAGCCATACATATCTGCTGGTAATACTCTTTTTCAATATTCTCTGGGTGGACATGTTCACAGAGTAACAGTGATTTGTTTCAAAGGGAAAGTATTCTAAAAATAACCTACTACTGTGGAAATGGCATCATTCAGCTTGTGATATGAACTGGGATTGCCCATTTTTGTTCGAATTGAAATAGTTGTTTTATCAGTGAATTTTTATATAAATTGTTTTAAAAACGTTACATCAATAGAAGAAGTATTCATGGAAAGTGAGAGTGACAAAGAAGAATTTCTCAGATTTACTCGTGCAGATATTGGTGATGTACATGACATGAAAGTGATTCTGACCAAGAAAGAGGAATTTTCGAACCATCACAAGCATATAATCACCTATGGTTACCAGAGTTTTCCTATACTCCTGAACCTACAAATGTTGATCAAGAAGCTAGTGAGGTAGACGTTTTTCATCATTTTTTTTTTTTTTTTTTTTTTTTTTTTTTTTTTTAGCTGACAAAGTTATTCAATTAATGGTGGTGGAAATTAAAGATGTGAAAACGAAATTAGGTGACACGGCAAAGACTAATTCACAAATCAGTGTTTTTAAAAAACACGTTTGCTTTGAAGAAATGAAAGCATTTTTGGCTTTGCTTTTGTTAATAGGTTTGACAAAGCAACCTTTGTATTCATCTTACTAGACAACAGGACCTTTTTAATAAAATACAAACTTTTTTTTTTTTTTTAGTTTTCACATTTTTTATTATTTTTTATTATAGGTACAGTAAAAAAAAAAAAGAAAATGTCTACATCCTTTCATACAAATGCTCTGAAAATTTTATATTAGGTTGGTGAAAAAATAATGACGTAATAATGTCGTTTTTTGACGTATTTTTTAACGTCAAAAACGACATTATTACGTCATTATTTTTGTACCAACCTAATAACAATATCTCTAAAACCCTAAAAGTTAGTAATAGTAATATACCAACCATTCAAAAACTTACCACATCCAAAATTAATGTGGATCTAGGGGATACAACTCTGAAAGTTAGTATGGAATTTTAAAAGTTAAAAGGGAATCAATTGTAGATACTTCATGAAGAAATATAACAAATGTTAAGCTATTATCTGGAAATTGTTATTTTATTTAACTCTGTTTTACTTTGTTCTATTATTAAAGTATAAAAACAGTATTGTGTGGTACTGATTTCAGTTCTGAAGCCTAACAGTTGTATTTTGAAATGAACTAGAACGCTAGAAATTATCACAATTTGCTCTGACAAAAGATTTGTTTAATATCATTCAGGATTGGATTCATGGGTGAGATTGGGAATAGTGTCAATTTCTTTTTGATTTCAGCCAAGTACTTTTGTGTAAATTGTTAAAAAAAAAAAATATATATATATATATATTTATGAGGAGTTAAAGTGAAAAGTGGAGGGAAATAATGACTTATGAGATTAGAAAATAAACCTGTTAATAAAAAAAAAAAAAAAAAATGTGTCTCACATCATCATCTTTCAACCTCCCTATGGTTGGTCGAAACTCCATTGACAATCCCTTTCCACACTGTTGGGTCCTGCATTGTTGTCTCCAATGTCCAAGCTTGAAACCAGGGTTAAGGTGTCTGGGAAAGTCAAGATACTGTACTTGAACACTGTCCTTTATAAGTAAAATTATTCAAATCTGTGCTTATGAATATTTTAAGTCTTCTGTCATCTTTGAACTTCAGTGATTTGTGAAACCCACATAAGCTTGTTCAGAAATTGTATTGAGTCATGTACCTAAATAGTGTCATCGGATCAAGATTTTCATATGGATGTTGTGCCTAGTGCCAAACTCATTTAGAAGTGTCTAAACTGTCAGCTGTATACAACCGCTTTCTTAGATCAATGGATAAAAGTAGCTTCATGTGAATTGAACTTGTAGGTTTTAGTGAGGACCATCCTTCTTTGAATCTTATGAATTGGTGCTACAGGATCACATGTAACTGTACCAAATAATGGAAACCATATCAGACTTTCATCACGCTTAACAATTAAAATGGATAGCATGTTTAACTAGAGAAAACAATGGCATAATCAATATTTTGATGTTCCCCACAACTTCAAGCAAAAGGTTAGTTCTCATCAACAATGGAAAGAGCCATAACAGTTACTGGACTTGAGAAACTTATTTTTTTGAAAAATTGTTTTCATAGAAAGATTTTATAAATTTCAACCAAAAGTAGTATTGGCTGCTTGATTAATAAATGTCAAATGTTTCCTTATAAGGAAATGGCTAATATTACCATTACATATATAAAATGCAATGTGTGCAATATATTAGGTAGAATCATAAGTAATATCCCTATTTTGGAACTAATTGTAATATTTTGAAGAATAGAGTTGTTTTTTGTTTGTAAGGGAGTACAAAAATTGTCCATTCTCTCAAGTGCTTTTGGCCAGTTCTTTTGTTTTAGAAGTGGCCGAAAGCACTTAGAACAATGCACAGTTTTCGTACTCCTGTTTACATGTCAGGAGCAGCCATTTGATATCCTGTGAGGTGCAAATCTACACCTGGTGCTTATGAGGGTACCTTTCAGGTCAGTCCTATGATACTTCTGGTGGTGATGCACCACTGTATGTCTATTTTGGTATCTCTTGGGGGTGAACCCATTATATTTTTGTGGTCAACACAGTTCAACGTCTCTTTGAAAAAAAGTTTCTCATTGATATTAAATTTGATTCAGATCTGGTATTTTCTGGCATAAATCACTACATGCATGTCCCTGTTTATATCATACACACGCATACACTCTTCTATTTATATCTACTATCTATACAAACATATACACACACTTAAGCAGGTAATATTTATTCAAGTATATTTTATTGAATTTGACTTAACAAGGCTTGTCTTTTGCATCTTTTAAACATTTTTCCATGGTTTCATATGCGCTTGTGTTCATTCAGATTAAATATATATATAAAAAAAATAGTCCAAATATTCTCTAATATTTATCAGTTTATTTTTACTGTCATTTTTAATACTGCTCTTGTGATTGTTTTTTTGTTTGTTTTTTTTATTCTTATGCAAAGTTAATCAATCATAAAATTTTGCTAATGTACAGTGACTAGTAGGAGGGAGTTGTAGACATGTCCATTTCTTTTTATCCTCATTTGGGATTTTGAATTGCCATTATGCTATCTTTCCCACAGTCAGCCTTGTATTGTACTTACTGCATTGAATCATATTAAATATAAATTATTAAATAATTATTATTATAGCAAGAATTAATTCTTAACTTTCAGTCTATTGTTAACTCTTCTTTTCCTGCCATCTTTTTGGTGCTGTGTCCCTTCAGCACTTTGGTGATTGTGGCTCTCCATAGCTTCCTATCTTTTATAGCTTTTAGCAGTGGGTTTTTTTTTCTCCTTTTTACCATATTTCCCATTAAGTTAAAATTAACTCCACCCTGCCATCTTTATTTTTTTATTTATTTATTTTTTTTTTGTTGATGATTGGAGAGTAAACTGGCTCCCTTGACACTCTTTGTAGAGTGCGAGGATAACTCTGTAGAACAAAATATAAAGCCTAACAAAGGGCAGAAGGATGCTTGATATGTCAGTAGCCAGCTAAATAGAATTGGTGCCTATATAAAAGCAGCATGGAAAATAATCATTTTACATGTACTCAAATTCTTTTGTGCCATTTCCCTTCAGGATGTGGGCAATCATAATTTCTTGTCTTTTGTAGCCCTTAGTAAATTTTGTCTTTTCACAATATCTTCCACTCTCTCTCTTTACACAAGCTCTTTAGGTAGGTTATGGGTTGTTTTCCTCTATTCTGTGAGTATCAAATTTTCCAAGCCCTCTTTCCTCATTATGTGCCCTAGAAATCTAAATTCTCTATCTGACACTACGTATAAGTTTCCTTTCTGTTTCCATTTCTTTAAAACTTCATTGCTCACATGTTCAGTCCATGGTATTTTCAGCATATTGTAGAATCACATTTCTGTTGCTTCAAGTCTCTTCATCTGTGAGATGGTCCAGCATTCAATGAAATTATAGGACTGATATTACATCACAGTTCAGTACTCTGTTTCAAATGAAATTTTCCTGTTTCTTAATACATTGTTTGACTTTTGGAAGGCATATTTTGCTATAGCAATGGGTCTTTGCTTTTTCCATCCTCTGTGAAACACTTCCGAGATATTTAAAGTTTTGCACTTGCGTAATTCTGCTATCTCTAATTTGTAAGTAATCAAGTATGATGCTTAAAACAACTTATTCTGATTTCAATTTTACTAGAAAATATTTATAGTACAAACGTGTTAGGTTGAAATAATGTCTTACTTTTGGTTTCTATTTTCTTGAATTAATGTTATTAAATGTAAAGATAATTTAAAAGAATCTAATGGATTTTTATATTTTCTAATCACTGAAAGGTTGTTGGGGGACACCACATATACTGGTGAAGCTGTCGTTGAACCAAAAATAATTTGAAGCTCCTTCCTTTTTAGGCTGGTTTTTATTTCTGCGTTTTACTTCTCCGAGGCCTTGGTATAGTTTGAAAGACTTGTTTTTAATCATTTCCCGACTGATCCTCTTGAAACTCTCCTGTTCATTAAAATTTATCCCCCCCCCCCGCCATTTATTACATTTGCTGGTTCACCCTGTTTTAACATCCTTATTATTTACCCTATTTGCATTTGGACTATTGTCCTCATCTTTGTTATCACAATGTTTTGGCTGTTGTGCCTTCCAACTCTGTCAGGTGTATATCAATGCAGGTAAACTACAGGTAACATTGGAATTTTTGTTGTGTACAATCTTCCAACTGTAGTCTGGCATATACCAACAGAAGGAAGGCACCTGGTTATGGGCTCACCATGGTCACCAGTGACAATGAACATATTCATGGGCTATCTCAAGAAAATGGCTTTAGAAATGGCACCACTAATGCCAACAGTATGACTGAGATACATAAATGGCACCTTCATACTCTGGCTGCACCAGGAAACTGTACAAATGTTGCTGGGCCATGTGGACTCAATAAGATCTTCAATTCAGTTCACAATGGAAGAAGAAAAAATAATCAGATAGCCTTCCTGGATGTACTAATAACTTGCCCAAAGAATGGGTTCAAGACATTCGTATATCACAAGCCAACCTTCATTGGGTAATACCATCCATACAATGTGAAGAAAGGGATTGTCTAATGCCTATAACACAAGGCAAAAGTTACAAGTGGTGACCCTGACACAAACAGCAGGAAGTGATCAGCATCAAACATATCCTTCATAATAATAATAATTATCCTCAAACATATCTGCAGGTGGAAATGAGTTAAGGAGGAAGGCCATAAAATTGCCACTGTTTACCTTATATCAATGGCTTATTGGAAAATAATCAGATCTGTGGTTCATACATCAAGACAATATTCAAAATCAACTCAGCTCTACAGAGAAATCTCTGCTGAGTAAAGCCTAACATGAGGGAGAACATGACCGAGAACTGTGCATAGTCCATTCCTTGCAGTTGTGACAAAGAATATACAACTAAAACAAGCTGTCTCCTAAAAGTAAGGTTGGAGGAACATTGAAAAGTTGTGGTGAGGAGGGAGAGAATGAAATCAGGCATGGCTGATCATTTATGCAGGGAAAGAAGTAGTTATCAGCCTCTGTGGAATAAAGTGAAAATACTGGACAAGGAATAACACTGGAGAGTTAGACGTCTAAAAGAATCATTGATACTAGGCTATGAGAATCTCCTTAATAGGCCTAGCATGGAAATAGCTATGATATGGGAACTTCTAATAAAGACAAGTGTCAGCAGCAGCAGCAATAATAATAATAATAATTATTATTATCATCATCATTATTATCATTATTCTGCAGTTGTGGTAGTAGTAGTAACAAAAGAAAAACATTTCAGTGCTTGCAAACATAACAAGCAGCAATAGCAGCACTCATTAAGTAGGTAAGTTATGTTTAAGACTCCAAGTTCTCCACAGAGCCTAGTGGATTAAAGTGTTGGTTTGGGAATTTGTGGACATAGTAATTATGAGTTCACTCCCTGGGCCAGACAGTGTGTACTCGGACTCAGTGGAAACAGTGAGAAATAACTGAACATAACTAAAAATAAGAACTAGATGTGATATCTATAGACAGAGGCAGTGGAATGAGAGCAGTCTACCAGCATAAATTAAATAAAGGGTTTAGTCCGGTATTCTCTGTAGGTTAGTTAGGTTGATATACACCTGATAAAGTCTGGAGGGAACAATGTTCAAAACATTGTGATCACAACAACGAAGATGAGGATAATAGTCTGAATGTGAATAGTGTTAATAACTCCACATCCCAGAAATTCAGACAGATATTATTATTATTTTATCTATTTAATTATTTATTTTCAATCATTTCACACCAAGTAAGGTGATAGTGCCACTAAGATGCAAGGGGTTACTGGAGGAATAAAAAAAAAAATGAAAAGACTTTAGGAAAAGGAACTAGAAACATAATTCTAAATAAGAAACAAGTGATAAACCTCTACTCTTGTTCAAAAGATGTGGAAGGAGTGTGATCCGGGCAATAATATGAAGCAGTATGTGTCAATGTGAAAAAAAAGTAGCCGCCTATTGATATCCATTGATCATTACTGAACATTTTTGGAGACCAAATGGTGGGTTATGCATTTCAGCAGTGGCAGCAGATGTGCGTATAGCCAAGCTAAGTTCTGAGAAGGTGTGTGCAATTATCAACCTGTGGAATAAAGACTTTTGTTCAGCGCTGTGGCTATGTTGGAAAAATACTATTTTTGCTCTATCCAAC
Organism: Acanthosepion lycidas; assembly: GCA_963932145.1. Lineage (NCBI taxonomy): Eukaryota > Metazoa > Mollusca > Cephalopoda > Sepiida > Sepiidae > Acanthosepion > Acanthosepion lycidas. Next base: position 24,285,088 of record OZ010598.1, read on the forward strand.
ATTTATTGTGCTCACTATGTAGCATCCATGGAAATAAATAAATTACTTTCAGAGCATCACTTTCTTTTAATAATCTTTTCACCCCAAGTAAGGCAAGGCAACAAAGCCTCTAATATGCAGGATGTTACTGAGTGTGAAAGGATATTAGAAAAACATTAAGAAGTGAGAATAATGAAAGAACAGAAATTAAGAAAACAGTAGATAAAGATTGACATTTAAATTTTTGAAGATTAAAATTGACTGAGGAAACAAGAATCTGGAAGAGAGTTCCACAAGTGAGAAGTACAATAGAAGCTTTTGTTAGAATAGAAGTTATGGTTAGATCTGTTTCAACTGTAAAATGATGGGACCCTTTCTGCCAATCTTGTACTTCACTTAAATTCATACCATAGAAAAAAAAAGTTCATCAGAGCAATTACTATGTTACAGCAGTGAGAATGTGGCTGAAGGTGAGATGCCAGGTTAAGATCAGTAACCTTGCAGATTCTTCTTTTGATTTTTATCCAGGATCTCTAAATATGTGGCAGGAAAACCAGCCCATATCTGGCAGCAATTATTAGGTTGGTGCAAAAATGACGACGTAATAATGTCGGTTTTTGACGTATTTTTTAACGTTAAAAAACGACATTATTACATCGTTATTTTTGCACCAACCTAATATAAGTATGGATGAATGGTAGACTTGTAAATATGTAAGATAGATTCTGATGAGAAAAATTCTCTAACATGACACAGATAAGCAAATTTTCTACCAGCAGACCTAGCTATTGATTCAATATAATCCTTCCACTTCATGTCAGTGGAAAATGTTAGCTTGAGAAGGAGCAACAAGTCACTCTCCTGGAGGTTAGCATCAGCCATGCTGATATAACATAGAAAGGGTTCTCTCAGATGATTAATAGATAGCAGTTTTGTTTTGGTGGTGTTAAAGTTAACAAGCCATTCCTTAACCCAGTTAACAACAGAACATGGGTAATTATTTTTAGATTATCTGCCAATTTGACTTCCTCGAACTGACCATGCATTCTTTATGGCAATTGATGCTTAGTCCTTTCTTCTTGCTTTCCTTCTACCTTCTGTAGGAGTTCTTGCAGTTTCCTTTCTGTGTCTATCAACAGTGTTGTCTGCATGTCTTATGTTGTTAAGATTGTAGCTACCACTAATGAAGAACTTCTAATTCTCTCAGAATCACCTACCTGTATAATTCCATGCTTTGTTGCTCATTAACAGGGTTGATGAATTTTATGACACCTTCAAGAGCAAGTAGAAATTGTATACTTTAACAGAAGAACATGGGTATGGTTTTTAGATCATCTGCCAGTTTGATGAGGTCAAACTGACCAGACTCTGTATTAAGACCTAAATAAATATTAGGTTGGTGCAAAAATAATGACGGTATTTGACGTTAAAAAATACGTCAAAAGCCGTCATTATTTTTGCACCAACCTAATAGTTGTCATCAGCATAGATACTGAGTTTAGAACTGATGGCATCAGGAAAGAGCCTAAGGGGATGCCTGCATTAATGCAAAAAGATCTAGAAGAATGGCCATTCAAGACAACTTTCATTTTATGATTTGATAAAAAAAGACTGAATCGGTTTGAAAATACATCCAGAAATGCCTTAACCTTTCAACTTGTGAAGAAGACCAGTATACCAAACCCTGTCAAATGCCTTTGAAATATCCAAAGCAATAGCTTAAACATTGCTATTCTTATCTAATGCTTTCAGTAATGCATCAGCAGTTGTCTTTGAGAAGTAAAAACTATATTGCTTATCAGAAAGAAGACTCTGCAAAGTGAGATGCTTAACCAATTCAGAATTGATTAGAGCTTCAAGTAATTTACCAAAAAAAGGTAGAAGGCTAATAAGCTGATAGAAGGATCAGATGGTTCACCTGATTTTCTAAAGACTGGAACCACAGAATAGGATTCCCAACAAGCAGGAAAGCAAGGCACTACTTGGTATATAATAATGAAAAATGTGATTTTTTTTTTCTGTATGTGTCTTTGTTTCTCTGTAACTTCTGTCATGTTAAATGTAAAAGATATAGAATATTAACAAGTTAATCTGGCTCTGATTTGAATGCCTGATCTGAAGATAACAGGCAAGTGACATATCCATTAGGCTAGCATTCTTCTGTTTGAACAACCTGGCGAAATTAACTTGCAAATTTTAAGTTAGGCAGAATGCACAGAGACTATATTGATACAAAGCAAAGGGATGCGTTCATCTTTAACAGTACACAGGTTCTGCACTGATCCTAGGTAGTATTTCAAATCCATATGTAAATAATTCTCTTCATCTCTCTCTCTCTCTCTCTGTGTTTCATTGTCAGTATTTCTTTGTTTCTACTTATCCCTTGTGCTCTTGAGAAAGGCATGAATCTTTTCTCCCCACCCACTCCTAGCTATGATTTAAATAGAAGAGCAGACAAGGCTTCAGTAGTAAACGGTCTATGAGAAGGAATACTGAATTTAAACCAGTTGGTCATACATAGGTCATAATAAAAAAATAAAAAAAAAACTCTCTGCAACTGCCTTAGACACTTCAGTGTGCCATCTGGACTTAGGCAATCTTTAAAAAAGAAAAAAGGCCACTGTTACAATAGAAAGATGAAAGAAATCATCTTTTGGAATGAATAGTAATGCTTATAATATATATATATATAATTGAATGCTCCTCATTTTACTGAAGTGGCTGACAGTAAAATCTGGAAAAAATGTTACTATTTTTACTATTATAGTTACTAATCTATAGAATTTACTAAAATTAGGTCTGACAAGAACATTAATAAGTCCAACTAGATTTTGAAAAGGACAGAAAATTGATTTTTTTTTTTCCTTTTGTACATCTTTAGAAATTTGGAAGCATATTTTTTATTTTTGACAAATGCCTTGTCATCATGGTGATTGATTCTTGTGCTGTTAGCTGAATGGGTAGGGACAAGTATTTTTCTGACTAAAATAGCATGAAGAATTGTTCTAAATGGAATGCTAAAACAATGCTTTTACTTGAAAATATCCATGTTTTTGTTTCTTCCTTTTTAAGTAGAAAGATTATGAAGCAGCTTCTGCAAATGTTGTTGTAATATAGATATCTATGTGGGGGGATCTTAAAAGTTCTTGATCCAACACCCTTCTCAATATATAACTAAATAGAATCTATTTTTTATTTTATTTTCTAGTTTACTCTTTTTTTTCTCTATCCCCCACTCTTTCTCTATTTTTTCTATCCCCCACTCTTTCTCTCTCTTTTTTCTATCCCCCACTCTTTCTCTCTCTTTTTTCTATCCCCCACTCTTTCTCTCTCTTTTTTCTATCCCACGCTCTTTCTCTCTCTTTTTTCTATCCCACGCTCTTTCTCTCTCTTTTTTCTATCCCACGCTCTTTCTCTCTCTTTTTTCTATCCCACGCTCTTTCTCTCTCTTTTTTCTATCCCACGCTCTTTCTCTCTCTTTTTTCTATCCCACGCTCTTTCTCTCTCTTTTTTCTATCCCACGCTCTTTCTCTCTCTTTTTTCTATCCCACGCTCTTTCTCTCTCTTTTTTCTATCCCACGCTCTTTCTCTCTCTTTTTTCTATCCCACGCTCTTTCTCTCTCTTTTTTCTATCCCACGCTCTTTCTCTCTCTTTTTTCTATCCCACGCTCTTTCTCTCTCTTTTTTCTATCCCACGCTCTTTCTCTCTCTTTTTTCTATCCCACGCTCTTTCTCTCTCTTTTTTCTATCCCACGCTCTTCCTCTCTTTTTTTTCTATCCCACGCTCTTCCTCTCTTTTTTTTCTATCCCACACTCTTTCTCTCTTTTTTTTCTATCCCACACTCTTTCTCTCTTTTTTTTCTATCCCACACTCTTTCTCTCTTTTTTTTCTATCCCACACTCTTTCTCTCTTTTTTTTCTATCCCACACTCTTTCTCTCTTTTTTTTCTATCCCACACTCTTTCTCTCTCTTTCATTTTTTCTATCCCACACTCTTTCTCTCTCTTTCATTTTTTCTATCCCACACTCTTTCTCTCTTTCATTTTTTCTATCCCACACTCTTTCTCTCTTTTTTTTCTATCCCACACACTCTCTCTCTTTTTTTTCTATCCCACACACTCTCTCTCTTTTTTTTCTATCCCACACACTCTCTCTCTTTTTTTTCTATCTCACACTCTGTATATGTATAATATGTGTACATGTTTTTTTTATTTATGCTGTACTTATAAAATGTTGAGACACTGCTTTTTATGTTATCACCAATATCTTTTATCTTATATTCCAATATGGATATTAATACATTTTTATATTCCAGTATATTACAACATTTCGTAATATGAATTTTAATATAAACTGATTTAGAATTTTTCTTATGCTTTCTCTTGAAATAATTTTCCAGCTTTATTTAACTCCACAAAAATAATCTTTTCATATTGTATTTTTTAAGTTAGGTATTTGCACTAATGCTGCACTTATTAAAATATATTTCCAAATATTAATGTGATGTCATTGCTGCTGTTAATATTATATCCGAGTTGATATCTGAAAGTTTGATGAATTTGACCATAAAAAGGACGACCACCATTAATAAATGCAGTTGGTGTAACAATTCTGTAAACGTAACAAAAGAGTCTTTTACTACATTTGGTGTATGTGCTCTTTTTTTTCAAATTACTTGAAATTTTTGGTAGCAACTTGTGTAATGAAATTCTCTCGCTTAATTTTAATTCTTGTTTCTTAATAGTCTCCTTTTAAAATTTATTCTCTTTTTTTAGACTATCATTCCACCAACACGGTATGGTGTTAATCGGCAACGGACATTGTCAGAAAGCAGTAATGCAAGCACAGGAAGTGTAAAGAAAGCTCCATCACAATCATCAAAAAAAACAGAAGTGGCAAAACAGAAGCCAGTAAGTTTTAATTGTAGTATTCATCTCCGTGTAGCTTTTTATACATCTGATGTTGTCATATATATATATATATATATATATATATATATTAAGGCATTAAAAACAAGAAATTTTATATTGTAGGCCATGATAGATTTAAAACAAAAACACACACCAGTCGACTGGTTTCGTCCCCTCTCATCAGAACTGTTAACGGGGAACTAAAATTATGAGGAAAAGAAAAAGTCTGTTATGGATGACATGAAGGATTGGACAGGGAGAAATAAATTATTATAAAAAAATTCTCCCAACAAAGATGCTAGAAACGCAACACAGAAAGTCCACTCATTCATGTCATCCATAACGGACTTTTTCTTTTTCTTTTCCTCAAAATTTTAGTTCCCCATTAACAGTTCTGATGAGAGGGGACAAAACCGGTCGACTGGTGTGTGTGTTTTTTTTTTTTTTTAAATCTATCATGGCCTACAATATAAAATTTCTTGTTTTTAATGCCTTAATACACTTCTGTACAGTTTCAAACATATATATATATACACACACACACCAATGTCCATTGCTTTGTAATGCACAAAACATGTTACGCTATGTTTTTGTTAAAGTTTCGTAGTATAGGCTTGATACACCTTTCATATCTTGTATGTATATACCAAAAAATATGGGGGCGGTAGCACTTGTTAGGGTCCTAGCTAAGGGCTAATAGTAAACCCCCGAAATATAAAAAATATGGAAGTATAAAAATATATTTTTATAGTAAAAAATAACAGCAATACATTTTTAGATACAAAAAAAAAAAAATGTCCAACAATAGATTTTATCTTTTTGTTGAAGGCATACAATTGCACTCAAAATATTTAGATTTCAGCATTTAAATATTCCATAGAGTTTGATATGCTGCTAAATGAAATTAACCTGTTATATAGGAATAAAGTGTCGCTGCCTACACTTGGGTTTGAACACAGATTGTCAGAGAGCAAGCACAGTCAACCTCATCTTGAAATAATTAGGTCACGTGACGGGTAAAGGAAAAAAAAAATATATATATATATATATATATATATATATGGGAATTAGCAATGCCTGACTGAGTATAGTTTGAAGGTATTACTATTATTGTATCTGTGATATATAAAGTCTCTCCTACAAACAGGCATTACAAAACAACCAAAAATATGTTTATGGAAAATATCATAATTCATGTGTTACAGTGATAAAACAGACATTATTAAAAATCTTTTGTGCAGATTGCATTTTAACTATCATCTAAAAGTCCTGAAAAATATTTAAAAAAAAAAAATCAAAACAACTTTCCCTGTGTAAAGAGAAAATTTTGTTTGGGCTTAATGTCATCTGTTTATGAAAAAATATACTTGTCTCAATACGCTATTGAGACTTGTGTATTTTCTTTCTTCCTGCTTCCTTTTTTTTATATTTCACTCCAAGCAAGATGATAAAGCCACTAATATGCAAGTGTGTTAGAGAATATAAGGGTAAAAAAACTATTAGGAAGAGAGAACAATAAAAGAACAGGGATTAAGAAGACAATATAACAATTAACATTTCATTTAAATTTTTAAAGATCAAACTTGACTGGGAAGTAAGGAGTCAAGAGCTTGAGAAATGGAATTGAAGAAACTGCTAGAATAGAACTTGCAGTAACATCTAGCCATTTCAACTGTCAGGTCAGGACCAATAACATTGCTGCTGATTCTTTGGATTTTATCAAGAATCTCTGTCTGTCTATAAAAAAAACTCTATCAACCCTTAAGAAAAGTTCTGGTCAAAAACACTAAAATTCTATATAAATCACATTACCAGAAACATCTCGCTATAAGAGAGGTCCCGTATATCAAACATCTCTCTTCTACTATCAATCTCACCTTATTTAACAGTAGAAATGGTGTGTTAAAGTTTTTTATAAATAGAAAGATGCTCATGCAAATTCCAGGTGTGCTCAATACACAAAGGCTTGGAATGAACGCTCCTATTCAAAAATGGCACAAAAATAAAATGCAGCTTAAACAGTCAAAAACATGAAGGAAAAACAACCCCTCACCCTGAAAATGATTAAAGTGGCCAAAAGCATTTGGAACAATGAAAATTATGGAAAATTTCTATACTCCCTTACTCTACAAAATGGAAAAAAAATGTAAGGATGCTGGAAAAACTAAATAAAATATTAATTAAATCTTCCTTGCCTTCAGTATTTAGTGAAAGATGTTTAAAAGAACGGTTGCTTTACAAATATTCATTAATATATATATATATATATATATATATATATATATATATATATATATGTGAATTCAGCTATATATAAGGTTGGTGCAAAAATAATGTTGGTTTTTGACGTTAAAAATACGTCAAAAACCGACATTATTTTTGCACCAACCTAATATATTCTAAAATTCCCAGCACCCTTCATTCTTGCACATGTGTAGTTGTATCAACATAACAAATTTAGTCCGATGAAATCCTGAAGGATGAAACACATCACAAGTAAACTTTTTACACTTTGTCATGCAATTTCCCCTATATATATATATATATATATATATATATAGTAAGAACACCAAACCAGATGTGGCAGCAATATTCAAAGTAAGGATGAATGGTAGACACATAAAAATGTAACATAGATTCTGGCAACAAAATTTTTTTGCTTTTTTTTTTTTTTTTTTTTTCTCCTATTTTTGTACCAACTACTGATTGTGATTGTGTTTTTTTTTTCTTTTTAAGTTATGTACAGGTTTTCTACCTCCTAATATTATCTTCAATTTATACCTTACTCATTTTAACTCGGTGGACACCAGAAACATTACATATTGTAGCAGTGTTCACAGATATTTTTTTTTATAAAATACTTTACAACAAATTGCAATAATGTAAACATCTGTTTTGAAGAAGTTTTAATTTCAGGAAAATTGCATAAAGTTATTCATTAAAAAATACTTTTATATACTCAGATCAGGTTTATTGGGAAAATAAAAGCAATCTTTAAAATAATTTAAAGAAACAGGTTTACTCTCCTTGATCAAGGATTACTTTTTTTTTTTTTTTTTTTATCTAAAGTTATATTATGATGGCTATCAACTGACAAAAATTAAAACTCACCTTCCCAAAATAAAGTAAGCATCATGAATTAATTTAATGATTACTCAATCTAATTTTGAAAATGGAAAAAAATGCATGTTTGCAGCAGACAGTTGTTACATGTAACAACTGTCTGCTGAAAACATGTTAACTCATTTCAAAGGTCAAGTGGTTGTTGAGTCAGCTTTCATGTGATGAAAGCCCACTTAAATTTTACAGCTTCTCATGAGACAGCTGAAGTACGGATGACAAAAAGTGACAAGACCTCTCATTACCCACAATGCCATAGCATAATCCCAACATTAAAACCCCATTATATGATGGTCAACATCCTCGTATCATAATAAATAAGTCATTAACCCAATGAAAAATTGTTTAATTTATAATACCCAGCAATTTGGAAATTACAATAGAGTTTTGTTTTTAGAAAACCTTTGTAAAAAGAATTTTTGTTTTATATTTTACTTTGTATTAGATTTGTGCTTTCATAACTTTTAAGAGTGTATCTTTCTTGCTTTTTGTTGTTTAAAGAGAACAGTTCTCTGAAATTATATAGGATAGAGAAAGAAAAAACTATTTTTGAGATCTTCATATCAAAAGAGTAACATTGCATAGGTTGCTTCTTTGTTCAAACAAGTTTTTCTTTTCATATCCTTAAATTTACATTTCTTAAACAGTAATGATCTGACAATCACCAAAAGTTAAGCAACATTGAGCCTGGTCTGTACCTAGATAGATGACTCCTTAGGAATACCATATACTGTAAGCTTGGATGTGTGGGTAGTGTAATGGCTCGAAGTTGTTAATTTGAGAGCAGGGTTCCAATTCCAATTGGGTTTATTATATTCACTTATGTGGAAAAGGTTAATTGGTAAGACTTTTATCACAACAATTGTTATCTCCAAAAAAAAAAATAAAATAATTCTTGCAATCTAAAAACATTTTCCGTCTTCAAATAACCTGTAAAGTGTTGATAAGCCGTAGAAAATGAATGAATGAATCAAAAATCAAACATTTTTCTTTTTTCATTACATCAAATATTGTGTGATATTTGACAGTTTGAATGAAATTGTCAAATAAGTTTGGAAGCGTTTCACATTTTTATAGATCCTTGTTCAGAAAATTACCTTTATTAATTTCATATTACAAATATTTGAAATATTATCTCAAATGATCCATGAGGTTGAAGGATCTTCAGTGTTTTTCATAGAAATAGGTTTTTATAAAATGTCAGTTATAAAGGATTGTTAAAGAAAATATTAAATTTAAGTGACTTCAATGTAATTTCTATAAATACTTTACATTGATGATTATAATGTATTCATACACTCTTAGGGTGGGAGAAGACAAGCTTGTTTTTTTTTATTTTGTTTTTTAATTTTAAAATTTTTTTAATTTTTAAAATTTTTTTAATTTTTAAAATTTTTTTCTAAATTTTTAATTTTTGAAACATTTTAATTTTTTTTTAAACTTTTATTTTTAAAAATGTTTTTATTTTTAAAAATGTTTTTTATTTAAAACTAATTTTTTGTAATTATTCTATTAACTATAGGTGAAATATGCAGTAATATTGTACATACAGCAATGTATGCAGTATTTGTATGCAGAGTATGTTCATTGAATAAATGTTCTTTTGGGTCATTTGACATATAATTGTTTACAATGTGTTACATCCTTCTTAAATGTTTTCTCACAATTGGTCAGTGATCCTCAATTTGGTCATGATATGCACCCATATATTCCCTATGGGTTTACAAGCACTTAACTGAAGAACAACAGTCTAGAACTGTGGTTCCCACACTTTTTTTCTCTGAGATGCATTTTCAGAATGAAAATTTGTTTGGGCCTCACCAAATTTAAATGGATAAAAATTCCTGGTGAAAAGGTGCAAGCAGTCCTTTTGCAAAGAAGGTCAAGAGAGAGGGTTAAAGGGAGATAACTGCAGATTCGAAGTCAGGATTATCATTGATAACTCTCTCCTCCAATTTGAGGACCTTAGTTACGATATTCTCAATACTTGATATAATGCAAACATATTGCAAAGATAAAAATTGGACAATAATTATTTATAACTATTTATACTGGGACTCATGCATGCAAATACAAGTAATCCGAAATAATATTTAGAATTTTGAAATCATTTATTTTTGGCAATTGCTTCTAAATCTTTGATTGTTTTTCAATCATTCTGCCTCACCTGCTATACTCTTTGTGCTGCACTGTTTGGAAACCACTGGTATAAAAATTGTTTGTGTACTTATTTTTATCTATAATTTCAAATATGCTTCCACACAAACTTAGCATGTTTTATTGTCACATAGTTTGCCTCTATTCAATAAAACAATCCTGTTAGGTTTGTTAGATTCACTTACACATGAATACCCTTGGGGAAGGTATGAATTTCCTGCCCCCCAGCTATGAGTTAAATAGAACTTGTATCTGGAAAATCATTGTTATTCTCAGAAACTGTTAATTATAACAATCCAAAATAGTTTGGCTTTAAATAACCCAATAAGTTGTTGATAAGCAGTAAAAATAAATAAATCAATCAAAACATTAATTGAACAGAATATGATAAGTGCTTGGTTTATTTTTTTTTTCCTGCTCAGGAAATATATATAAGAGTGAACATAGAAATCAACACTGCATGATAACTGTCAGTTTCACATCTCAAGTGATCTTCAGACCATGATCTAATAGCATTTGCTATTGATTCTTATGTTCACACTGTTTATATCCAAAAACACTTTATCTTCTATATTGAGCTCCTTTCCCCCATCAATATAGAAAAGTTTTAAATTATATATATATATATATATATATATATATAATATATAAAATAAAAATCAGATTTGTAGTACGTCTGTTCATTTCAATAAGAAACATTTATTTGTAAGAGGCAGGCAAAAATCTTTTTGCTGTTCTTTTATCAGATGAATTCTTTCAATGTGATCTTAAATTTTAGGCTGACCAGAAAAGCTGGTGGAATATATTTTCCAACTTTGGTGGCCAACGGAAAAAAGACATGATACTGCCTGATGATAAAAATCCTTCTGTAAGTTCTGAATCTGTTTCATACTTTTCTATTCCACTTTGTAGGTTTGTTTTAAATTTAATATACTTCAGTAGGCAAGTGTGTGTTACTTATATAGATTCTTTTATAGTCACTAATGACCTTCACCAATTTTCCTTTTGTAATTGAATACACTTTATGTCAAAAGTTTATAAGCCACATTCAAAAGTTTATCTTATTAAAACAATGTAGTAGGGTGACTGAAATGTCTGAGGGGGGCAGAATACCACTTCAAATGTTAAGTTAGAGATGCCCATTATATGAAGAGAACTGATATAAAAGCTGTTCCATTGTTTCCTCTTACTACTTTTGAACAGTATGTCTAATACTTGCAAAATCCTCAGTCCCCCATCTTTTATAAAATTAATGTGGTTGGTGTATTTGCTGATAACATTCAAGAACAGGCTGGGCAATAATTTTCTGAATAGAACTCTGGCTTTTGATAGTTTTAAATAGTAATCAAGAAAGGAACTTGCTTGTCTGTGTTACACTTTCTTGCCGAGTTGTTATATTATCAAATTGTATTTCTAATTAAAAAAAAAATGTCACTGTGTACTAAATGAAGTGGGAAAAGGATTAGATTATTGCTGGAATTCTTGGTTAATTATTTTGTAAAATAACTTAAAAAAAGAAACAAACTATAAGACATCCTAACTTAATGTAGCCCTACATTCTCATGTGTAATAACAGATTACAATTTCTACCATGAGAGGCTTGGCTTATCCCTTAAAATCTTAGCAAAAGAAGACCTGGTGGGGAAAAAAATAAAAACAAGATCCTGTTTCCCTAAATATATTGAATTTACATTTTGAATTTCAGTCCTCTTCATATCATTTCATATCTGTGTTAACCCTTGACCCAACAAATCACCCTACACTGCTTGTATTAATGCATGCACATACATACACACACAGTTGGGAATTTTTCTGATTCAAATGTTTTAAGCAATCAAAAAGCTTTCTTTGTCATATCAATAACTGCTTCCAAATATGTTCTTAACTGTTATGATGATGTTGGAAATGCATTCTGGCTTTTGTGAAAAATGTTACTTGTAAAAGAATATGTTGAATAGACAGAGTGAGAGCTAACGTTTGTATTTATTTTTCAGTTTTATGTTTGTTAGACTTGTCAGCATGTTTTTATTTTACAAAAAAGTATTGTTCGTTTGCACAATAATTGTTATTGAAAAGCAGTGTTACCTGCGTAAATATACTAAGAAAGATTTGTATTCTGCTTTAGAATTAAAATGAATTGTTTCCCTCTAAATTCAGACAAAATGCTTTCATGTATATTGCTGTTCTTTAATAAGTCATAAGCTGGATATGGAGGCAAAATGCTTTCATGTATTTTGCTTATATTTAATAACAGCTCGATATGCAAGCAAAATGCTATTGTGTATTTTGCTGTTCCTAAATAACTGTCATAAGTTGGATGTGCAGACATAATAAGTTTTTATATACTAATAGGTGCCTATGAGACTGGTGGGTGGGGAACCTATATTTATTTATTTATTTATTTATTTATTTATATTTTTTTTAAAAAGAAATATTCAGCATACCTCCCACCAGCTTATATACACACTTCATTTATTAATATTGTACTTTTTCACCCTATAAATGATTTTCTGATCTCTTTTTATTAAGAACCATCTGTTTATTGCATATTGAGAAAAATCCCCCACTCCAATTATTATGCACCCCCCCACTCCCTGTATTAGGCATGTATGAGTAATTACTGTTTGCTACCATTTCAGATTGTATGGGATCCTGACAGACAAAGGTGGATCAACAGAGAAGAGGAGGATGAACCTGATACTCCTAATGTGCCTCCGCCTAAAGACATAGAACTGAAATGTAAGCTACTCCCTATTTTTTTTTTTTTTTTTTTTTTTTCTCACGTTATGTTTTTGGTATTTCTTTGTGCATTTATTGGTTTTTCAAAATAAATAAAAAAAAAAAAAAAAAATCATTTTCTTTGACTATGGCTTAAGCTTTGACAGCTGTGCAGAAATCCTTTGTTAATGATTGTTAATGACCTTGATGAAAATAATTTTATGGGAATGTAGATAAAAACATGCTTTTTATCTTGAGTCAGTCAACCAGCAGGATAGTATTTTTCATGACAGGTATGGCGTTGAATGTGACTTTTGGGAATTTTGATAAATATAACAACTCATTTTAGTTATAAGCCAATTGAGGGATATGGTTACAAAAACGAAATCTTTATTCGTTAGAGATTAATTTTTATAGTAGACAGCATTTTTGGTTAGTAATAACAGAAGCAACAATTAAAATGGATAACATGTGTGAGTCAAAGAGAAAATAATGACATAATCAAGATGTTGACATTCCTTACTATTTCAAATAAAAGGTTAAGAAGGAAACCCTCATTAGTACTGGAAAGAGTGATAACAGCTAGGAGACTTGAAAAACCTATTTTCCTGAAAAAATGGTTTTAAAACGGTTACATAAATTTCAATGGAAAGCAGTACTTGCTGCTTGTTCAATGAATGCCAAATGTTTCCTTGTAGGGAAACGGCTAATATTACCATTACCATTCCATTATCTCTATACATATAGCATTACATTCTTTGGATGAAGATTGACTTTAGATATGGTTGTTTGAATTTAATGTCACTTGTTCTATGATCATATTTTCCATTTTATAACCATTATATGATTAATCTCCTGCACAAAACTTTGCAAACCACTTATGACATGTTTGATTAAACACAGTACTTTATTTGCATTTATATCTCCCCTTCCCCATATATAGGGTGTGATGGGTGAATTGACACCATTTTATATTTTTAATTTTGTGCATGCATGTTGTTTGTTTTTGATTTTGTTGACTGCACACTATAGTAGGGTCAGTTGGGCACCGTCTGTGACAAAAAAGAACACCATGATGCAATTCATTCTGACAATAATTTGGAAATTGCAGGCAGTTTTGCTTGATATTTGCTCTGGAAGCTCCTATGCAAACATTTCAGAGTGTTTGGGTGTCAATCTGAGGACAGTGCAGAGGATTCGGAAAGAGTTGAATGAGCCTAATGGTGATTATGAAAGTACAGCAGCTCAAAAAACTCATTCTGATCGTTCTGATAAGAAAAACATTCCCAAATTTGTTGATGAGGGCCTCAGACAACACAGAGGCCTAAATCAAGTGCCTTGAGGAGTTAGTGCTGACCTAAGGCAAGAGGATGGTTGCTAGAAGACCCTATATCTGGCAACATGATGCTGCACCATACCACACAAGGAGGAGAACTCAGTCATGTCTGTCAGGCAACTTCTGCAACCACATCGCCCCTTACATCTGGCCACCTAAATCCACAGACTGCAACCCCCTTGATTATTATGTGTGGGGCGCAGTTGAGCAACAAAACTCTTTGTAATACCAAAGATGATCTGAAGGCAAGAATTATGGCAGCATTTACCAACTTAAACAAGGAGAGTGTCCAGAAGAGTTGCATGAGATTCCAAACTCATTTGGAGGCTGTGGTTGAAGCCAATGGCGATTTTATTGAATAAATTTACTCTTTAGTATTTCAAGATGTTTTTGTGTAATTTTGGTAAATATACCTGTTAAAATGAGATGTTGGTGTTATTTACATTTTTGCACAATTTAGACGACAATTTACTCATCGCACCCTATATATAATTCCATCAATAAGAACAATGATTAAAGTCCTTTTAAAATCTTCCTAAAAATCCATAATAGCCACTTGCATAATTTTTAAGGCCTTAAAAAAATTGTTTTAAGAGAAAAGTTTTATAAATTTCAACTGAAAGCAATACTAGCTGCTTGATCAATCCTTATTTTCCTTGTAGGGAAACAATTAATATTACCATTACTAATACTAAAGTTTTGTTTGTATAGTCTTAAACTGAGGTAGAAATAATGAAAGCATCTGCAGCGAATAGTCTTTGATTATTGATTTACTTTCTAATTTCATTAATTTTATGGGGTTGGTGCATTGCTGGTTATAAAATAAACAACAATTTCTCTTAATTTTGTATTATTAAAATATGCATGTCTTTATTTATTTTTTATTTTTTTATTTTAATTTTTTTTTTTTTTGGTCATCACTAAAAATATCCAAACCTTATCACTCAACTTGCCTTTCCTCTCTAACTGCCTCCATCTACCAAATACTAATTTCACATTCCTTTTCCTCAGCAACTCCTGCAGTGTCTGGACCCCCACCACCTAATGGCAACTTGTTCTCCCGACCTCGGGCAAGAGGTGAGTAGACGTGCTTCTTTAAATTATTTTAAAGGTTACTTTTAATTTACCCTTTGAAAAATATAGTTTTCAAAAGTAGAAAGATGACTATGACTCATAGACATTTTGAAATAAAGATTTGGTGATCAAAAGATTAACCTTAGGATGATGGCTTAGACCAAACAATTAACTACCTATTATATATATTCAAGATATGTTATCCTCTTTGGCTACACTCATTGCCTTCAACTGAATTGTCTTGTGCTTTGACCTGTGTTACACTGCATGAGACCTATCTGTTTTAGTTTCATTATCATTCTCCTGTGCCAGGTTTTTTTTTTTTTTTTTTTGCTTGTTTCCTATTTGAGGTCAATCTTAAGACAATTTTAGGTATAAAAATTACATACAGTTGTTTGTTAAACCAATTTATATACAACATGGCCAAAAATACTGGAGATCAAGTGGTTTTTACTCCTCCCTACCGCTTTGATCTTCAACCTATAGAACTCATGTGGGCTATCACAAAAGCTGAGGTTGGGAGAAAATACAATTCAAGCATCAAGTTCACTTATGTGTTTGCTAGATTAAAAGGAACACTTGAAAATATATTTAGTGAAACAATTAACCATTGTATACAAAAAAGCTATAAAATAGTTAACTTATATTATGAGGACATAAAAAACGAAGATGTATCTGAAGATATCTGATTCAGATCTCTCTACGACTAGTGATTTTGACTCTTCTGATTTTTAATTTGTTTCTATGATTTTAGTTATATGAATTGTTTTTATTTTTTATTAATTAATTTAAAATTTATGCATTAATTACTAATTTTTTTTTTAATTAACTATTTGTGCTCAGTTGTTCAGATTAATAGCTATTTGCTGATGTATTAAAATTTTGGAATAGTGCAATAATAAAAATTTAAATTTCATTTCTCTGATAGATGTTGTGATCTGTTAATAAACCGAGTTTTTATTCAATGTTATTTGTTGGACAAAAGTAAAAGAAAGCTACGAGAGCATTAATACTTTTAATGCTTGGTGAAAATTACTTTGTTTCTGTTCTTTTGTAAGTTTTATTTAATGTAAATTCGACCATTCTAACTGGTTTGTGACCATCTCTTATTTGAATCCGAAATACATGATGTCTCTTCCTTGTTCATTCACATCAAATAGTATATTTAAAGTTGAAATCTTCTGAAGATTTCTCTCATGATCAGATTTAAAATGGTCTTTGTGTGTGTACGTACATGAATGCAACTTTTCGTCATTGACCATTCAGAATGATAGTGTATAAAGGATATGGTGGGGTGTATCTGAAGGTGTGTTGGTGCCTGGGCTGCCCAGTTTTAATTGCTGACCTTTTGAGAGTGCAAGTTGATGTCATTGTTTTTGATGTTAGAATATATTTCCTTATGCTGTGCCTTTCAACTTGAGTGCCTTGAGCTTTTCTATGCATGTGTTAGCATAATGGAAAGAGGAGGATATTGGTCTCTCTTTTAATGTCTTCATTCCCACCCACCACCAGCAAACATTTGTTTCAGGACTGTTTCAGTGTGTGATTTTTACCTATTTTTGTGTGTATGCCCATATCTGTAAATGTTCTATGTGCATCTGTCAGACAGGGTCGCGAATGGAAAGAGAATTAATAGGATATTGGCATTTGTTTTTATATATATATATATATATATATATATATATATATATATATATATAAATCTCTGTTCAACCCTACCCAACCTCCATGCCATTTCCCATTCATTTTGGTTCCACTAACTGATTCACACCGCAGTGCCCGGAGTGAAAAGCTGAAAGCATATAGATTAGGGAGAAGAACTTTGTACTTTTATTGATTTTTCATTGGTTGGCTAGGCTTCTGTCTCTATCTCTGTGTGTGTGCTCTTGTCTTTGAAATTTGCAATTGATACAGGGTATGGTTAGGGTGATGGTTTTTGTTTGTTGAGTGGTTGTGTCTGCTGTCCAAGTCTCACCTAGTCATGAATGTTTCAAGGCTTAGTGATTCATATCTTTATTTAATGGTGATTCTATGCACTGATATCTTGTGATTAGTTGTGTCTTCCTTCTGGCTCTTGGGCCTAAAAAAAAACATGAAAAATTTTGTGCCTCTTTATAGGAGGCACAATTTACTGCTGTATCTGTTTGTAATTTGTCTGTGCATTGATATTATTACACATGTATGACTGTATGTGCATATATATATATATATGTTTTTTGGAATACTTGTATGTATGTTTTCTGCTTGTGTAGAGACAGATATCAACATATATTACTAAAAATGATTTTATATGATTAATTCTTCAAATCTTTTGATGATCTATTTCTCTTTCTCTCACTCACATTGTCCATTCTGAACAAAATTGTGTTTTATTCAATCTATTGGAAAATAATTTAGCCTGCCCTTGTGACTACCACTTGCAAAATGCTTCTGTCAAATTGAAATTAATCTCTTCTTTGTCAATGCACTTAATGTAAAAACTTTTCCATTAATTATATTGATTGAATATTATGCAGTAAAAATGTCATATCAGAATTCTGCTAATAATTATGTCAGGCTATGGACTTATTGATCCATTCTTGTATTAAGATTTAATTCTGAATAATTTCATTTCGATACAATTTTAGTAATATATCTGTTTTTGTTTGATACCTCATCTAATAACAAGACTTCTTTTCTGTTTGCACTGTTACAAAAGCTGCAAGAATAATTGACTGGATTTCACACTTTATTCATTTAATAGATTTTGTGGTATTTATGAAACTGTATGTTTGACATGTAGCATAAAAAAAGTATCAATTGCTGTTCTGTGAAAACGGGTTAAAATCAGATAAAAGTATTTGCATTCATCTCCATGTGACAGGCATTTTGATTTAAGGTTACATACTTGTAAAAGAGCATATAGTCTTGATTCCTTTCACAAAACTGACACATCTTGTATTCCCTAATTATGTTTTAGCATTTTATCATTGTATTGATACTTTTATTTTTATTATCCTTTCTGTAAAAGAAATGATTTCTGTGTTGTTTCTATGTGGAGCTTTTTATAATAATTCCTAATATTTTGTCTATTATTTTCTTTATATTATTTGAATTTAGTGCATGGAATTATTCTTGTCGGCTACTCTGATTCAATTTTCTAAACCTGTTGAGACATGTTTGCTCACTGGAGAATAGTTCTTTTTCTTTTCAGTATGAAAAGTAGAAAATATATTTTGAGAGAAAAATTGTTCAGTAAAATTGCTTTTGAAAGCATACAACTAATATTCTTGTCAGTACCATAGTAACAAAAGAAATTATAATTTTGTAATGAATAGTTGCAAATGTTAATTGTTTCTGTAAAGATATTTCCATATAAGGGAAAATGGTACAGCTGCTCTGTACTGAGAATGAACAGATTGGTTATGCTAAAATATCATTTGGTCTAATAAGTAGGCATACTAAATGGTTTTAGTAAATGGTCTAATAATTAGGGAAACTAAATGGTTTTAGTAAAGGATCTAATAAGTAGGTATACTAAATGGTTTTAGTAAATGGTCTAATAATTAGGGAAACTAAATGGTTTTAGTAAAGGGTCTAATAAGTGGGCATTCTAAATGGTTTTAGTAAAGGGTCTAATAAGTAGGTATACTAAATGGTTTTAGTAAATGGTCTAATAAGTAGGGATACTAAATGGTTTTGCTATGCATATCAAACTCCCTTCTACTTTTATATATACTGCCTCTCTGAAATTATTATGCAACTGACATAAACCTCAAAAACTTGAATTTGCTTTGAACAATTTTTGTGAAATTTTAAGTGATTAATTCAGATGTTAGAACAAAGCCCGAGTTAAAAATTTTTGGTAGTTTCTTAAAGTTATTGGAATTATTATAAAAACTGCAGTCGTTATTATGCAGATTAAACTAATATTAGTTTAAAGCCTCTAAAATCTTATAAAACCTTTTTTTTCTTTTTATCTATAATATATGTTGAAACCTGGATAATGGGATGGATCTAAGAAATGTTGAAAAACAATATAATTAAGTTATTGTGTTGAGGGAATGTTCACATTGGAAATATCAAAGGAGTTTTGCTGAGATCATTGAAAGATAAAGAGAGAAGTTGAAAATATAACTAAGTGGAGAATGAGAAGCAAAAGAAAAGGCTTTAAGAACTTGTCTTCTCAAGGGGAGTGTAAACTAAAAGGAATTATAGTGACACAAAACTAGTTTTCAGAGAAGCAAGTAAATGGAAGGGATTTTCACAGCTGTGAGGTGCAAGAAAAGAAACTGTTGGACTAGAAGTGGGGGTTACATTTAACTATACCAACAGGAAAATGGTTGGCACCTAGATGCCAATTTAGTAGCATGCTTAAATTCATGTAGTTGAGGCACCAGGATAAAAGCTTGTCAGAGCAGTTTCCATGAAAATATTCTGTGAGAAAGTGACTGAAATCAAGATGCTAAGTCAGGATTGATTATATTACAGATCCTTCTTTGGATTTTGTCAAGAACCTTGAGATGCATAGCAGGAGCACCAGACTAGATATGGCAACAGTATTCAATGCATGAATGAATGGTAGATTTGTAAATATACAAGATGGACTGTGATGAGTATAATTTTCTGTCATGAAACAGTGACCCAACTTTCTTTGCTGTAGATGCAGCTATTGATTCAATGTAGTCATTCTACTTCACGGCAGTTGAAAATGTGAAGAGGCCAAGAAGGCACAGTGTGTCGTACTCCAGGAGTAAAATTTCCTTTTCTTCTTTTTTCCCTTTTCTTCTTTTTTCCCTTTTCTTCTTTTTTCCCTTTTCTTCTTTTTTCCCTTTTCTTCTTTTTTCCCTTTTCTTCTTTTTTCTTTTCCTTTCTAAAAACAAAAAAGTCACAAGTAAAAGTCCACTTTTAAAATATGCTTACATTATATCCATACATATTTATCATAGATTATATCAAATTTAGACATTTATATGTACACATGCTTTTGATGAACTTGGCAACAGACAATATATGTCTTGTTGCTGGAGCTTAAAGTACTGATAAAGAAATATTGAAAAGTGTGTGTTAGGGTGGATGTGTGCATGTGGATCTTTGATGCTTTTCATTATAGACTAAGTCAAGAAATATGAATAAAGAGGGGGCACAACCCACAATTTTTATTTTGATCCCTAGCATCAAAACACTCCCGTCCCCTCTCCAGAAGTCTTGGTATGGTTGACACGATTCTACTGTTAGCATGTCTAGTAGGGATAAGTGTTGAGGAAAGAACCCAACCCCACTCCACAAGGAGCTGTCCCTTGCTAGTTTGTTATTAACTCTCAATTGATGGGCGGAGATGACCACTCTACTGTAGGATGGCCCGTAATTGCCCTCTCCCCACGTCTCTCTCAACTTTTTTTTTTTTTTTTTTAAATGAGGAATGTTGGTTGTTTTTACCCACCATTAAACATTTTTCTTCTCTCTTCACCCTGTTTTCTTTCCTTTTTTTTTTTTTTTTTTGTTCTGCAGAAAGTGGGATGGAGTGAGCCTCTAAATAAAACAGGGTCATGTTATGTAATTTCACTGCATCCATGACTACGCACCCTTTCTTAACCAAGTAATTTTTTTACAGTTTTATGTGCAGATCTGTACCAAATGCACATCCCACCACTCTACCCACACACACTTTTTTTTTTTTTTTTTTTTTTTTAGTGCAGCAGTACTATTCAGCTGATTCTCAAGATGAACAATGATAGCAAATCTTGAACAGCTTAGTCGTCTGTTGGTGCTCAACTATTTTGATGACAGCACTTTTGACTTCTCAGAAGAGAAAAGTTGCTTAAAGCAAAATCTCTAACCTTTGAATAATAATAAGTGGTTTGCTATAATTTATCTGTTAAAAAAAAAAATAACAAAAAAGTTGCAATGGCATTGGAGAGAGTTCAGGGTTTATTAATTTCTGCTAAGATTTCTGGAATGTCTTCTGGAAATCATACCTAAAGAGTCTATTTACATTATTCACTATGGTTCACTCTTCACAGCTTCCTTTTCTTTTAATATCTGAAAACTGTGCATTGTCCTGTTTATTCTTAGGAATGATAGGGGAGTGGTTTCCTATTTTTTTTTACATAGTTTTGAATTTAGAGTCATCATATATAATTACATTCCTAAATTATATCCTTAAATATAATACACACACACACACACACACATATATATATATATTTAAATTTTTTTGTGTATGTGTAACAATTGAGGGGCAGTATGCAAAAGACCCCATTCATGTCCACACACAAAAAGCTAACTACAAAGTAAACTCTTTCTTTCCCTCTCACTTTGCACAAGTTGGTGAGGGAGGGTGCGGGGAACTACATTCACAATAAGAACTAAATTGTATTGAACCTTGACACTCAGAATTTTGACATTTAACAAAAACTTGAGTAGAAGGATGAACAGCTTTATGTTATTGTGCTTTGGGAACTTTTGCAGTAAAAAGATTTTGTTTGTAACTGTGTAATATTTATGAGGATAAAATACGGATATCTTTCTTGAGGTGTTTACAAATTGTATACTGTTCAATTATTAACATTAACGATGAACTATTTTAAATTACAAAATTTTACATGGATTAAACAAAAATTACTTACAAGATAATACATATTACTTACAATACATTCCTTCTTGTTATCAATTTTGATGGTACAGTTACACTAGTGTGTGTGTGTATATATACATACATATATATATATATATATATATATATATATATATATATATACTCTTAAGGTGTGCTATATTTATGGGATAAAGTGCTCAATATCAGATAGAGCGTGTGTAAATATAAAACTGAACATTGAAGTCAACATTTAGAGGCGACAGTCTGTTTCATGCTAGACACAATCGTCAGGTGACCTGACGATTGTGTCTAGCATGAAATAGCCTGTCGCCTCTAAGTGTTGACTTCAATGTTCATTTATATATATAAGCTAGTCAAGAACTGATTAAATTTATTGTCAGAAAGTTAACCAACAAGAAAGAAAATTAATATTATCTTAAAAATAGAAATGTATTTCTAAAAGAAAAATAAATTAAAGATTATTATTAGTTTGGGATTAGTATATTTCTGATGATAAAAAAAAAAACAAAAAAAAAAAACGTTTTAGTCTGCCGACTGTGAAAAAAAGCATTTATTTCACACACAGTTTGAAAATTAATCGCTTGTCAATGCACTTAACCCAAACACTTTTCCATTAATCACATTATTTATTTATTTTTAATTATTACCCCCCAAGAAGGGTGATAGTGTCATTAAGTGAAAGAGAATGAAAAGACTTTAAAAGGAACTGGAAACAAGGAATAAACCTCTACTCCTGTTTAAAAGACCAGGGAGGAGTGTCAATCGGACGATAGGTGAACCTAGGAAATATTATAGTGAAAATGTCATATTAGAATTCCACGAATAATTATGTCAGGCTATGGACTTATTGATTCATTCTTGTATTAAGATTTAATTCTGAATAATTTCATTTCGATACAATTTTAGTGATATATCTGTTTTTGTTTGATATCTCATCTAATAACAAGACTTCTTTTCTGTTTGCACTTTTGTATTCCCTAATTATGTTTTAGCATTTTATCATTGTATTGTTGATACTTTTATTTTTATTATCCTTTCTGTAAAAGAAATGATTTCTGTGTTGTTTCTATGTGGAGCTTTTTATAATAATTCCTAATATTTTGTCTTTTATTTTCTTTATATTATTGGCCACGATACCTGCTCAAAATCCATCTTAAAAATTTAGGATGTGGAATTAGTAAATATAAAACTCTTCAAATACCTTGGTATTTATGACAAATTTAGTATATGAAATAAAGAAATTGAACATAGAATAGGCTGTGCTAGGTGTGCCTCGTCACATGTCATGCATGACACCAAACTGATTTAGAAATATCTAAACTATCAGCTGTGTACAACCACTTTCTCAGATGGTTAAAATGACTTCAAGTGAATGAAAGCTGTAGGTCTTAAGGAAGACCATCCTTCTTTGAATCATGTGGACTGGTGCTACAGGATCACAAAGAACTATCAAATAACAGAAATCACATCACTTGAAGACTGAAACAACTAAATTGGATTAGCACATGTAACTCAATGGGGAAAATAGTGATATAATCAAGATGCAAATGTTCAGAAGGAATGCCCCCCCCTCCCCAATGAATATTTAGAAAGTGATAATAGTTGACTTGAAAAACCTATATTCCTGAAAAATTGTTTTATTAGAAAGATTTTATAAATTTCAACCAGTAGTAGCACTGGCTGCTTGGTCAATGAATGCTGATTTTTTTTTTTTTTTTTTTTTTTTTTTTCCTTCCTTAAGGAAACTGCTAATATTTTTACCATTCATACTTTTTTTTTTAATCAATGCATTTATATACTTGTAAACAATTGACCATTCCAAACAAAGTAGTACATTACATCTTTTAGATTAAAACTTCTCATGGTAATTAGAGGCTGACAGAATGTGGTCTGGGGGGAGATGGCAGAGGGAAGGAACTTGTTAAGAGCTGCAAGGGATAGGAGGAGGTGGAGAGCCATGATCACCTATGTCTTGAAAGGACATGGCACATAAAAAGAAATGCCAATATGAGAAACAAACATATCTGAATGACCACAGCATGGCCAATTGAGAAAATATAATGATTAAGCAGACAGGCTAAATCTCAGCGCTTATGAAGATGTATGAAAGGGAAAGGCTGTATGCATATTAAATAGCAATCTGAACTTTGTCTATCTCTGTCTGTGTGCATATATTTTATTGTTAGACACAAATATTTAAGTAAATGCTCAGTTTATAATAAACAGTATTAACAACATTTATTGGCCTGAATGTCTGAGAAATCTCATAAAATATGTGTCCTCTGATAGGAATTGAACCTGTACCCTACACAGAACCATCGTATAGCCTGACGTGCTATGCCAGTTTAGCTACAAAGGAAGTGTCTGGTTAGCAAGGTCGATTTACTGCATTTAAACTACAAATTTCCCACGATTTCCCTCAGACTTTCATATCTGCTTGAAGTGTATCTTGTAAACAAATGATATCATATATTATGAAATGGACGAAGTCCGATTATTTTAATATATCTTGTTATTATATATTTTATTGTCATTGTTTATTGTTGTAAGTTATTAATATATTTTATTGTTATACATTATTTATATAAGTAAATGCTCTGTTTATAATAAACAGTATTAACATTTACCAGTCTGAATGTCTGAGAAATCTCATAGAAAATATGACGGTTCTGTGTAGGATACAGGTTCAATTCCTGTCGGAGTATACACACACACACACACACACACACACACACACTATATATATATATATATATATAGCAAATATTCTTTAAGGCAGATATTATTAAAGACAACATAGTTTGTGTTGATTAATTTCAATGAGAGACTTTTTGAAATTATGAATAATGCTTCTTGGACAAGGAGGAAATTCTGTAAGAAAATTGGCAGAAAAGTACTGATGAGAAAGTCAAAAACTTGGATACTATTTCTTGATCATTTTCTTCCAAGATGATCTTTGGATAATTTCTGATGGAATTTCCTCCTTGTCTAAGCAGGATTATTCATATTTTAGAAAAGCCCATCATTCAAAATGACAAAATATTTGTTGTCTTTAATAAAAAATGGGGGGAAATAAATATTCATGCACCATGAAATTTTTTAATTGACATATGTAAAAAAAAACTTAAAATCCAGACAATATTTCTACACCATTGCATAATGCTGCAATATGCAAAAAAACAATTAGAAAACTTTGTTATAAATAAAATTATGTGTTACTTATAAAATTTCAAAGCCAAAAAAAGTATTCATAGAAAATATGTCTTTAATATCAAAAGGCTTAAGTTAACTTTATTTACATAATTCTTTGTAAGATTTTGCTAGATTCTTCCAATTATCGTATTACTGGAACAATCTAGAACATTCCACAATTCATTTCTTATTTAAGGTTATTTCTGCACACAAATTATACACAATAATTATCATCATATTGAAAGAAAGGCAAAAGCTATATGAAAATAGCAGATATCCTGAATATACTATTTACTACTATTAGTTCCATTATTGCTAAGTATAAAAGGATGAAGACTGTTGAGAACTAAATGAGATCTGGTTCACCACAGAAGATTTCTCCCAGATCAATGAGAAGAATTCAGTGCAAAATTCAAGAAAATCCAATGACTATTCAGGAGAGAAATACAGAAAGAATTAAAAGCATCAAGTATTATTGTTACAAAGCAAACAATAAGAAATGAACTTCATAGAAATCAACTAAGATCATGTTCTCCAAGAAAAACTCCACCACTATTGAAAAAACAGAGAAACATTTGTGAGCATAAGAATAAACCTGAATCATTTTGGGAAGTGTTTTTTGGGCAGATGAAGCAAAAATTGAACTATTCAAGGACTCACATTTAAAGAAAAGATGGCACAGCTTTAGCACCAAAGAACACAATCCCAACAGCGAAATTTGGTGGTGGCAATATCATGGTTTAGGAATGTTTTTTCTGCTAATGGTATGGATAATTTAGAGATAATAGATGGTAGAATGAATTCAAAAATATACCAAAATGTTTTAGACTCTAATTTGTTTGGGTCAGTAGTAAAGCTTGGACTCCCAAATGAATGGGTTTTGTAAGAAGATAATGACCCTATACATACGGCTAAACCTACAAAAAAATGGCTTAATGAAAACAATATCAATACATTTGAATGGTCATCACAGTCTCCAGTCTCGTGGCATTTATTAAAAATTCAAGTTAATAAAGGAGTTCTGAAAAACATCCTGGACCTGAAGAGAACATGCAAAAGAGAATGGAATAAAATATCAACAGAAACTTGCAAATCATTGATTAAAAGCTACAGAAAGTGATTGGTTGCTGTTGATTTGAGTAAGAGATATGCTACAAAGTATAGGTATTATAATTTTGTAAGAATACTATTTTCGCTTCTAATTTTTTTTTTTTAATTTCATATAATTTCATTTGATATAACAAATTTTTCTGAATTTTTTTGCATATTGCTGCAAATCTGTTAAATAAAAAAATTCATGGTGTACAAATATTTCTCCCCCTGCCACTCTCTGTGTGTGTGTGTATATATATATATATATATATATATATATATATATATATATATATATATATAGAGAGAGAGAGAGAGATAATACATCTTGCATGTGATGCATTTCATACTTTATGAATTAATTAGATTAGTGATGTTTATGTTAATGCAACTACACATGCACATAAACTATCTACCCACCAACTCCATCACAGCTACAATTGAGAAGAATTTATCTAAGATTAACATAAAACTTGTTACTATTTCTAAAACAATAAAAGACTTAATACGAAACAAAATAAAACTTGAGGGAGGAATTTACTTTATCACCTTTAATAATTGCTGCATTATGCCCATGGTATATAAAAATTGTTGGAATATAAAATTCTATGTTGAATAAAAAGAAAAGAAAATTAATGGTGTATGAATATCCCCTCTCTGTGTCTATCTAATATAGTTTGTGGGATTTTATGTTTCATTCTATGCATGTGAATATGTAAATGTATATTTGGACACATCTTTGTTTGGTGCACTACAACTTGTCATATGCCTAAAACATGATCAAAATACAGCAGGGTTCAACATTCAAAACTATTCCCTTTCTCCTCTTTTTTTAGTACACCATTATATGCATTGGAAGGGTTAATGGCTGTTGTCATGGAAACATTTCTCTGTGGAATGCAAATTGCATGTCTTGAGAGCTCCTTTGAGCTGAATAATAATATTAATAGTAGTGGTAGAGTGTAGGTAGGCTGGTAATAAGGAGTAGACTTGTTGATGACAAAGGTCATATTGTTCTTGTTTTATAAGTTAGGAATGTGTTCCTTTTTTTTTTTTTTTTTTTTTTTCTTTTGTTCCCATATTTGACATTCATTATGCACTGTTGTTTTTTTCTGTGATTGGCTGTAATTCAATTTGTTGCCTGACAATAAGATTTCTCAAGCTAATGAAAAGTTGTTGGTAAGGTGAAGAAACAAGTTACTTTTGGGTCATGGTATCATAATATTAAATTTGGTTCACCCAATTGGATATGATTTAGCATGTTCATCTACTTGTCTATCATAATTTACTCGTCTATCCCCTTGTCCCAGTCTCTGTCAGAGATGGGTGTTGTCTTATCATTAACTGTTGATATTGTGGATCAAATGGCAACGTAATATCTAACTGTAAAAAAAAAAAAAAATTTATCTTTCTTTGTTACTAGTAATCAGTAGGTTTTATGCACTTACAAGCTGAAATATCCAGCTAATAGGTCCTGTCTTGGTTTAAAGCTGGTCATAATGACAAACAATTTTCCTTTGTAATGATGGTAATACTATCAGTACCAAGATGATACAAAATGTATAAGAAGGGTCTATTTAACCATCTCTGGTGTTAGTAAAAGTAATTGTCATTATTCACATGTATCAAGGTTCATTTTCAATTATGCAAGTTATGGGTATGAATAGTATTTTTTTTTTTTCTTTCTTTTTTACTTAGTAGTCAGTATCCTAAATAAATTTCCAATGAAAAAATACCATGGAAATATAATTGGGAAGACAAAAACTTTTGTCAAGTTATTTTTCCTAAGCACATAAATATTTTTGTTTAGACATTAATAATGGGAGAAATTATAGTCTTACACTGAGCAGTTTCAAAAAGTAATTAGTACGATAAAATGTTTCTAAATAATAGAAAAAAGTTAGTTCCCTTACTTCCTATGTGTAAAATATATTTGTTTTGTGTTAAAGTAATTCCTGTGTCCAATAAGTATGCATATAAAATTTGAGGGCTCTTTCAGAAAGCATTTAGTCATATACTTCTATATATATATATATATATATATATATATATATATAAGATGCAAAACAATTCTTAGTTGACTCATTTTATCCTCTGATAATGATAAAGACCCTCCTGTTTTTCCTCATCTTTTTATTCATTTTGTTCCTTCACAGATACACTCTATCTGAAAATAATTTGCACACACACACATACATACACACACACACACACATATATATATATATATATATATATATATATATAATAAATGATGTGAAGATTGCATTTGAGCATGAAATACGGTCAGCATTTGGTGTTGACCTCAGTGTTAACTTCTTAATGAAAATAAGAAAATTCAGTCAATTGCTGAAACCTCCTGATGAGTGAAACAGTCAGCTAAGTGACAAATATTTATATTAATCATATATATATATATATATATATATATATATATATATATATATATATATATAGTGCACAGTCAGTACTAGGAGTAATAACACAGTGCTCAGTGTAAAATGAAAGAGTGAAGATATATATTAAAAAGAATTATGCCATTGTTTCTTATTGCGTGTTGCTACTCTAAGTTTATGCGTGATTAGTACTTCATGAAACAAGGAAGAATGATGTAAGTTATTTTATATATATATATATATATATATATATATATATATATGTGTGTGTGTGTGTGTTATTTTTTAATTTATTTTGTTTAAATGTTATTTTTGATGGATACTCATATTCAAGTTGAAGCTCTGTTTTTTTTAATTAAACACTATTTTTTTATAAAACAGGATTTTCTATCCAACTACATCTACTGGCCTGAATATTCAAGAAATCTTGTCAGAAAAATATTCCGGCCAGTAAATATAGTTGGATAAAAGATACTGTTTTAAAGAAACATACTGTTTAATTAAAAAACTGAGCTTCTACTTGAATATGATTAGGCAAAGCAATAGTAATATAGCAAAAAGTTCACAAACTAAAATTGGCAATCACACAAGTTTGGACAGGCAAACGTAACATTTTTACTTTGAGACGAGACAGACCGGGACTGAGTAAGATGAAACTAAGAATTGACCTATTTTTTGGTTAGGAAAAAATGTCAGCATGCAAATGAGGAGGGGGAAAGTGTTTTGCAGTCATTCCCAGTATGGATCAAAACCAACAAACTCAGTTTTCAGTGAAATAAAATTGAGAAACTTCTTTTATTTTCAGGAGTTTAATATTTTCAGAAATTTGTTAGCCAAGGATGGTGAGCTCAATACTTAGTAGGACCACACGAATCAGCATAGTTAAGAACAGATTTAATATAAATATAAAATTTGTCACTTAGGTGATTGATGTTACCTTCAGCATCCTGACTCTAGAGTTTCATAGTCGGACCCTCCAGCAATCGCTCTGTCAACTCGTCAGGGGATATCAGAGGAGTTGTGATCAAATATAGGCCAGAGTCTGACAGAATAAAAAGCTAAAATACAAATAGGAAATGTTTATAGATTTAATATATTTCACATTTATTAAGAGTTTCTGATGATGAAGCTTTAATAAAAGTGAAACGTGTTAGATAAATGTTTCCTATATCTATATGTATATATGGAAGATGTTAGTGTTCTCCCTCAGAAGTAAATGAAGGAATCTCTTGTGAGTGATAAATGTGGCCATGTTTGCATTATTGACCAAAACCAATGTCATAGAATCACCAGTGTTTACCAATATATGATGTCCAACCTGATATTTCTTGCAGCCTCAAGTAACAAAGTGTGTAGGTCAGCCAGTTGACTTGAAATGGTTTTATAGATATCAGCATCTGGAATGCCAATCTGCTGCAGGAAAACTGACATGCAATAATATATGATATGACATTCAAGTCCCTTGGAGGTCTAATGTGCCATATGGGATGTCATCAGTGACAAGATATGCAAGTATGAGCAGAGTCTCATTTGGGATTGAGTCAATGCAGTAGTTTCACTTGATAACATGTTGACATATATATATATATATATATGTATGTATGTATGTATGTGTGTGTATATATATATATATATATATATATATATATATATATATATATAAGCAAATATATGGATATAGATCCGACAGTATGAAGAAAATATACGGAAAAAACAAACAAAAATCATTATATGCAATTAATTATAAACATATTAACATTAAAACAGCATAATTGCATATAAGGATTTTTGTTTGTTTTTTCCGTATATTTTCTTATATATATATATATATATATATATATATATATATGACAAAGTGAGAAAATGTTTACTTGTGATACGTTTCATCCTTCAGGACTCTATTGGACTAAATTTGTTATGTTGTGGTAGGCCTATACCTGCACACAATAGTGGTGGTGCTGGTAATTTTTTCCTCTTTTTTTTTTTTTTTTTTTTTCTTTTTTTTTTCTTTTCTTTTTTTTTTTCTTGCCGAGTTCATTTAGAGTCTTTTTCTTTCCATCACTTTTATTAGTAGGTAAGAAAAAGACTAAATGAATTCAGAAGGATAAAAAAAAAAAAAAAAATTCTAAAAATCCCAGCACCCTTCTGTTGTGTGCATGTGTAGTCTTACCAACATAACAAATTTAGTCTGATGAAGTCCTGATGGATGAAACATGTAACAAGTAAACCTTTTTCCACTTTGTCATTCAATTTCCCCAATACTGTTCTTGATATATAAAAGCATAGATTTTAAAAATTTAGATCAGCCAATCATACTATCTTGGTTTCAACCTTTTGGTCTCTTCAGGCATTTTGGGCCAGATGATTTCCTAATGCCTTATTTATAAATAAACACACAATGTGAAGTGTTATAGAAGCAGAGGAGAAAAGCAAGAGTGTTGAAATTGTATTGGAGAGAGATTAAATAAAATGTACATAATTTCATCCTGGTTAGTACAAACTGAAAAGGAACTTTTTAGTGTGTATGCATCATGTCATTATTTCCAATCTTTCATTTAGTAGATTTTTTGGTCTGGAAATGTTAGTAACTTTTCTTCCTGGCAGATTTTGCAGTTATCACTACACTTGCTGTAAGGTTTGGCTTTTTAAAATATTTTCTAGTTTACAATCAGTTCTTTTGTTACTTTTTCTTTTTCACATGGCTGGTTAGTCTGGTAGAATTCCTAAGGTTTTCTAGCTTGAATGACGACTTTAATTATACCATCTCTTTTTGAAGCTGCCTTCACTACACCCCACATATATTTTGCTCTGGCCATTTGTATCTTTTACTTCATTTTCATTGATTTATGAGCCTTTTTTCATCGTGATATGCTGCTTTTTTTACGTGACCTAACGGAGGTACCTACTATTAATGATCTTGTGCAATTCAGAATTTTTAGGGAAGTGTTTATTAAGCATTTGAAAAATATTTTTCCTATTTTACATTTGACCTTTAAATTAAAAGTGGGGTTAAACCAAATAATATTTTTTTCTTTTTCATGATTGAGCTACTTCCAAATGTTATTGTCGAGATAATATTCTTTGGCCAGACCTTTGCCTCAGCATTTCTGCCAAAAAGTCTTATTTTCATTTTGT
This sequence comes from Acanthosepion lycidas, assembly GCA_963932145.1. Classification (NCBI taxonomy): domain Eukaryota; kingdom Metazoa; phylum Mollusca; class Cephalopoda; order Sepiida; family Sepiidae; genus Acanthosepion; species Acanthosepion lycidas. Next base: position 24,316,795 of record OZ010598.1, read on the forward strand.
CTGACCAAAGAACATTTTCACAAAATGCTGATGGTTTGATACAATGCTCATTTGCAAAATTCAGTCTAGTAAGAACGTGTTTTCCCTTAAGAAGTTTTTTTTTTTCCTTTGGGGTCCTTGAAAAGATGCCATATTGACAAAGTGAACAACTAATTGTATCTGTACCCACTTTTACTCCACTTACCCTCCCTAAAGTTCTTTAAGCTTAACTCGCCAACTTTTCTTGCCAATAATCTTGCCATACATTCCGTTACCATTTCTAGGATGACCAGAGCTTTTTTTTGTTTGAATGGAATGACACATCTTTCAGTGACAAACTATCGTACCAATTGAACTCAATACCACATTTAACTGACTAGATATCTTCCTATAACTGAGTTCGTTTATATGAAGGTCAACAATACATTTACGGAGGTCTTGATCAATTATTTTGCTTTTCCCCATTTTGTCTTTGTTTAAAGGATGGTTGATAGAAAAAGAATAACTGAAAACTTTTAATCATTCCTAAAAGTAATCTGGAATGTTCTAAAAAAACAACAACCCCATTCTAAATTGGAACATTCTTGTAAAATTTGAAGACTTATAAATAAAATAATGTTGTGAATAAAAAAAAAAATGTGTTGTAAACTTTTGAGTTACTAAATATGTGTTTTTCTTTGTGGGATACTTTTTTGAAGTTTTTCAAAAAATCTGATTGTTTGACTGAGTACCTAGATATATGTTCTACGAACGGTAAAAATTTAATTAATATAACTGTATTAGAAATACCTAAAAAAAAAAAAAAACAAATTTTTGTAATGTGTTGTAAACTTTTACATGGCACTGTGCGGGTGAGTGGGTGTGTTGGTTGTGTGTATGTATATATATATATATATATATATATATATATATATATATATGTGTGTGTATGTGTAATAGCAGAAATGTGTGTGTATGTATGTGTGTGTATATATATATATATATATATATATATAATAGCAGAAATATTTCTTCTCCTGATGATGGCCATTTTGGCCTAAACTAGTTGAGGAATCTAAATGAAATAATAATAAAAAAAAAAAAAAAAGAATATTAATCTACAACCCAGTGTGTCTGAAGATTTTAATTTTTTAATATTTTTTTATTGTTCAAAATACACACACACACACACACACACAAACAAAGAAACCCCCCTAAAAACCCAAGAACTGAGTTCTCAAAAATGTATTGTTTTAATGAAGCAATTTGAGATGGTTATCTGAATACGAGTAACCAAAAAAAATCCCCCCCAAAATTCATGTCAGTGATACCTCCTCTTACCACTCATAATTTTCAAATGCTTTTCTTCTTTTTTTTTTTTTTTTTTTTTTTTTTAAAAACTCCCTCTAATGTACTCTTTACTGTTACTGGGAATTGCTTCCTGAATAGTTATTAATCTTTATAACTAACTTTTCAAAGATTATCATCTGTTACTGACAAATGTCTAATAATTGTGGCTAACATTTGGCTTAACATTGTGTTTCTTTTATATGCTTGTCTCAAGTATCTATTTATTACATTTACTATATATATTGATTTTTCTGTATTGCTGTCATTATTGGAGCTTTTTATTCTTCACCTCTTTGGAAACTTTCAATTAACCAGATTTACACTTATTTTTCTTTTTAAATAATGTTGATAATTTCACTAGTGTTACTTGTGAAATTAAAGAAAAAATAATTAACTTTCTCTTTGATGATTTCACTAGCAACTTTGCTAAATAAATTCACCTTAGTTGAGTTGCTTTCTTTGATTTTCCAAGAACTTTTATATATATATATATATATATATATATATATATTAGTTCATTGTTAATTCTTAGTGGATACTTGTATTTGAATAAACGGTCCATTTATTTATTAAACAGGATATTTATTTATTTTAATTTGCCAGAGTGACTCTTTTTATTTTATTTTATTTTATTATTTTTTTTATATATGTTTTCTTGAATATTTAGGCTGGTAAACAAAAATAAGTAAATATACATTTTAATAAATAAATGGAGCATCTATTCAAATATGAGTATCTACTAAAAAAAATAATGTTTAATAAAAATCAGTTGGATTAAGAAATAAAAATTCCATTCCTTTCTTTTTTATTTAATGGCTAGCCACTTGTATTTGAGAATACCTGTCTACTAGTGCATCTAGCTAATCCCTATTGCAGATACTTGCTCAGGTGCACTTTGTGTTTGTTCAACACCGACAGAGCCCAACTGTGGTTTATACTGCACTGCTGAGCAGACACTAGTTACAGTTTCTGGGAGAGAAGTGTGTTATCTAGCAGGATCAACAATCCGAACAAAACTAGCATGCTTAAACTCTCAGTCACGATGACTTGTGACTTTGGGCTAGCACAGCCATCGATGGCCCCCAAGGGTCCTGTCTACCCAATTTCACTCACAAGGGTTGGGTCAACCTGTAGTATGATTTTCAGGCACTTTCTGAAGGTGCCGCACACTCGTATTGCCTCCTCCAGAACGATAACATCAAGAAGTTATCTTCCTGACAAATTGACCATGGTGAGATTCAAACTTGGGTCTCATGGTCAAAAAGTGAATGCTTTAACCACATGCCCATAAAACACACATATATAATATATATATGCTAGAATGTGTCTCAAGCATTGGATGGCAACCTTCCTAGAGATGTTGTCTTGATAAAAAAAAAAACACTCTGTGTACTTGGACTACTATGAGTGTTTGAGTTGAACATCAGGAAGAGTATCTGTCCTTGTAAAACATGGCCTCAAATTATGACAAATCCTCTGTCAGGCAGGACCCACCTGGATTTGTCTCATAATAAAACACATTTTAACTGTATTGTACTTAGCACCAATGAAGTGGTGTCAAAAAGTGGGAAGAATAAATATGAATTTATGTTTAAAGGCATCAATAAAAAGTGAATGCAAATGTAACAGTCTCTGTTGGAATTTGAACTTGGTCTGCATATTTGATTTTTCATGATGATACCTCTTACGCCACTTGTACAATTGGCAATACCAAGTGAATTTAAAGTATGTTGAAATGCATGAAGTGCTTTTGTTAGTTATTTTTTTTTTATTATATTTTTTTCTTTTTTAAAGCATTTCATCCCAATCAAGGTGGGAGTGCCACTAGCACGCAAGGGATTACAGAGAGTGGGAGCAAGAGTAAAGAGGTGTGATTGAGGAAAGGATGAAGAGAAGGATGCGGAATAGATCAAGGCATCTAGAGATGTCAATTGACATTGTATTTGAATAGTTGGAGATTATAGCTTTCAGGGAAGCAAGTAAGAGGAAGGGAGTTCCACAGATTGGAAGTGCAAGTCATGAAGATATTGGAGAAGAGACTGTTCCATTTAACCATTGAAAGGGCAGGTCTGAGATGCCAACCTAGTAGCACGTTTAAATTCATGCAGTTTGGGAACTAGCAAAAGTAGCCCATTGGAGCAGTTACTGTGAAAGTATTTGTAGAAAAGACAGAGGGAAGCAACGGCACATGGACATTGATTTGTTATACAAATTCTGAGTTTATTATCACATGAGTAAATGTTTGCAATTACTATTTTTGTAATGTAAAATAGTTTTGAAGCTTCTATTATGCATATCTATGTATGCATATAGATTTGTTAATTTTGCTGACTAAATAAGTGGATGTGTTGTGTTTCAGGAGCTAGAAGCAAGTATGTTGATGTGATGAACCCAAATGCAACCTCCCAAGCAGTTCCTGAAAATCTCTTTAATGTTCTCCCACCAACCACAGGAGTGACCTCTATTCAAAATATCTTTGTACCTTCTGGTAAGTTTATTTTCTATTCTTTTTATTATTATTTAAATGGAGGCACGGTAGAGTAATGGATAGCGGCTTGGATTGAGAAACCGGAGAGCAGAGTTCGAATTCCAGTCGAATCCATTACATTCACTTACGTGCTAATACCCTTGAGAAAGGTATGAACCCTCTTCTTCTCCTCCAGCTATGGGTAAATAGCAGGACAGACCAGGTTCTATAGCCTTGGATGGCAACTGGTCTACTGCAGGGGCAAAAAATCTGCCTCATCAGTCATGTATTGAAAGAGACATGATTGCCTAAGCATATATCACGCATGGCACATAACTGACTGAAATGGAGTGTATCTTTGGGTTTTTCCTTTTTTTGGTCAGGTAATTTTTTTTAAATTAAAATTTTTTTTTTTTTTCAATTTAAAAAAAAATTTTTTTATAAATTTTATATTACTTTTAAATTTAAAAAAAATTTTTTTTTATGTTATTTTTTCAATTTTTAAAAATTTTTTAAAAAATATTTAATTTTTTATTTTTATATTTTTTTTTCAAATTTTAAAATTTAAAAAAAAATATTCATCTTTAGTCTGTGTATGTGTGTGTATATATATATATATATATATATATATATATATATTTATTTATTTAAAAAAATTTTTTTTCATCAGGTGATTGGAATTTTGAACTGAACCTTTTATTTCAAAATTCCAATCACCTGAAGAAGGCCAGAGTGTAAAACAACCAAAATGTTATGAATATGGCAATAAAGATGAGGACAATAATCTGAACAATATAAATAGTGTAAATAATTACAACACCTCATCTCAGAAATAGACACACACTCACATATATATATATATAATTGATAATAATAAAGTTACCTTGTTTATCTTTTTAAACTTTGAAGAAATTCTTTTAATTTTAGTGAGAGATATTTACTCCGAAGAAAAAGATATGTTAATAATAGCAGTTGTCAGTTTGTGCAATTAATCCTATTTCTTACATAGTTGGGACATGTTTTTGTCTCAGTGTTTAACTGGTTTTGTGTTTAAAAACACATTGGATTTAAATAATATTAGTAATTGAATGTCTCACAAACTCATTAATATCAGAAATACACAAAAAATGTTTTAAAGGATAAATGCTGATATTGTTAACTCGGAAAAGTCACAAATACAGTCTATATTTTATATGCAAATGTTTAATTTTCTTATTGCTGTGTTTATATATATATATATATATATATATATATATATATATATATATTCGTATATGAGACATTAAGCAAATTTGCATTCATGCTTTTTATATCATACACTTTCCTATCAGGTGTTATCTAATGTGGCTGATTACTTGTTTGGAGGAAGTGTAGTCTTGGTAAAATTCAAGATTGATTACTTGTTGGGGGTGGGGGATACTTTGTTTTGATAAAATTCAAGATCTGAAACTAACCATCAAATATTGTACTTTACTAAACAATGTTTAGTCTAATTTTAATTTTTGACAAAATCAATCATTCTGCAAAGGTCATTTGGTATATTCAGTGCCACACAAAATGTCTCTTATTGCAGGTTACATATTGCATCTGATGAACATGTGTGTTGGCTCTAGGATGCACCCATTAAAAAGAAAATCTCAAGCATGTGTAATGTTTCTTAAATATAATGCTTATAATTTAGAAAGAAGAAAAAGTTGGATTAAAAAAATTCCATTAATTGCTTACATATCAAATGTATTTATATGACACCATGAAGAGAGAAGAAGAAAAAATACAAAGCCTTTTTGACCTCATGTTTTTTAAACTTTAGTAAATTTAATTTTATTTACCAAAAGTAGTGCGTCCTCGGTATGATGATAAACAACATCTGCGTCCTGGGTAAGATTATAAACTATGTCCAACACAAGGTCTCGGATCAGGAGGTTTTGAGGAGCGTGAAACCACCTCTTAATTTGCTGGTGTTCCGAGTTCCACCCTGACCTGGGGTGGCAGTATCTGTTAGGGTCACAGCTATGGGTAAATAGTTAACCCACGCAAACTGGGGTCAAAACAAAATGAAAGTGTAAAAATAGATTTAAATACCAGAAATACTTAGTAAAAAAAAAAAAAAAAAAATTACTAGCAATAAAAATTTCATCATTAAATAACCCATTGAGGTTGATATACTGTAAAACAAATCAAACCACCTATAGATTTTTTGAGTAAATTTATAAAAAAAAAAAAATATTACTAACAATACATTTTTGAAGGAAAAAAAAGATTGCCAGCAATAAATATCTTGTCGGCATTAGATAACCCATTGAGGTTGATTTGCCATGAAACAAAACAAACCAAACCAAAAGTAACTTTGTATAGCATTTTCTAATTGCAACTAATATAAACATAGATGGTATTATATAAGGGTTCAAATATCCAAGATTGCTTTGACTTTAATAAATATATTTATCAAAATAAAATAGTCATAGATAAAAGTCATTTTGTATAACAATTTCTAATTGATCAACTCACACCTAGTTCACTTTGGTACAAATGCCCTTGTGAAAGGCACAAATCCATTCCTCTGTGGGTTCTCTTGCCTTGAGGGGTAGACAGTCGAGAAAGTTCTGAATTGAAAACCTTGAAGGAAACCACTTCCATGTCTTTCTTAAGAAGACATGGTAATTTACAGATAATAAAGAAATAAAATCTGAAAAACTAGGATTGCTTGCATCCTGAAGGGGCATGACATTTTAAAAATAAGTTAATAAATACTTTTATAAGGGTTTAAATATCCACGGTAGCAGTGAATTATTTAATAAAACTAAAGTAACGAACTAACAATTACTGGTTTCAGCACTCATCTTTGTGTAAATAATATCAGTATAATTATTACAATTGTAATTTTCATTATGCACCGTTGCCCCCCCCCCCAAAAAAAAACAAGAAATTTGGTACCATTTATTTGATTGCAGGAATTTTTGTTAAAGTTATTTGAAATAAAAGCAAAGGATAGAAATTTAGTAGATTAAAATATAACAAAAACACAAATGTTAAATGTGGTGTTCAAACTAAAGAACTTTGGAAAAATTTCTTGGCATTTTTTTCAGTCTCCAATTTGAATGTTCTTTCTTAAAGAATAAATATATATATATATATATATATATATATATATATATATATATATATGAAGAAAAATATACGGAAAAAACAAACAAAAATCCTTATATGCAATTATGCTGTTTTAATGTTAATATAATGTTAACGTCGGACGTTTCGGTCTAATAAACCATCTTCAGGACATATTCATAAAATATAATTAACATTATCAATTCAACATGACAAAGACGATGGACATAAGAACAGAAACGTCTGACTTTGACATTATATTAACATTAAAACAGCATAATTGCGTATAAGGATTTTTGTTTGTTTTTCCGTATATTTTTCTTCATACTGTCAGATCTATATCCATATATTTGCTTATATATATATATATATATATATATAAAATGTTATTTTGTGCTTAATTGTTGCTTTTTCTGTTTATTCAAGGTACCAACCCTTCAAGTGAGACAACATCTTCAATGACTACAAATGGACAAAATGAAAATGACTCTGTATCCCCTGGGTACAACCATGTAACTGAGCCATCAGCAGGGGAGGTTAGTTGAAGTATTAATACGACATTTTTGCAATTTGAGCACATTACTAAAATGTTATTTCTGAATGCATATGTGTTTTATGGCGTGTATATGATGACAAAAATAAATGTAAATGCTTCTTCCACTTGCTCAGGTGAATTACAATCACAGAATGGCTGTATGTTGTTTGCAGTTAACACTTCCTTGATTCTTTCACATCCTCAATTGTCTCAAATTTAGTCTGTACTCCAGACTGATATCTTAAAATTTTTTTGATACCTATATTTCATACTAGTTTAACATATATCCACCTTTAAATATATAGCACCTGGATAGGAACAACCTCTTGTGCGACAAGCAGTATGGGTTTCGATCAACCTGATCCACTGCTGATGTCCTAACTACCATTACACACAGAATTAGTGAGGCCCTTGAGGTTCAAATCTTGATATAGTTGATTTGCCAGGAAGGTGAATTCTTGATGTTAGGAGGCAATTTCAGTGTGCCTACTGTTGAAAAATTCCTGGAAACCATACCGTGAGTTAAGCCATGTGTGTGAAATTGGGTAGACAGAGCTATTAAAAACCTGGATGTGCTAGCACAAAGTTACAAGTCATCATGACTGAGAGTTTGAGTGGTGCTGGCTTTTTATGCACTATTGATCATGCCAGATGACGTACTCTCTCCCAGCAACTGTAACTAAGATTTGCTCACCATAGTTTCAGTATAAACCATGTGGGCTGGAGCTCTGTGGATGCTGAGCAAACAAATGTACCTGAGCAGGCATCTGCAACAGGGATTAGTTAGTCACTGTAGCAGACAAGTGTGCTCAGAAATGAGTACCTGGCCATTATCTAGCATATAAATTTAGATTTTTAATATAAAGCATCAACTGATACATTGGCATATATATTACTTTAGGACCTTTTATAAAATCTTTTACCATTTTTAATATCTTTGGGTTTAAAAAGGTTAAATTCATCAGCAAGCAGGGTTAGGATTCAAAGTTATTCACTCAGGATTGTCCCAAAGGACAAGAACTTAGTGGATTAAAGCTTTGATTTATGAATTTGGTGACAGTAATTGTGAGTTCAACCCCTGGTCTATGCAGTGTGTACTTGATCTCAATGGAAACAGAGTGAGCAATAACTGAGCAGTACTAAATAAGTACTAGACAAGATATCCCTAAGCATGGTCAGTGGAATAAGAACAATCTATTGCTGTAGATTAAATAAAAGGTCCAGTTTCAAATTCCCTGAAGGCTACTTGGATCGATAACCCCCTGATGAAGGCTGGGGGCGGGTACAATAGCTGAAATGGTGTGAAAATGACAACAAAAATGATAACAATAGCCTACATGTAAATAATATAAATTAAGCTTTTATCTCTGAAAGTCGACAATATAAACATTTCAGTGAGTTATTTTCAGATTTCATGTTCTTGTGCAAATGTCAATAATGACAAGATCATATCTTTGTTGATTTCTGTCTGAATTTCAATCTGATGTTTTGTATATTTTTCAGTTCCTTTCTGCTAATAAATCTGGGATTAAAGTTATTTTCTATGTAATTCTCCCACAAGTAACATTTGTTTTTGGAATGTAAACTACAATATAAACTACCATTCTAATTTTTGGGAAAAAAAAAACAATATAACATATGATATTTAAGCTATGAAATTTTCATTAGGTTTTTGCTTTTATCAAAAGTTATTAAGCTTTTATAACCTGTGTGTGAGTTTAGCTCTTTATGGCTCTTTCTGTTTCCTTTTCACTCCAAGCATTTTCATTTATATTCCAAATCTTAAGAATTCATTAAAAGCAATCTTTGTTTTGTTTTTTTTTGTTTTTTTTTGCATCAGATAAATTTTAATGTATTTTATTCTAAAAATAACAAGAAACTTTTATGACTAATGTAATAACTTTATTTTACTTTTAACTGTACTTTACAATTTCAAAGGTATCCAGATTTCATTATTGTTGAATGTGAAACATTTCTTTTTTGGTTAGTGTTCCAAGTGATGGTTCATCAAAATAACATCACTTCTTTTTTTATCACTAGGAATCAATCTTAATCTGTAAAATTCCAAAATATAACCACTTGTTGATACATTATCTTGGAGATTCTTGAGTAAATTTCACCATTTTGAAAACTGTCTGCATAACTACTGTAGAGGTAGCAGACCCTGCTTAAGTGGAATTGACAAAATTCTCAATAAGAGTTGTGGGGAAGGGAGAAGATCAGGGCAAAATAATACAAGCCAAAGTAAAGAAGCTATAAGACAGTAACCAAGTCAACTGTTCATTAAGTAGAAATAGTGTTCACACGAAAAAGGGATACAGTCAAGTACATTATTCACGCTATTGTCCTCATCTTTGTCGCCATATTTATTACAACACTTCGGCCGTTGTACGCTCCGGCCTCCTTTAGGTGGTTGGAATGTCGAACGTAACCCTTTATTTCGCTCACTGGGGCAGACAGTTCTAGATCCACGTGCCATGTATAATGGATGTCAGTTATCTCCTGCTAATTTCCATCTGAAAGTTCTCCACTGCCTTAACCAGGTATTGAACTCACACTCTTTGGATCCTGTCACTCAATCTAACCAACGCTTTTATCCACTGTGGCATGTGTCCTTGAGTCTGAATAATGTAAATAATGTACATAATACCTCATCTCAGAAATATAGACAGATACAGTCAAGTGGTTATAGCATTTTGACATGAAGACAAGAAAGAAAAAAAAATATGTGGATAAGACTGAGAATTGTCCATTTTTATTGGCTAGGAAGAAATTCCATCATGCATTTAGGATATGTCTATAAATTTGGAGGAGGAAGAGCATCTTTAGCAATCATTCCCAACATTGGAACCGACAACAACAAATCAGAAGTGAAAAGCAGTTAAATAGCTAGTTGTTCATATGAAAAGCATTTCGTCTCCTTTTAGATGTTAGTCTGTTGAATTGTTTTAGGTAATCAGATGCCAGAAATATGGGTTTAGTTCTAAAAATAAAAAGGATTTAAATTTTTTTTTTTTATCCAAGTGGGTGCAATCAAGAAAGGATTAAAAAAAATTGGTTGTTTGGTCAGAAATGCGTTAAGCCAATTTCAGCATATTCTTATATAAAACCAATAGGTTTATCATTTAAAAGGCTAATCACATAAATCTGCTGATCACTACATAGGATCTGAATTGTATTGGTTTTTCAAATTTTCATTTTTTTTTTTTTTTTTTTTAGTTGCTTGTTTCTTGAAAATATTCTATTTACTGCTGATCATGTTTCAATAAAGATGTCTTTTCCTTAAATGTTAGCAATTTCTCTTTTCTCTCTAACCCCCCCCATATGTTGATTTTATTGCCAGTTGCAAATAATCTTAGTTTATTAAACTTTGGTCATAAGGCTTAATTTATTCAAGTCTGTTTCTGAATAATTTTAATCCTTTCTCCATTGTAGATAAATCTCATTTCAAAATCCTATAGCACTTTTCAAGGTTATGAAAAAAAATATAAAAACTCACATTGAAAGATGTTAAACTCCTTAATTTCTAATCCTGACTATAGATGTTTTATAAAATATTTAAGCATTCTGTTACATTGTTAAGCAAGAATAAGTCCTTTCAAAATTTCTTATGCCTAGCAGCACAAATTTCATAAAATCAGTTGCAACAGCCAGACTTACAATTTTGCAAATTATTTCTGAACTAAATGTGGATTGTTTATGTCCGTCCTAAAAGAAAAAGGATTCTCTATTTGTTAGTGTGGGTTTTAACCTGATAGATAATATGAATTGTATGTAGACATATTTTTTATGCAAACTCATTCTAGATTTAGAGATAAAATCTGGTAAACTATGTATGCTTGACCCATTGTAGGTAGTTAGATTTTTTTTTTTTTTTATAGACTGTACAGTACATATTTTTTGTGCATTCAGTTCAGGAAGAGGGAGATGTTATTTGAAGCAAAAAAAAAAATATATGAAAAAAATAAAAAAGCATTTTTATGATTCCTGTATTACTTGATTTTAATTTATAAAAAGAAAAATATGTTTTAAAAAATTTGGGTTGGGGAGGAAAATATTTCTTAAGATATTATTTAACATTTAGCACTCTGCATAATTTATAGATATTCCTCTTTTACTGTATATGTAATCCCCTCAAAATATAGTGTTTTATATATTAGTTCTATATATTTGAAATTGCAATAACCTGGTTCTTAATTTCAATCAAGATTGTTTTAGGTGTTACCATAGAAGGATATGACTACACAACCAAGAAATTTAAATTCAACTTACATTGGCAGGACTAACATTTTGCTTGTCAAAAATAGTCACCTACAGAGTGCTAAAGGTTAAAACTGAAAGTATCTTGGTTATTTGTTCTGTTGGTTACAATAATCAAGCATTTATTCTACTTAATATTTTACTGATAGCTTTTTGTTTTTATTTTGCAAACAGAGAAAATATCTATTCCCTTTAATAAGTCAAATTCATTTTATTCTATAGTTTATATTTCTCAAATAGGAATTGTATTTCATAAACAGCTGCTTTGCTTCATTGTATATTTTACAAATACTATTCTCTGAGTAATGGATAAAAATACATAGTCAAGTTGATAATAATTCATAAAGCATAGATGCAGTCAAAAAAAACTGAAGAGACTATTTGCAAAATAAAACAGGCTAAAAATGAGTTTTTGAGAAATTTAAAAACCAGACATTGATGATTTCCAGTTGCTTGGTCTGCAACAACAGTTACAGTTGGGATGGAAAAGACAGTTTTGGCCTGCACTTAGTAGGGAACAAACTGTCCCTTGGGTAGTTCCAGTGCTGTCTATTCATTTTGCCAGACACATTTTGTGATGTCAAAATGGACAGAGTTGGTAGGAAGAAGAATCGGAAGGAAGAACTGAATTGTTAGTCCAACATGGCAGTTGTTGGCCCAAGTGTCATCTTCCCAGGCTGAACAACCAAAGCTCAGAAATAAAGCACCTAAATATATTGGAAACATGATTCAAGTTCTCATTTCTTGCCATAGTTGTTTTCATCATGGCAAGAGGTAAAGAATTAACAAATTTGCAAAAAGAACTGATTGTTAAGCTCTTGAAAGAAGATAAAAGTTATAGGAAAATCTCAGACAAACTGAATATTTCATTTACTACAATTAGTTCATTCATTGCAAGGTATAAAAAAAAACTCAAAACTGTTGAAAACCAAAGAACTTGTGCTCCATAGAAGATTTCTTCAAGATCTTTGAGGAAATTAATGTGTCAAATTAAACAAAAAGAAATCAAGTGTTGCAGGATGATTTGCTTTCATCAGGAATCTGTGTCACTAAAGGGACAATAAGCAATAAAATTAATAGGAACAATCTAAAATCACACTCCCTTTGGAAAACTCCACTTCTATTGAAAAGACACAGAGATGTCAGGCTGAAATTCGTTTGTGAACATAAGGATAAGGAAAAACCATATTGAGAAAGAGTATTATGGAGAGACGAAACCAAAATTCAGTTGTTTGGATGTAATTCTAGAAATCATGTATGGAGGAAAGATGGTGATACCTTCAGATGAAAGAACACAGTTACAACAGTAAAATTTGGTGGTGGCAGCATCATGGTTTGGGGATATTTTTCTGCAAAAGGTACTGACAACATATCAGTAATAGATGGTAGAATGAATGCCGCAGCATATCAAAATATTTAGTTGAAAACTTCCTCCTGATTGGATCTTCCTACAAGATAATGATCCTAAACACACTGCAAAATCTATGAAGAAATAGCTTGCTGAAAACAATGTAAATATCCTGAAATGGACAAGTCAGTCTTCAGATTTAAACCCAGTTGAGAATCTGTGGTGTTATTTGAAAATTCAAATCCAATCAAGAGCTCCAACATCCCAGATCTAAAGACTCTATGAGAAGAAGAATGGAACAAAATACCAATATTTGAAAATCACTGAAGAGGTTGGTAGCTGTAGAAGTGAATAATGGTTATTCTACAAAGTATTAAATGAAGATTATGTATTATTGTTTTTATTGTATGAATACTTTTTTCACCCATTAAAATGGATAAATGGGATTTATTTCTATTAAATTTTTTCTCTGCTTTCTATGCATATTTAGTTATTATGCATCTGTACAGTAAATTGTTGGAAATACAATAAATTAAAAATCTGTATGTGTATGAATATGTTTCTCCCCTACTATATATATATATATATATATATATATATATATATATAGTAAACCTGTTGGTTAGTTTTAAGAGCAATCAAAAACTTTTTCATGCTTTGAAAGTTAAGATTCCTGAAAATATATGGGGGTCTGTATTTTTCCCTTTTCTTTGCATCTTCAGTATGTTTATTGTTTACCCATTTTGAAATACTGTGTAAATTAAAATTTTAAAAATCCAGTGACATTAATAGTGGATGAAGTAATTTATTTCCTGTGTATGTAATGAGTGTTCATTTATTTGAAAACCTTGTAGTGGAAGGTGTAGATGAAATTATTTAGATCTTAGCTGCATGTTTTGCAAAAATCAGTTCATTTACTTACAGATTTGATAAAGTGGATTATTAAAAACAATTTATTGAATTCACCAGTAAAATATTGACTTAACATTCTCTTGATTATATTACGTATTTGGATTTGAACTTAAGACCATTTATGTCTTGTACATTGTCTTCATCTGCACTCCAAGATTATTTAGTCTTGCCTGTCCCGTTGATCCAATGCTGCAGACATTTGCTCTTAAGGAGTTGCAAATCTTATAAACAGTGAAATGACTGTTAAAGAGAAAAGCCCTTCATCTAAGCTTTCTAGTAAAGAACAAACCTATTAACTGTAGCAAAAATGTCCATCATCTGCAGTTGAGTTATGGAATTGCAAAGACAGAAATTGGAATGTTTGGCTTGTTACTCTTTCCAGATTCACTTTAATCAAATATGTATGTACCTATGAAACCTGGTGAAGTAATGGATAGTGGCTGAGATTGTGGAGTCGCAGAGCCTGATTCAAATTCCAGTCAATTTCATTACATTCACTTACTGCTAATATCCTCGGGAATGATATGAATCCATCTCTTCTCCCCCCATCTATGGGTAAATAGCAGGACAAACTGGGTCCTATAGCTTTGGTTGGTGATTAGTCTAGGAGAAGGAAAAATCTAAATTCAAAACCAGCCTGGAGAGAGTTGGGCTCCTTAAGGCTATCTTGTCCAAGACACATTACTGCTACTGCTCTACATATAGTGCCTCTATGACTCTAATGGTTTAGGGCGGCTGTCTCTAACCTTTTTGTGCCATAGACCGATGTTATGCAAGACAATTTTTCTATGGTTCTGGTGGTGATGGTAGCATGCCAGTCATGTGTGTAACAAAACACAAAAAATTTGACTTTGGTAGTCAATAAAATGGGAAAATTCTTCTTTTAACTTTTCTATATGGCCCAGTACCAAATGGTCTGTGGTCTGGTGGTTGGAGGCCGCTAGGTTAGGGGTACTCGTGATCCCTGAACAATAGTGTGTTTAAATTTCATAGTTGTGTTGTAATATCCTGCTATGACAACAGAAAATAGCTTTGATTAACAATAAAGATACCTCAATTGAGAGGCCTTGAAAAAGAATACAATGGCAAAGGAAGTACTATTAATAATGTAGAGTGCTAGAGGTTAATGATCTATTTACAAAAGATAGGAGATATAGGTTAAGTTTTTGTCCTTTAATTTGAAATTAATTTTTTAAATTGGCATTGTTCAACTTAGCACTGAACTTTTAGATCTATTTATTAGTAGTGTGCAGCTCAAAACACCTAACTAAGTGTTTTTCCAGCTACATTGATAGTTAATGACAATTTTAACTTCTGTAAATTTTCCTTTTTTTTTCTGTTCTAAATTGCCATTATAAATCCTAGTGTGGATGTGTAATTAGCAGGTTTGTTTTAATCAATTTACAAGCTTGGCATTCTTTGCAATCGTCTATCTCTGTGGTATTTGCTCTGCAATTACCAAATGTATTTTGTTCTAAGATTCTTTGTTTGGTTATTGCGTCAGGAATAATGTCTTGTTTTTTTTTTATTTTTTTTATTTTTATTTTAAATTGCCGTTTGATGATTCCATCATCTCTCTCTTTCTTCCAGGTTTCCTAACCTGCCAGTCAGATCTGTTTTTCTTTGGATGTCTAACAACCAATCACAGAATATTTCTAGGTAGTCTCATCAGGTACATCTTCACACATCTGCATTACATGCACAACACTCAGTGACATTTGCATCTTGGAGTTTGCATGTGCTCTGAGTTGGTTTTGCAGTGTTAAGCAACTCCTCCCCTCTCTTCTCATCTATCTCTACTCTCTCTCTCTCTCATTAGATGAATTTAGGCCTAGAACCAGAAATCAGAGAGTGAATTTGTCAAGTTTGTTACATTCTTCAATCTGCAAATATCCTTGGGGGAAAGGTATGAATACATCTTCTCTCCCTCCTGCTACAGGTTAAATAGTAGGGATTTTATTTGGAAAAATCATTATTTTCAAAAAAAAAAAAAAAAATTAATACAATATACACTTGTAAATAAAAAAAAAATATTCTTACAATCCAAAATGTTTTGACTTTAAATAATCCACAATGGGTTGATAAGCTGTAAAAAAAAAAAAAAAAAATTCTTCTTGCATGAATGAAGATAATTGAAGTCTTCAATTAGGCTTTTTATGGCTAACTAGGGTTGGTAATGTTATTCCTGATTACAAGTCTGTTCATTTCATTCAAATGTTTATCTACAGCTTTCTGTAGGTACATAAAATATGTTCTTTTGTTGAAACGGGTGCCTTCCATTGATTATGATATTAGTTCATGTTTAGTTGGGCATCAGATCAGTTGGGTCAAGCAGTTTCAGTGTGTCTTTTTAATTAATTTTCATTTCTAAGATTTCAGCATTACAATCAGGCCTAATTTTCAACCATTTTCTTTGGCATGTTACTCTAAAGACTAAAGAGAGACATGCTCATTTTAGACATTTTAAAAGAACCATTAAAAAAAAAAAAAAAAAGATTTCCCCAGCTTTCTGATAGGATTTTGCTTATTATAAGGACAAATTTCATGATCAACATTAATATATGTCATATATTAGCAGAAATATAGAAGCCAATGAATTGTTGTTAAATTTCATTTCAAATGATTTGGCATTACCAATTTATATATATATTATTATGTGATATTTTCCTTTTTTAGTTGTGGGTGTGTGGGTGGGTAGCTTTTGAGTCTTATCTCAATTTCTTTTGAAGTAACTGCAAATATTCATTTTATTCTATCTTTCTAGCCTTGAATTAAAATTCTGAATAGCGTGTGTATGTGTGCTTGCATGAATAAATAACCCCTTTAACATGCTTTTTCATTCCAGCATCACAAGTTTGTTCAGCTATATTAACATTTGGATGTCAGATCTTTCCATAATATTTATTATAGGTGTTGCACTATTTGAATGAATGAATTTTTTTTTTTATGATTGTGTCAATTTTTACCTCAAAACTCGACCGAGTAATTGATCAGTGAATTGAAGTTTTTTTTTCTTTTTGATATTCCACTATTTATTTATCTATTTATTTTGAGAACTTTTTATATCACATTTAAAAGAAAATTTTAAATAATCAATTTAATTATTTTTCTTTTAAGTTTTAAATAGTTTTTATATTGAAAGCTTAATTATTATACCCTGATATCCTTGGTCTAGTGTTCTTGTGATTTTCTAATAACATTTCAACCATTGTACCTTCCGACATCTGTTATATTTGCTAAGCTTTTGGGATTTCTGCCAGACATCTGAAAAATGCTAGAGGGTACAATGACTGAAACATTGTGACTGTAGCATCGAAGATAAAGACAATATTTTGAATATATTCATGCATGATAATGATATTTCCTTAGAAATTCTCAGGTGACTAAATACACCTGGTACACGAAAGAAGTCGGAGGGTACAAAAAGCTGAATTGGGATTATAAGACAGACACTAGTTTAAAGCTTATCAGTGAAGGAATAATTCCTTTTCTCACAAATTGGAAGGCTTCAATTTTGCAGTTAATGAATGCTGAATATTAACAGAATGAACCTTTCTGGAACTTTATTCTTGCATACATATAGATAACCTTTTTAATTTTTTTTTTTTTTTTAATTAACTTTTTATTATTGTTTTGAAATTTAATGAAAGCAGGAAAAATATTTTGCATTGAATGATATTTTACTTTTCTTCTGTGTGCTGCATTCATTTTTTTTTTTTTTTTTTTTCTGTTTTTGTTTGAAATTTTTTTTTTAATTTAAATTTTAAATGATTGTTGACTATTTGCTGTCCCTTCCTGCGCCTGTTCATCCATTTTGTCCATCCATCACATTTGTCACATGAATGCCCACTTGGTTCCCTTTCCAGCTGTCTAGGTCCAGCTCAATGAGCTCTCTCTCACAGGAAGTGCATCAGTTGACACGCAAACAGGTAACAGTTCCCCATCCTCCTCCAATATGCCTTCTTCATCTCCTCTTCCTACTCCTCCATGTCTCTCACTGTTTTAATGTTGTTCTAACCCATTGCCTAATTTTTTGCTACTGCTGCCGCCCTGTTGTTGTAACAGCACTTGTCAATTCACCACCTTTTTACTGTTTATTTAACTATAGAAGCCTTGTAATAATAGCCAAGAGTGGTAATCAATTGCTGGTGCTTTTAGTATATTGTGTATATGTCTTTGTGTGTTATCTGCCTACTGTTGTGTATCTGTAGACATTTCTGTTGTCTAATTGTTTTCATTATTTCTTTCTATATTAAATATTTGAAATAATGATTTAAATCCTATATTAACGACTTTAAGGAGCTTATCTGATTTTATGACTTAGCTCTTCAGAAAACATTGGTATAAATAAATATCTTTTTGTCTTTAGACATGAAAAGACCTATTTTATATATATAGTTTTAAGGTATGCTATATTCTTGAGTTAAAGTGAAGTGTTCAATATCAGAGATAGAGAGTATATAAATATAAAAATAGACATTGAGATCAACACTCAGTGGTAACAGTCTGTTTCATGCTTAAACATAATTGTCAGGTCATGAAACAGACTGTCACCACTTGGTGTTGACCTCAGTGTCCACTTATATAGCCAAAAAACTGCATCCGGACTGACAATTGTTCTCACTCATTAGCCCAAGAAAAATTCAAAACACATTCATTACTGCTCACCAAAATAACTGTTAGAATAATACAAAAGACTACCCACAATGCATCACTGACCTGTATATATATATAAATAGTCGAACGAAAACACAGTGCATATGGCTGACGATTACATTTAGCATGAAACAGATTGTTGCCTCTGGACATTGACGTCAGGATCCATCTCTTCTCCCCCAGCTATTTCTTAAATAATAGGCACACTGACCTCTCTAGCCATGGTTGGTAACCAGTCTATGAGAAGGCCAACACTGAATTCCAAATCATAGCAATTGTCCATGCTCTTTGACCCTCAGGAGCAATGAGGGTGGGAAGAAGCAAAATAAATAAATAAATAAATAATTGTTTTAGCCTCTTGGATTTAAAAAAAAAAAAAAATTTGTTAAAACCATTGAAGAAAATTTAAGTCATCTTAACCCATGTGTATTGGGGACTTTATGATTAAAATCAATATTGTAATTTATCTGGCTTTTTGTAAAGTACTGTTTTATACTTTCCAATAATCTTCAAGATACCATCTCTCTGCTCAGTTATCAGAATCAACAAAAAAGCAGTCTTGTTTGCAAGAAAATCCCCATAACTCATTGAATATGTTTAAAGGAAAGGTCTTGTTAACCTTAAAGAAAATTATATTATAATATTTAAATTTTGATATTTTAAAAAGAATTCTAGTTTTGACTCACCTGAACAATGCTTTTGATGCCTGTTACAGTTGCATAGGTGGGGGTAGTGCATAGATCTCTCCACATCCTGACAGTAAATTATTGTCCTGTATCCCTTGAAAGAGTATGAGAGACTGAATGAATCGATTGTTGCCTTATTGCTGGGGGTTTTAACTTTTGGGTTTGCATTTTTCATAATTTAAATTTGCTTTTGTTCCGCTGACAATATTTCATGCCAATTTGCTTCTACGTATAGACGAGAGTATGAACAGCCACTTGGGTTGTACTCAATATTAATGCTGAATCTAAGGAATTGGCCATAAGAAAGAAAGAAAGAAATATGTACATGTAAGAACCGTTTTCTATCTTGCATTAATTCTTGACCACTGACAATACCTTTCTTTCTTATTTTCAATATATAATATACTGATTGAGTTTTAAAAATTGGTCAAATAAATTTTAGGTTAAATTTTTATTTATTTTTTTTTTTTTTAAATCATTTCACCCCAAGCATAGTAATAAAGCCACTAAGACACAGGAGATTACTAAGTGTGAAGGAATATAAAAAGAAAAAGAAAAACATTATTCAGGAGAGAGAGAGAGAACAGTAAAAGAACAGAAATTAAGAAGACAGAAGAGAATGATTGACATTACATTTAAATTTTTGAAGATCAAACTTGACTGGAAAGCAAGAAGAGTTCCTCAAGTGAGAAGGGCGAGAAACGAAACTGTTAGAAATTGCAAACATTTGTTGTTTAATCATAAAGAATTCTTTGCTACGCCTCGTGGCTGGAAATATTTAGCTCATTAGTGCAGAAGGTAACCGAAGGAAAGTCATTGATCAGCAATAAGGAAACCTCATCAAACTTTGTTTAAATAAGCTTCATTTACAGTCAGCACTGAAATAAAATTTTATTTCTTTCCCGAGGAGGAGGAGCATAAGGATGTACTCTATCACCTTAGAGGGGACAATTTCTGGGATGGGAAGGGAGCACAGAGAGAATATTTTCCCTGGGGGGGTGCATAAGGATATACTGTATCACTTTAAAGGGAACATTTTCCAGGGATGGGGAGCATAGAGAAAATATTTTCCCGGGAGTGGGTAGTGTAAGCGTACACTGTCTCACCTTAGAAGGTACATTTTGACACATTTTCTGTCTTAACAAGAACAATCTATCACTGTAGATTAAATAAAGGGTTCAGTTAAAAAAAAAAAATCCTTGAAGGTTTACAGATACCTGAAGAAGATCTGAGGGCACAACAGCCGAAATGTTGTGATAAAAACAACAAAAATGAGGACATCAGTCCAAATATAAATAGTATGAATTTTGGCATAATTTTTAAATAAATCCTGTTTTACCCTGAGTTACATGAACAATTTTTGATGGTTTTGAATTAGCATTTGTTTTTCTCTTTACATAATTAAATTAGACCTGCAAAGGATATTTCTGTTTGGAATATATGGATATCTATTGAAAAATTTATCAAAATTGTAAACTTTTTATAAATTGCAACATGAAGCAGTCAAAAAATTTTTGAAATTTACCAATTTGATAATTTCTCTTTGATATTTGGGGAAATTATCCCAAAACGAAGTTTTTAAAAATTTTAGTTTCACATGCTGAATATTTGAATATAAGGCAATTTTTATTTGTTGTAAAAAAAAACAAAAACAATTTATTATATAGATGTACCGTAATGTTGGCACATGTACAGGAAAAGCAAAACTGGAAAGCACATGCAAATCAACGCTGTTGATCTTATATCTGTAGACAGCAGACAAATAAATTCTGATTGGCTAATGCAAATCTCATTGCCATTATAAAAGTAAGATCTACCTCCTGATATAATAAAGTTGTTATTATTAAAATCACATTATGGAGTGAATTATGTGGAGAGGTGGCCTGTTAACAGATCAGGGTATCTGGCAGAATGAATCTGATGTTGTAATACCCAAAATTCGTAACAAAGCCAGAATAACATCACTGATGACCTCTATCATTGCATTTTACAAATGCATTTTAAGAATAATAGAAAAGAAAATTACTAAACATTGTTTTTTTTTTTCCCCTCCTATTTTTTATTTGAATAAAAAAGATTCTAAATCTTCAATTCATATACTTTCTATTGAAAATTTATCAATTTTCTTCAATTCATGAAGGCTTTACTGTTAGGTTTTAAACCAGATGTTTACAGTATGAAACTGTAAAAAAAAAAAAAAAAAATTTGACCTACATTTTGGAACAATATGTGGTGGTAGGGGTGCTGATAAAATTCTCAGCTTGAGCCACTTTCAAACATTTGCAATTTTAGGAGGGCTTTTTAGCACCCTCTTTTAGTATAGAAAAATTATAATGTTATCACTTAATCTTTTTAGTATTTAAACAAAAAATAAAAATAAAAATTTGATTTATTATTGAAATCAATTATCCAAATCAACCTTTTCTCATCCTGAATTAAAACTATCCCCATTCTCAGCATTAATTGAACCAGCCTGAAAGTGACTGCATCTTTTGTCAGAAATATTCACCTCCCCACCCCCGTGAGTATGCATGTGTACACAACATGTTGTAGCTAATATCACTGAGTTGGTTGTCATTAACATATTTAAAAAAAAAAAAAATCAGCTTCAGTAATGCAAGAGTTAAATACCACATTTTTTATATATATATATAAGAATCATTTGATAGCAAGTGTAAAACTTGTAAGTGATGTTTCAAATTTTTAGCTTACCCTCTCTGTTCCATTTAACAGAGCATGTTTGAATGAAGGGTTGTTACCTAAATATACTTATATTTAAGACACACGTTTCGTCTTTGTATTGTTGGAAATATATGACTCCTGATCCTCTTGCCATTATTGAAGTGTTTTCCATTTGTAGATGTAATCCCCACTATCTGTACTCTCCCATAGAACCAACCCCAATCTTTTGCTTGTTAATTATTTGGTCAGCAGTGCCTCAAAGAATGTTCCTTTTAAGCACAGCATCTTTGTCTTGTCTTTTACTAATCTTTTTAATACACTTGACATAGTTGTTGCCATTACTGTGTCTTCACAAATTTAATTTTGAGTCACAAATACTATGCACTAATGTTAATTTTATTCTTTTCCTTTTTTTTTTCTCTAATTTTATTCTTTGATGGTTTAATGCTCATGACTTCTGAAGTTGGGGGAAGGGGATGATGTTTACCATTTCTGTTGATTCTACTTTGTTGCATGTTTTCTGTGAAACTTCATTCTATTTTGCTTTCAGATTTCACTTTATGTGTCTTAGGAAATTCAAAACTGGTGTGTTTTCTTTCTGCTAGTCGATCACTCTGAAGCATTCATCTATATCCGCTTTTATATTGATGATGGGTGTTTTAAAGTTTTAAATATTGTATTGGGGTTATATGTGTACTTGAGTTATTTCTTACACACACAGATTGGTAAGATCGTAACCTTATATAGTTACTGAATTATGATCTGAAATTTTCATTGTATAATTTAATATTGGGTTAAGGAGATTATTGAAAAAACAAATATTTTTGTGTAAAATAAGTTTCTTTTTTTATCATTAGTCTTATTGATACATCTACATGGAACTAAAACAGAAACTCATACTTAACATCTGGAAGAGACACAGATATGATAAAGGAGGGCTTGGAAAATCCGATACTCACAACACACAGGAACAGAGGAAAACAATGTATAACAGTGAGCTTGAGTAAATGGATGGCAGAACGGCTTGGGAGAAATAACAGAAAGACAAAGTTTATTAAGGGACAAGAAGTTGTGGAGAGCCATAATCACCTGCATCCTGAGGGGACATGGCACATAAAAAAAGAATGATCCTCTCCTTTGGCAAACTGATCTCTGGCTGATGTGTGCCACCAAAGAGACACTGGGTCTCTTTAAAAAGAATCTTTATCTCTTGTGGAATTAATTATTAACATCCAGTAGGTTGCTGACAGAGATACTTGACATTTTCCAGGCAACTTCTGATGTAAACTGCAAAACTAGTACAAGAGAGACAATACTATAAAAGTGGAACTCCCTAAGAGCTGTCATACCGTCTTCTGCAGTTGCTATGGAAAAACTTGTCAGCAGATCTACAATAGATGCGCAATCCTCTACTAGATATTTATTTGCTACACAAAAATTGCTTTGGAAGTATTAAGGATATTTAATGTTTTTTTTTTTCTTTTTTGTTATTTCTCTCAAATGTTATATTGTTATGCAAATCGTATTGTCTAAATTATACATTTATTTCTATCAAAGCAGTTTTATATACCTATGCACCATCTGTTCCCTCCCCACTTGTTTTTTATTTAAATATCTTCATCAGAAATTTATATAGTGATCTGTTCCAACTATCAGCCAGACTGGAAATTTATGCTGGGTTTTTTTTTTTCTCACAATTTTATCACTACCATTAAAGAAATATATTCAAATTTTCTTCTGCAAGGACCTCAGTTCCTTAGACTTCTTAATTTGAATGGTTTTAATTTTAGTATGCTTAGAGTTGTGTGTCTTAGCAAAATACTGAAATTATTTATATAAATCTCTTTAAAATGTTTGTGGCTTCATTGTGTGTCTATAGAATTTGAATTATTAAATTGTCTCAAATGTAAAATCTTACACCTCTGATGTATGTTGAATTTATTGACTGTATTTGAAAATAAATGTTAATGCTGAGTTTTTATACATTTTCTTACCTGCCAAAAAACCCTTTCAAGAGAGTTTCTGTAATGTAACTATTATAAATATATTTGTAATTAGCAACAAAGAAATTCTTTAAAATTCTAGGAAGTTTTGAATCAAGACAGTTTTGATTGTATATAAAACAATCCTGATTTATTTATTAAGAAAAAGAATCAATTTGTTTATACTGACTTTATGAAACATTTTTTTTTTACTACCAGTCTTATTGTAATGTTATTACCTTATAATAACTTGGCCAGTTATTAAAAAAAAAAAAAAAAAATCCATCTGTAATGAGATATCTATTATACTTGATTGTTAGCTAAGTTTACCTTTCATTAACTCTATGTTGTCACTGTTTTCGTTGTTATGAATGTCTTTGTACGTCTTTTATGTGTTGTTTATTGTTGACACCTATTCACCCCTACAGAGCGAAGACCTTTCTTACCAAAGCTCCTTTGTCCCTTGGTCTGAAATGTCCACTGAACAGAAGGTCTTTGAGAGCATTTTACAATTCACAAACCTTCCACCGTCTATTGAAACTTTACCTGTGCTGAAGGTTGTTTTCTCTTTTGTCTTCTTCTAAAACCAATTTTGCCTGGGTCAAGGATGCAGAACTGGGATTCATTGGCTTCAATATTGATAAATGACAGCCATGGCTGGATATGCTTTGGCCCACCTACTCACATTGTTGTTGTCCTTAGGAACTTTGGTATACAAATTACTTGGCCACTGGTGTGCACTAGGTATTACTAACACACACTCGCACACATATCCAGATTTGCTGCGCTTTCAACTTAGCATGAGTCACCTATTTGAGGAAGTAAATGATGTAATGAGATATATGTATAACTTATAAATTGGACAAGGGTGTTAGATGCTTGGTATGACCATTCAGTGCACCACAAAAAGTTTAATCTCAAGTGTATGTATCTTGTTCATTGTCTGGAATAAATTTCCTCTTGCCTGTGATTTTTTTTTTTTTTTTTTTTTTTTTTTTAACATTAATAATTTTATTCACATTGTCTAATAATCAAACATTTAGTAGATATAATCAAATTTTAATCATTGAAAATTTTTGTAGCCATTAAACTTTAAACTCATTGACAATTCATGACATATAAGAGTCTTAAAGTTCAACTTAGTTTTCTGTTGTTAAAAATGGTGTCAAGTTTATGCATTATTCGAAAGAGACGTTAACGGAATGCAAAGGCCAGGGCCCAAATTGTCAGCAATTGGCCAGAGTGTCTCGTGGGCGTGGTATTCTGACAGTGATGGATTGCCTTTGTCTGGGTTTTGGATACAAGTCCAAAACCATGTGAATTCAACAGAGGGTCACAAGAATTCTGAAGTGTCAATACGACTTAAACCCACACACATACACACCCAGGTTAGTGATCGGCTAAGACCACCCACGGAATGTTGCTGCGCCAATGTGCGACATGCATTCCTATGATATCATTCGTCCCACTGCGTCTCAGAATCTGAGCTGCCACCACCTTTTCTCCTAATAAAACGCGCGAAAAAGAGAAATGGTCCTTTTTATTGATACCATTTTCCATAGTAGCATGGGGACACAAAATGCAACAGATGACAGCTATCTAATTTTGAATGTATCTGGAGTGTTGAACTTTGGAATCAGAGGCTATCATAATATGCCATAGGTGAGTGAATTCAGGTCAAACAAGAATAGAGGCAAGATGACGTATTGATTATAATGGAAATTAAAAATCAAAACCCTAATTGGTCCATAGTTTTTTTTTTTTTTTTTTTTAAGGTTGACAGCAGTTAAAGGGATTATTAGATAAACAATTAAGTCAAGATTCAGGCACAAGAGATAACTTTATCAGCTGATTAAAAGATTAGAATAAATTAATTGAACATTTTTGTTTTGAGTTTAAAGTTTTGTTGTGCTCTGTATATGCGTGTATGTATTTCGTTGGTATTTAGATCCAATCAGTAATCACTTGTCGAGATGATTTAAATCTATTGGTAAACATAAAAAAAAACCAAGTGTAGGACGTCACTTATCAATTTCTGATTTAGAGAAAGCAAATGACACTGACAGATTTGCTTTCATTTTGTTTTCATATGAGGAGGGAGGAGCATACGGAGCAAACAGTCTTTTTAGTGTCGTTCATTCTTTGAAATGTTCTTGAATGAAACAAAGTTCAATCTTTGTATTCATCTTTCTGATTGGAAAATGAATGCCAGCTCCTCTTTAGAATGCATAAATATTCTTGAGCAATCATTCCAGCAAATACATCAACATCATCATTACCTCTATAGAATTTCATGAATTTTGCTTTTGAGGAATCAGTTAGGGTTGGTGCAGCCAATGCTTGTAAATCTCCCAGCTTGTAGTACATTTTTGTTTGCGTCTTTTGGTTTTGAGGCAATTTCAGATAAAAAACAGATTTGGATAGGCACTTTTAAAATGTAATATCTGATTAATGCAGCAGAATTAAAAAAAAAAAAAAAAATATTAGTAATCATAAAACTTTCACAGTTTTTGTATTTGAATTTTCTGATAAATCATAATTTTTTAAGCTCTTTGTGAATCTCACAATTATAAAATATCTGTGGAAATTCTCCTATTGCAATGTTAAATATTTCAGCTAAGCAGCTTTAACAAAATATTGTAATAACAATCATAAGTTTGAATGCATGTCATTTTTAAAGAAGTAGGAGGATTCAAATAAGATTAAAAATAGAAAAGGTTTTCCATTTCACTGAAGCAGACATTAAATGCATGAGAACATTATTTTTTTTTTTCTTTCACTAAGACAATATATTAGGTTGGTGCAAAAAATAATGACGTTTTTTGACGTTAAAAAATACGTCAAAAAACGTCATTATTTTTGCACCAGCCTAATAGTATTGCTGATATATCTTTTTCTTCTGTCTTTCCTCTCAATCAAAATTGAAGGACCTATTGTTTATCTGAGATAAGTGCAGGGCATGAAATAAATAAGCACTTACCACAATCCTTCAACACCTGATCATAGCCCAGAGGCAGATTAGCCAGAAGTAATAAGGAATTTGTAGGCAGGAGACAGGCAAGCTATTACAGGGTGTGACATACTTGTTAACTAAGGAAGGAAGCCAGAAGCAGAATTATATGATGATGTTTTTTTTTTGTTTTTTTTTTATGATTTTTATTAAGCTTGTATAATGTCTTAAAAAATGACAAGATTATTTCTGTATGGATTAACACTTCTGCCTTGATTCAGATTGGCTATACAGTCTGCTTATGGTCAAAGCACTTATAAATAGCATCCCAAGTAAACGGATGTTTTTGGAAATGAGTAGCCAGCCCTTGTAAAGTAAGTTTTGGGCTATTCTTTAGGTACCAATTCCGAAGCTAAAAGATATTGTTGATTCAATTAAGTTTTTATCCAGTATTTTTGTTTTTCTCCATCTTACTTTCACATTTATCTACATTATTCGGACTATTGTCCTCATCTTTGTCGCTATATTTATTTCAATGTTTCGGCCATTGTACACTCCAGCCTTCTTCAGGTGGCTGGAATGTCAAACTGAACCCTTTATTTCACTCACTGTGGTAGACTGTTCTAGTTTCACGTGCCATGTTTAATGGATGTCAGTTATCAGTTATCTCCCGTTAATTTCTCTCTGAAAGTTCGCCACTGCCTTATCCGGATATTGAACTCACACTCTTTGGGTCCTGTCACTGGATCTGATTAACGCCTTTATCCACTGTGGCCAAAACGTTGTAATAAATATGGCGACAAAGATGAGGGCAATAGTCCGAATAATGTAAATAATGTACATAATACCTCATCTCAGAAATATAGATAGATCTTATTTGCTTTTTACTGCAACCTTCAGATTTTAATTCTACAATTCTTAGTAATAAACATGGTTTGTAAATAAAGAATAAACCTTTGGTAAGATTTGAACTCTCATCATTTATCCTTAGGAGCTTGTTTTACCAAGAAAATAAGGTTTATAGATTTTTTTTGTTTATTTGAATGGCTACAACTAATGCAATAGTGATCTGGGAATTATGACTAAAAAAACACCTGCTGAAAGAAATTACTAGTTAAAAATTAAGTGGTAGGGTTTCAGCTGGTAAAGTCAAGTAATATCAACATTTCTGTGTTTTCTATAAAAGATGCAGATTAGAAGTAAAAAGAAAATCTCCGGTAAAATACATTGTTTCAGGTCCACAATGCTTACTTAATGTTTGTTGAATAACAGATTCGGAGTTGTGATAAAAAGTGGTAAAAATAAGATGAAGTATTTGTTAATAATAATTGCCAATGCTTCATCTTATGAATTTAAATAATACTGTTGGTATCACATCACAAAATAGCTCACCAGCTTAGAACTTGCCTGTTGTTGCACTAAAAATGCACTTGCAGAAATGATGCACTTGTTAATGTTTGATTCTTCTTCTTTTTTTTCTTTTTTTTTTTTTTTACTAGGGGTTTGTTCCCTATTCTCTTTTCTCTGTTCAGATTCAGAAATAATTGCTTCTTGATGGGCTTTGTATTCAAACTTCTGAAGAGCATTGCATGTCTGTGTTTTTTTTTTTTTTTTTTTTTATTACCAAGAATTACCAAGAACTGTGTTCCATTTCATGAAAAACATTCTTTAAAGTAAGTATTGGGTTGGTGCATAATTATCAGGCGTTTTTAAACAATATTTATTATGAAAAAAGAAACATAATTCAGCAATAACATTTTTAAATGATTATTCTGGAGCGTATGATTATCTACACATTTTTATAACCTGAAAATAAAATTTTTTATTAAAAAAAGTAAACAAAGCAACAATAACTCGCCTACAAAAACGCCAGATAATTATGCACCAACCCAATAAAAGTATTACTATTTCTGTCCTATAATTGATAATACATTTGTATATGAAATATGCATGCAAATGATACAACTATTATAGGACAGAGCCTGTACAGTTGTGTCTTGGTAAAGTTGTAGTTATTTCGTGAACGTTTTCACTTTCATGAAAATTATCACAGGAATCCATAGAAAATGCCAGAAAAGAGAGTGGGGTAGGGAATGACATTTTTTTTGACTCTGTAAATGGTTTGCATGCAGGAATTGTCTGGTTCAGTATTAACCTGACCATGTGCTGAAATTGTTTTTGTTATTATTTTGCAATGCTGTAGACACAGAGGTTGAAAACATTTGGTGAATGTATATCATTTGAGTACAAAATATGACCTTTCTCTCTTTCTCACACACACACACACACACACACATTTTTTTTATTGAAAGTCTTTTGGTATGTAGAGAATTTTTTTTTGTTTTCAGGTAATATAAGGAATATTTACTGTTCCTTTCCAACTTTTTATTTTGGTGTTTTTATCTTCCCTATGCCAATTCTTTGTTATTCCTTCTTTTGGGATTTTTATTTTTCACGTTCTTCACACTTTGTTATTTCTCCAAATACCGTACATGTAAATTAGTTTTGCTTTCACTAATTTTGTCTTTTCTTTTTTTTTTCTCTCTCTCTTTCCCTCCTCCTTCTGCTTTGTCTTTTTCAGAGTGTTCAGTCATCATCATCCTCATCAGTATCTGTACAACAACCAATGCCAGCACCTGCCAGTGGGCCAATGTTGTACAATCCTGCCTCCTTCCAGAACCAGTCATTTGCATCAGGGCCTACATCTCGTCTTGCACAACGCAGAGTTTACCCTAAATAAAACTTGGAAAGAAGAAAAAAAAAAAAAATGGATCCCCTAACCCTGCTAAGAATTATTATAATGCCCTATATGTGTATCGTGTACACATGAAGCATACCATCTGATGCAGGGACACACACACACACACACACTCTAGAGTACATAAAAAAAATAAAGACAACCCAATGTAAATTTGTTTTCACTCAGACATTTTTAATTTGTGTTTATGAAGTTGTTGTCTGAGACTTGAAATGCATTTCTAGTCAAATGCTTGTCGTCAGTTTCTCTTTCATGCATGTCTTCATGCATGAATGCTAAACACCTCCACATGTCAACATTAGATCACATGAGGAAACTATCTGCCCATACAGGTTATTGTACAAGAGGCCTACATTCTAGGTGAATAATAATAATAATAATAATAATAAAAAATCACCACCAAAAAAAAAACAAAACAAAATAAAACAAAAAACCAAAAACCAAAAAGACTGAACAGCTGAGATTGTTCGTCTCTCTTCTCTATTTCCTAGCCTTTCTGTTAACCTCTCCCCACTTTTTTCACCCCACTTTTTTTTTTCTTTTCGGGAGGCTGAGCCCTGGCAGACACAAATATGTAAATGGGCAGCGGCTTTGGCTGTATCACTGCTGTTTCTCTTTGGGTGTTGTCCCAAGAAACAGAATGGCCGGTGTTGTGGTCAGTTGACCAATGTGATAATGAGGAAAGATGAAGAACTGTTGTATGTATGTAATATTGTGAATATTTGGTTATATTTATTCATTCCCTGCAGCTGCTGCCGCTGTTGTTGCTGCTAGGATACTTATCTCCTTTTTGTGTTGTGACAGGGTTTCCTTGCTTCTCGGATCACATTCTATCCCTCTCTCCCCCAGCCATGTGTTTTTTATAACACAAACTACCATGTAAAAAAAAAAAAAAAAAAAATTCATGAATAAAGCAGTATGTATAAAGAATTTAATAAAAGTAATTGTTTTAAGTGAAGTCGAAAGACGAGGAAAAAAATTGCATCTTGACGTTGCTTTTTAAGTTTTTTTTTCTTTTCACTTTTTTTTTCTTTTCACTTTTTGTTACTTTGTTTATTTTTTTTTTGCTCTCATATTGATCAGTTTTTTTCTATTTAGCATTTCTTTTTTTTTTTTTTTTTTTTTTTTTTTTTTAAGTTTTTATATCTTTTTTTCATTTACCTTTTATTTCTTTTTCTTGTTGAATATTTTATTTTTATATAAATTTTACCATTTTATTTCAATTTTGATTATGTAAAGTAAATTTTATTGTCATTAAAAACTCGGCTAGATTCTTTATTTGTTACTCTATTATTGAAGAAAAGTGAGATGAACTGCAAGGAAGAATCAAGAAAAGAAAAAAGAACTGAAGTGAACTGCAAGTAAAAATCAAGAAAAAAAAGATTGATAGATTATCTTTCAGGAATGTGTTATTGAATACAGAGAAAAATCTATTTCAATATCAAAGGTTGAAGTATGAAACAGAATTGTTTTTTTTTGTTAATTATTTGTATGGGATCTCTTGCCATCCATTGTGCATAAATGTAAGTAAAAAGAAAAAAATATATTACAGATTATTTCCTTATAGACAGCAGGATATTTTAATAAATTTACTGAGTATTTATTAATGAAATAATTATAAACATTTTAAAAATGATCTGATTGCAATTGCCTATCTGAATCCATACATTCAGTCAAAAGTAAAAAAAAAATCATCCTTGATAATGGCTAAAAGTATAGCTGAAAGTATTCGGACATACGGAACATTTGGACAATTTCTACAGAATTTATGTCTAGGAAAGAAAATTATGAGAACACAAGAAAAATTAAATAAAATCTTAGCCGCAGTACCTTGTCAGGCATTTTTAATGAAACTTGTATAATATGCACAGAAGTTTTAATCATTTTGCAATCCCAAGTAAGGCCATAAAACCACTAAGATGCAAGGGGCTACAGTGAAAGAATATGAGAAAGAAAGACAGTATTAAGTAGAGAGAAGAATAAAAGAACAGAAATTAAGACAATGCCCACCACCGCCACTAAAAATAATGTTTATTGTAATGAGAAATTCAACACTGTAAACATGGCATGATGGGTCTTACATGTGAAGGTCTGAACAGGTAGAACTAAGAAATGTAGCTTGTTAGAATATTTGCTTGAGTGGATTGAAGCATTGGTTTGTGAATTTGATAGCATAATAATTGTTATTTCAACCAATGGGCTGAATAGAGGGTTAGCAATAACTGAGTAATACTCACACCAAGCAAGCCAATAAAGCTAAGACACAGGAGATGACTGACTGACTGAGTGAGAGAGAAAAAGAAAAACCTTATTAAGGAGAGAGGGCAATAAAAAAAAACAGGAAATTGCAATTGATGTTGCATTTAAATTTTTGAAGATCAAAATTGACTGGATAGCAAGAAGCTGGACAAGAGTACCACAAGTGTGAAGTCCGAGAAAAGAAACGGAGCATAGAACTTAAGGTTACATTTCATTTAGCCATTTCAACTATAAAACGATGAGACCTTGTTGCCAATCTAGTAGAATTTCTAAATTCATAGTCTGCGTACCAAAGAGGAATGCTCATCAAAACAATTACCATGAAAATATTTATAGAAAAGACATAGGGAAACTGTTACAGTGGCAGGAAAATGACTAAAGATGATATGCTGGGTCAGGACCCATACCATTGCAGATTGTATTTTATTTAGAATCTCTAAATACATAGAAAAAATTACTGGACCAGATGTGGCAGATGACTTATCAGAATCTATCTTGCACATTTATAAGAAAAATTGTCTGGCATGTAACAAGGAACCAAGTTTCAAGAGTCAAGCTTCATGGCAATTTTTAAGTTATTTAATAATAAATAAAAAGGGCCTTCCTTCTAATTGAGATAAATGTGCATTTCAGTATGATTGTTCAGAACTTTTCCACTTACAAGATTGGCGCAACACAATCTTTTTGATACTTTATCATATTAAACCAAGTTAAGTGATATGGTT
Organism: Acanthosepion lycidas; assembly: GCA_963932145.1. Taxonomy (NCBI): domain Eukaryota; kingdom Metazoa; phylum Mollusca; class Cephalopoda; order Sepiida; family Sepiidae; genus Acanthosepion; species Acanthosepion lycidas. The sequence goes on from OZ010598.1 coordinate 24,349,428, forward strand.
ATTAAGAATGGCTTAATACATTGACTCTGATGTTGATGGAGCCATAAAATATTCGTTTGTTTTAGTCCTGTTCTTAAATAACCTCGTCAGATGGAGACTTTCATATGGACGTCATGGATATCTCCAAACTTGTTCAGAAATATCTAAACTGTCAGCTGCATCAATGTCTAAAAATGGCGTCAAGCGAAAGAATCCTCAAGTTCTTAAAGAAGAAAATCCTTCATTAGACTGGCGTTAAAGAATCACAAAGAATTTTTACCAAATAAAAAAACCACATAACTTCCAAAAACTGCACCTGGAAGTAGAAGGTAAAATAATTATATAATCAAGATGTTGACTTTCCACACTACCTTAAACAAAAGGTTAGGAAGGAAACTCCTATCATTACTAGAAAGAGCGATAACAGTAGACTTGAGAAATCTATTTTCCTGAAAAACTGTTTTAACTTTTATCACTCTAAAAGATTTTATAAATGTCAACCAACAGTAATGGTAACTGCTGAAAGTTTCCTGTATGGAAACGGTTAATCTCATCATTAACATTACCATTGACATATGTGGAGCGAAAGACAAGCTGAATGGATTTATCTGAAATTGTGTATTCTCTTTATTTGAATTTATACAGTAATGTATTAAGAAATCGAAAAGAAAATATTAAATAATTTTTTCAATGACTTTTTAAAGTCTGGCACAAGAAATGAGTGTAGGTTAAATTTTGCAAATGTGACTGAACTACCGACACTATATCCAGGGTGATGGAGGACTTTTTAGATTGAACTCTGCGGCCAAGTTGGAGGGTTTCCCCCCAGAGAAACTGCGACCGATATCCTCCGACTTGATGGTTCGCCTTGGTCACAGACAAGTGGCGTTTGGTTTGAGGAACCCAGCAAACTTATTGACCTCAGTCTAGCAAGCCCTCTTCTCAGAGATGGCATTTTTACAATAAGGTTTACTCTGTACAAGGTAGAGGGTTACATTAAGGGGTAGTTTAGATGGATAAGAGGGGAAGATAACGGTTGACCCTGAACTTGAACAGGTTAAAATTGTAGCGATCGGGGAAACATCCTCTTGGGGGTCTGTTCCATAGGACAGTGGTTCGTGGGAAGAAGCTGTTTGAGTGGAGCTTATTTCTTGCCGATTGAATGCAGAGGGAATGTGGGTAATTAGCTACTATGTAAGTGTCTTGGAGGGTCCTAGCCGTGAAGGTCAGACCCGGTGTAGCCGGGAGATGCAGTTTGAGCACTTTTCATCGTAGTAGCGATTGAGCAGTGACAGACTAACCACATTCCGGCTGTGAAAGAGAGAGAGAGAGAGGTTGGAGGGTGTAATAATAATTCTGCAACAAGGGCTCGGAGATGCTTTTGAACTCTATGAAGACTGGAAAATGAGGTCTGGCCAATTCCTCCCCAAATATGGCAACAGTACTCCATTTTCGTTTTGATCTAGCTCTTATTAAAGGCAGAGGATAGCACGAGGAGTCAGGTACTTACTGGAGCGTTACAAGGAGTCGATCATTTTACCTGCATCTTTAGTGATGGATCGTATATAGGAATTCCACTTATGGTCAGGCGAGTTTAAGTCCCAATATCCTCTCAAGGCCTCCTTGAGGGGGACATCTGTTTATTGTGACTGGCAGTACTCCGGGGTTTGATCACTGATCAGCAGTGATGGAATGTAACCAGTTTGAGTGGATCTTACTTCTTACGGAGGGAATGTGGGCGGATTGCTACTATATAAGCGATATGGAGGGTCCTAGCCTTGAAGGTCAGACCTGCTGTAGCCAGGAAATGCAGTTCGTCCGAGCACTTTCCATGGTAGTAACGATGGAGCAGTGAGAGACTCACCACATTCCGGCTGTGAAAGAGAGGTTGGTGGGTGGAATAATAATTCTGCAAGAAGGGCTCGGAGACGCTTTTGAACTCTATGAAGACTAGAAAGTGAGGTCTGACTAGTTCCTCCCCAAATATGGTAATAGTTTTCCATTTTCGGACTGATCTGGCTCTTATAAAGTTTTTTAGGATAGCATGAGGAGTCAGGTACTTACTGGAGCGGTACAAGGAGTCGATCATTTTACCTGCACGTTTAGCGAGTTCCACTTGATGTCGGGTGTAAAAGTTTGAGGCCTAATATCTTCTCGAGGCATGGGACCTCCTTGTAGGGACATCCGTTCACAATGACTGGCAGTATTTCGGGTCTGATCGGCGGTGATGGTTTTAGAGGCATTGAATGTAACCAGACAGTTTATTTCCCACTGGTAAGTATATGTTAAATCGGAAGGGAGGTCAGCTGCCAATCTCTGATCGTCAAGAGTTTTAGATGTGCATCTATATATCATCATATCGGCATAGATGTTTACAAATGATCGGAAAATATTTTCAGGTAGATGATTTATGTAAATCAGGAAGAGGGTTGGTCAGAGAAGTGACACCTGGTGAACGCCTGCGTTGACCACCAGGGCCTCGAATGGCTGGCTGTTAATAACTACCTTCAGTTAGGAAGAATTTTATAATAGAGAAAACAATTCCAGTAATTCCACAGCTGGAGAGCTTGTATAGCAAAACTTTGTGCCGCACCTAGTCGAAGGCCTTCGAGATATCTAATGCTATGGTCCTTGCGGTATATATGTCATTAAGAGTCTCGCGAATTCTGTGCGTAATGGTAGTTAGGACATCAGCAGTGGATCAGGTTGATCGAAACCCATACTGCTTGTCGCACAAGAGGTTGTTCCTATCCAGGTGCTATATATTTAAGTGTCAATTTAAACTGACACCAGGAGGATATAGGTTAAGCTAGTATGAAATGTAGGCATTGAAAAAAATTAAAGATATCAGTCTGGAGTACAGATTAAATTTGAGACAATTGAGGATGTGAAAAAATCGAGGAAGAGTTAACTGCAAGCAACATACAGCCATTTTGTGATTGTAATTCACCTTAGAAAGTGAAGAGGCATTTACATTTATTTTTGTCATCATATACACGCCATAAAAAACGTGCATTCAGAAGTAACATTTTAGTAATGTGCTCAAATTGCAAAAATGTCGTATTAATACTTCAACTAACCTCCCCTGTTGATGGCTCAATTACATGGTCGTACCCAGGGGATACAGAGTCATTTTCATTTTGTCCATTTGTAGTCATTGAAGATGATGTCTCACTTGAAGGGTACAGCAGCAGAAGGTAGAAAGATGATCATCACCGCCCTGAATATACTTGCCAGTGAGTCAGTCCCATGTGTAGATTTAGCCCTCAGCTGGTCGAAACTGTCGTTGAATGTACGGTCTAAGCAGTTTTTGTCTTTTTATGCCCACCTCCCATTCGCTGTACTGCCATGTTAGATAGGTTATTCGCTGTTTCTCTTTGCATCTCTTGCTTTCTGTCTTGGGAGCGTTAAATTTTCCAAGCCTTCTTTCTTCATTATGTGTCCTAGAAATTTCAGCTGTAGAAGTATGGGTTTCGATTTACCGTAAAACTTTCTTGTTGCTCACATGTTTGTTCATTCTGTAGAACCACATTTCTGCTACAATTTCTTGCTCCTTTCTTATAATTCTATTCGTAGTTTTTTTCTTTATCCTTCCTTGCAACCCTGCTACCATTTCTTATTTCTTCCTTGCAGTTCAGCTCGCAGTTCTTTTCTTGATTCTTCTTTGCTGTTCAGGTAGCAGTTTCTTTTTACTTGATTCTTCCTTGCAGTTCAGCCATCAGTTCTTTTCTTGAATTTTCCTTGCAGTTCAGCTGCCAGTTCTTCTTTTCTTGATTATTCCTAGCAATTCTTCTTTTCTTTTCTTGATTCTTCCTCACAGTTCAGCTAGCAGTTCTTTTCTTTTCTTGATTCTTCTTTGTAGTTAAGCTAGCAGTTCTTTTCTTGATTCTTCCTCGCAGTTCAGCTAGCAGTTCTTTTCTTCATTCTTCTTTGTAGTCAAGCTAGCAGTTATTTTCTTTTCTTGATTCTTCCTCGCAATTCAGCTAGCAGTTCTTTTCTTCATTCTTCTTTGTAGTTAAGCTAGCAGTTCTTTTCTTGATTCTTTTTCGCAGTTCAGATAGCAGTTCTTTTCTTTTCTTCATTCTTCTTTGTAGTCAAGCTAGCAGTTCTTTTCTTTTCTAGATTCTTCCTCGCAGTTCAGCTAGCAGTTCTTTTCTTCATTCTTCTTTGTAGTTAAGCTAGCAGTTCTTTTCTTCATTTTTCCTCGCAGTTCAGCTAGCAGTTCTTTTCTTTTCTTCATTCTTCTTTGTAGTTAAGCTAGTAGTTCTTTTTCCTTAATGTTTCCTTGTAGTTCACCACGCAATTCTTTTTCTTTTCTTGATTCTTCCTTGCAGCTCAGTTTCCAGTTCTTTTCTTTTCTTGATTCTTCTTTGCAGTTCCCATACCAGTTTTCTTGATTCTTCCTTGCAGTTCATCTCGCTTTTCTTTTCTTGATACTTTCTCGTAGATTGTCACCCTTTTTTTTTCATTCTTTCTATTTTTCTCATCAGTCTCTTATCACCCTTTTCTCGTGCAGCCAGTGACATTCGTCATACACCTTTCTTCACTCCCTGGTCATCGGACTTGAATCAAAATTTAGCATATGTTCTCATCTCCAATCGTATGGGTAACATTAACCGTTTCTTTATAAGGAAACATTCGATATTCTTTGACCGAGCAGCCAGTACTGCTGTCAGTTGAAAATTATTTCTATTAGATCAATTCTTCCAGAAAATAAGTTTTTCAAGTCCACTGATTTTTACCGCCTTTTCCAGTACTGATGGGAGTTTCCTTCCTAACCTTTTGTTTGAAGTAGTGTGGAACGTCAACATCTTGACGATGTCATTATTTTCTCTTCGCGTAACATGCGATATAAATTTTAGTTGTTATAAGACCTCACGTGATAGGGGCTGTGTTATTTGGTAAAGGTTCTTTGTGATTCTGCAGCACCAGTCCTAGTAGAAGAATGGTTCTCGCTAAGACCTACAGACCTTATTCGCCCGAAGAGATTTTTAATCATTAATTTAAGAAAGCGGTTGTTTTCTGAGCGAGTTTGGCGCCATGCCTGGCGTCCATATGAAAGTCTCGATCTGTGGGAGCTATTTAAGAACATAACTCGAGTTTTTAGGTTAATGTTTTGGTTATGCAGCAACTTGTAGTATTGGTCGAAGCTACCACTTGCACAGTCTATTCTATGTTCAATTTATTTATTTTCTATACTGCTTCACATGCAAAAGTATTTCAAGTATTTAGTAACTACTATGGCCACATGCTGAATTTTTATGAAGAATTCAAGGTAGGTGCCTTCACTGGTTTATTCCAATTCCAGGTCACAGTTTCTTTTTAGGAAAGGTTTATCTTGACTTCTATTTGTTGGAACACTTTGGTAGAGGATGTTGATAATGGAAAATAGAATAAAAATATTTAAGAATCTGACATTGGAACATTAGGAAAGATATTGTGATTGTTGGGGAAATAAAAAAAAATATTTCTAAAATTTTGGATATAGAATATTCTTCAGATTTAATGTTCCTGAAATTCAACAAAAATAATAAAAAAAAACAAAAACAAACAGACACATGTTTTCATAAGGTTATGAAGGAAGCACCCATCAATAATAGAAAGAGCAAAACTTGTAGGGCCTATTTTCCTGAAAAGCTTTTTAAGAGAAAGAGTTCATAAATTTTAACCGGAAGTAGCATTGGTTGTTCGGCCAATGAATTCCGAATATTTCCTTGTAAGGAAATGGTTAATCACGACATTACTGTTACTAGCTAATAACTAAGATTCGTTTTTAAATAGACAAGAGTTTTTTTTTAAACTAGTTTCTACGGGTATTTTTACCATAAACATTCAAACCTATCTAAATAAATTGGGTTTTAGGTTTTCTTTCCAACATAATCAAAATTAAAGCATTTCTTATACTAGGAATGCCAAGTGACTTTTATTTAATTAAAAATTTATTGAAAATTTTAGTTTAAAGCGCTAAATTCACTTTAAATTATTATTTTATTCAGTCGAACTAGCTCGGACATTCATGAGTCTATCTATCTATCTATCTATCTCATTCTATCTATCTATCTATCTATCTATCTATCTATCTATCTATCTATCTATAAACCACTCCCGCCAAAATAACCGCCAGGACAGACTACAACAATCAATTCAAAAACTGGAAACTCTGCTTGGAGGAAGAGATATCTATAATTATCTTCCCAAACCAAACAAATTACTAAATAAACGATCAGAACTCATCTCAAATTTTTACTACGCTACTTAAAAATCGAAACCTTATAAGAATAAAGAAAAATAAAGAAAAAACAAATAAAATATATTCATCCAAATAAGTAAATAAATAAACAAATTAACAAACGACTCCCGCTAAAATAACCATCAGAATAGACTACCAACAATGCACCACTGACCCGTATATATAAATAGTCGACAATCCCTCCCCAAAAGAAAAACGCAACGCATGTGGTATGATGATTGCGTTTAGCATGAAACAGTCTGTCGCCTCTGAGTGTTGACTGAAATGTTCACTTCTATATTTATATACGCTCTATCTCTGATACTGAGCACTTTATCCCATAAATATAGCATACCTTAAAGCTATATTTCTTCATATATATATATATATATATATATATATATATTTCAATAAAGGTTCAATCAATTTACAAATTCATGAATTATTCATACATAAAACAAATAGAAAGGTTAATGATTAAATGGCGAGAAATCCATCTTCGCGAACAATTCAATAAGATACAAAAAACCCGAATCTGTTTATGAATGAAAAGATCCTGTTTTATAAATTTCCGTCGCATTAGATCTTTTTATAGGAAAGTGCTTATGAATTAAGTTTAGGAAAATTCTTTCGATATTCGTTTGAACATTACGATTAAAAGGTGGATTAGACCATATAATTTTAAGCCTAAGGCCTTTCTGCTTATTTTTATCTTCTTTGTTTTTTTCTAAATACTCTAAATTTACTTTATGGTTGCTTAGTTCTAAAGCCTTTATATATTTAATTTTAGACTTATCAAATATTTCCTTATTACTGAAGTTGATAGATAATCTAACTTGGACTGATTTATGTAAACTATCTAGAATTTTATGATGGCGGTTTGGTTCTTTACTGACGTTACTATGATTATATAGCTCTTTGGTATATGGTTTGTAATAATCATTATTTAAGTGCAAGGTCATATTGAGAATGTTGATCACGTTAGCATTGGTGGTAGTGGCAATATTTAGCTCGTGATCTTTGAAAATTTTTATTAGTTCCTTTCTCATATATATATATATATATATATATATATATATATATATATATATATATATATATATATATACATATATTTATACATATATATATATATGTGTGTGTGTGTATGTGCGCGTGTGTGTGTATAGGTATTACCAAAGAAAAGCGATACCTAAAGTTTAAAATGCATCTTGAAAAATGAAAAATCTTTCTTGTAGCTTTTATTTATAATTTCAAGCTAATATTAGGTTGGTGCAAAAAATAATGTCGTTTTCTCACATATGTTAATATGTGAGAAAACGACATTATTTTTGCACCAACCTAATAGATTAAATTTGATATTTCTAATAAACAAATTACTTTGCTGCATTTCAAACTGAATTGATTGGAATGAGTTATTTTATTATCATAAAAACGCTTAAATCGTTCATATTGACAAATCTGTCAACACAACGTAATTCTCTTTATTAAAAATCAATTAAAAATAAAATATAATTTTTTGAAACTGTAGTAAGATTGGCTGATTTAATGTTTAATTAATCTGATTTGAAACAAATATTACCTTTAGTCTAAAATATCGTAGAAAAGCATTTTTAACACGGATTTTGGTGTTTTTACGAGATGTTGACAATTTTTATTTGGGGCTTTTTTTCTAAGGAGGGAATAACTAAAAATTACTCAAGTATAACCTGAACGCCTTTTTTTTTTTTATATATTTCTTCAACTTAACCGGCAATCTTAAACACTAAAAATACTCCAAGCAATCTAATATTTTATTGAATTTTAGGTACCTAGGCTTTATAATCTAAATTACGAAGACTCTTGTCGAAGATATATTAGAAAATTATCAATAAATATTAACTTTATTTTAGTTACCTATCTTATTTTATGATAACGTCGCATTTGGACATCCGTATTTACAAAGTCGATACGTTTATATGCGCATAACATAAGTTCAAAATTCCTTTTAAAATATTGGGGGTCATTGAATAGTAGTGATCTTTTCCTTTTATTATTACTAAATATAGATTTTACTTAATAACAACATCATCCAAACACTACAAATGAATACGTCATTTTAAAAGATTTGAAAGTTTAAAAATGAAGAAAAAAAAAATGTAACCAATTCATTCTTCATCGAAATTTTAAACATAAAAGCAATTAGACGCTTTTTTTTCTTGGTTTTATCGCAGTTTTTATTTTACGATTCATAGCAGATTTTCTGGAACTGGACGTCCTGTTTCATTAAAAGTATTTCATCATTTATGGTATCCGATGACTTGTCCTTATAACTAATATAAATATTAAATGCGACAAAAATGAATTTCTCGAAATTGCATAAAATTCGATAAATGTGTGCGTGTAGGAGGGGGAAGGTTTAACACATTTAAAAAAAGAAAACAATTAAAATAACATTTAAAAATAATTAAATTCATTTGTGACTAAAAAGTAGCATTTAAAAGTAAGTTCATTCATTTTTGAATAATTCCTTTAAGTTTCATTAAAATCCGACAACTACCGTAATTCCCATGTATAATATGCCTTCATCTATAATATGCAAACCTAAAATTGTGCTGAAAGGGTGGTAAAATGCTTCTACTCATGCATAATACGCATCCTTTGTTTGATAATCAAACCCTATAAATTGTACCTCTCCAATTTCATTACGGCCAGCGTTTCCTACTTTTATTTAAAAACGGTTTTAAACATAGAATAATATTATTCTAATTTAATTTATGATAATTCTTATTTTATTTTACATTTGTAAGTATTGTTAGGTATATGAGATTGTATTTGACATCCTTATGGGGTCGCAATAGCCGAATGTTAGTGGCAAATTATCGTATATTTGTGGTGAGTAATCATTTCACAACAGGAATCAACCTATGAAACGGCAATTTTTTAAAGATTTTTTTTGTAGCTCTGCATAATATGTGCCCCATATTTTGCTTATTATTTTTAGAAAAAATGCGTATTATACATGGGGAATTACGGTATCTGATTTTTGCCAGAATTTCCAAATCAGTGTGTTTTGTAACGCAAAAGGACGCTAAAATTTCTCAGTCTAATTTATGGCAACAACATTTTTAACTAATATTTCAAAGGTTCTAAAAAGAATAAAAAATGTGATTTAATAGTAAAAAAAAATCCTTTGGTCTTTCCTCGTAATAATAACATAAAGTTTTTGATGATACAACTTAAAAGTTTGGGGTATTTTTTCATCATGTATGCTCATGCGAATCTTTGGAGGTATATATATATATATATATATATATATATATATATATATATATATATATATATATATATATATTAGGTTGGTGCAAAAATAATGTCGTTTTTTCACAAATGTGAGAAAACGACATTATTTTTGCACCAACCTAATATATATATATAGATATATATATATTAGGTTGGTGCAAAAATAATGACGTAATAATGTTTGTTGACGTTAATACGTCAAAAAACGACATTATTACGTCATTATTTTTGCACCAACCTAATATATATATATATATATATATATATATATATAGAGAGAGAGAGAGAGAGAGAGAGTCATCCAGATACATCAGTGTGACTACACATCCGATCGCTTCAGGCCGGAACCAAAACCCGACCAATTTGGTATCTATCACTTGGAGATTCTAACTCCTAGGCCACCGACGAATTTTTGCGTATTTAGTTTTTCCTAAATACACCAGTCACTCAGAGAACTCAATCGCTAGGAGAGTCTTGCATAATCAGCTGTAATAGTGACTGTTTACAAATTCGGTTTGGCACCACCCTCTGGATTTAATACTTAGTCATTTTCATACCTTCTTCATACCTTCCTCAGGTGACCAGCTCCCTCTACGTGTCTTGGGTGCTAGCCAATGTCTGGGACTCTACGAAGGATCTTCATGGATCAATCCCAGGTGACGACCGACCGTCTAACGAATTTCGGAGATTTATTCATTCATGTGTGACGTATCTTCAGCAAGTAGACCTGGCAGCGCCCATTCTTCTACAGGTTAAGTCCATAACCATTGTCCTCCGAAGGCTCACCTTGGTCACACACACACGCACGCACGCACATGCACACAAAGTATGTCAAGCAAAAAAAAAAAAAAAAATTAATTTGGCAAAAGACAATATCTGCATGTCAATGAATAGAATAAATTTAATTCAGAATATTAAAATTGAATAAATTAATTTAAATCTTCGTTGTTTGATTGGCTGATTTTGTTTAGCGGCATATCAACTTCTGTGGGTTATTTAATGCCAAAATCTAAATATTTTGAACGCAATCTTATAACTTCAACTACATATAGTTTCTACATAATTATATATTTTCTGGGTAAACGCGATTTTTTTAGATATATAGTTTTTACATGATAAAATGTATTGTTAGTAATATTTTATAAGAATGAATTGCTGTTAATTTTACTATAGAAATGTATAGATCGACATATTGCTATTAAAAAATATTGGTAATTTTATTATAGAAGTATATTGTTACAATAGAATATAAGTATATTGTTACAATAGAAATATAATGTTGGTAATTTTTTTAGTAAAAATTTATTACTGGTAGTTTTACTCTAAAAATATTTGAATACTTTCCTAGTGTTTAATTTTCTTGGGAGTTCACTATTTGCCCATTGGTGGGGCCTTAAGAGGTGCTACCTCCCCGGATCAGAGTGGACGTGTGAACCACTGTAATTAAGAGATGCTTCCACGCTCCTCAAAACCTCTAATCTCCTGATCACAGACATTTCTGCCGAGTGTTGTGTATCGGAAATCTATTCGTTAGAAACAAAGAAAAGAGCGCTAGATTAATATGTGATGGCCATCCTCTTATATAGTTCTGGTGGCACATAGACGAAAGCATGGGTCACTCAGTGAGGCTCGAACTTGCTATTCAGTCGTAATTGTTCTAGCGGGACAAACTTGCTAACCACGTCGGGGTCATCCTCTTATATTGTAGTGAATGCTGGACAATCTACCCCAACTCCCGACGTAGAGAAAAGCGGAGGCAACAGAAATGTGGTTCTACAGGAGAATATTGAGAATTACATGGATGCAGCGAGTAAACAACGAAGAAGTCTTAATGAAAATAGCAACAAAAAGAACAGTTATGCATTGAACCAGGAGAGACAACTGAAATTCCTTAAACACACAATAAGGAAGAGGGCTCGGAAAACTTAATCCTCACAGGGCGTATTCAAAGTAAGAGAGACAGGGGAAGGCAGCGAGATACCTTCACGACGAGCTTGCGTAACTGGATGGCAGAACGTGGGACGTGAGGCTTGTCAAACGGAGAAACAATATTAAGAGCCACAATGGATAGGAAGTCGTGAAGAGCCATGATCCTCCGTGTCTTGAAGGGACGCGACACATTGAAAAATAATCTTAACCAAATGTAGTTTTGAATTGTACAAAACTTTGGCATTTTTAAAGGTATAGCGACAAATGGTTTCATTAAAATTTGTCTATTTTACGAATATTTTTTTCTCAGCTAAGAAGGTTGCTACACTGTATCGTGCGAGACAATTTTTCTCTCCAGAATCTATCTCACATATCTATAACTCATTCATGCTTAAAATATTACTGCCACATATGATTTGGTGCCCCTGCATTTTACCTTGAGCTCCTTGATAAAATCCAAAGAAGAATCAGCAATATTATCGGTCCTGATCTGGCAGCTTAACTTCAGTCACTTTCCCACTAGGTTGTCTCTATGTGTTTTCTATAAATACTTTCATGGTAATTGTTCACATGGGGATTAGTTAGGACTTTCATAGAGACAATGAGGTATAATGGTGAATGTAGTAAGAAAGGTAATTAAGAATGTGTTGTTTTGGTGTTAGGAATATTGTTTGTATGTTTGAGTCAATGTTTGTGGCTAGCTAAGTTTAAAGTTAAGACAGAACAAGACCGTCTTTTTTCCCCATTCCCCATTTTGGCCTTGTGCCGCATATTGTAAATGTTACAAATAAATATCACTCTTCGCTATGATACCTAGACTTTTTTTTTTAAATTTAAGCGCAGTACTAGATTGGCATCAAGATCTCAACAATTTACAGTTGAGCTCGGTAGATGAAGCCGTAATTTCTATGCTAACAGTTTTCTTCTTGTTTGTGGAACTCCCTTCTGGCTCCATGCTTTCCAGCCAGCTTTAATAATCGACAAAAACTGAAATGCAATGTCAATCGCTATCTACAGTCCCTTTGATTACCCTTTCCTCTTCCCGCTCATTATTAATGTTTCTGTTCCTAATTCTTCCACGCCCTGTAACTACTTGTGTCTTAGTGGCTTTATTGCCTTGCATGGGGTGATAGCGATTAGAAAAAAAAATACAATCCGAGAGTCATCTTGTCCGTAATTGCTAAACGATTTTCCAAGTAGTGTGGAATTTTATTATCACCATGAAAACAGACATATTCTATAAAATACATCGGTTTTAATGGCCATACGATATTTACCCTTTCTTTCGGGCACATCGACTGTAATGGTTAACAAGGTTGTCACGTTGAATCAATTACGAGTTCGATCCTCGCTGGGTGCCCCACACTTTCGGCCATGTGCCACGTCTAAGCTATACTTACCTGGCACATACCGGGTAGGGTTTTTATCATCATTCAGTTGCGTCTCGGGCAGAGTGCAACTCAGTTATGGCTCTGTGTCACGGACAGAGACACAGTTGTGAGGTGACCGGTTCCGGAGAAGAGCTGCCCGAGGCTTCACTCCTCCATTGCACTAAAGAGTTGGGATCAGTAGGCATACCGGCGGTTGCGCGGGCTGGTCAATTTTTATCCTTGGCTAGGGTGTATGCGCTCGGGTTCTCGACGTTAAACCCGACCTTGTATCACATCCTATCTCAGTGGAGAAATCACAGTAAATATATCTACCCTTTTTTACATTTGTTCATATCTCATTCTCTTTCCCCTTCACAATCTCTCTTCATCTCTCTCTCTCCCACTCTCTCTCTCTCTTTTAAAAGCGCTATCATTTTATCTCCCTGAAACTCCGACTTACCCAGCCAGATTTTCTCACATTTTCGTCCTTCTGTTAAGTATCTCTCCTTTACCTGTCTCTTGCTCTTTCTTTTTTTTTTTTTTGCGAATTTCTTCTTTTTTCCCCTTTCTTCTCGGCACACTTCCCACCCTGATAAGAAAGGCAACAAGTCAACGGGTACACAACTGTTACAATGAGGGACAAAGCCTTTCCTCCCCTCTACACCTCCTCCCTACCAATGTCCCCCTCCCCAACACACCTCTCTTCCTACTACTACCCACCCTATACTCTCTGTCCTTCGGATACCTGAGCTTTGCAACCATTTTACGACTCATAATAAAACAACGCCAAGAAAATGCAGCGGTCTGCAGAGGCAGTGAACCTCTTCGGAGTCTGTTCGTCCCTGCCCCTTCCGAGTGCTCCCACTGAGGTAATGTTTGTCATTCCGGCACCTCTTAAACAATCACTCACGCTACTTCAACCATCAATCTGGCTATTCAGTTACCCTATTTCAATCGTTTTTCCATGTCTCTCTCTCGAAGTTTTCCTCTCTCTCTTTCTTTCTTCTTTCTTTCTTTCTTTCTTTCTTTCTTTCTTTCTTTCTTTCTTTCTTTCTTTCTTTCACATACAGTTCCCAACTGTCTTTTACATATTTCAATTTCTGTCTTTTTTATCTATTGCTTTTTTCTTTCGTTCTTTCTTTCTTTCTTTCTTTCTTTCTTTCTTTCTTTCTTTCTTTCTTTCTTTCTTTCTTTCTTTTGCATTTCTTCTTTTTCTCTTTTTACTTCTTTCTTCCTTCTGTATATCTTTCTTTCTTCTGCATATATTCTTTTTCTTTCTTTCTTTTCTTCTCCATATGTTCTTTTTTCTCTTTTGTCTTTCTTTCTTCAGCATATTTTCTTTCTTTCTTTTTTCTGCATATATTCTTCTTTCTTTCTTTCTTTCTTTCTTTCTTTCTTCTGCATATCTTTTTTCTTTCTTCTGCATATATTATTTTTCTTTTTCTTTCTTTCTTTCTTTCTTTCTTTCTTCTTTCTTTCTTCTTTTTCTCTTTTTCCTTCTCTCTTCCTTCTGTATATCTTTCTTTCTTTTTTTCTTCTGCATATATTCTTTTTCCTTTTTTCATTCCTTTTGCATATGTTCTTTTTTCTCTTTTGCCTTTCTTTCTTTTGCATATCTTTCATTCTAATTTTCTTTCTTTCTTTCTTCAGCATATTTTCTTGTTTGTTTGTTTGTTTCTTTCTTTCTTTCTTTGCCCGCCTCCTTCTTCACTAAATAAACTTGTTACCTTTTTCCTTCATCTTTGTTTCCTCTGCCCAGCTGCTTTCTTTCTATCTTTCTATTTTTATTTTTATTTTTTTTACCGTCTCCTTCTTTACTTTTCTGACCACATCTGTTTATTTCTTTCTCTTCATTTTTTTTTATGCACCCAAAAAGCGGAACATGTATTTTCATTGTTTCACAATCTCACAGACCCTTCCTCCATCATAAAATAATGTTGGCTTCCTTTACACAGCTTCTCTTTACTTTGGACGAGTGACGTCATCATATACCAATTTTATTTCACAATTATTGGCACACATACCCTTTCTCTCTATTAGATTTATCTTTGGAGCCTACGTGCGTCACATCTGCTTTCTTTCTTTCTTCTTTCTTTCTTTCTTTCTTTCTTTCTTTTTTTCTTTCTTAAAAGGCGTGTCTTTCTTTCTTTGTGCCTGTCTGTTGTTGGAAAACTTCATTGATGTTATTTTTTATTTGTTAAAGCATTATGTTTGTAATTATGTAGTGCCAAGCCATAGACCCCAATGAAGAATTGTCATCTTTTAGCATTCAAGATATTGACTTTCCTCACAACTTTAGACAAAAGATTTGGAAGGAAACTCGTCAATACTTTTTATTTTTTTTCATCGACTCATTTGCCTTCTTTCTTTCTTTCTTTCTTTCTTTCTTTTATTTCTTCTGCATATATTCTTTCTTTTTTCTTTCTTTCTTTTTCTGCTTATTTTTATTTTTTCTTTCTTTCTATCTTCTTCACATTTTCTTTCTTTCTTTCTTTCTTTCTTTCTTTCTTTCTTTCTTTCTTTCTTCTTCACATTTTCTTTCTTTCTTTCTTTCTTTCTTTTTTCTGCACATCTGCCTATTTCCTTTCTCTCTCCCTCCCCCCCTCTCTCTCTTTAATGAGTCTATTTCACTTTGGCTTCTCTAGAGAATGTTCTGATTATTTCGGCTCCTGACACTGCTTCCAAATAATAGAAAGAATCAGACGCAGGAAGTGAAAGTAACGCTTCACTGAACGCAGCGGCAGCAAGAAAGGAGAAAGAAAGAAATAAAGAAAAAAAAAAAAAAAAAACTCCTCTAAAAAAAATAAGAAGAAGCAAAGACAAATGAAAAATCATCTTGTAAAAATAATAATGGTATTAACAACAGACGGTAGCAAGAACGAGAAATAATAAGAAAAACAAAAAAGCAAGTCACAATACCTTTAATAATGCAAAAGGAAGAGTAGTGATAATGGTATCAACAGTAGTAGTAGTAGTAGTAGCGGGTTGAGATGTACTAGCTGACCATGGTGTTAGAATGAGCAGATAATACACACACACACGCAAACACACACACATACACACACACACACACATATATAATTTGTTATTTATTCAAACATTATAACATAAACATGTTCTAACATCACTAAAAAGAGCCATTTTGTTTCAACACTTCTTGTGTTTTCTCATGAATCTAAAATCTAATTTAATCTTTTTTATAATCACTACAAAAACAGCGATTTTGTTTCAACACTTCTTGTGTCTTCTCATGAATCTAAAATCTAATTTAATCTTCCTTATAATCACTACAAAAACAGCCATTTTGTTTCAACATATCTTGTGTATTCTTAAGAATCTAAAATCTAATTTAATCTTCTTTATAATCACTACAAAAACAGCCATTTTGTTTCAACACTTCTTGTGTCTTCTCATGAATCTAAAATCTAATTTAATCTTCCTTATAATCACTACAAAAACAGCCATTTTGTTTCAACACTTCTTGTGTCTTCTCATGAATCTAAAATCTAATTTAATCTTCTTTATAATCACTACAAAAACAGCCATTTTGTTTCAACACTGGTGTCTTCTCAAGAATCTAAAATCTAATTTAATCTTCTCTAAAATCACTATAAAAATAGCCATTTTGTTTTAACACTTCTGGTATGTTATCAAGTGATGCTGTTGAATTCAACAGCAGCACTTGATAAGATACCAGAAGTGTTGAAACAAAATGGCAGTTTTTGTAGTGAATTTATAATATGTTCATGTCATAATTTTCGAATAAATAATATTTGCTCTACTCTGTATTGAGCACTCTTTTAAGAATAGTATTTTTTGGTTATTGGAATTTATTCTGTGTACACCAATCCTATACTTGGACATATATATATATATATATATATATATATTAAGACCTCGTTCTGCAGCTCTTATCCCACATACAAAACATTTACAGTTTTTTTTCCTCTCTATTTCTATTACCATACCAGACTTTCGGACTAGTTGCATTCGTTAGTTCCACCAGTTCAGAACTTCACACTGAAGTGAAGCAACGTTGATCTTGGTCAGTACCGAGATGGGTGACCGCTTGGGAATATTAGGTGCTGTAAACTTGGATCTGCGTGTGGTGTAATAGATAATGATTTGGAATTGTCAATCGGAATGCAGAGTTCCAATTCCAGTCTGGTTCGCTATATTCACTTACGCGCAAATACCCTTGGGAGATGCATGAATCTACCTTTTCTCCCTCCACTATGGGTTAATTAGATAGATTTGTATCACTAAAATCATCATTACCTCCAAAGAGAAAAAATATATACAAAATATTTCGATTTCGGTATTAAAACCCATAGAGGTGTTGATATGCCACTAAACAAAACCAACCAACCAACCAACCAACCAACCAACCAATCAGACCTTCACAGCTAGGACGCCACCCACTAAGCTGTCTTCACGGTGGCAAACCATTCCCATTCCCTTCGTATTCCTTTGATAAAAGGCAAGTTCCACTCAGGCACTTTCTTCCCTAGAACTGTTACTTTGTGGAACAAGCTCCCAAGATAATGCTTCCATTCTAACTACAATTTTGGTCTCTTTAAGTCCAGGGTTAATCAATATCAGTCCTACTCGTTCTTATAACACTCTTTTACTTCCTCATTCTCCCTCTATTTCCATCTCACTCAGTAACCCTCTACCTTGAGTGGCACCTCGGCTTTGTATTGGGTGAAAAATCAACCTCTTCAAATCTAAACTATCGATCCGACATATCCTTATAATAGGCACCGTTTCCACCTTCCTTATATGCCATTTTAACAACCTCATTTAGTGAAGTAACCCTCTACCTCGAGTGGCTCTTGAGCCTTGCATTGCGTGAACTAAAGTGTGTTCCAATAACTTGGATCGATTTTAAATGTGAATTAAGTTTAACCGTCTAACGATTTTTTTCTTTTTCTTTCAGATTTGGCGAACATTTGGGCGATATTATTTTTCACTCATAATTGCCAT
This sequence comes from Acanthosepion lycidas, assembly GCA_963932145.1. Classification (NCBI taxonomy): domain Eukaryota; kingdom Metazoa; phylum Mollusca; class Cephalopoda; order Sepiida; family Sepiidae; genus Acanthosepion; species Acanthosepion lycidas. The sequence goes on from OZ010598.1 coordinate 24,367,203, forward strand.
GACTTAAATAACATGATCCAATAAAGAAACAAATTAATTTTCACCAAGAGCACTGATTTATTTACTGTTGACTTTTGATCCGTCTTAATGAAACACCTTTATATATAATCCTTCTTAATGAAACACCCTTATATATAATCCGCCTTTATGAGACACCCTTTATTAGTAAAAAAAATATAAGAGATCTAGAAATTGCAACTGTTCCGAAATACTTATACTTGAAGGAATAGTTTGAAGTAAATCATAGACTATCCGCATACTGTTGGGGTATTGAAGACGATGTAAAAGAGAGTGGTGCGAATGGAAAAATAACTATAATAATGATAAATACCCCATTTAAATCCTCTTCCTCCTTTCCCCTTCTTCAGCCTCCTCCTCTTACTACTATTACTAGTAGTAGCACAATACTGTTCCTCCCACCACTTAGTAAAGGTCTCATGGTTTTGATTAGTTTTCCTCTTCGGTACCCTAGGCTTCGGAGATTTAAATGCAGTACTAAATTGGTAGGTAGGTCTCATCATTTTACTGTTGAAATTGCTATTCTAAAAGTTTAGTCTCTTGTACTTCGCACGTATGGAACTCTCTTCCAGCTTCTTAATTTCCGCTCAACCAATGCGCCGTGTCCCTTCGGGAAGTTGGCAATCATGGCTCTCCACAACTTCCTGTCCTTTGTAGCCTTTAGTAAAGATTGTCGTTTTGCTATATCTCCTAATCTCTGTTCTGCCAAAAATGCACACAAACTCACTAGATAGGTTATTCACTAATTTTCTCTATCCCTCTTTCCAAAGAGATGTCCTGTGATTGTCAACTTTTCCAAGCCCTCTTTCCTCATTATGGGCCCTAGAAATTTCAACTGATATGCATAAGTCTCCTTTTTGTTTCCATTTTCTCTAAAACTTCGCCGTTGTTCACGTGTTCAGTCCATTGTATACTCAGCATCCTTCGGTAGAACCATATTTCTGTTGCTTCAAGTCTCTTCTTCATCTGTGATTCAGATTTCATTGCCATATACGAAGACTGATATTACGTAACAGTTCAGTACCCTTTTCTTTGTTTATAATGAAAATTTCCTGTTTTTTAATATTTTGCTTAGCCTTTGGAAGGCCTCTTTTCCTATTCCAGTGGGCATTTGTACTTCGCTGTCGCATTTCCTGTCCTTTGTTAAAACACTTTCTAGACATTAAATGTTTGTTGTTGCCGGATTGGTATCTCCAATTTTTATATTGCTGACAACCATAGATTCTGTCTTCTAACTTATATTCACTACCTTCTGTAGGAATTCGTGTATTTTCGTATCTATGTCTGCAATCCAATATCGTGTCACATACATATATTATGTCGTTAAGATATTAACTAGCAAATAATGAAACCTGTCAACTACAATCTGCAAAAATTTAAATGCATCATCAATCGTCAACTTCTGTCTCTTTGAACCAAATTCTTTTTATTGTCTTTTCTCTTCATTAGCGCTTTCTTAGTTTCCTTCATGTTATCTTTCATTCTCGGTAACCCTTTGTGCCTTAGTGGCTTTATCGCCTTGCTTCGGATGAAATTATATATATATATATATATATATATATATATATATATATATATATATATATAATAAAAAGGCTTAAACACTAATATTCCATAGTCATAATTTATTCCATTGGAATCGTAAATTACGATTCCAATGTAATAAATTATGACCATGGAATATTAGTGTTTAAGCCTTTTATATTATATCCTTACTCTGTCCTGAACATTGAGTTCTACCTGGATTCTATCCTCTTGGAATTATTTTTTTTTATACAAATATATATGTATGTGTATGTATGTATGTACATATACTTATATATTTTGCATATGTATGTGTATATTTACCACTAATATTATCTATCTCTCTATCTATCTATCTATCTATCTATCTATCTATCTATCTATCTATCTAAAACAGAGGATGTCTGTATGTCTGTCTGTCTGTTTGATACCTTTTCACTTGAGATCCATCCAATCAATTTTGACCAAACTTGGCACATACATTGTACACTGTAAGAGATAGGTTCTTAGCATAAAAAAATCGATAATTTAAAAAAAAAATCAATAGTCGATAAAGCCGATCAAAAATCGATAATTTCAACTTTTTTCCTCCAATTTCGTTTAAACTCGGTATGTAGGTTACTTATATCATGACGAACTCAACAATACCTCATTTTTTTTTATTTCTACGCCACTGCGTTTAGCGAAAAAACTCGAAAAACGAAAAATAGATTTCAACACAAATCGATTTCAACACAAATCGATTTCAACACAAATTTTAAACTAAAACTTCCTCAGTTTTAAAGCAATCTCATACAAACTTCACTCAATTGTAGCCAACAATAAGTTGATTGTTTAATATTCATTTAACTCGATAATTGAGTCCACCCATATTGTGAAAACCCGCGTAAATAGTGAAAAATTGTGATTTTTACTGGTTTCTTTCTTATTTTTCGTTGATCTTTCATCAAACTTAACAAATGCTTTATAAATGTATCCGCTTTTACATCCCTAAAACTGAATTTCTAACTGACAAACTGAATTTCTAAAACCCCCAAATAACTGTGGTCCGAAGTGGGTCGTGATGTTGTGTGTTTTAATTCAAAATGTTTTTTTTAATGAAATTACTTTAAAGTAATTGAAGAACATAGACTCTGTTACATCTAAACATGATGCTGTTTTTGCTCCATTCTGACTGAACGCTTTTTCTGATCGACAAGCTGGGTATGGCTGCTAGTTTCAAAATACAATTACTATCTTTAAAACCTATAAAAGGTTTTGGACGGAATTATCAGATCTTGTTTCATTTCCTTCCAGAATTATACCATCAACTTCAGTAGCTTTGAGTCTTAGTTTAACGTTCCTCAATATTACCAAATTCTCAATACTTGTATCTGCCATTATAACACCCAAAACAAAGTTAATGTCTACCGGCATATAAATCGAAATTCTTATTAAACAATATTTGTCTCTGGACAGGAAACGAATCTGTATTGCTTTTTAATCTACGAACTTTTTCAAGCCAAGTATGTTTTACCGTTGAGCTACGGGAAGCCATCACAGCAAAACAAAGTTCAATCACCCTATTTATGAAATACACATATCTCATTGGGACCTTTCGAAGTCTATATCTGATAACGATATTTTCGTACCCGGAAGATAAACACAGTTTAAGCAATCAATGTATTTTTATTCGACATTATTTCTATCAACGTTATATTTATTGAATACACGCATTTGAGTGAACGTCCTTTGTTTTAAATAGTGAAATCATTGTCTAAACATGAAGCTGATTTTGCTTCATTCTAATTGAGCTCTTTTTCTGATCGACCAGCTGGGAATGGCTGCTAGTTAGAAATAAATTTAATTCTAGAAACAGCAAAAGTTTGGAAATGTCACTGGTCAAATGACTTTTGCAAAAGATAATGGCAAGAAAGAGAATCAAGAAGTAAGATAGAATTCATTATAGAGAACCAATTTAATACTTCCCACCCCGTCACCCCGGCTGAAGCTAACTTCCAGGAGAGCAACTCATTTTTTACTGACATGAAGTGAAGCGATTATATTGAATCAATTATTAGGTCTGTTGCTAAAAAAATTGGTTCACTGTCGATCTAGACAATTTTTCTTGTCAGAATCCATTTTACATATTTATAAATCTGCAATTCGTCCGTGCATTGAATATTGCTGTCATATCTGGTCTGGTGATATATATCATAAGATTCTCGATAAAAATCCAAAGAATGGTCTGTAACGTTATCGGTCATGATCTGGCATTTCGGCTTCAGTCATTTCTCACCGTCATGACGTGGCTTTCTTCTGTCTTTTCTATAAATATTTCCGTGGCAGTCTTTCTTATAAATTCTACTACTTGGTACCTCGACTGTATGAATTTAAACGTATTAATAGATTGGCTAGCAGGTATCATCTTTTTACTGTTGAAAGAGCTAGATGGAACCGTAAGTTCTATTCTAATAGTTTCTTTTTTCTCGCACTTCTTACCTGTAGAATTCTCTTCCGGTTTCTTTCTTTTCTGCCACCTACAATCTTCAAAAATCGAAATGGAACGTCAATCAACATTTTTTTTCCTCACTAAAATCTTCTTATTCTCTTTCACTCCCAGTAACACTTTGCATCTTAGTGGCATTATCGCCTTGCGTAAGGAGAAATGATTAAAAAAAAAAAGAATAGTGAAAGAAAAGTATACAATCCTTCAAAATTGGATTCTAATATGCTTGACAGGCACAAGATGTTCTTATTTTTTATAATCCTGTTGTTCAAACAATAAAAGTTCTCAAGAGCCACTCAAGGTAAAGGGGTACTAAATGTTTCATGGACGTAGGAGGATGACGTAATAAGTGCATATTATGAGGAAATATAGAATAGATAATGGTTGACCTAGACTTGAAGAGGTTAAGATCGCCGTATTTGGAAGAGTATCCTCTCGGGCGTTTGTTCCACAGTTCCTGGCGTATATGGCAGGACGGGTCCTAGTGGTGAAGGTCTGAACTGGTGGGACTAAAAAAATGTAATACGCTTGAACATTTTCCATGAAAATAGTGATACAGTAGCAAGAAAGTTGCGACGTTTCGTCTGTGGGTAAGAGGTTACTGAAGCGATTAAAAAAGGGCTCTTTTTGTGAATATTTATTATATAAAAGGTGTCCCCCCAAAATTGAAATCATCTTGTAGTCTTATAACATTGCTTAAATTTTAACAAAATGTGCCAAAACGAAGTAAGTTGACTGTGCGGACATCTCAATGACAATCTACCTGGAAGATTGGTCAACATTATCGGCCCCATGACCAGGTGTGGAACAGCTGACCATATCCCTCCGCATATCTCGCTTGAATTGCGATTTTTGCGTGTCTTGGGCAAGTACTCCTGGCGGAGTTCATTTCCCTTCATGTTAAGCCACATCCTATATCCTCCAAATTGAAGGTTTCGTCTTGGCTCCGGACGCGTGACCCGTTGATTCCACCAGTAGGAACCTTCCGACCAGGCTTCAGTCTGTGAAGCGATGCCGTCGCATCACCACGCTGGCTACATGCATAGGTATGGAGCCCAGTCTATCCCATTCTGCTCGATGACCGTTGGCTCTACAACAATGTTGACTTCAGCTTACTGGGTGTCTAGCCACACTTCTCACCAGAAAAACCTGGTTGGGGGAACTAGTTTAGTTACTAATGATCCATTGTGCTAGATGACCGTTGATTCTGCATTAAGGTACATTTGTCTTCTGACAGGTCTTTTTTTAAATTCTACTGTGTGTCTATGTTGTATATGAGTTATCAAAAACAGAAGAAAACCGGAATTGGTTTAATAAGCTTATTATCATTCGCTACAGGGTAACATAATGTAGAATAGAAACTAGGGAAGAGAAGGTTTAGCCATTAATAACTGTTTTCAGCAAAAGCTACTGCTGTTATTGCTCCTCCTGATACTCCTCTTGATGTAGGAATATTTTTATGTCTTTCGTCCGACGGCCGAGTCCAAACTTGTAAGGAAATATTCTCCCTCACAACAGTCTAGCACATGTTTCTACCCAGAAAAGCTGGGTAGGGCAATTGGTTTAATTACCAGTTATCTGTTGTGTTAGACGACAGTTAATTCTACAATAAGTTTCATCCGCCTTTTGACTGGTATTATTTTTAATCCTATCTGATGTCTACCTATCCTCTTCATCAGAAAAGCCTGGTGGGGAACTGGTTCAGTCACTGATGGTCTGACCACGCTGTATGTAGTAGTGGGTTACATGGTACCAATATCATTGTAAAGTGACTTGATATAAGCTTATATAAATAAGAATTTTAAACTAAAAATTTTAAACTAAAAACATTAAAATAAAAATTTTTAAATAAAATTTTTAAAGGGAAGAACTGAAGCAGAAGCAAACAGTACTGACAACTATTATCTAAAAAAACAAAAAAAAAACAAATAAAAATAAAATAAAAAGGGGCTACTATTGTAATAAAAACACGAAACAATTTTTTGTTTCCTTGTTCTTTTCAAAGGAATATTTCATGATGAAAATGCGTTGAGGCTTATTATACTGTCGTGTTTCAACAAAGCTTTTCCAGCAATAAAAATGGTGGCAATAATACGTATCAGACGAAGGAAAGTGACACCTATGAATGGAAAAATATCGTTTAAAGAGAAGCTATTTAAGAAAAAAAAATAGAAAAAAGAATTTTTCTTAACTTTCTTTTAATTTTTCCCCACCTTTTTTTCTTTTTGAATCTGATCTGAAAGGGATTATTTTTACATACAACCATAACGCCTGCTGTCTTCAATTGGTCTTCGTGGGTCAATGGCAGACGACAAGTGACAAAAAACTTCGCACTTAAATTGGATTATGTCAGCCATGAAAACAACACCATGACCCTGAAATTTTTTTAACATTATCTATTCAAACTCTTTTTTTAGACTCGTTTTTTTTTTATTTCTTTCTCTCTTTCCCTTTTTAATTCTTGGCTTCATAGTTCCGATTATTTTCATATTCGTGAAACTCTTTAACTTAAACCCATTTTTAATGGAATTCCTCATAATTACATGAACAGGAGTATTTTTGAACCAGTATATTTTCTTCAGTGTTGGAAATTGCTTAAAAAAGTCATTGACGTCAGTTTTATTTTTATTTAATTTTTTATTAAACGAAGTATTGTTAAGAATTATGATTAATATTTTTAATCATTTTCACTATAAAGCCACTAAGACGCACTTGGTTGCTGAGTGCTAGAGAATATGAGAAAAAAAAAACACTATTAAGGAGGGATAATAATAAAAGAAAACATTAAGAAGAGAAAATAATAAAAGAACAGGAGTTAAGAAGACAGAAGTATTTAAATTTTTGAAGATCAAAGTTGAGCTGGAAGAGAATTACATTATGGAGAAGTGCGAGAGAAGAAACTGTTAGCATAGAATTTATGATTACATCTAGCAATTTCAACTGTAAAATGATGAGACCTAGCTGCCAATCTAGTATTGCGTTTAAATTCATAAAGTTTAGGTACAAAAGAGAAAAGCTCATCAGAACAGTTACCATGGAAGTATTTATAGAAAAGGCAGAGGGAAGCTACGTTACGGCGGCGGGAAAGTGATTGAATCCGAGATGCCAGGTCAGAGCCAATAACATTGCAGATTCTTCTTTGGATGTTTATCAAGAATCTCTAATTATATAGCAGGTGCGGCAGACTAAATGTGGCAGCAATATTCAGAGTAAGGACGAATGGTAGATTTATAAATATGTAAAATAGATTCTATCGAGAAAAAATGTCTAACTCGGCACAAGTAATTCAATGTTCCTAGCCTCAGACCTAACAATTGATTCAATATATATATATATATATATATATATATATATATATATATATATATATATATATATATATATATGTAAGGAAGCGTACGAAAATTATAACGCTGCACGAACACAATGGCAAGTCTTACCAGTGAGCAAATCAAAGTGCTATAGACTGGCCTGGAAACTCCCCTGATTTAAATCCAATCGAGAATCTGTGGGCAATCTGCAAGGAACGACTTCGTGGAATGGGCATAGGATGTACACTTGGTCATGTTTCATTGGAAAAATACGGAAAAAAAAACGTTGATAATAACGGAATTATTTGTTTTGTTTCAATTAATTTTCACAATGGTGTATTGTATAGAATTTAGTGTATAGAATACGCTAAATATACCAACTATCTTGTTACACAGATAGCAATTTAAACCTTGGAAAATCTGCGTTACTTAAAGAAAGTATATTTGAACCCTTGTCGAAAGATTATTGGCTGGGTAGTGTAGCACTTACAGGTGCACTCATTGGGCTCGGTCGGTGAGTATGCAACCGAAATCTTGCCAGGAAGTTAGATGACGAAACAATTCATAATTTGCGCTGAACTTTAAAAAACTGTTTTGAACTTTAAACAATTATGAGGAAAATAAATAAATAAATAAAGGCAGCGAGGGAAAAGCGAAAACCGCTGATTAAGCAAAACTGTCCCCCGTTTTGAAGAAAAAAAAACAAAATAACAAACAAGCAAAAAACTTAAACAGTGGCGCTGAGTGCGGTTTAGTCATTTGCTTGACTCACTTTTGCAGGGCGCATTCCTTTTCCCCTGAATTTGATTGTAGATCACCGGCATCCTCCTCTTCTTCCTCTATGTGTCATCTCCCTTCAGGGTGTGGTCAATCATGGCTCTCCACAACATCCTATCCATTGTAGGTCTCTTTTAGCCATCGCACCCACTCCGCGTTCTGCCCTCCGACTATATATACATCCACACAAGTTTTTCACTTAGGTAGCTCTCTGGTAGTGTTACCCCTGAATTTTTTTTTAATGAAAAACCTGATTTCATATAGCTCATGTATAAAACGACCCCAGCTTCTGTGTAATAGTAGTAGGCTTTCTGTAGTCAAATATTGCAGTACTGAGCATGGTCCTGGTCATATTTTATGGCAAATAAATGGCCTTCATTCTTTTTTGTACCAAGCTACTCTTGTAACAGTGTTAATGTTGAGTTGTTAATGCAAGTTACCCCGTGTTACATATATTTGTAGTTGATAGAGGTTCCTTTTTCTGTTTTGTTTTTTTAATACTGAAAATGAAATGAATAAAACGTAATAAACAACAATGAAACCTCGAGACACGTGTTGAACAATGTGTATTTTTCTTTTCCTGAATGTTATTTACAATATTGGTTTTGTGTGTGTTAAATGTTCTCAGGGTTAATGTTTCTTTGCTTCTTTAAAATTCTGGCCTTACTTGTTTATAATTGTTTCGAGAATTTCGTGGCTAAGGGAAATTTTTGAAACCGTCAAATCTGGATTTTCTCGGAGCGAAGAAGATACATCTGTGTTGTTCTTTTTTTTTACTACTGCTACTGACACTCTTGCTTGTGGTGGAAAGGTTGTTTTTAGAATGATCAAATTTCAGATTTTTATTTCTAGAATGATAAAATATCATCATCATCATGAATCATCATATCCTAAAATGGCGAGAAAAAAACAAAAAAACATTTACCATAAAATATACCGTAAATAAAGCTGCTCGAATTAAAGTACGTGATATTGCGTGGAATCTTGACAGAATATTTTAATATGTAACGAGGAATTATAAAATAATGCCAATAAATATAAAGAATATAATAAATGAAAATAAATATAAATAAACAGAAGAAAACAATTGAAACATTTACGGTATAGATATGTATCAAGCAAAAGAGGTACCCTTGGGAATGCAGTACCTCAGCGATGCAAACACTTGCGAATGAAGATGAACGCAGATTGGAGAAAGGAAATTTTTCATTTATATAAGGTGTTTGTAGATTTTAAGCGGCACACATAGTGAAAGACGTTCTGATGTCCATATAAAAATAGAAAGAATCAAGGCTACGGGAAGCAGGCTATAGGAGCCTTCCTGTACCATTAAGCCAAAGATACTGTGAGAATAACACCTCCAGAGAACAATTACCTGTGTATAGTGCATATATTTTTTACAAAAAGAACGTTAAACATAAAAAAAAGACATTTTTTACAAAAAGAACGTTAAACATAAAAAAAAATGTCTTTAATAAATAAATTGTCGGACTTTGACCATTTCTTAACGTATGACGTAATTTGTTTACATTTGATACGCCATGAGCAGTTATGAATGTACGAGATTCATGGAAGATTGAAGTTTATAAGCAGTAAATTCGACCTTGCCAACCGGACGATCCTTTGTGGCCGAATCGGTTAGGCACGCCCGGCTAAATGGCGGTTCCGTATAGGATGCAGGTTCGAATCCTGTCAAAGGACGAATATTTTCTATGAAAATTTCTCGGACATTCAGGCCGGTAAATGTTATTTAATACTGTTTATTATAAACAGAGCATTTACTTAAATACTTGTATCTATAAAAAGAACGTTAAGCATAAAAAAATGTCTTTAATAAATAGATATAGATATATAGATATATATACTAGCAGCATGGCCCGTGCTTGATTCAAAAATTGTACGACTCATACAGCAATCGCTATCTCTTGACTTAAAATATTTTTGCCCTTCCTTGCCTTTAAAGGAGTGCCCTTTGCCGTGCTGATGTTGCTACATGCCTTACTTCTTGCCTATCTCACACTGCGAATTTTTTCTAAGCTCTATACTAAACATTAAATCTGTTATGGAAAAAGAACTAAACAAAATGAACACAAAACGATCAGCTTTAAAAAAAGACACGTAACTGCAAAAACCGAATGAAAAAAGAATGTTAACAACAAATACTTTTTCACACCCAACCCAGTTCTGCGGAATCAGAATCAACGTTGAGTTTAAGCAAGCGAATGAGCCAATTGGAGTAAAGTGCCACGCAGATTTAAATTTGTCCCACTTGTGACGAATGCAGCTATCGATTTTTTTTTTGCATGCTAGCATGCTCGTTAACATTCGTGTCAGTCAGCTGTTGGCTCTCACGCTGGCCAGTACAAAATGTCCGCAAACTCATGAAAATTGCCGTAGAAGCATGAAAATATCGATTATTTCCACTATCGATGGGAGTTGGGAAATGCAAAGTCGGTCTTGGTCTTTCTGCTAACTTGGAGCATGTGCATGTAAATTTTGGTGCAAATCCGTCGACAATTGCGGCCGTGCATTCGTTACACACACACACACACACACACACACACACACACACACACACACACATACACACACACACACATCCTGCCTCTTATAGATAGAGATCTATCTAAGTATAGGATTGGTGTATACGGAATAAATTCCAATAACCAACAAATACTATTCTTAAAAGAGTGCTCACTATAGAGTAGAGCAAATATAATAATTATATATATATATATATATATATATATATATATATATATATATATATATATATTCTACTTATGCTCTCAATATTTACTTGAAGAGGAGAATTATATTGAAAATGCTTTCAAGACCCTCCAATTTCATATACAATGCAAAGCAAAAGCCTCATAAAATAGCCGAAATAGAAATGCGGCCGCTACTGACAAACCAAACAAATCAAAAAATATATTATTCTACCCACTAACTCTCTCACAACTACAATTGAAAACAGTTTATCTAAACTCAACATAAAATTTGTCACAACTATGTCTAAAATATTAAAAAAAACTTAATCAATATAAAAAAAACCCAATAAGTTAAACTTGAAGGAGGAATTTATTCTTTTACTGTCATGATTGCAAGAAAGGATCCATTAGAGAAACCTCAAGAAGTTTAGATAAAAGATTATATGAACAGCAAAGGGATATTTAGCAAAACAACATTTCAAACGCATTAGTTGCTAACTATAACAAGACTGATCACGATTTTGATATATAAAAAAATGCAACTGTAATTAAAAAAAAAGAAAATAATTCACTAAGCTGAAAATGTTTAGAAATTGCTTTAATCGCTAGATCACCTCCAGTAAATTTGCGTCTAGGTTCTTACAACGTTTCACTATTCTTGCCAGATCTTTTGTTATCACAGTGTGGGATATTTAAAAACAAAGATGATGGAAACAAGAACAAAAAGAACCCAAATAAAATCGGTCAGATTATATACTCAAAAATACAAAAATTAAATTTAAAATTCCCAGCGTCTCTTGTTCGTGCGCATGTGTAGTCGCACCAGTATAAACAAACTTGATTCGATGAAGTCCTAAAGGACGAAACGCGTCGCACCAAAACTTTTTCCACTTTGTCATACATCTTTACCCTAATATATATATATATATATATATATATATATATATATATATGCTTGTGAAAAATTTATTTCAGTTGAGCTCTCTGGTGAGGAAGTGTGGGTTTGTAAACAGTGACTATTACGGCTAATAATGCAAAACTCTTCGGTAAATCGAATCGGTTTCTCTCAGTCACTTTATCTAAAAATAAATACGCTTAAATTCACCTTCATCCCTGCCGTGCGCCAGCGGCTTAGTGGTAGAATCCCCAACTGATGCCAATTCAGTCGGGTTTCGATCCTAACCACACTGATGAGCTGTGGTACAGCGAAACGGTCTGTCTGTGGATGACAATATATATATATATATATATATATATATATATATATATATATATATATATATATAACGTGGACTCTCCCGTCGTATGAGGGTCAGCAAGGTTCCTAGGAGCCGGCAGCCAGACACCAGCACATATTATTTGACGATAGGCTTTGTGCAGAACCAACCACACTTTTTGAAGGGACGAATACAGAGACCTGGTGCACTACGTGACACAAGGTCCACAAACAACTATCCGCCCGCAGGCTTTGAATTCAGAGTTGTCCTCCTAGACCAGTTGCCACCCAAGGCTATAGAACACAGTCTGTCCTGCTATTTACCCATAGCTGAAGGGAGAAGAAGAAGAATCATACCTTTCCTTCCTCACCATAGATCCCACCAGTGGTTTGTACTAGTCTGAGCAGACCTTAATTACGGTTTGTGGGAGAAAGTACAAAATATGGTACGATCAGCGATTTGAACGAAGCCAGCCAGTACGCTGAAAGAAACTTTTGGAAAATTCTTGCATTCATTAAATACAGAAAAGACAACAAACACTTGTGCGCTTAGAAGGAAAACATTTTTTTTAAAACTAAACAGTCGTTTTTAACGAAACACACACACACACACACACACACACACACACACACACACACACACACACACACAGACACACACTCACTCACGCTCACATAAGGTTTGGTTGCTTAGTTATTCGTGTTTTTCTTTTTTTTATAAGAGCACATATTCTACACAAGTTTATGCTTAAATAAAGGTCAATATAACCTACAGTTAATTGATGCTTGGCTAAAAATATATAGGGTGTGTCTTTTTTTCTTGCTATAAGGTGAAGTGTTCGAGTCTTAGAATAGCGAAACGCCAAACCGCAGCGAACAGTGAAAATTCTTTACCGCAGCCGACAGGTCAGCGTTCCACACGTCGCCAAGCCGTGAAACATCGACACGTCAGGCTTAAGAACCGAAGAACTGGAATCGAGATAGTTTCCGGTACCAAAAGAGGATGCTGGGAAGATATTAAGACGGAAGTGGAATTCCGATTGTTAAATTGTACGCACACTCTTTGTTGTTATTGTACTTAGACACACGGACCCTATCCCGTCATATTGTCCTATTTACGCTTATGAACATCTCTCAAGAATTTTTGTTATTGTGTGTGGGTGTTTTTTTTTTTTTTTTTTCTAAATTCATAGATTCCCGCAGTTGGCTAGACTGCTAAGGGATGGGTGCTTTTATCAAGGCTCTATCTCTAGATAGATTACCAACCAAGGCTGAAGGTATTTCTATCTGACCATTAGCCCATTAGTTGTGAACTAGCTATTATGGCGGAAAGATTCCATCATTTTATAGTGGAAATGGTTAGATGTAACCGGAAGTTCTATGCTAACAGTTTCTTTTCTCGCTTATTTATCATCGACTTTTCTTCAGTTACTTTTTGCACTAAAGATCTAAATATTTTCAGCCATGAGGGGATGGGAAATAATTCTTTATGACTAAACACCAAATGTTTGCAATTTCAAATAGTTTCTTTTTTCACACATCTCCTTTGTTGCACACTCTTCCGGATTCTTGCTTTCCCGTCAAGTTTGATCTTCGAGAATTTAAATGTAACGTGAATCGTTCTCTTCTCTCTTCTTAATTCCTATCCTTTTATTGTTCTCACCCCTTAATAGTGTTTTTCTTATATTCTTTTACCCTTAGTAACTCTCCCGCGTGTTAGTGGCTTTATTACCTTGCTTGGGGTGAAATGATTAAAAAAAGAAATGTACTAATACAACTAACAGCTTCCGAACACTTTCGTCAACCGAATCTAGACTTTATAAATTTAAGTGCAATAGTAGATTGGCGAAAAGTTCTTATCATTTTTCAGTAGAAATGACTAGATATAACCTTAAGTATTAGCCTTACAGTTTCTTTCTCACATTTCTCGCTTGTGGAACTTTCTTCCGGATTCTTGCTTTCCAGTCAAGTTTTATCCTCAAAAATTTAAATGCAATGCCAGTCATTATCTCCCGTTTTCTTAATTCCTTTTCTTTTATTGTTCTCTCTCTCTTTCATAATGTTTTTCCTCATATTATCCCACACTCAGTAACCCCCTTGTGTCTTAGTGGCTTTATTGCCTTGGTTGGAGTGAAATGATTAAAAAATGACAAGAGGGTTTGTGTGAATGAGTGACAGTAATAGTAGAATATAAACTAGGAGGGATAGTAAGGGACAAAAATTATTTAGAGATATAAGAGGAAGTTGTAAAAAGCCATGATCTTTTTGGTGTTATACGGATTTATATTCGTCTCCAGTTGTGAAGCGGACCCATCAGGTTCCTTTGGCCAGTTTGGGTGGTTGAGGTTTACATATATCATCATAATAAGAGTAGAACAGGAGTAGAGGTTTATCCCTTGTTTCCTGTTTGGGATTAGGTTTCCGATTCCTTCAAAAGTCTACTTCAAATCTATACTACTAACGTCTCCGTCTAAACACTGATTTATTTATTTATTTTTTCTCAATAGGAGTAGATACGTTAGCCTATCGCCCGGTTCATACTTTTCCCCGGTCTTTTAAGCAGGAGCAGATAATTATTCCTTTTTTCCTGTTTAGGATTTGTTTTCCGATTCTTTCCAAAGTCTACTTCAACCCTATAACTGTAACGTCTCAGTCTAAACTCTGAATTTTTTATTTATTTATTTATTTTTCCTCAATAGGAGTAGATAGATTCGCCTATTGTCCGGTTCACACACCTCCCTGGTCTTTTGAACAGGAGTTTATTTCCTGTTTCGGATTGGGTTTCCAGTTCCTTTTAAAGAATTTTCATTCTCTTTCACTCCCAGTAGTTCCTTGCGTCTTAGTGGCATTATCGCCTTGCTCGGGATGAATTGATTAAAAAATCACTATATCATTTTTTTGTTGTTGTTGACCTAATACAAGGCCCCCAAAGCATTCAAGGTAGAGTGTAACTGAATGAGGTTGTTGGATGTAAATAACTGTTGACCCTGGACTTGAAGCAGTTAAGATTTGTAATGACCAGGGAAACCTCCTCTTGTAAGTCTGTTCTTTAAAACAGTGACTCTTGGGAAGTGTAGAATAACAAGACAATAAACAGCACTTACCGGCGTAAGAGTCCCAGCTAGCGTCCAGCTGGCAGACAAAAATAAAGCAGGTTGTAACTTAATACAAACCCTGCAAACTAACTGATGAATCAAGCTGGTATTTATATAGAAATACCTCCACTCAGGTACCAGCAGCCAACCACAGCCCAAGCAATGGACTATCCCACTTTAGCACAATGAGATGCTCCATTGCACCATAAATAGCTCTCTTTCTCAAGGTTGAATTATTTTTTTACCTCAGCTTGCTCCACAACTGAGTGTTTATCTTGACCACGTGATTGTTCGACAGGAACAAACTGAATTGAAATTCGTTTTTTACCAATGGAATCGGTTTATATTTAATCCGACATTTATTTGTGTATACTTGCATGCAGGCATAGATCCTCATTGGGCACTTCACTACAGTTGTCTTTTGCCAGTCTTAGCTGAATTTAGTAACTATATGCTCAAGTTTGTTTTAGAGCGCTTCACCACGGAGCAAGGTAATACTAATCTTATCTCAAAGACGATTGATACTGTAATTCAATCATCATTATATACCGGGTGTAACAGCAAAATTGTCCAATTGTTAGATTAAGATTTGAAATGATTAAAGATATCTTACTGGAATTCTCCGATATTTTTATAACACTACTGGACTCTACTTTGAGCAATAAGAATGTATAATTACTCTCCAAGCTTAAGAGAAGAATCGGGATGAATTCGATCATAAACGAAAATGACATGTTCATCATTAATTAATCATAGCTAAGGATAGGAAGCTTATGAAAGATTGAAATAAAGTTAATATATATATATATATATATATATATATATATATATACACATATATATATATATATATATATAATTCTAGGATAATTTTCTAACTTATTCAAGATGATTATCACTCTCTCTAACCTTCTAACTTTTTGTCATGGAATAACAAGTTGCCTCACAGGTTTCACGCACGATTTCATTTTCAGTCTTTTTTCACTTCTTTTTGGACTGTCATAGCTGAAACTCCTCTCTCACATGCCAAATATCTTATGGATTGAGTTGGGTCTTTACTAATTGATCTCTTTACCTCTAAGTTGAAATGATAACCCCTCTTCCTGTTGTGACCTGATCAAATTTTCCCTTCTACTGTTCCCACTTTTTCAAACTTATTCGCCGTTTTTTGATGGTTCTTGAAAGAACCTTGAAGATGGAAGCCAGAGTATGAATGTTGGTACCCCATTATTGAAAGCTTGAATGATCTTTCTCTTCTCACCATTGCTCTTTTGAGAAGACAGTGGGGCTGACACAAAACGATTTTAACCTGTTCTATTTCTGGCTGAATAACTCAAAAGGTTTTTCAGTAATTCTTACGACAAATGGTGTCAAGATGGCTAAACATCTTATCTGAAAACCTGGAAAACTCAATTAGTTTAGTGTTTTTTTTAGATAGTGAACATTTCGTGGGATGGATAATTATACTCTTACACGATTTGGACAATTTTGCTGTTAGACGATTTGGACAATTTTGCTGTTATCTCCGGTATAGTAGTATAGGTTACGGTTATCAATATTTGTACCCTCTTACTTCTTTAAATAATAATCTGCGTTCTTATTTATGATTGTCTTTTGCTCTTTAAAGCTTAAACATCTGGTTAACTTTAATGCCTCAAAAACAAAATTGCTCTCTATTACTCATCATTAGAATGTCTGACGCTCAACTCCTCTTTGCGACTACTCGGTCTCACATTGACTGCTGACCTGAGACGGAACAAATACATTGAGTCAATAGCTTCGTGCACCGCCAGGAAAGTTGGCTCCTTGTGCCGCGCCAGGAAATTTTTCACGTCGGAATCGATCCTTCAAATCTACAAATCAACTGTTCGCCCTTGCATTGAGTATTGCTGCCATATATGGTCTGGTGCCTCTTATGTTTGTCTCAAGGTTCTTGATAAGATCCAGAGACGGATATGCAACGTAATTGGCCCTGATCTGGCATCTCGTTTGCAGTCGCTCTCTCACAGACGTGCCGTTGCCTCCTTCTGTCTATTTTACAAATACTTTCATGGTAACTGCTCCGATGAGCTGCTTTCGCTGGTTCCCAGACTTCATGAATTTAAGCGTTCAACTAGGCTGGCATCTCGCTCTCACCCTTGCACTGTGGAAACTGTTAAATGTAGCCGTCTCTTCTAATCCAATAGCTTCATGCCTCGCACTTCTAACCTGTGGAACTCCCTCCCCTTTTCCTATTTCCCTGATAGCTATAATCTCCAAATATTCAAATGTAATGTCAATCAACGTCTCCAGATGCCCTGATCTATCCCCTATCCTTCTCTTCATCCTTTCCTCTATCACTCCTATTTGGTCTCACTCCAACTCTCCAAAGGTATTTTATGGTCGTGGAACTCGCTAGGATTAAGCATTTCCTGAAGAATTAAGATTCATCAGAAAATTCAAATAGGAAAATCACAAAACTTTCACAGGCACCGCTAGTCATAATTATTCTTAACCCGTGGAAATTTCACGGTTTTTTTTAACTTAAGTTTCTGAATTACTCTTAATTCTTACTTCAGTCACTTATGTACCATGCGTGATACACGCTTAGGCGATCATGACTGATGTGTCAGATTTTGACCTGCAGTAGATTGCCATTTTTTCTGCGGTAGACCATTTGCCATCCAAGGATATAGAACCCTGTCTGTCCCGCTATTTACCCATAGCTAGGGGCAGAAGAAGAGGATTCATACCTTTCCCAAGAATATTAGCACGTAAGTGAATATCAGTCAGTTATGTGCCATCCAAGGCTATAGAACCCGGTCTAGCTTTAGAAGAAGAGCATTCATACATTTCCCAAGAGTATTAGCACGTAAGTGAATGTAATGGATTCGACTGGAATTCGAACTTGGCTCTCCGATTCCTCAAGCTCTCCCAGCTGCTATCCATTACTCCACCATTCTTACGTTAATGACTGAGTAAGCTCTTGCCGAGTTCTACGACAATAAAATATCTTTAGAAATTTCCCTATCACATTGTTAAATATTTGAGCTTAACAACTTTAACAAAATATTGCAATAACAATCATAAATATGAATGTTGGTTGTTTTTTTAAGAAGTAAGGGGATACAAATGAAAAAAAATTGAAATTGACAACTTTCAATTTCACTGAAACAGACGATAAACACTTCTATCTTCCCTTACTTCTTTCTTTCATTTTCTCATTGAAACCAAGTAGTGTTTTTTTTCCTCTTTCTACGCGATCAAAACGGAATAGTTCATTATTTATGAGCTATTGGCAGGGCGTAACGGTCGTGCGAACTCAAAGAAAGAGAGGGACAAGTACAATTATAATAGTATTATTATTATAAAGGAATTATAGTTTGTGTTATACATATTGTTATGAATAGACTGACTACTGGGAGAATAGGGAACAGGCTGCGTCAATTTTCTCTTTGGCAACGTCCTGCTTTGAAAATCAGCTTTCGACATCGTATCTGGGCTGGAACACTGATTCCCCGTGCTCAGAAGAAATATTCAAATGTCTCTGCTACTAAGCAAAGTATCTCTAGGCAGCTGGTAGAATAAATAAATAGATTGGTAGAAAAGTAGAAAATTTGATCTCACTTTTTAATATGAAAAATGACCTACAATCTGTAGTTAACTGGAGGAAGTAATAGCTTGTTAATTTTAACGCTCCAAAATGGAATTGCTCTCTTTTAAATAGTATTTGAGAACGTTTTTTTTTACCTTGCATCAGCATGTCAAATGCTAACCCCCAGGAGCGTGACCCTTTGCTCCAACACGAACTAAACGTGTTCCACCGACATAAGTGGAAAGAGGACATTGAATCGATTACTAAGCTTACAACTAAGAATTTAGGTTCATTACGTCGTGCTAGACGATTTTCCCGCCAGAATCTATCTTACTTATTTTCTAACATTCGTCCATGCATAGAATATTGTTGGCAAATATGGTCTGGTGCCCCTGCTATTTACCTTGAGCTCCTTGATAAAATCAAGAATCTGCAATGTTATCAGTCCTGATCTGGCATCTGGGCTTCAGTCACTGGCCCCCACCGTAACGTAACTTCGCTGTGCCTTTTTCTTTGCAAGTATTTTCGTGGTATTTATTCTAATGAGCTTTTCTCTTTGGTAACTAGACTTTATGAATTTACGTGTAGTGCTAGATTAGCAGTTAGGTCTCATCATTTTACAGTTGAAATCGCTAGATGTAAACGCAAGTTCTATGCTAACAGTTTCTCGCACTTCTCTCCCGTGAAACTCTTTCGGTTTCTTGCTTTCCAGTCAACTTTGATCTTTAAAAATTCAAATGAATTGTCAATCGTTGCCTTTTGTCTTCTTAACTCCTCTTCTTTTATCATTCTCTTTCATTAAGAATCTTTTTGTCTTACTCTTTCACACTCAGTCACCCCTTTGTGTTTTAGTGGCTTTATTGCCTTGTTTGGGGTGAAATTATTAAAAAAAAAAATCTTAATCAATGTGATTCAATTTTCAAGGAAAGTGAGGAAATATTTGGGGATAAGGTTATTTGTATATAAGGCATGCGATATTAAAAAAGTATATTGGCGCGCGTGCGCGTGTGTGTATATGGTCTGGATATGGGTGTGTAGATGTATGCGTGTGCGTATGTGTATGTGAGTGTACCATGTGTATGTGTGTAGTTTATGGATTTATATATGTGTGTACATATACGTGTGTATGTGGTACATGTTAATATGGACA
Source organism: Acanthosepion lycidas (assembly GCA_963932145.1). Lineage (NCBI taxonomy): Eukaryota > Metazoa > Mollusca > Cephalopoda > Sepiida > Sepiidae > Acanthosepion > Acanthosepion lycidas. The sequence goes on from OZ010598.1 coordinate 24,387,067, forward strand.
TATGTATGTGTGTTTGAATTCGGTGTGGATGTGTATATGTATGTGTATATGTATGCGTGTTATAGTGTGTTATGTGCGTTGTTTGCGTGTTTCTTTGCATGTGTGTATATGTGTGTTGTGCATATAGATACGTATATAATTGTGAACGTATATGTGATGAGTTGTATGTGTGTTCGTGTGGGGTGTTTGTACGTTTGTATATATATATATATATATATATATATATATATATATATATATATATATATATAGAGTGAACATTGAAGTCAACACTTAGAGGTGACAGGCTGTTTCATGCTAGACTCAATCGGTGGTCTGACGATTGCGTCTAGCATGAAACAGCCTGTCGCCTCTAAGTGTTAACTTCAGTGTTTCACTTTACACACGCTCTACCTCTGATATTGAGCACTTCATCTCATAAATATAGCACAGCTTAAGAGTATATTTTTTCATATATATATATATATATATATATATATATATATATATATATATAATTATTTATTTAAAAATATGATTCCAACTCGCTACATAAGAGGTCTCATGTTTCAAAACAAGAGCCGAAAACTTCAAAATAATATTTGAATTAACTTGAGTTAAAGTAGGCTCTGTTCCATCTTCAAGCGAAATTTTTTTGGGAATGACTTATTTCTGAAATTTACGAGTTTTAATAGTATGGTCAGAATTGAAATCAAAAATTTCCATGGTAACATCAAGGGCGGATTGTTTAGAATCGGCAGGGGAGGGGTGTTAATAATTTGTATCAGTATAGAGTTATTTTCATAGATGTCGGGTCAGGGTAAGGTGGGGGTGGCTAAATTTACGACGGGGGAAGTTTTTGCATAGTCTGGCTTGAGCGTCTACGGAGAATTATTTATTTTTATTTTATCCTTTTATTATATCTCTTTATGAAAGGGATTTGTGTATATAAAAAAGCTGTAACGTTTGTTATTTGACTACTTCATAAAGGGTTATCAGTTTTTGTAGGGTATTAAAACTATGTATATGGGCTATGGATTTTAAAATTTATTTTATTGTATGCGTGTTTTTAGCTAGTTATTCAGAGCGTAAGTTCGGTTGTGTCGGCAGAAAACCGTTAATTCTTGCCTGTTATTTAATAGGTTTTTATTTTTTAGGAGCTTAATAATGTGTAGTTTCTCATGGAGGCACAAAGGGCATGGGTCATCCCAAGTTTTGCAAGTTCTAGTCCTGTTAATGATTTTCCATATATATATATTGACCACTAATATTATCTATCTATCTATCTATCTATCTATCTATCTATCTATCTATCTATCTATCTATGTGTCTGTGGGTATGTGTGTGTGTGCACCTACGCGCGTGACTTTTTATATGAGAAAAGCAGATAAGTATAAATTATTTCGCTCATTTGTGTAGACTGTTCTAGTTCTACGTGCCATGTTTAATAGATGTCAGTTATCAGTTGAGAACACATGGCACAGTGGATAAAGGCGTTAGTTAGATCCAGTGACAGGACCCAAAGAGTGTGAGTTCAATACCCGGTTAAGGCAGTGGAGAACTTACAGAGGGAAATTAACAGGAGATAACTGATAACTGTCATCCATTAAACATGGCACGTGTAACTAGAGCAGTCTACCCCAGTGAGCGAAATAAAGCGTTCAGTTCGACATTCCAATCACCTGAAGAAGGCCGGAGCGTACAACTGCCGAAACAGTGTAATAAATATGGCGACAAAGATGAGGGCAATAGTCCGAATAATGTAAATAGTGTACATAATACCTCATCTAAGAAATATAGACAGATACTGAAGGATTGGATAAATATGGCGACAAAGATGAGGACAATAGTCTGGATAATGTAAATAATGTACATAATACTTCATCTCAGAAATATAGACAGATACTGAAGGGATAAACCATTAGTCCTGTTCAAAAGACTGGGGAGGTTTATGAACCGGACGATAGGCAAATCTATCTTACTGTGGCCCTTGAGGAATCATTTTAGTTACCAATTATCTTTATTATTGTTCCTCGGACCTTCAGTTTCAGTCGCAGTATTCAGCTTGACCTACAACCAAAGTGCTGACAGACAGTCAATCAATTTTAAGGTCAGTAGGGTTTGTTCAAGAATGAATTTTAAATACGTACACATTAGGAGGCACGGTGTAGGAATGGAAAGAGGTACGGTGGAGGAATGGAAAGAGGCACGGTGTAGGAATGGAAAGAGGTACGGTGGAGGAATGGAAAGAGGCACGGTGTAGGAATGGAAAGAGGTACGGTGGAGGAATGGAAAGAGGCACGGTGTAGGAATGGAAAGAGGTACGGTGGAGGAATGGAAAGAGGCACGGTGTAGGAATGGAAAGAGGTACGGCGGAGGAATGGAAAGAGGCACGGTGTAGGAATGGAAAGAGGTACGGTGGAGGAATGGAAAGAGGTACGGCGGAGGAATGGAAAGAGGCACGGTGTAGGAATGGAAAGAGGTACGGCGGAGGAATGGAAAGAGGCACGGTGTAGGAATGGAAAGAGGTACGGTGGAGGAATGGAAAGAGGTACGGTGGAGGAATGGAAAGAGGTACGGTGGAGGAATGGAAAGAGGCACGGTGTAGGAATGGAAAGAGGTACGGTGGAGGAATGGAAAGAGGCACGGTGGAGGAATGGAAAGAGGTACGGCGGAGGAATGGAAAGAGGCACGGTGTAGGAATGGAAAGAGGTACGGTGGAGGAATGGAAAGAGGCACGGTGGAGGAATGGAAAGAGGTACGGCGGAGGAATGGAAAGAGGCACGGTGTAGGAATGGAAAGAGGCACGGTGGAGGAATGGAAAGAGGCACGGTGTAGGAATGGAAAGAGGCACGGTGTAGGAATGGAAAGAGGTACGGCGGAGGAATGGAAAGAGGTACGGCGGAGGAATGGAAAGAGGCACGGTGTAGGAATGGAAAGAGGTACGGCGGAGGAATGGAAAGAGGCACGGTGTAGGAATGGAAAGAGGCACGGCGTAGGAATGGAAAGAGGTACGGCGGAGGAATGGAAAGAGGCACGGTGGAGGAATGGAAAGAGGCACGGTGGAGGAATGGATAGCGGCTCGGATTGAGGAATCAGAGAGCCAAGTTTGAATTCCAGTGGAATCCATTACATTCACTTACATGCTAATACATTTGGGAAAGGTATGAATCCGCTTCTTGGCAACTGGTCTACCGCAGAAAGAAATGAAAACCTACTGCGGGAAAAATCTGTCTCGTCAGTCATGTATCGAAAGATACATGATCGTCTAAGCGTATATTACGCATGGCATATTACTTAGAGACAGGCTGAAGAACTGAAAAAGCACATGGTTCTAAGACGAGACTTAGCAAAAAACACATTCCAAAAGCTGGGAAGAATGCTGCAAGACAGGAGGATATATTTGGCAACATCTGTCCTTCTTTATGGCAACGAATGTGGGACGATTTCTTCAAAGATAAAGAAGAGACTCGAGGCCACGGAAATGTGGTTCTACAGAAGGATGCTTATGATATCATGGACCGAGTGTGTGAGCAGCGATGAGATTGCAAACAAGGAGAAGGTTTATACTTAACATCAGGAAGAGGCAGCTGAAGTTTCTGGAACACATAATGAGGAAGGAGAATCTGATACTCACGGGTCGAATAGAGGGAAGGAGAGACAAGGGAAAACAACGTTACAAACCTGGCGGCTTTAAGCAAGTGCATGACAGAATGTGGTCTTGTTGAAAGCTGCAAGAGATAGAAGGAGGTGGAGAGCCATGAAAGGACATTGCACATAATTCTAATTCCTATCCAGAGAATGAAGGAAAAGTCCCCCGCCCCCTTAGCACGAATTCTTTATCAGTTACTTGACGAGAGGATACAATGTACTTTACAATTATATCTGGATCCCTTTTTTTCTTTTTTTTTTTTTTTTTTTTTTAATTTTCTAGGAAAAATTAAATTTGACATTATTAGGGATGTTAACCTCTCACCGAATATTTTATTCCCTCACCCAACCCACATCTGTGGATGTGACGCGAATCAATTTTAATGCAAGAAAATGCTTCTATCAGGATTTAAGGCATCAGGTGACTTGAGTTGCTACCCTCGATATTAGTAAATACCCTGGAAACGGTCTTAATTCTGGCCCGTCGAATTTCTCCCCCAACACGTCATGGTCTGTGTTAATAAAATAAGCAAAATAAACAGATTCCATTTCCCCTCTCTCTTGTAACCATCCTTCACAATAAAATAAACGTTTTTGCAGTTCTAAAGCAGAATTAGTCAAATAAAGCTTCATAAGCTTCTTCTTGTTAGCCATGTCTTGGGATTGATAGTGACTTCTGTTGCCTTCTCCACGGTGGTTTATGGAGACACCACCTCTAGTTACCTGGCCGTTGACTCAAAGAGTTCCTCCTCCCTTTGTTAGGTCTTCTTTTTTGTGCTACTGGTTCGTTAATAAGCCGTCTCACTCGGAAGAACTTGGAATGGGGAGATCGGTTTAGTCGCCGACATTACGACTGGAATACTTACCGTTAACGTAAGGGAACAGAACTTTTAACGGTATCCGGTAAATTGCTCGAAATCAATTGCTAGACAGTAAATTGCTCGAAATCAAATGCTCGAAAAATAATTTCTCGAACTATCAATTGCTCGAAAGGCAGTTTGCTCGAAACCTGTGGTTAAAAACAAAACAAAAATAAAACTGCATTGTTTCTAATATTTACTGTAAGATAAAATAATCCAACTTTATTGTTGTTAAATGAACAGTTAAAATTAAAGAACGAGTACATTTATATAACAGGTCTTATTTTTTTCTATATTGCTTTTTTTGTCAGAGTTTAAAATAAAAGGTACATTTTTATTATTACTGTTATTTTTCGTGATTTAAAAAATAAAAAAATATAACTATTGTTTCTAATATTTAATCTATTAGTATGAAATATATGCAACACTTCTTAAATAATCTTCAACATTGTTGCGTCATAGTTGATACAATGTTCTTTAATTACGTGGTGCTTCGAACTTCGAAATACTTCGAATAATCTGCCTCTTGTGCAATTGATAGTTTGAGAAATTATTTTTCGAGCAATTGATTTCGAGCAATTGATTTCGAGCAATTTACTGTCGAGCAATTGATTTCGAGCACTTTACCTAGATCCAATTTTAACATGGTCTGAGAGAGTTGGCAGAGACGAAACTTATTGAGAGCCACAAGGGATAGGGGGAAGTGGAGAGCCATGATCGCCTACATCTTGAAAGGACACGGCACATAAAAAGAAAGCTTCTTCTTAGAGTCGTTATTATATTACATGGTCCTTCTGTATCTCTAAGTTTGAGATCCTTGGCTTAGAGGTACAAAGTTAGGAAGTTGTGGCGAGACATGATCGCCCACCTCCACTTCCTGAAGGTACAAAACACATAAAAGAAGAAAACATTTGATTTGTATTAAAAAAAAGAAAGAACTTGAACCAATTTTATTAATTTCTTTATTTTCCAAAGGAACGAAACCACTCACAAAACAGACAGTAGACTAAAGGACAAAATACCAAACCAGCTGAGCCATATATTTTTGTACGAAACTATGGTCAAAGCAACCATATTTTTGTACGAAACTATGGTAAAGCGATTTTTGTCTTTCTACACCTGTACATGAGCACAAAACACACATCTTTATTGCTTGCATAAAAAAGAAATATATATATATATATATATATATATATATATATATATATATATAAGAGGAAAGAAAAAATGAGCATTCAATATATGCATACAAAGACACGTAAATATATTTAAACACACACATAAATATGTATATGTATGCATACGTATATATATACGAACGTATATTTGCATGTAAGCGTGTATAATAAATGACTGTGTCATGTACAAGTGTATTTTTGTAGTCATTTTCCCCAAAAAAGATTTTTGGAAAAAAAAAATGTTCATTTTAAAAGAAAGAAAAAAAAAAAGGAAAAAAAAGTATTCATTTTTTTTTTTATCACAGATTACCAACTCGTGACGTCATCAATTTTTATAACCAATCATTTTAATAGTTTTTTTTTTGTTTTTTTTCCACTTGATATTTAAGCCAAACATAATATATATATGTTTACGTACACAATACAAAGAAGCGAAAAATGACTGCGCACACATACATTCACACATGTACAAACACTGGAAAAGAAAGGGTTTCACACATTACGTACGTGGGATATATAACAACACTAAAAGAAAAGCCTTTATTCAGTATCGTTTTGATATTGTGACTGCAAACTATTCAAAACGGGCGGGTGGCAAATTATACGGAAGTTGATTTCTACTAATAAATAAATATGCATATATAATTTTTGGTCTAGATATGTCGCTAATGAGATACAAATATATTCTCTCTCCTTCTCTCTGTGTCTACCATAACCTGTTTGCTTTATAAAAACAGACATGCGTCCATTAACCATTGTAAGTAATTTCCACCTACGAACAATGCACACGTGTATGCTCCCTTTTGTACATACACACGAACAAACAAATATGCAGTTATCAATACTGTGCACTGGTTCACGGGCGAGCCTTCTTCAGACCATGACTTTGACTCTTTGCAGATACCTCAGTAAATAAATATCTACTTCGGGCGTTTGCCGCTAAATAATTTTTAGCGAGGTTATCTTACAGACCATAGCGAGGGATTTCGAATCTTACTGGATACTCCACTATTGTGGTTTTGTTCCAAAATAAGCTAATCCAAGTTTGAGATCAGCAAGTAAAGGTGTTGGTCTATCGTCACATGCCATGTAATCTGCTGGACTCTAGTAGAAATGCATATTTATTTCGTCTAACAAAGCACCAAGAAAGAAACGCTATGCATAAGTGCAGACATATTTGATCATAGAATTTTTAATCTATTCACGTTCATTTCTTGTAAGTTTTGTTCCTTTCGGTTTCAGACCAGTTACATCGTCTCGTAGATCAAACTAGATATACTGACTTTATCCTATCTATCTATCTATCTATCTATCTATCTATCTATCTATCTATCTATCTATCTATCTATCTATGTAGTCAGTCAGTCAAACTCCTTTTTATGCCATTTCCTTCCAGACGTAGGTGATAATAGTTCCCTGTATATTTTCTTTTTTCATTATTTGAAAAAATCATGACTTTCTGGCAAATAATGTGTTATGCTTTCCCGTTGCTTTTTCTATATGTTTTAACACAGGGTTGTTTTTCTCCTAGACTGGGAGCCATCCAAGGCTAGAGAGCTCGGTCTACATACTCTTCCTTCCTTCCTTTCTTTCTTTCTTTCTTTCTTTCTTTCTTTCTTTCTTTCTTTCTTTCTTTCTTTCTTAATTCGTTCCTTTTCTATCTATCTATCTATCTATCTATCTATCTATCTATCTATCTATCTATCTAAGCCAGTTACTTTTCTTTTTTCTTTCTTTCTTTCTTTCCTTCTTTCTTTCTTTCTTGTACGTTACATCCATCTAATCATTCACACCTTCTTTTATAACTACTCATTTGATTCTAAGTTATTTTCTGTAGGCAAAACCATTTCTCCTCTTTGACACAAAGCGCATTTCTGATTGGAGACACATTCAAAACCAAATGCTTGGTTTCGTCACTGAAATCATCTTGTGGCCTCTGTGTGAATATTTCAACAGAAGAAAAAAAATTCCATTTTGCGTCTTGAATCCCCACAAGACATTGCTTTTGTTACCTAAAACACACGCTTTTGAATGGAATCAGCTTGTTTTACTGGAGAAAAGACAATGTATCGGGTGACAAAAGAACAGGCCCGTTAAATCAAAAGCATTTTTTGTTTTAGTATTAACAGATGAGAAACTAGGATGGCTTTACTGTTTTTATGTTTGAATTAATTTTCAGATATTAAATTGTAATTATTATTTAAATAGTAATTATTAGTAATCATATTGACTGGCCTGTGCAGACGTTTCATGAAATGGTGGATGGTCTTTTTGAAGGATATGAAATAAAATCGTCGCTTTTGCTGATCAGATCGATCCGAGAAACAAAACCTACCAGTTCTTTTCAAATAGTCATGGTGTGTATATTTAACATTCCAAGTACAAAGAATGAGATTAATAATTTATCTTTCTAGTCGTTTGACATTATTTTGAAATCCTATCATTTTTAGTATTTTCATTGAACTACAGTATTAAGATTATTCATGTTTGTTATTCTTTTTTCTGTTAACCAGGAGCCCTAAACTATAAAAACTAGGCAAATTAAAAAAAAAATACATGTAAATTTGGCAATGTTACGTCATAATAATGGTGGATGTTACACTAACAAAGGTAAGTTAATATAATTATTTTGGACGTATAGATGATTGCATTTTAGTTCAAGCCAAAGCAAACTGTAATTCCATCGATTTTGTTAACTATTCCCTTTTAAGTCTAATGGAGAGCTGTTATATAAGGAACAGATACTCGATGCCTATGAGAATTATTTTGTGTTTCTAAAGAAGTCACAACAAAAACGCGAGTTAAGACATGGTTTCGATTCAAGTTCCTTATTGATACTTAATGAACAAGATCTATCACCGGATTTTATCTGACACTATCAAATTCTAGCTCCTTATTTCGCTTTTGTCCATAATAATGAAACATTGTTACCTTAAAGATATAACAGCCACTAGACCAATCATTTACAACCCTTAAAGATATAACAGCCACTAGACCAATCATTTACAACCCTTAAAGATATAACAGCCACTAGACCAATCATTTACCGCGTGAAGGCTGTGAAATACACAAGGGATTGGGGTGGGGGAAAAGACGTGGTTAATGTGATACTTTTGTCTTTTTTTATAGTTTCTTTTTGTGTTTGTTTTTAATATTTGACATTTTATAATATAAAGTTCGCTGTTGGACGACAATATAACACTAGAAATACAAAGCTTGGCAGAAATAAGAGAACGTTTTACGCCTCTTGGGATAACCTAATTTATGTAGGAAGTGACGTCAGTTGAGCGATAATAGCATTCATTGGTTGCAGTGGTTACGCCCTCGTGTACCTGGAGTTCATCGTTGCACCGTTGCAAGTTGTCCTCTGCCGTAGCAGCAGCAGCAGCAGCAGCAGGAAATTAAAAGAGAAAGAGAAAAAGAGAGAAAATATAAAATCAGTAAATTTACATTTAAAATTAAAGAAAAAAGTCGTTGAATTTATGATCCAAATATTACCCCACTAGGCCCACTTTATTTATATATATTTTTAAATGAGATCAAATCCGGAAAGGAAAAACAGACACTCACCGCAGGAAATGTCATTTTCTTTTCACTTACGGTCAGTGGGGAGGTACTGTCTAGAGAATGATTCCTTGTTGCCCAGGCGAATTACTTTCTAATTTTAAAGAAGGCATCCGCTGGAAAAATCCAACGAGGTTTCATAAAGATTATTTATTAAGTATCATCGATAATTTAAAAACTTATGAAGTTGAATGAAAAATTAATATCTATCTATCTATCTATCTATCTATCTATCTATCTATCTATCTATCTATCTATCTATCTATCTATCTATCTATCTCAGTCTCTTCATATCTTTCATTCTGTTCATATCTATCTATCTATCTATCTATCTATCTATCTATCTATCTATCTCAGTTTCTTCATATCTTTCATTCTGTTCATATCTATCTATCTATCTATCTATCTATCTATCTATCTATCTATCTATCTATCTATCTATCTATCTATGTCTTCCGGTGAGTAGCCGTACTCATCACGCATGGCCAATTGTTGGAGAGGCTATTTAAAGCATAGTTGGGGTGGATGGCCATTGACTCTGAAGAGTTCATCCACCCTTTAACAGCATTGGGGTTCCATTTACCCTCCCCACCTGACCATGGTCTTGTGGATTGGGGTGGAGCTGGATTAGACTAGGATAATCAGGTTAATTTAATAACATATCAATCCTTCTTGGCTTATTTAATATCGAAATCTTGGCTCCAAAGTCAAAGAGTTGGCTCTGTTACATTTAACAGCCCCTTCCCCCCCCCAACGTGGATCATATGCGGTACAAGCCCGAGTTTATTGTGGGTTCTCCGAGCCCGTAGGCTCAGCCAAAAATATTCCCTTTGAACCCGTATAAACGGGTTCAGGGCCTGTCTTTTTTTTTTTTTTTTAACCATTACGCCCCGATCAAGGCGTGATGCCACTAGGATGCAGAAGATTTGGAGCAAGAGCAGATAGGAGTGATAGAAGAAAGGATGAGGAGAGGGACAGTGGATAGATCAAGGCAACTGGAGATGTCGATTGACATTACATTTGAATAGTTGGAGATTATAGCTCTCAGGGAAACAGTAATAGGGAAGGGTGTTCCACAGGCGAGAGGTGCGAGATATGAAGCTATTGAAATAGAAGAGACGGCTACATTTAAAAGTTTCTACAGTGAAAGGGTGAGAGCGGGATGCCAGCCTCGTTGGGTGCTTGAATTCATGAAGTCTGAGAACCAGCGAAAGCAGCTCATCGGAGCAATTGCCATGAAAGTATTTGTAAAAAAGACAGAGAGAGGCGACGGCGCGTCTGTGAGAGAGCAACTGTAGACGAGATGCCAGATCAGGGCCAATTATATTACATACCCGCCTCTGGATCTTGTCAAGAACTCTGAGATAAACAGAAGGGGCTCCAGACCATATATGGCAGCAATACTCCGTGCAAGGGCGAATGGGTGATTTGTATATTTGAAATATCGATTCCGGGGAGAAAAATTTCCTGGCGCGGCACAGAGAGCCAACTTTCCTCGCGGTGGACGATACAATTGACTCAATTTATTTGTTCCATCTCAGGTCAGCAGTCAACGTGAGACTGAGCAGACGCAGGGAGTTGCTCTCAAGAAGTTGACTATCAGACATTCTAATGGAGGGGAGAAAAAGGATCTCTATGCTGATTAATAGAGAGTAGTTTAGTTTTTGAGGCGTTAAAGTTGACCAGCCAATTCTTGCCCCAATTAACAACCGATTGGAGGTCCATTTCAAGACGAGCGGCCAGGTTAGTTTTGTCAGCGACACTAGATTTGTTTTTGAGGCAGGAGTAAATTGTAGTGTCGTCCGCGTAGATGCCAACTTGGGAATCTATGGCGTCAGGAAGGTTGTTGATGAAAATAAGGAATAGAGTGGGGCCAAGGATGGAGCCTTGGGGAACACCTGCGTTTGTGGGATAGGAACTGGAGGAGAATACGTTGAGAACGACCTTCAATTCACGGTTTGACAGGAATGATTGTATTAGGTCAAACAATCGACCTGTAATACCATAACCCTGGAGCTTGCGAAGAAGGCCGGCATGCCAAACCCTATCAAACGCTTTGGAGATGTATAGGGCCACGGCACGAGCCTCACCGTTATTTTGAAGGGCTTCGTAGACGGTTTCAGTGATGGCTGTAAGCACACCAGCTGTAGATCGGGCGTAGCGGAAACCATATTGCATGTCTGAGAGCAGGTCGTGTGAGGTAAGGTGGTTAACCACTTCGGCGTTGATTAGGGCTTCAAAGACTTTGCCGAAGAGGGGTAGGAGACTAATAGGACGGTAATTAGAGGGGTCAGAGGGGTCTCCAGAGTTCTTAAAGGCAGGAACAATGGATGAGAACTTCCAGCAGTCAGGAAAGCAGGATTCCTTGAGGCAGTAATTATATAGTTTAGAGAGGGCGGGCGCTAGCTCAGGCGCGCATTTCTTCAAGACAATGGCTGGTATGCCATCTCCACCACTCGCCTTGTGGAGGTCTAAATTGGAGATAATGCTCAATATCAATGACGGGGTTATGTGTAACCCGCTCAATAAGGCCTCAGTTCTTAGAGGGAAGTCTGGTATGGGTACACCGGAGGAATCGAGCGTTGAGTTAAATGAGAATTTCCGAGCAAAGCATTCAGCCTTGTCGGTAGAGGAGGTCAAGACCTCGAACTGGTTGAACAAAGGAGGTATGTAGGGTTTTCTATTGTTCAGGACGCTCTTGCAGAGCCGCCAATAATCTTTGGAGCCAAATTTGCGAGATGCAATACGCTCCTTCATCCAAGCAGCAAATATTGACTTAGCTTCGTTGAGGACACGCTTACACTCGTTACGGGCGGAGGCAAAGAGACGTCTATTGCAGTCAGACATGTCACTACGGAATAGGCGAAAGAAGTGGTTCCTATGGGCAATGGCGGCTGAGCAAGGAGCGGAGACCTCCTCGGACGAAACTTTGCCCTTTGGCAAAGCCTCGATTGAGGATTGAGATAACGTAACGTTTTAGTTCTCTTCTTTTTGTTTCTAACGACATTTTCTTGCCCGTCCTCGGCATGACGATAAACAACATGTGCGTCCTGGGTAAGGCGATAAACTACATCCAACTGCAAGGCCTCTGATCAGGAGGTTTTGAGGAGCGTGGAACCACCTCTTAATTGCTGGTGTTCCCAGGTCCACCCTGACCCGGGGTGGTAGCACCTGTTAGGGTCCCAGATATGTGTAAATAGTTGACTCCTTCCGAACTGGGATCAAAACACTATGAAGATGTAAAAATAGGTTTTAGTACCAGCAATACATTTTTGTAAAAAAATTATTACCAGCTATAAATTTTTGAGAAAAATATTACCAGCAATACAGTTTTTGAAAAAAAAAAAAAAATATTACCAGCAATACATTTGAAAAAAAATTACCAGCAATACATTTTTGAGAAGAATATTGCCAGCAATAAATATCTTGTCGTCATTAAATAACCCATTGTCGTTGATATGCCGTAAAACAGACCAAACGAAACGAACCCAAACCATTTTTCTGTTTCTTAATAATTTGCTGAATTTCTAGAAGGCATCTTTTGCTATTCCAATGTTTGGTGTCACATTTTTAGTCTTCACTTAAAACACTAGCCTGATAGTAGTAGTAGCATAATAATAATAATAATAATAATAATAATAATAATAATAATAATAATAATAATAATAATAATAAAAATGTGACATATGAGAACATCAACAATTTCTGCTGTAGTTGGAGCGCTCGGATTGATTGGAAAATATGCCAGTAAAATCATTGAAGGGATTCCTGGTAACCTATGCCTTAAAGAAATACAAAACATTGTTCTCGCGAGCACAGCCCGAAGGCCTTTATCGATGTAAAATATTTTTTTTTTTAATTGCCCGGTGGAAAAAGTTATGATGGCATTTCTGACCTTAGGTCTCTGGTCGGGACCCGGAAAGAAATGAGTACACACCAGAAATCAAAGGAAATAATAATAATAATAATAATAATAATAATAATAATAATAATAATAATAGTAAATACTGTATGTTGGTCTGCAGTTGGACATTCATTTTGAAATTCACTTGACTCACTTCTAGCAGTTGACTACTTCTACGCGCCGCTGGCGAATCTTATATGTGTTCTTCGTGTCCTAAGTATTATTGTTTATTACCAACTTTTGTGTGATTATTCTATTCAGTAAGCTTCCATAGGTTACAACACTAGTAAAACTCTTAAATTCATGTAAACGCGGCAGCAGGGAAAAAATCATCAGAACTGTTGCCAAATATTTGTAAAAAGATAGAGGGAAGCCATGTCACGGCAGTTAGAAAATGACAGAAGCCAGGTCACGTCGGTGAAAACGTGAGTGAAGTCACTTTTTCACTGACGTGACAGAAAAAATCTCTTCCTTGTACTTCATGGCCCTCCCCACTATCCATAATTTTACACACTGAATAGCATATTTTAGCATGAAACCTTGACTAATCCTGAAAAATTCATTACAGACCGAGAAGTACCAAATTTATGGTAAATATTTAGAATGTAATAGAAGAAAGGTTAACTCTCGTTAGTAATCTTCGGCTTATAAGACGCGGGTTGGGCTTTGTGGGAATATTTTATAGGAAAAGAAATGCGTCCTATAAGCAGCAAAATGCGCTAAATATCTGTATCTTTGTACAGTAAGTCCCCGGTTGACGACAGTCTTGATTCAAAGATTCAGCAGTCAGAAATTGATGTCGTTTAATTCGCACAAGCAGGTGATATCTTGAAAGAGCCAGGTAATTATTTACCCACTGCCTCACGCAGCAAAGATGTGGCACAAGGCCGAGTTTTAAAGTGGAGGTATCCGAACCCGTAGGCTCGGGCAAAAATTCCCTATAGACCACGTAAAAACGGAGTCAGTTTCCCAAGACGAGACTATGCGAATAATGCATGAAACCCTTTCCGTCATATAGCTGAAGCAATCCTTTTGTCAGCTTGGATGTATGTTCTGTTCTCTTTCGACGAAGAGCTTCAGTCTGTCCAAGGTTTTCCACTGTCTGTCTGACGTACGAAGTCCGTGAGTAGCAAAGCTTTTGAAAACAGGAAAACAGTTTCATTATTATATTCACTGATTGAAAATAGTGAATTCATTTTTCTTATTCCAGCTTCCCATGTAAGACACATACAAGTTTTCAGTCGAAAATACTAAGTTGGTTGTCCATGAAACTTGAGTATTTTTATGCTGTTCTTTATTGCTAATGATGAGATTCCAAACCAAGTTTCTGTTACAAATTCATGACGGTCGTCTTCGAGTATAGAATCCAGAGGTTGGCAGTGAATATTTTGGAGACAGTAGGAAAGCGTAGTTCAGGTTCGCAGTGGATATCGTAGCAAAGTAGCAGAGCGTAGTTCTTCCTTCTATCATCTTCGCCTGTCAAGTTGGCACTGGTCCTTCCGTAGGGTAAACAAAGATGGCCGCCTTTATACACGACGGATACAATGTTCTGCGGCTTCTGATTGGTTAACCTTCTATTGGTAGACTATAAAGGAAGTTAAGTCATTTAGATTGGCTCACTAGTCATTTATACCCAAAAAACCGTAACAGTTTCAACTTTCATTTTATGTGTGGTATATATTAGGAGTCGAAAACCTTTTGCTATGTGCCGACTTATGGTTTTAAAATCATTCAGTGTGCCAACAGCATACGTATTTTTATACAAGTCAATATTCCTATTCTACAATATATTTTAAATAGTAATATATAGTATATATACTTTATTATTTATACTTTATATATACAGAATTCATCTGGGAATTTAACTATACTTTAGTATATATTCAAATTGAAACAGCTAAATATCTTCTTTGCGTTGTAGTAGTTATTGGTTCAAACAGCATATGTATTTTTATACAAGTCAAGGTCAATATACCCGTTCTACAATATATTTAATATAGTAATATATAGTATATATATATATATATATATATATTAGTATATATTAACATTAAAACAGCTAAATACCATTTTTGCGTTGTAGTAATTATTGGTTTGGACTTCGTTATGTCATTTGTGTCTGCGTGCCGTTGGAAATTGCTTGGCGTGGCACACGTGCCACACGTGCCGTAGGTTGCCGACACCTGGTATATATGACAAGAGCTAGTTTAGAGGTTATTTTTTTAAGTTGAAATTCCGTCCAATGTTAAAGGCAATATTAGAAGTTTCCTTAGAAGGAAATATTTGACATTCACTGACTGGGTACTACCCCAGTTGAAATTGATAAAACCATTCTCTTAAAACAATTTTTCAAGAAAATAGGTTCCTCAAGCTCAGTAGCATTTTCCGGTATTGTTGAGGGTTTCCTTCCTAACCTTTTACTTGAAATAGTGTAGAATGTCAACTTGATGAAATGATTATGTTATTTTCTCATCGAAAAATATACTCTCCATTTTAGCTGTTGCTGCGGTTGAAAGTCCTCAATATAGTTTCTATTATTTGATAAAGTTTTTTGTTTGTGATATTGTGTAGCGTTTCAGTTCAGACCAGACACCAGGTTCGTTTCCAGGGTGCATCTTCTGGTCTGACGCTTCTGGCTTAAAAATAATCCTTCGACCAGATCGTTACCCACTAATTTAAATGGGCACCGCTAGGCGGTGTAATGGTTAGCAAGCATGTCTCGCTAGCACAATTACGAATGAGTAGTGAGTTCGATCCTCACTGGGTGCCCCATACTTTCGATCTTGTGCCACATCTAAGCTACGCTTGGAAAATCGCTACCCACTAATTTAAACCATGAGCCGATTGTAGTAGTAAGCAGATCTTTATTTTTGGGTTGTAACCTATTGCTATAGACAAGTGAAGCTGAAATGAGGCGTAGGTGAGGGAAGATGTGAACAGTCTAACGAACGTCTTCCCTTTCACGCCGTTAACTGCGGCATCTCGCATTCGCTCTGATTTTTCACGGGCAGTGGTCACTGTCTTAGACTGACATTGTCCTCTGTCTTGTTGTCTTTGTTTAAAAAAGTAATTTACCTTCATTCAGTAACCCTCTTTGTCCCAGCCGCTTGCTATGTACTTGTGAAGTCCACTTCACTTATTGATAACCACCGGGGAAAATAAATGTCGGAATCAATTTTTGTGACGTCAGACAGACAGTGGGAAACCTTGGACATACTAAAGAAAGCTCTTTGTTGAAAGAGAACAGAGCTGTTTTTTTTGCTTGTTTTTTGCTTTTGTTTTTTTTGGGGGGTGCATAAGAGTGTAATCCTATTACACGACCATACAACACAACACATAGACAACCTGACAAGAGGATTGCTCCAGCTATATGACGGGGAGGTTTTTTATTCATTATTCATATAGTCTTTACTTGGCTCTTTCAGGTTATCACCATTTGTGCCACTTAAACGACATCAATTTCTGTTTTTACATTTAATAAGATATGAGCTGACTGATATCTCAAGTCGAGAAGGTCCGAATAGGATGGCCTTCGCCCATGTCCCACCGACTTCACTCGCTCAAAACCATTTTTAACCATATATTTCTATATATCACCACATACGATACACCTAGAGAAACAGCGAATTATTAACAACAAAAATGAAGATATTGTCTTTTATTCGGTTTGTCGTGGGTGGGATAGCGTTTTCCTTCAGCAGGATGATATGCAAATATTCTGGTTTCTTTCAATAAAAAGCTTACTTAAGTCTGTAAGCATTTCTCAGCATCTGACTACTTTAACTGCCTGGCCATGTTTTATGAAGTCAGGCAGGAGGAGAAGGGGAAAGAAGAGGAGTCGGAGTACGACGACGACGATGATGAGAAGAAGAAGAAGAAAGAAGAAGGAGAAGAAGGAGAAGAAGAAGAAAGAAGAAGAAAAAGAAGAAGAAGGAGAAGAAGAAGAAGGAGAAGAAGAAGAAGGAGAAGGAGAAAGAGAAGAAGAAGAAGAAGAAGAAGAAGAAGAAAGAAGAAGAAAAAGAAGAAGAAGGAGAAGAAGAAGAAGGAGAAGAAGGAGAAGGAGAAAGAGAAGAAGAAGAAGAAGAAGAAGAAGTAGTATTATGTTATTATTTCAGAGATAGCGTGAGGCAGTGGATGTAAATTGAATGTCCACAAGAATTAAGATGGCGGCGACGAATTTAAGAAAAAATGGTAGCGACAAAAATTTACTTACAACAATCATGTTACCATCTTCTATCCACCGTAGAATGTGCATCTCGGCGCCCTGTAGACTCTCGCCCGTGTGTTTCTCCACAAATTTATCACCATCAGCAGTGATAACGCTCTGAAAGAGAGAAAAATATCGTGTTAATAAAGGCACATTTTTCTGCTAACGTGAATATATATATATATATATATATATATATATATATATATATATATAAAATTATTTATTTAAAAATATGATTCCATCGCTACATAAGAGTTCCATTTTCTATATATTTTTACACACACACACACACACACACACACACACACAATCTGATGAGGCTATTTAAGAACATGTCTCAATTTTTCAGGTTAATATTTTGGTTTTGTAAGGCAATACAGACTTGACAGGAGGTGGCTAAGATCACAATATAATGTAGCCTCAGGCTTGCCTACCAGAAGTACTAGAGTGTGTGTGTACAGGGTGTCCATAAAGTTCGTGTGCATTTTAAACAATTTATAACTTCATTTGTATTTGCGATAGAAATAACCCGTAAGAAATATAAATTCTAATGTACCTAGTTTTAAGTATAGTTATTGAATAATTCTTTTACACAAAATGTGCAACAATTTTTAGATAAGTCAAAAAATATTTTCTTTTTTCCAGAATCAATTTGATTCATGGTGTCAACTGAGGAAAAAGTAAACGGTGTCCTTTGGTTGGCTGAACTGAAATCTACTGTTGCTGCACAAAGAAAGTTTAGAATTGAATACAATAAAAAACCACCTCAAAGGAACACTATTGCTAAATGGATGAAAATATTTAAAGAGACAGGGTTTGTGGAGGACATGGGAAAATTAAATAAAATTTCAATAAAACCTGTAAAAATATAGATTTACTTCTTTCTAATCCTTTTTACAAATTATTTCTATCGCAAATACAAATAAATTTATAAATATTTTAAAGTGCACACGAACTTTATGGACACCCTATATATATATATATATATATATATATATATATATATATATATATATACAAAAAACAAAACAAAACAAAACAAAACAAAACAAAAACAAAACAAAAAAACAAAAACAAAACACCCCCCCCCAAAAAAAACAACAAAAATATAGGAGAAATCCTTCTTCGATACGACCTGCTTTAGACCGACTAGGTTACGGAATGCGTCGTAAATCAAGCAAAGTTGTATAGTACCTTATAAACGTAAATCCTTCTCGAAATTTTGAATCATTCATATCTGGTCAATTTCTTATCCTTACGTAAACAAACCAATTTCTAAACAAGTGATGGATTTATTAATCAGACAAATTTTTATTACTTAAATCTTATTTTTAGTGGATACCCGTATTTGAGTAGACGTTCCGTTTATTTATTAAACAATATATTTATTTTCGTCTACCGGCCTGGATATTCGAGAAATGTAATCAAACGAAAGTCATGAGGTGGTTGCTTCGTGTCGCAGAGGAAGAATACGACAGGATATCGATACGTATGAACTGAATTAAAAAAAATAAATTTCTCATGAAGAAATTTTTATCGTATCCAGAACATTCGCCATAAACATTTTTCCCGTAGGAAAAAAAAACGCCTCGGAAATTTTCGCCGTAGGAAAACTCGTCATATAGAATTTTTGCCGTAAGACAATTTCGCCGAATTTTTTTTCGATACCCTTATCTTGAACGTCCCTTTTGGAGTAATGTTCAATTTAATATGCGAAGTGGTACCTTGTTATCCAGTATTAGGTTGGTGCAAAATTAATGGCGTTTTTTTGACGTACTTTTAACGTCAAAAAATGCCATTATATTTGCATCAACCTAATATATATGGATGTATTTTTACAAGGTCAAACATAAGAAAAGAAATTAAATATTTATTTAAAAAATAAAAGACTAAAAATATACCAAATTAACAAAGAAATAATTTAAAATGTGTGCAAATTCCAGGTAATGCTTCGTAAATAATGTTTTTTTTGTTGTGTGTCGGACTGTAATGAAGCTTTTTCCGCTGAAGTCTTGCATTGATATCGATATATATTTTCTTCATTTCTACTGCACCTACTCGAAATTTAAAATAAAATTATTTTTTTAAATATTTAAATTTTAAGTTCCTATTTTATTCCTTTAAAATTCTGAGTAGACAATGCCAACAATATTGGACTTGTTAGTTGAAATATCTATTCGAATGAAGTAAATTTGGATTTCTTTCTATGTAATTGACCTCTTTTTGTGGATCAGTTTTAATATTTTATATTATTAGGATTCACTTGGATTATATACCAAAGGATTACTAACCCCCCATATATATATATATATATATATATATATATATATATATATATATATATATATATATATATATATTAAAATAAAAAATATTAAAAAAATAAAATCTTCAGACACACTGGGTTGTATATTAATATTCTGTCGTTTTTTTTATTATTTCATTTAGATTCCTCGACTAGTTTCGGCCAACATGGCCATCATCAGGAGAAGAAATATTTCTGCTTGCTGGTAGCAGTGAACTACAGAAATGAATGTCTTGATGGAGAATATTTTTAATTTACTTGTTTAAACGTTATTTTTAATGAATACTCATGTTTGAATAGATGCTTTGTTTTTTTTAACTTATATTTTATTATTATTGTTAGTGCCGAAGATTTCTCGAATATTCAAGCCGGTATATGGAAATAAATAAATATACTGGTTAATAAATAATACAAAGAAACTAAATAAAATATTATATGAACACAAAAGGAACCTTCTTTAAAATAATTCATCAAATGCATTGGTTGCACACCATAACGAGATTGATCAAAATTTTACATAAAAATGCTACCCTGATCAAAGGAGAAATAATTCACTACGACGTAAATGTCCAGAGACTGCCATGATGGAAAGGTCATCTACAGTAAATTTGCGCCGTGGCTCTTGCAACATTTCACCATTCCTGGCAGATCTTTTAATATCACAGTGTGGAATACCTACTTACAAAAGTGATGGGAAGAAAAAGACTCTAAATGGATTCGGCTGAAAAAAACAAAAAAAAAAAAAAACAAAAAAAAAAACAACAAAAAACCTAAAATTCCCAGCACCCCACTGCCGTGCGCACGCGTAGTCCTTCCAACCTAATAAATTTAGTCCAATGAAATTCTGAAGGGCGTTTCGCCGCAATTAAACTTTTCTCACTTTGTCATAAAAATTCCCCAATACAGTTCTTGATATATATATATATATATATATATATATATATATATATACATATAATTATTTAAAAAAAAATATGATTCCTTCGCTACATAATAGTTCTCATGTTTCAAAAACGAGAGCCGAAACCATCAATATAATTATTAAAAATTAAAGAGAATTAAGGTAACAAGCCCTGTTTCATCCTCAAGCGAAAATTTAGGAATAACATTAGGAATTTTTTATAATTATATTGATGGTTTCAGCTCTCGTTTTTGAAACATGAGAATTATAATCTAAGCCCTACTTCTGTATGGAGCAATGTTTTTTAAAAATAAAAACAAAAATACTAAAGAACTCCGGATTATTTACCTAACGTGTTCTTTCTTATTTTTCCACATACCTGCGCGCGAGCGCGTGCACACACACACACACACACACACACACACACACACACATATATATATTAGGTTGGTGCAAAAATAATGACGTAATAATGTCGTTTTTTGACGTATTTTTTAATGTCAAAAACGACATTATTACGTCATTATTTTTGCACCAACCTAATATAACTGTTCTGACAAGTGGTTATACCTATATAGCAACTGAAAAAACTTTTTCGTATTAATTCTATGTGCGTGTGTGTATTTTATATATATATATATATATATATATATATATATAAAAGTGAACATAGAAGTCAACACTTAGAGGCGACAGTCTGTTTCATGCTATATGCAATCGTCAAGCCACGGTGGCTTGACGATTGCATATAGCATGAAACAGACTGTCGCCTCTAAGTGTTGACTTCTATGTTCACTTTTATATTTACACACGCTCTATCTCTGATATTGAGCACTTTATTCCATAAATATAGCACACCTTAAGACTATATTTCTTTATATATATATATATATATATATATATATATATATATATATATATATATATATATATATATATACCATTATCATTTCAAACGTTATTTTTAGTGGATACTCATATTTGGGAGCTCCATTTATTTATTAAACTATATTTATTTTCGTCTACTGACCTGAATATTCGAGCAAATTTATTAATATATATATATATATATATATATATATATATATAGAGAGAGAGAGAGAGAGAGAGAGAGAGAAAGTGAGAGGAGGGAGGGGGAAGACATCGGGTATACAAATGCAAAAATTAGGACATCATAAGTTTATTAATACATACACCATATATCAATGTTTTTTTTATTTTCTATTTTTATATCCGTTTCCATTTTGTTTATATACTCGTGTTTTTCCTATTTTTATATCAGGATTTGTGTGGGTGTATCTCTGCTCGCAAATGCACGTTAAAGAGTTAGAGAGAGCTGGAGAAAAAGAAAGACGGTATTAAAGAAAGAGTGGGAGAGAGGGAAAGGAAATGATAAATAAAGTGAAGCGCAAAGAAAGGAGAGAGTTTGAACTCTTGTAGCCATGACCTTAAGGGGGTGACACGGTGTCTTTATTGTAACCCAAGACGAAGAGTCACACCCTTTACAGGTCACCTGGGGTCAGAATAAACATGATTGCAACTTGGAGAGTTGTCGCAGCTGACAAGTGGTCTGTCGGGCACTGGTCATTCATATCAAAGTTTATTCTTATTACGCGCTTGTTTTTTTCGCTGTCAACGTCCTAACTTCATTCAATTTCTGACGCGGCATTCTTAGCTTATTTTCGAGTCAGCCCAGCATGTCCAATTAAAGTTTATTGATACATACATAAACAGGAATTATAGAAAGGAGTTTCAAGTGTGTAGACCGTCCCCGGGGCAAGGGGTCTCAAGTTGATTTGGAAGGCAAATGGGGATCGACAATTTCCCGAGAACTGAAAAAAAATGCTTGGAAAAAAATTGAATTTTTCATTTTATGTAAGCCTTACAGCCAATACAATAAAACTGCAATGAATGAAAACAGAATTACCAATGGAGAAGGGATAGGAGCGCCGAAGTAAACTTTGTAAACCCGTAATAAAAAAATTCCTTTCAAACCGCCTGTGCATAAATATTAACAAACACATACACATATATATATATATATATATATATATATATATATATATATATATATATGTATACAGAGACAACCTGAAAAGCAACTTGTCAGCAGTCAATATGCCACATAACACCCTTGAGCGCTTAGCTTTGGAGCGGGTAGCGAGATCTAAAAGGTCAGCCAATCTAACAGTGATCTCATTTCACAATCCTCACACTTGCTCCATATGTGGCCTCCTTTGTAAATCACTAGCGGGTCTTAAATGACACTTAAGATTATCACACAAACTTTCATAACTGAATCAACTAAGCTGTCAGATCCTCATATATCGAAACCGACGGGAGAGTTTATTATATATATATATATATATATATATATATATATATATATATATATATATATATATATATACTGTGTATTTAGGCAGCAATCCTTCATTTATATATGTTTCATTAAAGACTACAGACAAGGTACTACGATTAAGCTTTTTATTTAATTTTTCTTGTGTTCCAAAAAGTGTTTTCTTTTTTGGACACAGAGTCTGTAGAAAGTGTCCAGATTTTCTAGAATTCCGAGCGCTTTCGGCTATACTTTTAGCCATTATCAAGGATGATTATATTTTTTCAATTTACTTGGGTGTGTGCGTTGTGTGTTTGATTTTAGTGTTCTAGAGATGTTTTATTTTCCGAACACAGTTAGCACATTGTGGCCGTGTTCGTAGTTAATATTAGTGAGTGTTAGCGTTTTCTTTTTTATTATTAAGGCTTCCATTATTTTTAATCTTTTTTTTTACAGAAGGATGAGGTTATTATGTTTGTATTTTCTACTAGTATGTTTCAGATGGAGTCTGGTAAATTTCTGTGTGTGTTTAAATGGGTTCTAATAGAGCTGTGGTCGGATAAGGGTAACGTAAGACATCTGGGTAGGCGTGTAATAATGTGACCGATGTAATTATTTATTAACCCATACACCAAATTCAAAAGCAAAATAAAATCATCATTGATAATGGCTAAACGTACAGCCGAAAGCGCCCGGAGTTATAAACATTTGAACAGTTTCTACACACTCTGTGTCCAAAAAAGAAAACACTTGTTCAAACACAAGAAAAATTAGATAAAAAACTTAATCGTAGTACCTTGTCGTTCGTTTTTAATGAAACATGCATATATATATATATATATATATATATATATATATATATATATATGATTTGTTCATTTACGAGCCAAAACACCGAGTATACTTACTTATATTTATAAGATTTTATATATATATATATATATATATATATATATATATATATATATATATATGTATGTATGTGTGTGTGTGTGCGTGTATTTATATGTACTAAAGTAAAAAATCTGTTGGTATATAATCCAAGAGGATCCTAGTAATCTGAACACATTAGAACTAATCCGCAAAAAAGAGCTTGATGCATCATGTTTATACAGAGTAATATAATAATAATCAAACAAATCCTTTTATCTCATATGGGGAATAGGCTATTTAGGCTAAGACAAGTTCAGGTTTGAGTCGACACTTTAGCTTTCAATCTCGACTCCTAACTTTCTCTAAACCTCCCGCTTCGTCTAAACCTTCCAGACATGAACTTCATTTCATTCCACATCGGGTTAAAAAGACACACGACACCATTCGTCGTCTGCCGAAATAGCCTATTCCTCATATGACGTAAAAGGATTTGTTTGATTATATTTTTAGGTTTATTTCTGTTTTCTTTTTAAATTTGTAGGTCTGATGAATTGGATCGTATTTACGATTCCAATGGAATAAATTATGACCATGGAATATTAGTGTTTAAGCCTTGTTATTATATATATATATATATATATATATATATATATATATATATATATATATATATATATATATATATATATCAAGTAGGAAATCAGCCAATCACGCTACCTTGGTTTCAACGTTTCGGTGTCCTCAGGCAAAGTTAGCCAAATGATTTCCTAACGCTTTATTATTTGTATTATTTCACAACGTGAAGTGTAATAGAAGAGGAGAAGAAAAGCAAGAATGTTGAAATTCTATTGGAGGAGGAGTAAATAAAATGTACATACTTTCATCCTGGTTCAAAAAATCTCCTTCCTTTCTATTACACTTCACGTTGAGCGTTTATATATAAACAATAAAATGTAATGAAATCCTAATTAGAATAATTTATAAACTTTTAAATATTTTTAAATTATCTATTAATTTGTAGCGGTCAAATGATATTGTTATTAAATTAAAACTGTTAAGTGGAAAAGCTCACTACAGTTCGACGACCCCCAATATTTTAAAAGGAATTCTGAATTTATTTTATATGTGAATAAAAGAGTCGATTTTTGTAAATACGGATGTTCATAGGCAACATTATCAGAAAATAAAAGCAGTAACTCTAGTAAATTTAAAACCTATTGTTAATTTTCTAACATTCCTTCAACAACGGTCTTCATAAGTTAGCCTATAAAGCCCAAATACCTAAAATCCAATAAAATGTTTTGAATATTTTCTTAAATTTTTAAGAACACCGGATAGTTAACATTATTTTCATCAAGTAATTGTTAAAATTATGTTTCCGTAGTAAAAATACCCAAACATAAATCTATCGTGTTAAAAATGCTTTTCTATGATATTTTAAACTAAAAGTAAATAATATTTGTCTAAAATCAGATTAATTAAACTTTAACTCAGCTAATCTTCCTCAAATAAAGTTTCAGAAAAGTATATTTTATTTTTGATTTCTTTTAATAAAGTGAATTACGTTGTTTTGACAGATTTGTGAATATGGACGATTTTAGCGTTTTTACTGATAATAAAAATGATTAATTCCAATCAATTTAAATTCAGCCGGAAATACAGAAAAGTATTTTGTTTACTGGAAATATTAAATTTGATCTATCAGCTTGAAATAAAAACTAAAAAAAGCTTCAAGAAAGATTTGTTAATTTTAAAAATGCATTTTAGTCTTTACAAATCTCTTTTCTTTGGGGTACCTACATACTGATCGTGTTCAGAAATTAAAAAAACAAAAACAAAAACATTCCCATCTCTATATGTACATTAAAAAATTTACATATTCAGTTAAAAATTATCCTTGATAATAGCTAAAAGGATAGCCAAAAGCGCTCGGGTCTACAGATAATCTGGATAGTTTTTACGCAGGTAAAATACGCAGGTAATTTTTTAAAAATCTGGACGAGTTTGTGTGCTTTAAAGGCGAATAGAATTTTGAAGCTCTTCGTGGTCGAGCGGTTAAAGCACATCAGATCAGACGGTGGTTATTCCTGCAAAAAGCGACGCAGGTTCGGTTCCTGTCGGAGGGTACATTTTCTTTAATAACTTTTCTCGAGTGCACAGGCCGGTAGACGAAATAAATAAAAAAAATTAACACGGAACGTCTACTCAAATACAGGTATGCACTAAAAATAACGTTTGACGTAATAAATTTTTTATATATATATATATATATATATATATATATATATATATATATATATATATATATATATATATATATATATATATATATATATATATATATATATATATATATATATATATATATATATATATATATATATATATATATATATATATATATATATATATATATATATATATATATATATATATATATATATATATATATATATATATATATATATATATATATATATATATATATATATATATATATATATATATATATATATATATTGTATCGGGAGCTATTAGTACCAGTTAACAAGTGCTATTTAGTTATTTGCCACTACACCACCAACGCCCACTTATTTATTGTTACCAAGTATGAGTGGTATTTATACCATTCTTTGTAACAAAGAAAAGAATATGGAACGGTTGCGTCACATCTGTTCTTCTTTGCGGCATCGAATGTTGGACGATTTCCTCAACGATGAGGAAGAGACTCGAGGCGACGGAGATGTGGTTCTACAGAAAGATGCTAAGGATATCATGGACGAGCGACGATGAGGTCTTGGAGAGGTTACAAACAAGGAGAAAGCTTATAATTAACATTAGAAAGAGGCAGCTGGGACACATAACGATGAAGGAGGGCCTGGAGAATCTGATACTCACGGGTCGAATAGAGGGAACGAGAGACAAAGGAAAACAACGCGTAACATACCTGACGAGCTGGAGTAGGTGGATGACAGAACGTGGTCTGGGAGAGGAAGCAGAGGGAAGTAGCATATTGAGAGCTGCAAGGGATAGAAGGAGGGGAAGAGCGACGATCGCCTACGTCCTGAAAGGACATGACACATAAAAAGAAAAGAACTGCCACATGGTCAGGTTATTGGAGACTAAATCGGTTTCACTGGTGACATGTGCGGCTAGACAACCAACAGGATTTAAAAAAAAAAAACACCTGTCAAAGGTGGGATGAACGTTTTTGCGATACTAACGACCATCGAACACACAGCCCACTGGGAGTGTTCGATCCATTAACTTCTGTCAATATATTCAACTAGGAGGACAAATACTCAGATGTAACGTATGTTGTTCATTGGCACCGATTGCGAGGCACCTTCGGATTTCTGAAACACTTATTCTATCGTTAGACAGTTAAATTTCCACACTTATATCGATTTTGACTTGCCGTTGGGTTGTTCCCTTTTGCGCTCTCTTTTATGACAATTATTAATTATTTCCTTGGCTTCCTTGCCTAATGGTTCTTTCAGTTTTATTTTGGAATATACCATTAACACATTGCCATTTGTATTGTGTAGATTAACAAAGTAATTTATGCCGATTTTATAACATCATTTAAATGAGGCTATAAAAGCCTATTGTGAATGAATATATTATGATGAAAGTATAGGAATTCATTGTAAAGGATTTTATTATAGGAATGCATTTTAAATGATTTTACTATAAGAATGTACTGGAAATGATTTTACTATAGGAATGCATTGGAAATGATTTTACTATAGAAATGCATTGAAAATGATTTTACTATAGGAATGCACTGGGAATGATTCTACTATAGGAATGCATTGGAAATTATTTTACTACAGGAATGCATTGGAAATTATTTTACTATAAGAATGCATTGAAAATGATTTTACTATAGGAATGCATTGAAAATGATTTTACTATAGGAATGCATTGGAAGTGAATTTACTATAGGAATGCATTGGAAATGATTTTACTATAAGAATGTACTGGAAATAATTTTACTATAGGAATGCATTGAAAATGATTTTACTATAGGAATGCATTGGAAATGATTTTACTATAGGAATATATTGAAAATGATTTTACTATGGGAATGCATTGGAAATGATTTTACTACAGGAATGCATTGGAAATGATTTTACTATAGGAATTCATTGTAAAAGATTTAATTATAAGAATGCATTGTAAAGGATTTAACTATAGGAATATATTGCAAATGATTTTACTATAGGAATACATCGTAAAAGTTTTACTATAGTAATGTATTGGAAATGATTTTACTACATTAATGTATTATAAATTATTTTACTATAGAAATGCATTGAAAATGATTTTACTATAGAAATGCTTTGTAAATGATTTTACTATAGGAATGTATTCTCTCCTGAATACTAATAACTGGTTTGAATACCCAGGAGAAGACATATATATATATATATATATATATATATATATATATATATATATATATATATATATATATATATATATATACCGGCTGTTACGGCAAAATTGTCCAATTTTTAGATTAAGATTTGAACCGTCGTTTCTTAGAAATGATTGAAGATATCTTACTAGAATTGTCCGAGGGTATTTCATAACACTATTGGACTCTACTTTGAACAATAATAATATATTAAGCTCTAAGTTGAAATGACGATCCCTCTTTCTGTTGTGACCTCCTTATCCAGTTTTCTTCTCTACTGTTATTCCGTCTTTTAAACTTTTCCACCGTTCTCTTGATGGTCATTGAATGGACTTTGAAGATGGTAGCCAGAGTATGAATGTTGGTACCATTACTGAAGGCCTGAATGATCTTTTTCATCTCACCATTACTCAGATGGGTAGAAATAGTGTGGCTGACACAAAATGATTTGAACCTGTTCTCTTTCTAGCTGAATAACTAAAAGGGTTTTTTTTATAGTGATTCTTACAACAAATAGTCAAGATGATTAAAAGTTATCCGAAAACCTGTACAAAAACAACTTAATTAGTTTATTGGACTTTAGATATTAAACATTTTGTGGAATGTACAATTATCGCAGTCAGTTATACGATTTGGCAATTTTACTGTTACACTCGATATATATATATATATATATATATATATATATATATATATATATATATATATATATATATATATATATATATTGAAATATGTGTAAGATATAATGTCAGAATGCAAGTGAAATATTTTTAGTTATCAGCCAGTGAGGATCGAACTCATCATGTAGAAGTAATTATATGTAAGATCTCTGTATAGGCTCTTACACGACGAAGTGTATCTCTCTTTATCCCACTCTCTCTTCTTACGTTATCTATCTATCTATCTATCTATCTATCTATCTATCTAGATATCTATCTATCTATTTCATTCTGTTTCTTCCTTCCTATCTATCTATCTATCTATCTATCTATCTATCTATCTATCTATCTCATTCTGTCCCTTCCTTCCTTCCTTCCTATCTATCTGTCTGAGTTAAACTTGCCTAACTCAAGCTAGTAATTACTGGTAGGCGTTCTGCATGTATTGTGGGCGTCGTTTATGACAGTAGGGCTTTACAAATGCTACCCGTTTCCTGCTCAACTCTAAACCTACCCGTTCATTTGCATATCACGAATAATTATTTTAATCCCAGCCGACTTTAAACCCCGAAGCGGAGATGACTTTATTCGGGGTTCGAGCAAATCTCTATCAACCCACTCATATGACATGTGCCATCTTTGGCTTTGCGATGACGTTGTCATGGCTAATATTCGGAGTTTTTTTTTGCTTATGACAACCCCAGGACGGCGGCGGTCAGTTTTGATCATTGGAAAGATTTTGATTTTAATCTGTCAATGAAGCAGATGTCATTTTTCTGTTCCTTTTCGTTTTGTCCGTTTGTTTCATTTTTTTTTAAATTTATTTTTTTAGTTTGATTTTCTCTTTCCTTCTTTTTTCTTTATTCCTTCGACTTTTTCGTTTTTTTTTTCATTTTCTTCCTTTTTTTTTCACATTAACCATTTCTTTCCATCTTTTTCTCTTTTTCATTCCTTTTATTTCTTTTTCATTTTTATTTCTTCTTCTTCTATTGTTTGTCAATTCTCTTTTTTTCATTCCTTTTCTTCTTCTTTATATTTAATAAACCTGCTGGCTTCCCCTAGTCAGACACAAGATCATGGTTTTTAAAGCGATTTTTAAATCCCAAAACATTTTTAAGGATATTGATGCGCTGAGTTAGGATGAATGTCACTCCAGGCGAATAAAAATTCTGAACGATCAAAGCAAACATTTCAGAAAAATGTAAAACAGAATTACATATATATATATATATATATATATATATATATATATATATATATATATATATGTGTGTGTGTGTGTGTGTGTGTGTGTGTGTGTGTGTGTATGCCAAATCGGTTGAATTTCGATCCCGGCTTGAAGCAATCGGATGTCTGGCCACACTGATAAGCTGTGATACAGGCTTCTATGTAGTGATATTTGTGCAATTCTAAATATCTTGAAATACGAAAGAGTAAATTTATTCAATAAGATCGCCATTGGTTTCAACCATGGCCTCCAGTTAGTCTCTCACTCAACTGCCCAACCCCACACATAATAATCAAAGGCATTGCAGTCTGTGATCGCAGAAATTGTCTGACACAAATGAATGGGTTCTCTTGCTTATCTGACATCGTGCAGATTCCTGTTGACATAGGGTCTTCCAGCAGCTGCCCTCTTGACTGGGAAGATGAATGGAGGCATTACGTCGCCATCACTAGTGATCACTCCAAACACCTTCGTAATCACCATTAGACTCATCCAACTCCAAATCCTTTGCACAGACCTTATATTGACTCCCAAACACGCTGAACTATTCACATAGGAACTTTCTGCGCGAATGTCAAGCATTACAACATGGCGTTTTCAAATTTCTAGCGGTGAGAAATGCATCATGGTGCTTTTTTCTCACAGAAGTCGCTATCTGTTACTGAATTTAAACACAAAAAGAAAAAGAAAATCAGCAATGGATAGATGCACATAGTTTTGGCTTTACCAGTTGCACCTCTGATGATGATCTCAGAAAGAGATGGAAAGTACTTGGGAAATAAAAGCGATTCTCAATGTTACAGTGCATTTCTTGTCTTATTCAGTTGTAATATACGGAAAAATATTCGTGAATATGAAAGGATTATGATCAAAATAAGCGGACATAATGTTTGTAATTTATTCAGACATGCGTAAAAGAGAATTTACTGCCTAAAATACACACAGACACGCGCGCACGCACACACACACAAAGACACACACGCACGCGCGCACATACACACACACACACACTATGCTAGGATGCCGAAATCATTTAACCCATTAGTACATGGCATCCATTTTTTTTAGAGAGTAGGTTACATTAAATTTAAAATCCGCTAACCATAGGATTACCATTAGCAAGGAAGGTAGATTAGTCAATATATTTGCCTATCTGTCTGTTGCTATCTATCTATCTATCTATCTATCTATCTATCTATCTATCTATCTATCTATCTTAGTCTCTTCATATCTTTCATTCTGTTCATATCTATCTATCTATCTATCTATCTATCTATCTATCTTAGTCTCTTCATATCTTTCATTCTGTTCATATCTATCTATCTATCTATCTATCTATCTATCTATCTATCTATCTCAGTCTCTTCATATCTTTCATTCTGTTCATATCTATCTATCTATCTATCTATCTATCTATCTCAGTCTCTTCATATCTTTCATTCTGTTCATATCTATCTATCTATCTATCTATCTATCTATCTATCTATCTATCTATCTATCTGCTTGTCTTTCTGTCTCTTTCTATCTATGCATCTATCTACCTCTGCTATTTACCTTGAGCCCCTTATCAAAATCCAAAGAAGAATAAGCAATATTATCGGTCATGATCTGGCAGCTTGGCTTCAGTCACTTTCCCACCGCCATAAGGTTGCCTGTCTGTGATTTTCTATAAATACTTTCATGGTAATTGTTCGGATGATCTCTTCGCTATGGTACGTAGACTTTTTGAATTTCAGCGCAGTAGTAGACCGGCGTCGAGATCTCATCAGTTGGCAGTTGAACTGGTTAGATGAGACCTAAAATTCTACGCTAACAGTTTCTTTTCTCGCTTGTTGCACTCCCTACCGGCTGCATGCTTTCTAGCTAACTTTAATATAGAAAAATTTAAATGCAATGTCAATCGATATCTACTGTCCTCCTGTCCTCCTAATTATTCTTTCCTCGTCTCGCTCATTATTAATATTTATGTTCTTAATTCTTCCACACTCTGTAACCTGTGTCTTAATGGCTTTACTGCTTTGCATGGGGGTAATACCAATAAAAAATTAAAAAAAACCCTCAAAAAACAAAAATAAACATACCGACTCAAAGAGATCTCTTATGAGGAATTTTTTACGAGATAGTTTCTGCATTATTATCGGATTCTTAAAAGAAAAGATTATTTCTAAAATAACGTTTACCAAACTCAAAGAATTTACCATATTTTTGCTATTTCTCTTTTATTTTGTAATCAATTCACATTGCAAACTGATGTTTATCAGTAATATGTTTCATCGATATTAATATAAAATAAAGATTTCTTGGATAGGTGTCTTTCTGTAAAAAACCCGTCTCTTTTCTTCCGATTAAAAAAAAAAAAAAAAAAAAGAAACAAAAAGGTTGCCTCCCTGTGTCTTTTCTATAAATACTTTCATGGTAATTGTTCAGATGACCTCTTCACTATAATATCTAAACCTTTGTGCAATACTAGATTGGCGCCAAGTTCTCATCAATTTACAGTTGAACTGGCTTGATATAACCTTAAATTTTATGGTAACAGTTACTTTTCTCGCACTTCTCGCTTGTGAAACTCCCGGCTCCATGCTTTCCAGCCAATTTTAATCTGCAAAAATTGAAATGCAATGTCAATCGCTATCTACTGTCCTGGGTTACTTTTTCTCTTCAAGCTCATTATTACTGTTTCTGTTCCTAATTTTTCCATCTCTTGTAACACCATATGACTTAGTGGCTTTACTCTCATTGGAAATTATTTTATTATAAGAATGCACTGAAGATGATTTACTATATGAATTCATAGTAAATAATTTTGCTATCAGAATGTATTGTAAATTATTTTACTATTTATTTCCAATGGTCAGGCAACTACCATATTCCTCAGATCTCGCCGTTTGCGAATTTTACATCTTTCCAAAAATCAAATCCCATTTGAAAGTAACGTGATTTCAAGACGTCAAGAAAATCCAAGAGAATATGATGAAGCCGCTGCTCGCTATCCAGAAAAAAAGGAGTTCCAAATATGCTTCCATCAATTAAAATGACCCTGGTTAAAATGTGTAGCTTCAGGAGACTACTACGAAGGAGATTAAATGCCGAATTGATATGTTTTGTAGTTTTCTTTTTATAGCGCAAGTTTCTCTCTCTATATGTATGTGTGTGTAAATTATTTTCAGATAGAGTGTATCTGAAAAGGAACAAAATGAATAAAAATAGATAAGAGGAAAGCCTCTTATTAGCCGACACGTTTCGTTCTCTGGGGGACTTTATCAGAGGAATGCAGGATTTATTTAGTTGCACCTATTTATATACAAAAGCGATGATGTCATCGATTTATCAAGGCTTTTAAATTTGAGTATGTTCATGAATGTTCATCAGTTGATTGAAAGGTCAGTCAAAACGTGTAGAGGACAAAAAGTGATATAATTCAATTGGAAATTACCCTAGGGATTTTGATTTTAACATATCCAGTGTCGTTGCAAGACCCTTCTCCCCGCGGTCGTAGGGGCTTCACACATACAGCAGCCATAGTAGCAGCCATAGTAGCCGCGCTGTGTCTCTCGTGCAAGATAATCTGATGGAGCCCCTCTCTCGTTGTAGGGTTACTGCATATACTGCAGTCATCTCAGCATTGGTATATCTAGAGTAAGATAGTCTGATAGAGCCTATCTTTCTCCAGGTTAAAATTAAATTAATTTTAAATTAATTTTCCTTCTCCTAGACTGGTTGCCACCTCAAGGCAAGAGAGCTCAGTCAGACCTGGTATTTAATCCAATGGCGAGGTGTGAAGCGATGGATTGTAATTTACGTTTTATTTGCATGATTTACGAGACTAGTAGATTAAAGCGTCGTTTCGTGAGTTCAATCCTTGGGCCGGGCAGTGTGTATTTGGACTCGGAAACTGGGCGACACTAAATAAGGACATTGGCAGCGGAACGAGAACGATCTACTCCTGCAGATTAAATAAAGGATTCTGTTTAACAAGCACCTGATGAAGGCCGGGGGAACAACAGCCGAAACGTTGTGATAAAAACATCAACGAAGATGAGGTCAATAGTCCGCATGTAAATAATGTAAATAATTCTACCTTCTCACACCAGAAATTTAAACAAAATTTACCCCTGTTTGCCGTCCCGTTCTTTGATCCTTCGTCACATCACCAAATCGACCCCCGTTTGGGATTACCAGGTGTTGTAAGCGTGGATGTGCGGGTGGTGTAATGGATAATGACTCAGTATTATTAATCAGAGAGCTGAGTTCCAATTCCCGTTGGGTCCATTATATTCATTCACTTACGTGCAAATAACTTTGGGCAAAGTATGAATTCACCTTTTCTCCCCAGCTATGGGTTAATTAGTATAACTTGGATGACTAAACCATCTCCCGCCACAAAAAAAATTTCTGACAATCTAAAGATATGTCCTGGCTTTAAATGATCTTTTTTTCTGAGATGCTTTAGTGATACAAGTCATACCAATTAACCCATGGCTGGGGAGATAAAAGGTGGATTCATACCTTTCCCAAGGTTATTTGCACGTAAGTGAATATAGCGAACCCAAACGGAATGGAACTTGGATCTCCGGTTAAGAATTCCGAGCCATTATCCATTACACCACCCGCACATACAAATATAGTCTTGTATCAGTAAAATTATTATTATCTAAAAAAAAAAAAATAAATAAAGTTCTAAAAATATCTTCTGGCTTTAAATAACCTGCAAAGGGCTGATAAGCCGTAGAAATCAATGAATAAAAAAACCCAAATAGACTCCAAAAGTACAACGGATAACGTAACAAACTAGACCTCCGGCCCCGAATCAACCTAAATTAGTCTCACAGGCCGTTGAGAGTATTTCCAACTTCTCTGTGTTCTTTACTGTGCTCTATTGCTCGGCTAAGTTAAAGCCGTAAGTACCGGCAATGAATAAATAAATTAAAAGAATAATTAAGCCAGCCCATTTTCTGACCATCCTTATAAGTTGTTTACTTCTGTAATTAGGTCTTTTTCGCTATTTTTTTTCCTGGAGTGGGCATTATTTCGGGTCGTTAGGGCCACAGACACTCCACTCCTATCGCTGACATTAACCTAAACCCCTCCGCAAGTTTGTGACAAAATTCCTGCTTCCTTTTCCATCCCAACAAGTTCCAACCTGAAAATGTTACTCTTTGAGGCTGTCAATCTTTTCATCCACAGCATTATTTGTTTTCTTCATCGTTTTTTTTCTTTCTTTTTAACTTTTATTGTCTTTTTTTTTCTTTCTTTTTTTTGGTTTTCTTTCTTTTCTAAATTTTTCTTTCTTCATCTTTACTTCTCCATTTTTTCCTTTCGTAATTTTCATTTTTGGTTCTTTCTGTTCTGTTTTTCTCTTCATATTCTTTAAAAAAGAATATGAATTCCATTCTTTCGTTCTTTCTTTCGTTCTTTCTTTCTTTCTTTCTTTCTTTCTCATTGTCTTTTCATTTCCTTCTTTCTTTCCTTCCTCTTTTCATTTTTAATATCCTTTCTTTCTTTCATTCATTTTTCGTTTTTGCTTACTTTTATCTTTTTCATTCCTTTCTTTTGTTTGTTCTTTGTTTCTGTCATCCTTTTTTTGTTTTCTGATGTTTTTTCTTTCTTTTTCATCTTTTCATTTCTTTCTTTTTTCATTTTTTAAATTTCTTTCTTTCTTTCTTTCTTTCTTTCATTTTTAATATTCATTTTTTCTTTCATTCCTCTTTCATCTTTGCTTTTTTTCTCTATTCATATTTTTCCTTCCTTCCTTCCTTCCTTCCTTCCTTCCTTCCTTGCTTGCTTTTTATTTCTGCCTCTCTTTTCTGTCTTCTGCTGCTTTCTTTTTCCTTTCATCTTTTCATTTCTTTCTTTTTTCATCATTCTTTCTTTCTTTCTTTCTTTCTTTCTTTCTTTCAGCCGCTTCCTTTTCCTTTCTTTCTTTCTTTCTTTCTTTTTTCAACCATACTCAGGCAAAATAGTCGCCTTACTTCCTGAAGGGGCTTTCTTCTCACTCATCTATCCGCCATAAATCCACCTATCCCTGCTCTCCGTTTCCTCACCAATGTCTTCAACAAATCACTCTTTATTGGTATGTCATAATAGCCGAAGTGCAATCACTTCAAAAATATGCCACATCTCCTCAGGACGTGGGCAATCACGACTCTCCACATCTTCCTACCCATTATAACTCTTAACAATGTTTGTCTTTTGATTATCCCTCTCACTCTTTGTTCTGACATTCATTTACACAAGTTCGTTAGGTTGCTTAACTTACTCGCCGCATCTTTCTTTTCTTCCTGCCGCCAATATATCCTGTGAGTGTTAAATTTTCCAAACCTTCATTATGTCTCCTAAAAATTTGAACTCTTTCTGATTCTATGCATGAGTGCCTTTTGGTTTTCATTTTTTAAAAAACTTCCTTTGTTGTTTACATGCACACAATATTATCAGAATCCTTCTGCACAACCACATTTCTGTTGCATGAAGTCTCCTGTTCATCTGTGAGGAAACTATCCACTATTCGCTGCCATATAGCTCTTTTGAAAAAGATTCAACAAGGTTCCGTACTGATTGCATCCAAATTTTCACCATTTCTTAACATTCATTAGAGGAATTAATCCAGCATGTCACCTCACGTTAAACCAATGAATCCCAACGTGGGGCGCGTGCCTCATTGATGGGGTATGGTCATATTTTGGTGGGGGCATATGTCGGATGTGCACCCTTCGTTTTACTATACCAACAGAATAAAGGGGCAATTAGACAATGAGTTATTAAAAGTGAATTGTTTTTCAAATGAGTCTGAATGAAAGCGTTAATGTTAATGCGTGTTAATATATACGATGTATATAAAGTATGCATAGATAAAAGTATTTTGTGTGTATGTATGTACATGTGTCATTGGCATACAGGGTATTTCCCATCTCCGCACACACGCGTGTCTCGGTGAACAAAAAAGAGGGTGTGATTCATGTCGCTGGAAGAGCCCATGTTTTGTCGACCAATCAGAGCGTGAGGAGAGGGCGTGATGCATGTCGCTGGAAGAGCCCATATTTTTGTCGACCAATCAGAGCGTGAGAAGAGAGCGTGATGCATGTCGCTGGAAGAGCCCATGTTTTGTCGGTGTTGAGCACCAGAATTTTAGAAATACCAAAGTGGTACATGGCCCCAAATTAGTTGGGAATTACTATGTTAAACAGATTTTACGCCACTTTGAAGATTCTGAAAATTTTCGAAACATTGAATTTTCTTGTTTTGTGAGACCTCTCACTAAAAACAACATAAATTGCATGCATTTAAAACTCGTTTTCCTTCTTCCCAACCATTATGAGTCTCTCAAGTTCAATTAACTTATCACTGTCTTTTGTCACTCGGATAGAATCATTGATATTATATCGGAATATCGAATGATTGATATTGTATCAGAATATCGGATGACTTATATCGGAATATCGGATGATTAATATTATATCAGAATATCGGATAATTGATATTATATCGGAATATCGGATGATTGATATTGTATCAGAATATCGGATAATTGATATTATATCGGAATATCGGATGATTGATATCATATCGGAATATCGGATAATTGATATTATATCGGATGATTGATATATCGGAATATCGGATAATTGATTTTATATCGGTATATCGGAGGATTTATATCATATCGGATGACTGATATATCAGGATATCGGATGTTTGATATTATATCAGAATATCGAATGACTGATATTATGTCGGAATATCGGATGATGTTATATCAGAATATCGGCGGAATTCAGCATTCTTTTCTTTGTTTCTAATGAAATTTTTAATACCATCCTTAGCTTTTGGAAAGCATCTTTCGCTGTTCTAATGCGCGTTCGGATTTCAGTGTCACATTACCAGTCCACTCGTAAAACCCATTCTAGATTTTTAAGCTTTCTGTGTTTGCTTGATTTTAACATCCCTGCTTCACACCTTACATATTGGGATTTCCCTTTTGCTTACAACTTTTTTCTTTTACGACTATTCTTTGTTTTTTTTTGTGGTATACATGATATGTTTGTTTTCATTATAAATCAGGGACGTTTTTAGACTCTAAAGTTGTTTACACTGCTTTTTTCACTTGAGAGATTTTGAATAAATGGATTAAAATAAATACATATTAGCCTTAAGATATTGATTCTCTCTCGCTGTACCATATGCCTTCAGATTGTAAGTGGTCATGGCTCTCCACTATTTCAAATTATTTGGTTTTCAGCAGTATTTTCTCTTTTATAAGCTTTCCATTTTTTTCTGTTATTAACTTCTTAATGAATCGGAGAGCCGGAGTTCCAATACAAGTTGAATTCGTTAGAGTAACTTACGCCCAAATTCGCCTGAGAAAAGTATGAATCCATCTCTTCTTCCCCCAGCTATGGGCTAAATAGTAGAAATTGTATATGAAAATCATTGTTATCTACCCCCCCCCAAAAAAAAAAGAAAAAGAAAGAAGAATTATTCTTACAATCCTCAAAATATGTTCCGGCTTTAAATAACCCACAAAGAGTTGATAATCCGTAAAAAAAAAGAAAAAACAAAAACAATCAATCAAACACTCTTCTATGCTTAAATTTGTCAAGTAGATATTTATCGGTACGCCCACTCGTGGGACTTAAAATCGGGTTTAAATTGGGATTTAGTAGTCGTACAAAGATTTCTCAAGCCTCCTCGGTATTCTTCCTTTTGGGAACGCCTCAGACTCTAAGTAATGAACTCCAAATCTCTTCCGAAGGAAAGGCAATAGCTTGGGAACAGTGCCTGAGGTTCGAGCATAAATTCGGTAAGTAGGTTACTCGCTGCTGCTTCTGCTTCTCTTGCTACTGATATGCCGAATGGGTGTTAATTTTTCCAAACCTTCTTTCCTCATTATCTGTCCATACAGTTTCAGTTGTCTCTTTCTGGTTGATAGTAATCACTTCTTTGTCTGTCTTATTCTCCGTAAAAACATTATATGTCACGGCGAATTCTAGTCGAATCCATTACATTCACTTACGTGCTAATACCCTTGGGGAAGGTATGAATCCTCTGCGCAGGACAGACCAAGTTCTATAGCCTTGGATGGTAACTGGTCTACTGCAGAAAGAAATGACAACCTACTGCGGGAAAAATCTGCCTTGTCAGTCATGTATTGAAAAGATACATGATCGCCTAAGCACGTATTACACATGGCGCATAACTGACTGACTGGTATGTCTATTATTTTGTCAATATTTACACCAAAGTTTTAAAAATTCTCTAATATCAAAATGCTTCTCTTTGGTTTGAATCAGAGAGTGGTATTTGTACTTTTTAACTAATGCTCACTAAATAAAAGGCTCAAGACCCACTCAAGGTAGAGGGTTAGTGAATGGTGTTGTTGCATGGTCGTAAGAGGAGAAAGACGCTGTTTTAGTGGAACTTTCTTCTTATTAATGGAATAAAATAAGGACAATTCAACTCTGAGTGGCATGGCGGGTCTTAGATGTCAGGAACTGAGGAGTATAGCTCGCCAGAACATTTGCTAATGAAATAGCAATAGAGTAGCGAGAGGCTTGCCGCATCTCGTCTGTGAGAAAGGAGGTGTAGAGTAGAGAACAGTTCATTTTGTGGAGATTAACGCACCTCTCCAGACTATGACTTGGACTCATCCAAATCCATATAGACTGAGGCCGAGAATCGTCCGTCAGTAGAAGGAGAGAAAAAGTAGAGTAGCCAACAGTTAACTCTGCTTATCAACTCTCTCTCTCTCTCTCCGGGCGCCTAGGGAGGTAGACAGCTACGCGACCCGTGTATACAGGGTCTACGGGCAATTTTTGCCCGAGCCTACGGATTCGGAACGTTCCACGTAAAAAGTCACCCCTGCCCCACATTCCGCCTTGTAGGGGGGGAGGGGCGGTCAGGTAAATACCGAGGAGAGAAAAAGTAGAGGGGAACGATTACAGTTAACCCTGCTTGTCGACTCTCTGTCTCTGAGCGGAGAGAAACCCAGACGAGGCTATGCCAAAGGGCAGAGGCGCGTTTGCGGAGGTAAACAACTACCACCTCCCGTCTGTATACGGGCTCTACGGGCAATCTTTTGTCAGAGCCTAAAAAAACCGGCCTTGTGCCACATTCCGCCTTGTGGTGATGTCTCGGGTAAATACCGAGGTGAGAAAAAGTAGAGATCCAGCTTATCTGCTTACTAGTGATTTAAATAAGACTACGTCGGCTCCAAGCGACATTCTACTTCTTGAATGTGTTGCCTTCAATGGAATGAATCCATAGCAGTTCATCACTCACATGGCCTCGTAGACGCCTTAGGACTATCAAGACTGGCAAATGAACACTGGGCAGCTGCAGTCATGATATGGCAGCAATACTCCATATTTGGTCTGATCTGGCTCTTGTAAAGTATAGCAGGAGGTGCCAAATACTTCCTAGAACAGTACAAGGGATCGACCATTTTCTCAGCATCTTTAGCGGTGAATCGTATGTATGAGCTTCAATAGGTGTACAAGGCAAAGAAAAGTGAAAGTTTGGAACCTGCTCAGTGATTTTTACTATAGTAGACTTTACTAAAAATCATCTCGTGCTAGACTGAATTCAAGTGCAGTGCTAGATTGGCGCAGAGTCATCATCATTTTACAGTTGAAGTGGCTAGGTGTCACCGTAAGTTCTATACTAAGAGTTTCTTTTCTCGCACTTCTCGTCTGTGAAACTCCATACTTTCCAGCCATCTTCAAATGCAATATCAATCGTTACCTACTGTCCTCTTAATTACATTTTTATTGTTCTCTTTATTTAATAATGTTTCTTTATTTTTTTATTCTTTCACACTCTGTAATCCATTGTCTTAGTGGCATTATTGCCTTAGTTGGAGTGATATGATTAAAAATAAAAGAAGCTCGGCTTGTGTAAATGACCTCATCTTTGTTGGGTAGACCAATATTATGATTTTGGGACAGACTACTTAAGTTTATATTGTGTTATGTTCATTAACATTGATCTGTTCTACGCACAAGTCTTTGCGAAGTTTTCAAGTGGGCAACGCATTTGACGAGCAGATGCCGGTCAAAGGGTTTTATATAACCAATTACAAAGGCTGAAAGAGATTGAAAAGAAGGTGTGGTTGGGGGGTTGAGGGTCACGGCAATTATCAACAGCCTAATTGGTTCTCTGTTGGTCTTTAAATCTCTTATTTCCACGTCCCCACCGGGTGACCAAAGACGTCCTCCAAAAATAGCAGAGTCGAATTTTCAGCGACTTTTAAGCGAATACGGATATATATATATATATATATATATATATATATATATATATATATAGCGGGAGAGACAGAGAGAGATGGGAGAGCGAAAGAGATTGGTTGAGACATGTAGAAAGAGAGTGAGTAAAAGAGATGGAAGAAGAAGAAGAAGAAGAAGAAGAAAAGGGAGAGAAATCGATGGAGAGAAGGTGAAAAAGAGATAGAGGGAGATCGAGAAGGAAATAAAGAAAGAGAGAGTGAGAGAGAGAGATTGTTAGAATCACGTATAAGTGGGAGAAAGAGATGGCGGTAGAAAGAGAAAAAGGAGAGGAAAAAAGAAAGAAAGGAAAAAGATAAAGTTAGAGAAGAGAGAAAAACGGAATAGAGAGAAGATGAGAAAGAGACAGACCGAGAAGGCAAGAAAGGAAGAGAAACAGGCAGGGAGAGAGAGAAAGAGAGAGAGAGGGAGAAAGCGAGAGATAGAGATAGATAGAGAGAGAGAGAGAGAGAGAGAGAGGGAGAGTGGGAGGGAGGAAGCATAGAATAAGGGAGAGTAAAAAGAGAGAGAAAGGTAAATGGAGAAAAGAAAACTAAATAGACGAAGTAAGAAGTATGGAGAGATCGATGAAGAGGTAGCGGAAATGAAGGAATTGACGAAGGCAGGGAAGGGGTGGGGAGAGAGAGAGAGAAGGATAGATAGAAAGAAAGCTCTAGAGAGAATGGGTATGCCTGTGTTATTATCGAAGACAGACTAAAATAGAGATGTTGAATTTGGAAAGCAAAGAAAGAGAAAACCAAAAAGAAAAAGATTGAATAAATGGGTGGGGTCGGATAGGGTGGGTGGGGTCGGATTAAAGCCAGGTCAGAGAGAGACCAACAAAGAAAAAGAAAAGAAATGCAGAAAAATAAAACGAGATTTGGAGAGAGTGGTGTATAGATATTTTAAAAATAATTTCACCCCAAGCGAGGCAATAAAGCCATTAAGACGCAAGAACTTATTGAGTGTGAGAGAATATGAGAAAAAAACCAAAAAAAAAAAAAAAAAACCCATTAAATCGAGGAAAAAGAACAAAAATTAAGAAGGTAAGGATTAACATTGTATTTAAATTTTCGAAGATCAAAATTGACTGGAAAGTAAAAAGCCGGAAGAGAGTTCCACAAGCGAAGTGCAAGAGAAGAAATTGTTAACATAGAACTTACGGTTACATCTAGCCAATTCAACTGTAAAATGATGAGACCTTGCCGATAATCTAGTACTGCGCTTAAATTCATAAAGCCTATGTACCAACGAGGAAAGTACATCAGAACAATTACCATGAAAATATTTATAGAAAAGCCATAGACGGCGTTGGGAATGTGACTAAAGACGAGATGCCAAGTCAGGACCAATAACATTGCAGATTATTCTTTGGATTTATCAAGAATCGTTAAATAGATAGCTGAAGTACCAGACTAGATGAGACAGCAATATTAAATGAATGAATGAACGATAGACTTATAAATATTTAAAATAGATGCTGGCGAGAATAATTATTTGGCATGAAACAGGTAATCAACTAAAATGGCAAACAATCGACTGAAAGGCGTAGAAACAGAAATCATTTCACTCAAAGACATTTTGTTCCACACCATTTGGTACAATTCTGAGTTTCATGCATATGACAATTTTCAGGTACGGATTGGGTTTCAATCCATGCCTGACGATTGCCACGTGTATGAAACTTAGAGTTGCACCAAATGGTGAAGAACCATCGAGCAGTGTATCTTTACCACCAACACTGACTGTGCGATATATATATATATATATATATATATATATATATATATATATTAGCTGCATGTTTTCATTAAGACGTGTCTCATTAAATAATTTAGAGAAGTTTTGTCTACTTATTTTTAATCGTATCCTCTCGTAATTACGGACAAGTTTTTTAGTATCCTTACTAAAAAAAAAAAAAAAGAAAATTACCACGTTGATACATATTCGTTTTATTCCGAGTACTTTCGACATTAGCAAAATGCCATCATCAGGGTCTTGTTTTTCACATTACACGTAAAACCATTTATATAATAAAGAGTCTCATATAAATAAAATTCATTTAAATATTTATTTATTTTAAATTTATATTTTTTATATATTTTTTATTTATTTGGAAATACTTGTCGTTTATCTAAGAAATTTATTTAAAAATAAAATTTATATAAAGACATGTCTCATTAAATAATTTAGACAAGTTTTGTCAACTTATTTTTAATAGGATCCGCTTTCTTATTATTAAGGTCTTGTTTTTTACTTTACACTTAAAAATTTAACTTTCAAATGAACACAACAATTTTTCTGTCTTAGAAAAAACAAAACCCTGGTGATGACATTGCGCTAATGTCGAAAGTACTCGGAATAAAATGAATATGCATCAACATGGTAATTTTCTTTCTTCCTTTAATAAAGGATACCATGAAACTTGTCCGTAATTACAAGTGGATTCTATTAAAAATAAGTAGACAAACTGGTCTAAATTATTTAATGAGCCATATATATATATATATGTATATATATATATGTGTGTGTGTGTGTATGCGTGTGCGTGTGTATGTGTGTGTGTGTGTTCATGTATGTCTGTATTTGACACATTGGTAGGAGGTGTAATGATGGCATATCTGTTATCAAACAACCTCAGGGAATTTCATACCTCTCTAAAAGAAAATATACCTGCAATGTTGACCTCACAGCAGCATATGACTATATCAATAGATACTTCCTCTTGTCATCCATTAGAAACCGCTTTCTAAGCTCTGCTTCCATTGAATGTCGAGGAACTGTGCCGGTCCACAAAAATCAAATATGCCTGGAGGGGATCCTAATACGAAAACATTACAAATCGTATCAGATGTATGAAAAGAGGGAAATGAGAACCCCAGTGCATTTAATTTTTTTCTAGACTATGTTCTGCACATATACAAGCATATCTGTGAAGAGATTGGGACATCATTTAACTATTCCGTGCCATAACCCAAATGAATCTAATAGAAAACAGGGTTCTTGATTTCCTCCCCAAGAGGAACGGTGGAGTAATAGCAGCTCGGATTGAGAAATCGGAGAGCCGAGTTCGAATCCCAGTCGAATCCATTACATTCACTTACGTGCTAATACCCTTGGGAAAGGTATGAATCCTCTTCTTCTCCCCCAGCTATGGGTAAATATCAGGACAGATCGAGTTCTATAGTCT
This sequence comes from Acanthosepion lycidas, assembly GCA_963932145.1. Lineage (NCBI taxonomy): Eukaryota > Metazoa > Mollusca > Cephalopoda > Sepiida > Sepiidae > Acanthosepion > Acanthosepion lycidas. Next base: position 24,431,591 of record OZ010598.1, read on the forward strand.
TGGATGGCAACTGGTCTACTGCAGAAAGAAATGGCAACCTGCTGCGGGAAAAGATCTGCCTCGTTAGTCATGTATCGAAAGATACCTGATCGCCTAAGCGTGTATCACAGACTGATTGACTTTCAAGACCATTATACTGATAATGGAGAGGACTGTTTCTATGCTGATAACATAAGTATTCATAGTTGGGACAAGAATGATCTTGAACAAAAAGTCAACATTCTCTACGAAATATGACTTAAGATAAACCATTCCAAAGCATAAATGATGATCTGAAATAAAAATGAAAGCACTTACATTGAATCCATCGTAAACATTCAAGATATGGAATTGGTAAATACTAAAGATTTCAAATACTTTATAATAAATTTAGTATAAGAGGTAAATAAGCATAGAATAGGCTTTGCCAGGGGTAGTTTCACCCAGAACTGCATGTTCTCCCTCTCTTCTTGTTCTTGTAACGACATTCACCCGAGGTGGGTTGAGCCGGCTCCAATATTGGAGCTTCATGAGAATTTGGAATTCACAAGCGGTCCCCAAAACCGCATGTATAGCACATGAGATTTGATTATAGTGATGAAGGTTTCGTGCAGGACCATCCACACTTTTTGAAGGGCCGAATACAGAGACCTGGTGCACTACGTGCTACAAGGTCCCCAAACGACCCTCCGCAGGTTTTGAATTCAGAGTTTTCCTTCTCCTAGACCAATTGCCATCCAAGACTATAGAACCCAGTCTGTCCTGCTATTTACCCATAGCTGGAGGGAGAAGAAGATGATTCACACCTTTCCCAAGGGTATTAGCACGTAAGTGAATGTAATGGATTCGACTGGAATTCGAACTCAGCTCTCCGATTCCTCAATCCAAGCCACTATCTATTACTCCACCGTGCCACGAAACCAAAGCAATAACCTAAAACTTCGAGTCAAATTCTAAAATAGCCTCGTCAGATCGAGACTTTCATACGGATGTCATGAATAGCACCAAACTCGTTCAGAAATATCTAAACTGTCAGCTCTATGAGACCGTTTCCTCAGATCAATGGTGAAAAAAGGCTTTGAACGCGTAAAGCCTGAGGGTTTTGGCAAAGATCATCCTTCTTTGAACATTGTGGACTGGCGCTACATAATCACAAACAAAGAACTGTAGCAAATAACAGAAACCCCATCACTTGAGGACTACCAACAGCAGCAACAACTCAAATGGATAGCACATGTAACTCCAAGAGAAAATAATGATATAATCAAGATGTTGACATTCCACACAACTTCAAACATAAGGTTTGGAAGGAAACGCCCATCAGGACTGGAAAGAATGATAAAAGCTACAGGATTTGATAAACCTGTTTTCCTAAAAAGTGTTTTATAAAGTGTTTTATAGATTTTATAAATTTCAGCTCAAATATTTCTACAGAGTATTAACATGAAAGCTCCAGTCATATTTTTAAATATTTTTAAATAGCCTCATCAGATCGTGACGTCGATATGGATGTCATGCATGGCACCAAAATCGTTCAGAAATTTCTAAACTCCCAGCTACATTCAACCATTTTCTCAGAGAAATTGTTAAAATACCTTTGTGTGAGTAAAGCTTGTGGGTCCTGGCAAAAAAAAAAACACACTTATTCAAACCTTGTGGACTGGCGCTACATAATCACCAAGAACAGTACCAAATAACAAAAAGCCACATCACCTGAGGTTTACTAACATCAACAACAGCTGAAATGGATAGTAGATGTAACTTGAAGATAAAATAATGATGTTGATATCACACACTACTAGCAAATAATAAGTTTCGGAAGGAAGCAACCTTCAATACTGGAAAGAGCTATATACATGAATAGGATTTCGGAAACCTATATTCCTTAAGAAAATATTATATTACAGAAGCACGCAGACATATTTGGATATATAAACACGCAAAAAAAAAGCGACGAGACAGGAAATATGTTCACGAACCATAAAAAAAAAAAGAAATAAAAAAAAAAACAACTTACACACACACACACATACACACACACACACACATATTTATATATATATATATATATATATATATATATATATATATATATATATATATATATATTGCTGTAAAACCAAAACATTAACATAAAAGCTCCAGTTATATTTTAAAATAGCCTCATCAGATCGAAACATCCCTAAGGATGTCATGCATGGCACCACACTCGTTCCGAAATATCTAAACCCTTAACTACATATGACCGCTTTCTCATATCAATGGTTAAACATGGATTTTTGTGAGGGAAACCTATGGGTTTTGCCAAATATCGCCCATCTTTGAACCTTGTGTGCTGGCGCTACATAATCACAAAGAACAGTACCAAATAACAGAAGCCACCTCACTAAAGGTTTACCAAAATCTAAAAATGGATAGCGTATATAAGTCGAATAGAAAATAATGTGATAATAATCATGTTGCAATTCCACACTACTTGAGACAAAAGGTTAGTAAGGAAATCACCATCAATACTGGAAAGAAGGATATACAGGAACTGGACTTGAGAAATAATATCGGTTTTGACGTATTTTTAATGTCAAAAATCGACATTATTTTTACACCAACCTAATACATAGATATCAATAGGCTGAGATAAATAGATAGATATGAACAAATTGAGATAGATAAATAGATACATATATAAATAGATATGAGCAGAATGTTAGATATGAAGAGATTGATTGATAGATAGATAGATAGACAGACAGATACGGTTTCTTTTAGGTTTTCTTTCTTTTTGTTGTTTACAAGTTTTCGGTAATTCTCTCTATATATATTCGTGTGCGTGCGCGCTAGATGGATTGAGATAGATGTGAATAAAGATAGATATGAATAGACGTAGAAAGGCAGAGAGAGATAGAGAGACAGAGAGGAGAATATGTAAAGACGGAGATGTAGATAGGCAGATAAGAACACGCTGAAATAGATATGAATAGACATAGAAAGGTAGAGAGAGAGAGAGAGAGAGAGAGAGAGAGAGAGAGAGAGAGAAAGGGAGAGGAGGAGAAAATGAAAAGACGGAGATAGATAGATAGATAGATAGATAGATAGGTATGAACAGTCTGAGGTTGATGAAAAGAAAGAGATATCATTAAAAAGGGCAACTGAATAGTACGCTTAGCCCAATTTGAAAAAAAGAAAAAAACAGGGAGAGAAATCTGTGTTGGTATTGATATGGGCAGCTGAATGAAGCTGTTTCAGCGCGTGCCCACCTTGCTCTTCCACTACCACCCAGCCATCTAAAATCCACCAGAATCGCAAAACAAGAAAGAAAGAAAGAAAGAGAGAAAGAGAGAAAGAAAGAAAGAAAAAAATACATCCTCTTTCCCTCAGCGTTGGAATTTTTAAGTCATTTTACCATGGCCTCGTTTGTAAGAGAAAAGCGAGACTTTGTGGGAGCGACAAAAAACTGTCAACATTCCGGTATTGAAAAGAGTCGAAAAACGAAACAGATAAGAACTTAAAGATGGTCCAGTTGTTAGAACGTTCGCTTTCTGAGTATGAAAACCGGGTTCGAAATCACCGCGATAGATTTGCCATACAGCTGAGTGAAGTTGGATAGACGGAACTCTTTGGGAGCCGTCGATGGTTGTGCTAGCACGAAATCACAAGTCATCGTGACTGAGGGTTTGAGCGAGCTTTGCCTTGGCAGACTGTTGATAACGCGCTCTCTCCCAGAAACTATCACTAAGGTCCATTTAGGAGAGTTGCAGTATAAAATATACGCAGGCTCTGCAGGTGTTGAACAAATGTACAGGCGTCTGCAATAGGGATTGGCTTGCTGCCTTAGTAGACGAGTATCCTCGGATATATATATATATATATATATATATATATATATATATATATCAAAAAAATTAATATATATATTAAAACCTTTTTTATGTTTATACATTCTTTTTATAGATACAAATATCTAAATAACAGTATTAACAACATTTACCGGCCTGAATCTCCGAGAAATTGTCATAGAAAATATTCGTCTTCCGATAGGAAAAATCGAACTTGTATCCTATACGGAAACCGTCATATAGCCTGACGTGCCTTTACCAAATGAGCCACAGAGGAGCGTTTCGGTTAGCAAGGTCGATTTTACTGTTATTAAACTACAATTCTCCCTAATTTTCTTTCGTACATTCATATCTGTTTATAAGAAAAACAAAAACAAGCAAAAAAACAAAAAAAAAAAACAAAACAAAAAAACAAACAAACAAAAACCAAAACGAACGCATAAACATAAAAAATGTCTTAAAATAATTGTCGGACTTTGTCCATTTCAAAATGTGTGATGTCATTTGTTTACATTTGGATACGCATCGAGCAGATATGAATGTACGAGGATGTATATTTTCTATGAAGATTTCTCGGACATTCAGGCCGGTAAAGGTCGTTAATACTGTTTATTATAAACAGAGCATTTACTTAAATATTTGTATGTATAAAAAGAACATATAAACATAAAAAATGTCTTAAAATAATTGTCGGACTTTCTCCATTTCATATATATATATATATATATATATATATATATATATATATATATATATATATATGAACACTGGATTAAAATCCAACAGAATGATAGAATAAGGAGCAAATAGAAAGCGCTTATGAATTTTACATGTTTCACTTTTGTTTAAGCTTCATCAGAAATTTTTTGAGATGAGTTATAGAAGACAAAATTTCTATAACTGGGTTTCTCTATTGTTTGTTTTTCATTGGTCAGGTAGATGTCACGTGTTTTCTCTTGTGGCGTTAATGTCTGTGTGTGCATCTGGATTAAAAGCGAAACGTTAGATTTATAAACGTATTGTATTTGTTACTTATTTTATACCCCAATATCAAGACTATTTAAATGCCAATAAGTGCAATGTTTATTGATTTGCAAAAAAGATTAATGGTTGAAATTACGAAATATTAATGTTTAACTTACAAAGAAGATTAACGGCTTAAATTGCATATTAAATGAAATGAAATACATCTTTATAAATATTCAATCTGACAACGAAATTAAAAAGTAAGTACATATTTGGGATACCCTATACGTATAGGGTATCACATATATATATATATATATATATATATATATATATATATATATATATATATATATATATATATATATATTCATCATATCTATCTATCTATCTATCTATCTATCTATCTAGTATAAATAATATAATACGATACAGCGATCCCGCCTTATCCACTGTTCCACTTTCCGAGATTTCGTTTACCCGCGATCAACTTCAGATATAAAAAGATTCATAGGTTTTATTTAATTCTAATATACCCTATGATACCATATGATAAAATATAGTTATATATATATATATATATATATATATATATATATATATATATATATATATGTGTGTGTGTGTATGTGTGTGTGTGTGTGTATCTCTGTGTGTATAAATATTTACTCTATTTACATTGTTCGGACTATTATCCTTATCTTTATTATCATATTCACAACGTTTCGGCCATTGTACGCTCCAAACTGCTTCACATGATATTTTTTTTTTTGAATTTCGAACCTAACCGAGAATCGTCAATTACATTTTTCGGACTTTTGTCTTAATCTTTATTGACATATAATCATCTTTGTATATTTCTGATATGACGCATTGTAACTATTTAAGATAACTATTAAAGATACGGCCAACAGACCGAACAATGTAAATACATTGTTCGGACTCTTGGCCTGATGTTCTCTGTGAATTGCCGTGCAGTCTTTGAAAATCTAGCGGACTGGCATAGGGTATATTAGAATTAAGTAAACCGTGTAGAAGCTGACGGGTAAACAGTCTGCTGTATTTTCAAAGACTGCACGGCCATTCACAGAGAACTAAGAAAAGGAATTTGTGGAGAGTAGTGATCGCTTACGCCCTGAACGGACAGGGCATAGGTCATATTAGAATTAAGTAACACCTATGAAACTTTTTATATCTAAAGTTGGCCGCGGGTAAACGAAATCTCGGAAAGTGGAACAGTGGATAAGGCGGGATCGCTGTATCGTATTATATTTAAAGAATTAATAGGGAATTTTCTCACTGTTTTGACAGCGCTGATGTCGAAACACACACATATTAACATACATACTTACATACACGCATACATATTAACACATATATGTACATATAGACATATTTATTAACACACATATATGTATATACACACACACACACGTATGCACACAGATGAAACTAAGCAAGTTTTACACCCAAACAATAAATTTTGCTTAGCTCTTTGACGGCTTCAAGAAGTAAGGGTTCTATGAATGTTGCTTTTTCCCCCCTTCTAGCCATGACATAATCTTAACTGACGCAGCTGTCCCGGTTTTTTCTAGATACTTAAAATTGCAGTGAACTATTTATTCCTCTTCTCTGCTCAGCAAATTTTAAATTTTCTTTTATTTCACATCATATAATCTGAACTAGAAAAGAAGAGAGTGCTGAACTGTTATGTAATATCAGTCTTTCTATATAGCAGCGAATGTTGGACAATCTCCCCACAGATGAAGCAGAGGCTTGAAGCGATATAAATATGGCTCTACAAAAGGACGCTGAGAATGCCAGGGTCCGAACACGTGAGCAACGACAAAGTTTTAGAGAAAATGGAAAAAAAGGAGACTTAACATCCGGAAGAGAAAATTCGAAATTTCTAGGGCAGAATAATGCGGAAAGAAGGCTTGTAAAATTTGATACTCTTTTAAATATATTTTTTCGTTAGACGCAAAGAAAAGAGTACTGAATTTTTATGTAATATCAGTCCAAGAAGCATCACTTGAAGGAACATAAACTAGGATGTTACGAGTTACAATGGACATCATGTAGAACAAACACTCAAGAAACGCCTGTATAGACACGTTCCTCTTGTCTCAGTTTCACTAAGAAAGGCTTCAGCTAGCTGGTCACTCCCGGAGAGGTAAGTCAGAACTTGTGAGTAACACTCTCATATGGAACCCATTGGACGGAAAAAGATCGGTTGGAAGACTTCATCGCACCTACATTGACCAACTTGTAGATGACTCTGAATGCCATCTGGAGGACCTGCCGACAGCGATGTCAAACAGAAATGGCTGGAAGGAACGAGTCAGGAGCATCTGAGAAGAATTCTCGACATGATGATGATGATGACGACGATGATGATGATATACGACACAGTGGTAAAAATTTTTGTGTGACGCGTTTCGTCATTTGGGGCTTCATCGAACAAAACGCGTCACGCGAAAACTTTCTCCCACTTTGTCATATATTTTTTCCCCACAAGATTTTTCTTAATATATAAACATTTATATATCGTTATCTCATATGTATGTTTATATTTATGGAATTTATTCTAAATATGAATTAATTAGCTCAGAATTTATGAGAAAATATATTTTTTACCAAGTCAATTATCTCAGTTTCATATATATATATATAGAAGAGAGGTACTGCAAACGTTTTTGGTTGCAATGTAGATTTTTAAAAAAAATGTTTTATTTTCCATAATTTTGGTACACGTGTTTCTGGTCTCGCGACCGTCTTCTGACGTCATTTGTTTAAGTTAACATACGCTTCGAGCAGATATGGGCGTTCGAGAGAAATCATGAGAAATTTGTAGTTTAAAAGCAGTAATTCGACCTTGCTAACCAGATGCTTCTCTCTCTCTCTCTCTCTCTCTATATATATATATATATATATATATATATATATATATGCAAAACACACACATATATATATTTGTGCATTTTGGCAGCAGAAATTCCTCTTTAATACATGTTTCATTAAACAATCTTGACAATGTAATTTTGTTTAGATTTTTATTATGTTTATTTCGTATATATATCAATGTCTTCCTTTCTGGATTTAATGAATATAAAAATAGTCCAGAAGTTTTTTTTATTCCGGAAGTTTTCATTCAAACTATAAAAAAAGAAAAGAAAAAAGAAACCAACCCTTAATAATATCAATTATTAAAAACTGCCATAATGTACTGGACGTATTTCAAAGTTAAATATATATATATACCTTCAGCAACTTTTATACCGTCTACAATAGTATTTAGACCACAGAATATAACAAAAATCTTTGAAAATGGCTAACAGTTTGCGCCGAAAGCGCTCGTGATCAACAAAGGTTCGAAGAACTATTGCATTAATTAAGTACAGAAAAGAAACACTTGTACACATACAAGAAAATCATAAAACAATATTAAATAATAGTACCTTGTTAGTCTTGTTCAGCGAAACACACACATATACAGACACACTCATGTGTGTCTGTGTCTGTATATGTGTGTATGTATTTGTATCTGTGTCTGTGTCTGCGTGTGTTTGTGTCTGCGTCTGTATCTCTATCTGTGTGTTTATGTATCTGTGTGTCTCTGTAACTGTGTGCATGTCTGTGTGTGTCTGTCTGTGCGTCTCTGTGTGTGCTTGTCTCTGTGTTTGTGACGGCACTTAATAGATGTTCTTAAACCGACATTATTGCTTAAGACTATAACCTTTATATTTAGTGGGTGAACGTATTTGAATTCTTTATTTAAACAGTGAAATTAATGTTTACCGGCACAGAAATTGAAAGTCTTATTAACGAAATGAAGTTGCTTACAGGCTAGAATGGAATACAGGTTAGGGGGGATGTTTTCTTTAATAAGACGTTTGATATGTAGGCTGGTAGATATACATTCTAATTCGGAAAAAATGGAATATAAACTCAAATAGGTGTTCACTCTAAATATAACAGGTATAGTAAAATGACTGAATATACAAACGGAAAAAAAGCAAAAAAATTGATGTTTTTTAATTTAATCAGATTTTGGAAAGTGGGTTAGATCAAGAACCTTTCAGCATTCCTTATTATTGTGAGACCGGAAACTACCTACACAATAGACTCTTCCAGGCCTATATTAAGTAGGCGACATAGCACTCTACAAGAGAGTGATAGAGAGTGACACAGAGAGTCTAGTACGACTACCAGTGTTGGACACTAACTTATAGTAAGCTCTGCTTACACCATCTCTGTAACCTGTTGTTAATATATCTTTCTTACATCTAATCCGTGTTCCGTGTTTTACTTCTGTGGGCCCAACTTTGGCACCCACATCAGTGGCGACGAGGATTCTAGAAATGCACTCACGGCGAAACCTAAATACCTTACCAATCCCACATCTGGGTCGACGAAGAATTCGAGAAACGCATTCACGTCGAAAAACCGCAATATCTTGCCAGTCCCCCAACAGTGGTGACAGAAGATTCGAGAATTTCGTTCTCACCGTATCAATAGCGACAATACTCGAAAAATACACAAACTACACGCGTTCCCACAGCAGTGTTGAACGTGAAATTAAGCTGGTATTCATACATTAGCGATTTAAAAGCTAAACACCCAGCGTCTACATATATTCCAATACCAAACGCCATTGACAAACTAGCGATTCGACATCTACGGAATATTAAAGTCTGTCCAATACGAGAACGATTTCTACACACCCACACACGCACAAAAAAAAAAAAAAAAAAAAGCAGTTGTTCGTAAAAAAACTAACACAAGATCAAGTACTACCTTTGTACTCAAGTTTTCGGAAAAAAACTATCGAAAATTTTTTTATGTAACTGAGTTGAACTCGGGCATAAAATTATTCTCCCCTCAAATTCACTGAGGTGAGTTTTATTCTTTTTGTACCTCTATAAAAAAAAAAAAATACATAAGTGTGGTGAAAAATTATTCAATTACGTTAAAATTAACGGAACCACGGAAAAAAAGTTAAACACACATAATTAGTTTAGTTTAACTATTGTCTGTCCATATTTTTTTCTGTAAAAGAAAAAAAAAAGGAACACAAATCTATGAAGATTTTTTTATGTACCTCCTCTTAGTACACGTGTTTCAAAGCAACAAAAAAAGCGCTGTCATTTTTAAATATGGAAGATTTGCAAAAAGTAGTTGCCCAAATGTAAAAACTAAATTTGGACCAGCAACAAAAATCAGAAGAAAGACAACAACAACTATTTTTGGATTTACATAAACAGCAAATGGAATTCCAAAAAATTACACTTCAGAATGCTGAACTACAACGGAAACAACTTAAAGAATTACTCGTAAATCCATTAAAAGGCTCAAACTCTGAAAAAGATACAATATTCTCCCAGAGTACAATTTACAATTCAATGGAAATCTTTGAATACGTACCAGAGGAAGACAAAACGTTCCAGGCTTTTTATAGGCGCTACGAAGATATTTTCAACGTAGACTGTGAACAATGTCCCAGTAAAAAAAAGGTACGTCTTCTATTGAGAAAACTGGGAACTACAGAACATAGTAGGTTCGTAGACTTCATACTACCCAAGAAAACGAGTGACTTGGATTTTTCAGAGACGATTAAGCTCCTTTCGGAATTATTCGGGCCTAACACAACCTTGTTCCACAAACGTTGGAAATGCCTGAACACAGTCAAAGACAACCAGCAAGATTTTCTAACGTTTGCAGCATCGGTGAACAAGCTATGTAATGATTTTAAACTAGCCGAACTGACTGCCGATGATTTTAAGTGCTTAATTTTCGCACAAGGTCTAGTATCTGCAGAAGACGCCAAAGTCAGACGACGGGTACTGACTAAGCTTGAGAACGAACAAGGATTGACTCTCCAAAAAACTGGCAGAGGACTGTCAAAGAGTAATATCTGTAAAGCGTGACTCAAACACTATCGAGGAATCAGGTGTGACTCAGATTAATAAAATCAGAAGTAAGTTTACCTCCTATTCCCCCCCAAAAGACAAAAGGAAAATCTCATGTCCTAAATTACGCAGTAACCAAAACTCAAATAAGTTAAAGAAACCGCCCGGACCATGTTACCATTGTGGTAAATAGCATTGGATGAAATTCTGTCCAGTTAAGAACAAAAAATATTGCAAAAATTGCAATAAAAGTGGTCATACTTTAACTTCGTGCTGGTACGCCAACAGAACGAGAAAACCCCAAAATAAAATCAGGCAAGCTCAATCTGACAATATTGTTGATAGGAATTTAAGACAATATGTAACAGTGAATATTTTCAATAAGTTCATTAAATTCCAGCTTGACTCAGGTTCTGATATTTCAACCACTAACTGGCGCACTTGGCGAAAATTGAACAAGCCGACCTTATTAAAAACGGATAAAACAGCAAAATCCGTAACTGGCGAAAATATTAACATTTTAGGCGAGGTAATACTTACAGTAACACTAAATGGACTTACCAAAAAGCTCAAAACCTACGTATTAAAAACTTCAGACAATTTATTTGGAACTGATTGGATAGAAAAAATTCAATCTTTGGGATTGCCCAATGAGTACATTTTGTCGCAAGATACAAAGTACAACGTCCAATTTGGTAAATCTAAAAAAGGAACTCAAACAACAATTTCCCCAGGTTTTTTCTAGCGGCCTCGGTAAATGTACTAAAATGAAAGCTAAGTTCAAGGTGAAGGACGGTGCACAACCGGTATTCAAAAAGAAACGGAATATCCCTTTCACTGCTCTAGAGCAAATCAACAAAGAGTTAGATAGACTCGAACAAGCAGGTATTCTGTCAAATACAGATTTTAGCGAGTGGGCAGCACCTACGGTCTACGTAAAAAAGAAGTCCAATCAAATACGAGTATGCGCAGATTTTTCCACAGGGTTAAATGATGCCTTGCAAGATCACCACTATTCTCTTCCAAGCCCTGAAGAAATTTTCAATAAATTCAATGGTGGAAAATTTTTTTCTAAAATCGACCTCTCGGACGCATACCTTCAGATAGAGATGGAAGAAGAAAGTTCCAAATTGCTCTGCATAAACACCCATAGAGGGTTGTACAAATACAACAGGCAGGCTTTTGGAGTAAAGTTTGCGCC
>OZ010598.1:24448478-24493478 GCA_963932145.1 Acanthosepion lycidas
GTAAGTGAATGTAATGGATTTGACTGGTATTCGAACTCGGCTCTCCGATTCCTCAATCCGAGCTGCTATCCATTACTCCACTGTGCCTCCGTATTCCAGTCGAATCCATTAGATTCACTTACGTGCTGATATACTTGGGTAAGGTATGAATTCTCTTCTCCCCCCAGCTATGGGTAAATTGTAGGACAGACCGGGCAATAAAGGCAAGGCAATAAAGCCACTAAAATGCGAGGGAATATGAGAAAAATAAAACATTATTAAGGAGAGAGAACAGGAAAGAAAAGGACAGGAATTCAGAAGATAGAAGATAACGATTGAGATTGCATTTGAATTTTTGAAGATCAAAGTTGACTGGAAAGCAAGAAGCAGGAAGAGAATTCCACATGCAAGAAGTGCGATAGAAGAAACTGTTCTGGAAGTTTTTTTTTGGTGGGGGATAAACTGAAATTTCATAGCGTTGAAATATGTCATTACTTTATAAACGCCTTAATAATATCGAAATCACTACTCAGCAGTAATAATTGCCTAGGCTAGCGTCGTTTATCAGTTAATCGACGCGAAGACATCACTGAAATATTCTGGAAGTTAGACTGGCATGACGCTGTGAGTTAGTTAATTGCTGAGTGAACCTTTCCATGTTCCAAGCACGACAGCTTTCATATCCTACCAGACACTAAGAAACGGATTCTGTAAATAGAGTTGAAATTTTGTTGTAGACACTTGTCTCTTTTTGTTGATGTTATAACAAGTCTTTTTTTGTTTTTTGTTGACATACAAAACCCATTTTTCATCACCTGTAACAATGCGATGCAAAAATGAAAGACAGGCTTTTCTGGTTAAAAGATTCCTGCAGATGTTGGAACCGTGTGTTCGGTTCTCTAGCCAAAATTCACGAGGAACCTTACTTGGCAAGCTCTCCCGATTAAAATGCCCGATAAATGACATACTGTTGGATAGTAGAGATGATGAAGTATTTTAAACGCAATTTCGTACCATTCAGCACCGATTATGCCTTGCTTGATTGACCCATAATTCATAGCGTTGAAATATGTCATTACTTTGTGAACACCTTAATAATATCGAAATCATTACTCAGTAATAATAATTGCCTAGCGTCGTTAATCAGACAATAAACAAATGAATTAAAGAAATGTATATCTTTTTTCTACGTGTCCCTTCAAAACGTCGGCAATCATGGCTCTCTACAATTTCCTATCCTTTGTAGTTCTAAAAAATACTCGTCCCTTTACTATTATTCGCGGTCTCTACTACATCAGTCATTTACAGAAATTCGTTTGGCAGGTGACTCGATAATTTCTATCTATTTCAATATATCCCTTGAGTGTAAAATTCACCACGCCCTCTTTCCTGATGATCTGTTCCAGAAATTTCAACTATTTTTAGGTAAAATTTCCCTTTTTCTTCCCGTTTTGTTTTTAAAATCCCCTGCTGATCTGGTGTTCGGTCTCAGGTATTCTTAGTATCATCCGTAGGACCACATCACTGTTGTTTCGTCTTCATCTGCGAGGAAATTGTTCAGCATTCACTGCCATATAAAAAATTCGGCACTCTTCTTTGTTTCTAAGGAAATTTTTCCTATTTCTTTATATTTTGCTGAGTTTTTGGAAGGCATCTTTCACTAGTCAAATGCCAGTGATTTCTGTATGGCAGTTTCCATCTTCTATCTGTCGAGTCTCTTCAGGATTTCTCATATGAAAAATGTTTTTTTTTTTTTTTTTATTATCAATGTGCTCTTGCGGTTTTTTATGAGAAGTCTTAGAATTTTAAAAAAAAAATGAACAAAATATTTTAAAAAGTAATTAAAATATTAAGACATAGGAAAATATTAAAAATAGAGGAAATAGTGTTGAACTGCTGTGTAATAACGAATCTCGTATTAGACAATTTCTTCACATAAGAAGAGACTTGAAGCGACAGTGATGTGGTCCTATCGCCGAATATTCAGAATACCATAGACAGAACATGTGCACAATGAGAAAGTCTTTAGGAAAATAAGTACTACAAACAAATCTACAAAGATAATCAAGAAAGAGACAGATGACATTTCTAGGACACAGACTGAAGGAAGACGGTATAGAAAATTTAATACTCACAGTTTATACTGATATCATGCAAAAGAAAGGAGAAAACAACAAAGAGGGATAGTAAAAGGAATAAATTAGAGTAGAAGAAGGCAAGTAATTGTGAAGAGCCATGATTACGGACATTCTGAAAGAACTGAACTTATAAAAGAAGAACACCTTCCAGCTCGCAAAACTAACAAAATTGATTCTGGAAACTAACTTTGCAAACCATTGTGCTATGGGGAGTGTAGTGGTATTAATGTTAATAGAATGAAATGATTAAAGAAAATAAAGAAGTTTTGGTTAATTTGCAGATTAGGACCCGCGCTCGTATTAAAAATTTCCCGATTTAGGTGTAAGTGTACATTCGAATCTGGCTTGATAAATTTGATAAAATCCACCGTTTTGGAGTTATCGACAGTAAAAGTTCGACAGCCATTACTAGCGTTGTTGCATACATTTGCTGCCGAAAGCTAAGCACGGAAGAACGGAGTTAACGGCCTTTTTTTTTTTTTTACTGATCTTGCTTGTCTCAGTTACTGCGTAAGAGAACTATATTGCCTAAATATTTAACTCATAGTTATTCCGAAGCAAACGCCACGTTGGTTGCTAAGATTATTAAAAACAAAGGGAAAATGAATAATATATATATATATATATATATATATATATATGTGTGTGTGTGTGTGTGTGTGTGTGTGTGTGTGTGTGTGTGCGTGCGTGTGTGCGTGCGCGCACACACAGAAATATATATATTCTGTGTATTTAGGCAGAAAATATTCTCTAAGTCAAATATTATTCAAAGCAAGATATTTTGTGTCGATAACGCGTCAGGCCATATATATATATATATATATATATATATATATATATATATATATATATATATATATATATATTGTTTGACGTGTTATGCTATTTAGCTACATTACTGCTTTGAAACTACAGATTTCAATAAAAAATACAATAAAAACTACAAATTTTCAGAAATTGTCCTAAGTTCATTTCGATAGAAATGTGCAAGAAATTTAGCTCAAGGTTTCAACTTTCTTAAGACATCACAAGGGTAGGTGAGTTTCGTAGAACGAGTGAGTGTTGTGACATAAGCAATGTGTGTTGTGACGTAAAAGAGATGTAACGTGTTTATATATATATATATATATATATATATAATTTCTAAGCCACTAACGATTTTAAGCTGGCATTTTTTTCTTATTTTTGGGGATAAAAGCGTTGGTTGAAGTAATCCAAAAAGTGACTTGACCCAAAAGTGTAAAAAACTCTACCTGATGAGCATCGAAACACGAATGTATTTATGTAGAGGTTTTACATATGTTCTTATGTAATATCCGATAATAAAGAATTATCACTCTACTATTGTAGTGAGCCCTATTTTTAAATTAATGTTGTGAACGTTTGAATTTATATTTTATTCGTTCTCATTTCATTTGTGTGTGTGTGTGAATATATATATATATATATATATATATATATATATATATATATATATATATATATATATTCACCGCCCTAAGGAACGTATGAGGTCTGTTCACAAAGTATGAAACTCTATAATAGTAACGGTAAATTAATCTACCTCTGGCAATAGCACCTTCGCCCGCTTCAAACTACGCTCTTGGATTTCATTTACATCTAAGTGTCTCTCACTTTTCAAAAAATAAACAAATAAATAAATAAATGAAAATAAATAAATTGCAAACTCCTTTTCCGGGATTGGCATCAGCTGTCTGGTAGCGTCGTCTTTAATCTTTAATCTCACGGTTTGAAATCCCCCACAGTGGTGGAATGAGAAATCAGGGTAACGTCCTAAATCCCTGCAACGGACGCCATGGTGAATGTGACTGACAAAGCATTGCGCAAATAACTCTCTGCCGATAGAATGGCCTCCACGAGAAAGTTTCTTGTTTACACATGGTCAATATGGTCGTCTCTCGTAAGTTGCCAAGTTACATCAATGCCGCGCAACTAGTCCTTGACATATCCACAATGGCTGAGCAGTTTCCAGATAGACATTACAATAGAAGTGTATTCATTGTAAATGCAATGGTTAGCAGACTTGTCTTGTGGAGCTATTCAGCCATCATTGAGTGCTTAACTACTCTGACCATATGCCAGACTTTATTATATATTGAATATATGCTATATATTTATTAAGTTTAGATAAGCATAACACAAGGTCAAATATGGAGAAATAGGGTTAGGGAGATTGTATTGTTTCACTTTTGTAAGTGGAAAGGGACTATTTGCTTTGATGTTTAGTCAAACTTAGCTAAATACAGATGACACAGTGTTGACCGCAGACACAGAAATTAAACTATAGGAACTCCTACGAAAGGTAGTAAAGGAAAGCTAGAAGAAAGGACAAAGCATCAATCAAGACAGAATACCGGGGTTGTCAGCAGAAAGAAGAGACCAACATGCGCATTATAAATTGAAAATACCAAAGTTAAGCAAGTGACAACAATTTAAATATCTGGGAAGAGTTTTAACAGAGGATGGAAAGTTCAACACCAAAGTCCGAAGGCGTTTTGGGATAGCGAAAGAAGCCTTTCAAAAGCTAAGCAAAGTATTAAGAAACAGGAAAATCTCATTAGAAATGAAAGAAAAAGAGTAGCGAACTGTTATGTAATATCGGCATTCCTATATGGCAGTGAATGCTGGACAATCTCCTCGCGTATGAAGAAGAGACCTTAAGCAATAGAAATGTGGTTCTACAGAAGGATACTGAGAATACCATGGATCAAACATGTGAGAAATGACAAAATTTTAGAAAAAATGAAAATAAAAAGGACACTTATAGTTAACATCAAAAAGAGACAGTTGAAATTTCTAGGGGACATAATAAGGAAAGAGCGCTTGGAAAATTTAATACTCACGGAACAGATTGAAGGCAAGAGGGTCAGGGGAATGCAGAGCTTGTCTAAATGGTGCTTTTCTAAACGGTGTTTGCTTAGATGTAGCACAACGTCGATCGTATGGGGTACCAGTGAGGGTTGAATTCATTCATTCTTCAAGCGAGACAAGCTTACTAACCATTACACCACATCGGGGGGGTGCACGAGCTTTTCTAAATCGTTAGCAGGACAGGGATTAGGAGAGATAGCGAAAATACAAAATTTACTAAGTGCTACAAAGAACAGTAAATTGTGGAGAGCCATGATCGCCCACCTCCTGAAGGGACACTCACATAGAAGAAGATGAGATATAACCTGCGATCGAATTATGTGTAAGTGTAGGAAGATTGTATTACGCCAATCTTTCAAGCGAGTCATCCGGTCTGAGTTGAAAATTAGTATTTGGTATCCTCGCTTTTTTATTTTTATTTTTATTTTTTAGTTGGGTTCGTATTTAGACACCCCTGGGAAACTATGTAAATATGTAACTCTCATCGTCAGTCACGAATCAGTCGAGCTTAGAAATACAAACATTCACTTCAAGTGGCAAAACACATTCTAATTTTTGCTTATGGAGTCCATTATATGCAGGAAAACTTCAAAGAAACTTTTAATTAAAACGAAAATCTGTTGAAGTCATTTTCGACGAAAAACGATAGGATTCGAAACCCTTTCCATTCAGCTCTAACAACGAACTGAGCCAACAGCTAACTTGATGATTACTAAGAGAGCTATCAATAAAATTGCAATGGTCATCATTTTCCTTACTCATTACCATTGTCCTGCTTGTTTACGCAGGATATTAATCCCGCACATGCTCATTTCAGACTTAATGGTCTGGAACTTTATAGCTTTTCACACTTTTTCGGTCGTTTTCTTTGTCGTCTGAAAAGGGCAACAAGGAACGAATCATTCTCTTGGGGGATGCTGTTCGAATGTCCGACATTAAATGACGTTATCGAATCCATGTCTCAGTCGTATATGTCGGGCATTTGGTTTATTTATTTTCGGATAAAATTATATATATATATATATATATATATATATATATATATATATATATATATAAACGGGGAGAAAAAAACAGAAAAAGTAAAGAAAAATAAACAGGAAAAAGAAAGAAAGAAAGAGATATATAGAAATTTAATAGAGAAAAAAAAGTAGAAATAAAAAGAAAAAAGAAAATAACACAGAGAGAAAACGAAGTAAAACTGTGAGAAAGTATATACAAGGTAGGGGTGCTGAAAAGCTCCCAGTACGAGTAAGGACCCCTCCCCAATAAGCAAAAATTTATTTGCTCAGTTACACTTATGGAAATGGGCCAGGTTTTTAGTGCCCTTTCATATATATATATATATATATATATATATATATATATATATATATATATATATATATATATATATATATATATATATATTGTTTTAAACTGTAATTCTCCATAATTTTCTCTCGTACCTTCATATCTGCTCGATGCGTATCCAAACGTAAACATGAGAAAATCATGGAGAACTGTAGGTTAAAAACAGTAAAATAGACTTTTCTAACCGAAACGTTCCTCTGTGGCTCAATCGGTAAAGCACGTCAGGCTATATGACGGTTACATACATACATACATATATATATATATATATATATATATATATATATATATATATATATATATATATATAATGAAATGGACAAAGTCCGACCGTTATTTTAAGACATCTTTATGTTTATACATTCTTTTTATAGATACAAATATTTAAGGAAATTTCATAATGTGTGACGTCATTTGTTTACATTTGGATACGCCATGAGTAGATATGAATGTACGTAAGAGAATCATGGAAGATTGTAGTTTAAAGACAGTAAAATCGACCTTGCTAACCGAACGCTCCTCTGTGGCCCAAGCGGTTGAAGGCACGTCTGGCTATATGACGGTTCCGTATAGGATACAGGTTCTATTCCTGTTGGAGGATGCATATTTTCTATGAAAATTTCTCGGATATTCTGGCCGATAAATTTTGGTTTCTGTTTTGGAGAGGTTTATCTTGAGTATTGTTTTTTGGAACAATAAGCAGAAGACGTTGATTTTTTGTTCAAGATCATTCTCATCCCAACTATAAATATCTATGTCATCAGCATAGCGCTTCCCTTCCCTATCATAATAGGTACCAGACCAGAATGAGAACCAAACTGGGTCGTGAGTAGTTAACTTACATAAAACGATGAGAGCCTACTTAATATAATTTTCATTAATACTTTCACTACATATACATATCCAAAGTTCATTTTTTTTTACGAATCCGTTATCGGGATTTGCTTTTTTTCGTCTGTTTATGATATTATGTTTGGCTAATTCCAGGCTTGCTGCGTTTGCCGGAACCGATTTCAAGCCATTTAAAGGTGACACCATTTGCAATAGTCAAACTGAATTTGTTCTCAATTTTTTAAAGCACACTTCAGTATACGATCTCCTATAAAGAATGATACCATATTTAATGTTAGCTGCTTTTCTTGAAATACAACGACTTCCAGGATTTTAATATATATATTTATATAATAATTTTAATATATATAGTCTGCTACTAAGTTGGAATTTCGGTCCCACTCTTTTACTGTCGAAAAAGTTAAGTGTAACCGCCTCTTCTACTCCAACAGCTTCTTCTCTCGCACCTCTCGACAGTAGAACTCCCTTCCTCTTACTTGCTTCCTTGATAACAATAATCTTTAAAAAAATTAAATGTAATGTCAGTCGACACCTGTTGCCTTGATCCACGTTCTTCTTTTTATCTTTTCCTCTTTTCTTCTTTTTATCCTTTCCTCAACCCCCCATACCCAGTCTCTTCCCTTGCACTCGCTGTAGTCCCTTGCGTACCCCCGCCTTTCTTGAGTTTAATTGCTTAAAAAACAAAAAAATATAACACACACAGAGACACACACAGATATATATATATATATATTAAAGAAAAACAGACCACTTTAAGGTACCATTATAATAATTTATTTCACCAGAGCCCTTATATATGTATATATATATATATATATATATATATATATATATATATATATATATATATATATATATATATATATATATTATTATTTCACCAGAGCCCTTTTATATATATATATATATATATATATATATATATATATTTATTTCACCAGAGCCCTTATATATATATATATATATATATATATATATATATATATATATATATATATACTTTTCATGTGCTTCAAACTGACTTCGAACGAATTGCCCTGGATAGAAATAAATGGAGATATTTGTGCTAGAGAAATATCAGAAATTTCGAAAGCAGCTGTATTGACCGAAAGACAATGTCGAAAGGCGTCAGCAAATATTCCTTGAGCTATGTCGCTGAGATCCTCACTGTTGCACAATAAGTGGACTTGTATGCAGGTCACTACCGGGACTGAAGTGTCACATAGGGCACAAACATAAAAACTGAATGAGGTTGTCGGATCCTCATACGTCGAAATCGACGGGAGTGGCCATCCTTATCAGTAATACATCTATACAAGTTTCGTTAAAAGCGACTGACAAGGTACAGAGGTTTAGTTTTTTAACTTAATTTTTCTTGCGTTTTTATAATTTTTTTCTCCCCTTGACATAAATTGCGTAGAAATTGCCCGAATATTCTGTATGCCCAAGCGTTTTCGGCTATTCCTTTAGCCATTATCAAGGATGATTTTATTTTACTTTTAACTTTGAAACTGCTAAATGTAGCCGTCTCTTCTACTTGAAACTCTTAAATGTAGCCGTCTCTTCTACTTGAAACTCTTAAATGTAGGCGTCTCTTCTACTTGAAACTGTTAAATGTAGCGGACTCTTCTACTGAAACTGTTAAATGTAGCCGTCCCTTCTACTCCAATAGTTTCATGTCTCGCACCTCTCGCCTGTGGAACTCTCTTCCTTTTTCCTGTTTCCCTGATAGCTATAATCTTCAACTATTCAAATGTAATGTCAATCGACGTCTCCAGATGCATTGATCTATCCCCTATCCTTCTCTTCATCCTTTCCTCTATCACTCCTATTTGGTCTCACTCCAATTCTCTGTAACCCCTTGCGTCCTAGTGGCTCCCCGCCTTGCTTGGGGTGAAAGGCTTAAAAAAAAAAAAAAAAAAACCAAAAAACTAAATATATTAATCTTTTTTAATGTTAAGAATGTTTTATCACGCCTCCATTATTTTTAGCTATTTTTTTTTTACATGTGGATAAGACAATTATATTTGTATTGTCTACGAGTATAAAACGTATGGTGTTTGGTAGGCCTCCGTGTGTATGGAAATGAGACCTAATTGAGCTATGGTCAGAGAGATGTAACGTGAGTCTTCTTGTTAGGCATGTTGTAGTATATCCAGTATGTCATTCTTAAATGATTAGAAACTCTTGGACATACAGAACATTCGGCCAATTTCTACACAATTTATGCCCAAGAATAAAAAAAAATTATAAGAACACAAGAAAAATGAAATGAAAATTTAACAGCAGTAACTTGTCAGTCGTTTTTAACGAAACTTGTATAAAAGAGGGATTGCTGGCCAAACACACACACACGCATATATATATATATATATATATATATATATACATATATATATATGATTAATATATATATATATATATATATATATATAATATAATATGATTAATATATATATGTAATACGATTAATATATATATATATATATAATAATTTAATTTAACAATGCGTTTGACATTTGCCGAAAATATACATATTGAATCAAGTAATTTAAAAATAAACAAATAAATAATCGGTATGTTTGTATATTACGAAATTCAAAGTTTAAATTTCAAAGTTAGAATTGGCGTTCGTTCGCTCAGAAAGGGTTTAAATATGAGAACTTATAATAAGTTCAATAGATTTATCAAACATCTGTCTTGGATATTTTCCGGCTTACTGTGATAGCACAATAAACCGGAAATACCTGATCTCATTACCCATAATGCCTTATTGGCCAGCATACGATCCAACACACATGGCCTGAAATATATATGCATATGTGCTTTCAAGTGTATGTATCATTTCCTCAATTCAATTTTTATTTAAAGTTATAGCCTATTAAAAATCATCTAGATTTTAAACAATATTTTTCACTCATGCATTACCAGATGTTGCATGTGAATGAAGGCCGAAGAAGACATCATCCTTAATACTGCCATGCAAAAAGAAAGGGATATCAGAGATGAGACTGAGTAATTTATGGAATAAAAAGAAATTTTCTTCCATTGATAAACAGTAGAACAAACTCGATTTGTTGGAATTTGGGGAACAGGACGTCGGGTTTAATACAGGAAGTGGAATAACCTGGCTATGCCCTTCCGTTTCTTAACACACACGGCACAATTTTACTTTCGCTGTAGTTATAAACCTGGCCGTTTTTTGCAAGTTGCTGACAATTACGTCGGTTAGTATATGTTGTATCTCGTGATTTCGAGATAACAGAGGGAAATAAATAGGGAAGACAAACTCGTAGGTAAGTAATAAAATAGAAGGTTTACTTCGCAAAGCTATACTTAGCAAATGACCTAATGCTAACCCGGTATTTACCTGAGTTCCCTAAAAAGCGGGATGTGGCACAAGGCCGGTTTAACGTGGCTAAGACCGTGGGCAAACATTTCCCGAAGACGCCGTAATAACGTAGTCGGCTTTGTCTATCTCCCCAGACGACACTCTGCCCTTCGGCATCTGGTTTCCTCTCTGTTCGTCTTAAGATCAAGAAAGAAAGCAGTGATAGATACAAGGAAGGAATCGCATTCAAACTTATGAAAATGGTTAATACCATGTTTTTCGGTGCATAAGATGCAATTTAACCTCAAAATTTGAAACCGAAATTTGCTTGCCTCCTATACACTGAAAGCAAGAATAAAAGCAACAAACACAATTTCCTAAGCAAAATACAACACAAACAAAATGACTAGATCGCTAGGAAATCGACAGCTCGACAACAGCAGACGAGATTTGATTATAGTGGTGAAGGCTTTGTGCAGGACCAGAGAATCATGTACGCTCAATTCCTGATGTGACATGGCACATATTTGTGTAAATAGATAGAAGAACATGTCGCACAAAAAAAAAAAGAAAAGATGAGCGCTAAAGAATGTATTACTGGGGAAACAAAAGGCAGGAAGACGTGGAGAGCTATTATCGTTCGTATTCTGGAATAACATGTCACATAGAAAGAGATAGCCGAGATAGCCTCCTTGAAAAATTTGAGCAAATGGATGAACGAACGTGTACCACAAAGACAAAAAGTTTTTGATTGATTTATTGCTTTTTACGGTTTATCAACCCTTTCTAGGTTATTTAAAGCCAGAAAATATGTTTAGATCGTAAGAATTTTTTTGAGATAATAAAGATTTAGTGATACAAGTCTTACTAATTAACCCATAGTTGGGGGAGATGTGAATTCATACCTTCACCAGGGTATTTGTGTGTAAGTGAATATAATGAACACAAGAAGGGAGAGAGTTAACCTACGGGAAAGGTTTGAGCAAATGGATTAACGAACCAGTAGCACAAAGACAATGAAGGATTTAAAACAAGATATTATTGAGAGCAACAAAAGTCTGGATGCTGTGGAGAACCATGACTGCCTATGTTCAAAAGGGATATAACACCCAAAGAGAGATAAAGAGAGAGAGAGAGAGATAAAGAGAGAGATAAAGAGAGAGAGAGAGAGAGAGAGAGAGAGAGAGATAAAGAGAGATAGTGAAGTAACACGAGAGATTCTTCAATTCAACACATTTTTAACAATTTGACTCTTATTTGTGACGTCGAGTCGGTTCCTTTAAACGGGGACATTGAGAATGTCGAATGTGGCCTGGAAACACAGACTCTAAATTCCTCACAGTGGCCTTTACATCTGAAGCTTTGGGAGGTTCTTCATATTCTGGGAGACAGTAGCTTTCACATGTCCCAGGATTTCTTTGACGCCGTGTCGGATTAAATAACTTTGACCTCAGCCGTACTTAAGCAAAACTTAGTAGCTATTAACATACGATTCTGTGCTGAAAACAGATATAAATCCCAAAACAAACGTAAGCTGTTTTTGAAGATAAAATTAAAGAAAAAGTGTGGACAACTATTAAATAAATATATAATTTGGAAATTAAAGAGTTTCTAATTGTCTAATTGTTCACATTCAAACCGAGTTCAGCCTGATATATATATATATATATATTTTCTGTTTATACCTTATTTTGATATGTACAATTATTTAAGTAAATGCTCTGTTTATAATAAACATTAATCATATTTACCGGCCTGAATGTGCGAGAAAATGTGTTCTCAGACAGGAATCGAACCAGTATCCTACACAGAACCGTCTGTGTCTGACGTGCTATATCATTTAGCTACAGAGGAAGCGTATGGTTAACAAACTCAAATTACTGTTTTTAAACAAATTTCCCAAGATTTCTCTCGAACAATCATATCTTCACGAGGCGAATCTTAATGTAAACAAATGACAACATATATTATGAAATGGTTTAAGCCTGACAATTGTTTTAACATATTTTCTGTTTATACGTTATTTTTATAGATACAATTATTTAAGTTAATGATCTGTTTATAATAAACATTATTAATTACATTTACCGGCCTGAATTTGACTTTGTTGACCAGACGCTAAATGGTATATCACGTCAGGCTAGATGACGGTTCCGTGTACGATACAGGTTCGATTCATGTCGAATAACCCAAATTTTCTACGAATTTTCTCGAATGTTCATATATATCAACAATCAATATTTAGAAAATAGTATGACAAATTGGAAAACGGTTTTTTGACGCGTTTCATCTGTTAGGATGTCATCGGATTGGGCTTTGTTGATGTTGTCACGTCTACGCATGCGCACGAAACGAGAGACGCTGGTAGTTTCAATTTTTTAGAAGAATATTTTAGAAAGAATACTTTTTTGAAAAAATATATTATCAATCTAGCCAAATTCTTTTTCTTTGTTTCCCAATCACCTTTTTCCTTGACTATCCCGCATTGTGACAACAGAAAATCTACTTTATCAAGTGCAGGAATTGGCAGAATAAATACATTGGAGAAACCTCATTATTATGGTGAAACACACCTATTCTATAGTAATAGACTCTCCCACCTATAATAAGTAGTAGTAGTAAGAGTAACGGGTCAGTCGGTCAGTCAGTCGACTGGCTGTTCGGTTGAACTGTCTGCCTTCGGGCGGGGAGGAACCCGAAGGAGGCTACGCCGAAGGGCGGACTCTCTTTCGGGGAGGTAAACCGGCCCTGAACCCGTTGATACGGGTTCAATGGGCATATTTTTGGCCGAGCCCACGGGCTCGGAATGCCCACGGGCTCGGAATGCCCACGTTAAACCGGTCTTGTGCCACATGATGCCCTCGTGGGGGGGTGACTAAATATCGTCGGTCAGTCAGTCAGTCGATGTCGGACGACAGTTAGTCGAATACGAAAGTATCAGCGACCACAACTAGATTACTCTGCGTAATACCAAGTTCCTAACGTTTTGTACGTCGAACCGTACAAATGCAATGCTCCACTGCGTAATAACTCCACAACACTCATGAAGTTTAAAAAAGAGACTATATGAACACAAAAGGGATATGTTAAAAAACAACACATAAAATTCAATGGTTGTTCACCGTAACAAAACTGAGCACAATTTAAACATAGGGAAAGCCAATTTGATTAAAAGAGAAAATAATCCGCTGAGACGAAAATGTATGGAAAGGGCCTTGATCGCTAGTTTAACCACGGTAAATTTGCGTTCTGGATCTTACAATATATCTCCATTCTTGGTAGATTTTCTCTTATCAAAATGTGGGATAGACAGGGATAAATCTTATTATATATATATATATATATATATATATATATATATATATATATATATATATATGCTTGTACTACTGAAATCCCTTTCTTCGATCATAATAATATATACATACAACGTGATGGTGTCTCCATGGGTTCAGTACTGGATCCGACATTTAGCAATTTCTACATGTCGAACCTCGAAAATAAGATATTTACAGATTTTAAAAAAACCCATCAATCTACGTAAGATACGTTGATGATATTCTTATGTTAGTTAAAAATACAGATGAAATAATTCAACTTCAAAAACGTTTCCAAAATAATTCTGTCCTTAAATTCACATATGAACTCAATACTACTAATAAAATCCCCTTCCTTGACATATTGATAAACACAAATAATAACAAATTTACTATTTCGCCATACAAAAAACCTACAAGCATAAATTCATGTACACTTAACTACAAGAGCGAATGCCCATATTACTACAAAATAGCAATTATAAAGAATCTAATACATCGTGCAGAAACTAATTCATCCACAAAACAGATTTTTTACAGTGAACTAAAGAATATAAAACAGACACTTATTAATAATAGCTTTCCAAACTATATAGTTGATGAACAAATAAGATGCTTTCTTAGAAATCTCAATACTAAGCAAATTGTACATAATACTGCTTCTACTGATCTCAAACATATTAATCTCCTATATGGTAATCAAATGCATACTAATTATAAACAAGATGAAAATATACTAAAAAATTTAGTAAATTCTAATGTATCAACTACAGATCCTAGCAAAAAAATTAAATTAATCGTATACTACACTAAATCTAGTATATCCAACTTAATTCTTCGCAATGATTCTTCTCCACCGGTTAGCGATTTGCAAATAGTTTATAAATTCAAGTGCCCTTTGGGAGAGTGTATCTCCAGCGAATTAAATAATATTTATGTTGGTCACCACAAACTCGCTTTCACGACGCTTGAAACTACATTTGAATGAAAACTCTAACATTTTTAGGCATTTAAAACAACATGCCTGCCCGCACACACAATTCCGTAAAATACTTGTCGAAAACACAATTATGACATGAAAACAATAGGCAAAAACTAAAAATCCTTGAAACATTATACATCAAACAGTTGAAACCCAACCTAAACAAAATCAATTATGGCATCTCTACAAATATTCTTAAATGTCTATAATTGGTAACAGAAGCCATTGGTTTATACCAGCGGCATCTCACACTTCATACTTCTCCAATTTATTCTCGTGTGGTCATGTGTGACGTCATGAGACGTGGTGCGATTTTCGCTTCTAGCGTCTTATATGCGCGTGTTTATCGTTGCTTAGAAATCATCTATTTAAACAATAACAGACTATCATCACTGTCTTGTCCGTAAATTGCTTAATATGTTGTAATTGACATCTTTGGTAATGGCTTATGTAAGCCGAAAGCTTAGATTGTATTAAAAAATATGGATCAATATTGTGAATTTCTTTCTTCGTTCAACGATAATGTTATTAAACTTATCAGAAGTTATGAAAAAAAGTCTTTAGACATTTTCATTACAAAAAACTTAGACGAGGTGGCTACTAAATTTTTGCTGCATATTAATGTCATTATCAATGTTCTTTTAATGATATTAATAGTTTTATTAATGCTATGTTTTTTTCCATATATTTCAGAACTCAATGTCGTTTTTATGTTTCAGACATGAACAGGAAATGAATGTCACTTAAATATCCTTCATGTAACGAATGTGGCCCTTATAGAAACTTATTAACTATTTTTATTTAAACTTCACTGTTTTCTTCATATTATGTAAATATTTAAATAGTATCCAGTTTCCGTTGTAATTTTTATGACTTTTTCTATTTGTCTAATGAGTTTGTGAATATACATACATACATATATTAGGTTGGTGCAAAAATAATGACGTAATAATGTCGTTTTTTGACGTATTTTTTAACGTCAAAAAACGACATTATTACGTCATTATTTTTTGCAAACACATAAATTAGGTTGGTGCAAAAATAATGTCGTTTTTTCACATAGTAACATGTGAGAAAACGACATTATTTTTTGCACCAACCTAATATATGTGTGTGTGTGTATGTGTGTCACATATTATGAAACGGACAAAGTCCGACAATTATTTTAAGACATATTTTTTTTATGTTTTATGTTTTTTTATGTTTATACGTTCTTTTTATAGATACAAATATTTAAGTAAATGCTCTGTTTATAATAAACAAAATTAAACAACATTTACCGGCCTGAATGCCCGAGAAATTTTCAGAGAAAATATGCGTCCTCCGACAGGAATCGAACCTGTATCCTATATGGAACCATCATATAGCCTGACGTGCTTTTACTGATTGAGCCACAGAGGAGCGTTTCAGTTAGCAAGGTCGATGGAGAATTGTAGTTTGAAAACAGTAAAATCGACCTTGTAATAATGTTGAATAAAAATAGATCGATTGCTTAAAATTACTGTTTTTATTTTCTGGGTACGAAAATATCGTTATCAGATATAGACTTCGAAAGGCCCCAACGAGAGAAGAAAAAAAAAAAAATAAAACGAAAGTAAGACGAAAAAAAGAAAGAAAGAAAGAAAGAAAGAAATAATAGAAAAGGAGAGAAGAAAAATAAAAATGGGAAACGAGAAAGAAAAAAATAAAGGAAAGAAATAAATGAAGTAAAAATAGAACAGAAAAATAACTAAAAAAAAGTATGGAAGAAGCGTGAGCAAAAATGAAGTCAAAGTTTCGTGAAAAGAAAAAGAATAAAAGATAGTCAAAGAGAAATAACGGGAAAAAGAAAAAGAAAACATGTGATAGAGAGAGAGAATGAAGGGGGTATTGAGAGGGAGCGTATGTCGTGATTTTCCAAGCGTAGCTTAGATGTGGCACAAGGCCGAAAGTAAGGGGCACCCAGTATGGATTGAACTCACTACTCATTGTTCTAGCGCAACAAGCTTGCTAACCATTACACCACCTCAAGGTGCCTAGAGGAGATGTGTGTAGGTGTCAATGAGTAAAAGAAAGATAGAACAAATAAAAAAAAAAAAATGCGGAAATGAAAAAAACAAAACAAAAAAAACAACACAACTTCGAGCACAAACGATGGTAGAGACTTGTCCGAAATAGCCATTCTGTGTCAACTCCCCTGTTTGTCAACTTCAGCTCCTGCCACCCCCACTCTTCCACATTTTTGTTGTCGCATTCTCGGATGCTAATTACCGCTGACACGGAACATCACGTGACCCCTCCACATACATTATCGTTACTCTATATCGAATACACTTTGAAGTTATGAGTAAAGGATCGGTAGTCGACCAATCAAATTATCGCCTCTGTTAAGAAAGCCTCGCTCAGTCTCAATAAAAATGATTCACTCTCATTGCCTAAAAAAAAAACAAAAAAACTGTTTATTTTTATGATCTCTTCCAAGCCATCCTCCAACTGGTCAAGGCCCTCAAGAAGAGTATCAAGCTGCTGTCGCGAATGTTAGTATGGGCATTGGACGAATGAAGTGTTATGACACATCGACTCTGATATAAATCATCAAACTCTTTATTAGGTTGAGTCAGAAATGATTTTCATTTCTATTTATCAATTTTATTCTTCATAAAATAAAGTTTCATTATGTTTTATTCAATTATATTCCCACCATTATCTGCAATGAGATGTCATTTATCAGAGAGCTTTTCCCTAACCATTTAAGTAGATACCTCCAAAGATTCGTTAAAAGATAAGTATACATGTCAGTTAGTTATGTGCTATGCGTGATACACGCTTAGGCGATCATTTATCTTTCGATAAATGACTGACAAGGCAGATTTTTTTCCCCGCAGTTGGTTGCCATTTCTTTCTGTGGTGCACCAGTGATACACGTTTAGGCGATCATGTATCTTTCGATACATGACTGGCGATAGGTTATGACTGACTTTTTTCTGCAGTAGACCAGTTGTCCTGCTATTTAGCCATAGCTGGGCGGAGAAGGAAGAGGATTCATACCATTCCCAAGGGTATTAGCACATAGCTAGAATTCGAAATTGGCTCTCCGGTTCCTCAAATTATACATTATAAAATAAAATAATTCAAGGATATGTACAGCTCATTTTTCATGTAGGGTCTGAGAGATGCCATTTCTTTCCGGGGTAGAACAGTTCCCATCCAGAGAAGAGGATCCCTACCTTTTTCAAGTGTACTTGCGCGTAAGTGAATGCAATGGATTCGACTGGGATTCGAAATTGGCTCTCCGATTCCTCAATCGGGGCCCGCTATCCATTACCCCACCGTGCCTCCGAAGTTACATGAAGTATACATAATAAATTGTAATCGTTAAACTCTTTATTATTAAGAGGAAAGATCAAGGAATTTTTATGTAAAAATAATTTTTCTTATCCTTGATACGTTACAATCGGTTCACCCAAAACGGAAATTACTTATGACTGAGTGTAATAATAAATATCTGTTTTTTTTTTTTTCAATCACATTGTCTGTTTTTTTTTCTCACTCGCATTATACACAGAACGACTTACAACTGCTAAAGATGGAAGTGAAATAGTCGTCTTCTTTTACCGCTCCAGTAAGTACCTGACTCCACGTGCTATCGACTACCTTTACAAGAGCCAGATCAGGCAAAGAATGTAGAACTGTTGTCATAAATAGTCTGGAGCTGCACAGAACGCACTCTCCAGTCTCTACAGAGTCCAAAAGCGTTTCCGAGTCCTTGTGGGTGACGAATTATTTTCCACTCTCCAACCTCTCTCTCACAGGCGGGATGTGGCAAGCCTCTCGCGGCTATGTCGCTACTTTCACTTTTTCGAAAGAACTACATTCCTGGGTTCAGCCAGGTCTAACCTTCACGGCAAGGACCCGCCATGCCACTCACATTGTAGCAAACCACTCACTTTCCCTCCGTATTCAATTGGTGAAAATAGTAAGTTCCATTCGAACAGCTTCGTCCTGTGAATCACTTCCCTGTGGAACCGACTCCCAAGAGTATGTTTCCTCGATCACTACAATCTTAATCTGTTCAAGTCTAGGGTTGACCGTCACCTTCCTCTCCTATCCGTACAAACTGCTTCCTAACCCTCTACCACTATAATTTAATTCTTTCAACATCTTCAACAAAGGCTTTACACACCGGACGTACGAATAAGGACATTTTTTATACATATTTCCATATCCCTCTGTTTCCTTTCCAAAATAAAGTATATTATAATAATCCAGAACTCATATGACAGCAAACCACCTGCATAGAGATAGAAAATGAATTCAGTAAATATACAAAAATAGAAACGAGTATAAGACATGGCTGTATCTTCAGGCCGGACTTATTCAATCTATAAAGTGAAGTGATTCTGAGAGAATAGGAGTCCTACCAGGATTTATTATTAGCGGCCACGATCTTATCGCCATAAGATATGCATATGACACAGTGTTGATGAACACAGAAAATAAACTACAATAAGGTATTGATGGAAAGCGAGTAGAAAAAGGCGTAAACATCAATCGCGAGAAAACGGAATGCATGGTTGTTAGCAAAAAGGTCAGCACAACATGCGCATTACATATCGGGGATACCAAAATCAGAGAATACAGCAATTTAAATATCTGGGAAGAGTTTTAATAAAAGGACAGAAAGTGTGACACCAAAATTCGAAGTCAAATTGGAAAAGCGAAATATGCCTTTCAAATGTTAAGCAGTGTAATTAACAAACAGAAAAATAAAATATTCCTGAACTGTTAGAAAATACCAGACTTCTTATATGGCAGTGAGAGTGACTGCTGGGCAATCTCACAGATTGTTATATAGGAATAAAGTGTTGCTGCCGACACTGGAGTTTGAACACAGATCACCATAGAGCAAACACAGGCGATCCCATTTTGAATTAAGTAGATCACGTGATGATAAAGGAATTGTATTCATGGGAATTAGCGTGGCGTCTAGAGTATCACTATCCGGATTATTTCGTAAGTGTTCTGGTCAAACTCTCTCCATCCGGGTAGAGAGGAACCCAGACGAGGCTATGCCAAAGGGCGTGGTAGACAGCTACTCGACAACGTTTTTACGGGGTCTATGGGAATATTTTTGGCCGAGCTTACGGGCCCTGATACCCCACAATAAACTCGGCCTTGCGCCACATCCAACCGCGTGGAGCGGTTAGTGAATATCTCACTATCCGGATTATTTGGGAATTGTGCTGGTCAAACTCTCTGCCCAGAGGATCCCCAGACAAGGCTCTGTCGAAAGGCAGAGTCTCCCCTCGGGAGACAGCTACCCAACCCAATTTTACGGGTTCTACGGGGAATGTTTGCCCGAGCCTACGGGTTCGGATACTTCAAAATAAACTTGGCCATGTGCCACATTCAACCGCGTTGGGCGGTTAGTGAATAACTCACTATATCAAATACTATTCGGATCACTATTCGGTGGTTCCTTTTCGAGCGAGTACTATTGAGCAAGTACTATTAGTGTGAGTGCTATTCGTAGACGTCTGACACCAGTATTGTTCAACGGCGTTACTATAGTTTGTATCTGCGATTACAAAGTCTCTACTACAAAAGCATTTACAAAAATGACAACGAGTATCCGTTGATATTACATAAATGGCAATGAGTTTTCGTTGACGTCACAAAACAGA
Organism: Acanthosepion lycidas; assembly: GCA_963932145.1. Taxonomy (NCBI): domain Eukaryota; kingdom Metazoa; phylum Mollusca; class Cephalopoda; order Sepiida; family Sepiidae; genus Acanthosepion; species Acanthosepion lycidas. The sequence goes on from OZ010598.1 coordinate 24,468,986, forward strand.
TGAAGAAGAAACTTGAAAAAATATGGTTCTACAGAAGGATGATGAGAATACTATAGTCCGAACAGGTGAACAATGCCGAAATTTTAGAGAACATAGAAACAAAAGGGACACTTGTACTTAACATCAGGAAGAAACAGCTGGAATTTCTAGGGTACATAATGAGGAAAGAAGGCTTGAAAAACTTGATACTCACAGGGCAAATTGAAGGCAAGAAGAAAAGAGGAAAAGAAACGCATAACCTACTTAGCGAGCTTATGTAAATGGATGACGTGGCTGGGTTTGAGAGAAATTACGAAAAACAAAATCTACTAAGAGGCACACAGGACATGAAATTGTGGAGAGCCATGATCACCAACGTCCTACAAAAACACGGTACATAGAAGAAGAAAGCAATAAAATGTTGTTATATATGTATATATATATATATATATATATATACATACATATATATATATATATATATATATATATATATACATATATATATATATATATTAGGTTTGTTGCAAAAATAATGTCGTTTTATCACATAGTAACGTATGTGAGAAAACGACATTATTTTTGCACCAACCTAATATATATATACATTATTGTAATTTTATTTCTATCTTCTATTCGAGAAAACATTCCATACGCTCAAAGTCCTATCAATACACCTTTGCTCACATAATCAAAAAAATCATAAAACCTTTATAACCCTGCAACATCAAGAGGTATTTCCATAACAAAATCTTTTTTCAGTATATATGGTGGCCTCTCCTTTCGTATTCGACGTGTGAAGGTCAAGCATCTCAGTTCCTAGGAACCGACAGCCAGACATCAGCACATATGATTTGATTATAGTGGTGAAGGATTTGTGCAGAACAAACTACACTTTTTCAAGGGCCGAATACAGAGACCTGGTGCACTACGTGCCACAAAATCCCAAAGGGACCCTCCGCAGGTTTTGAATTCAGAGTTGTTGTTCTCCTAGACCAGTTGCCATCTAAGTCTGTCCTGCTATTTTATCAATAGCTAGAGGGAGAAGAAGAGAATTAATACCGTTCCCAAGAGTATTAGCACATAAGTGAATCTAATATATATATATATATATTAGATTCATTCCGACAGGAATCGAACCTGTATTTTAAACAAATGTAAACAAATGACGAACCCTCCTCTGTGGCGAAATCGGTAAAAAGCACGTCAGGCTATATAACGGTTCCGTATAGGATACAGGTTCGATTCCTGTCGGAGGACGCATATTTTCTATGGCAATTTCTCGGACATTCAGGCCGGTAAATGTTGTTAATGCTGTTTATTATAAAACGGAGCATTTACTTAAATATTTGTATCTATAAAAAAGAATGTATAAACATAAAAATGTCTTAAAATAATTGTCGGACTTTGTCCATTTCATAATGTGTGACGCCATTTGTTTACATCTGGATACGCGTCGAGCAGATATGAATGTACGTGAGAAAATCATGGAAAATTGTAGTTTAAAAACAGTAAAATCGGCTTTGCTAACCAAACGCTCCTCTGTGGCGAAATCGGTAAAAGCACGTTAGGCTATATAACGGTTCCGTATCGGATACAGGTTCGATTCCTGTCGGAGGACGCATATTTTCTATTGCAATTTCTCGGACATTCAGGCCGTAAATGTTGTTAATACTGTTTATTATAAAACAGAGCATTTAATTAAATATTTGTATCTAGAAAAAAGAATGTATAAACATAAAAACGTCTTAAAATAATTGTCGGACTTTCTCCATTTCATAATGTATTAATGTATACATATATATATATATATATATATATATATATATATATATATATATATGAAAAAATAATAAAGAGCCAATAGATGATATTATGATTCAATGGTTGTTCCAGTCACAAGATCGAGCAATCAAAGAAAGAGGTCAAGTAGCTGCAGATTTACATTTAGGCAAGATATCCTGTCTGGAACGAATCTTTGTTATGTTTGATAAATGTGAATTCTAAGGAGCCCTGTCGGTTATATAAGCAATGTCGGTGCGGTTAACGCGGCGCCTCGTTCGTTGTTTGGGTACAATGAAAAAGGCATATCAAAACCCGTAATAGAACCGCTGAACAACCTGTTTACACCGGCGACATCTGGTGTGCATCAAGGGAAGATAAGTAAAGCAGACGTAGGTCACAGTAGGGTCGTAAACAAACCTGACTCTCCCAAGAGTCGATTGTTCGGAATGCTGGCTTAAATGGACGCGTTGGTCGGGGACGAGCTGGTTGACGGAGAAATATAAACAAGGTGGATCTGTTTGAAGCTACAAATTAATATTACCTGTTATATATATATATATATATATATATATATATATATATATATATATATATATATATATATATATATATGTGTGTGTGTATGTGGAGGTATGTAGAAAAATAGGAAAGAACACGTTAGGTAAATAATCCGAAGTTCTTTAATATTTTGTTTTTATTTTTAAAAAAACAGTGCTCCATACAGAAGTAGAGCTTAAATTATAATTATTTAAAAAAAATATGATTAAAAAACGAGAGGCAAAAAACTCAAAATTATTATTAAAATTAAATTGAATTAAGGTATCAAGTCCTGTTTCATCCTCAAGCGAAAATTCAGTTTAATTTTAAGAATTATATTGAGGGTTTCGGCTCTAGTTTTTGAAACATGAGAACTCTTATGTAGCGAAGGAATCATATTTTTAAAAAATAATTATAATTTAAGCTCTACTTCTGTATGGAGCACTGTTTTTTAAAAATAAAAACAAAAATACTAAAGAACTTCGGATTATTTACTAATTAAAATAATTATAATATATATATATATATATATATATATATATATATATATATATATATATATATGTGTGTGTTTGTGTGTGTGTTAACTGCAATTACTATTCAAATAAATACATGAGAAACAAGTGTTTCTTTATGCCCATTGCATTAAATCTGGGCTTACAGTCATATCATCGAAACACCCGTTCCCGTACGAGCAACGTCGAATATGGTCGCTAATTAGATGGGTAACTGATTGGGTATACCAAGCGTTGTAAGCTTGGATGTGAGAGAGGTGTAATGGATAATTCCAGTTGGGTTTTATTACATTCCTTGCGTGCAAATACCCTTGGGAAAGATATGGATCTATATCTCTTATCCCTTCAACTATGGGTTAATTAGTAAGACTTGCATCATGACTATTTTTATCTAAAAAAATTCTTAAAATCTAAAAATATTTTCTGGCTTTAAATAACCTGCAAAGGATTGATAAACCGTAGAAAATGAATGAATGTATCAATCGTTCAATCTGTTTATATTTATTTTATTCTGTAGATATACAGATCTCAACCTTTTTTTTGTATTTTCCTCGTTCCTTCTTTTTATTTCTTGCCTACCTTTATGTATAAACTCGTTCATTATCTATCTATCTATCTATCTATCTATCTATCTATCTATCTATCTATCTATCTATCTATCCCATTCTGTTCATTATCTATCTATCTATCTATCTATCTATCTATCTATCTATCTATCTATCTATCTATCTATCTATCCCAGTCTTTTCATTATCTATCTATCTATCTATCTATCTATCTATCTATCTATCTATCTATCTATCTATCTATCTATCCCAGTCTTTTCATTATCTATCTATCTATCTATCTATCTATCTATCTATCTATCTATCTATCTATCTATCTATCTATCTATCACAGTCTTTTCATTATCTATCTATCTATCTATCTATCTATCTATCTATCTATCTGTCTATCTATCTATCTATCTATCTATCTATGTCTTTTCATTATCTATCTATCTATCTATCTATCTATCTATCTATCTATCTATCTATCTATCTATCTATCTATCTATCCCAGTCTTTTCATTATCTATCTATCTATCTATCTATCTATCTATCTATCTATCTATCTATCTATCTATCTATCGTTTTTTAAAAATATAATTTCATCCCAACAAGGCAATAAAGCCACTAAGAAACAAGTGGTACTGAATGTGAAAGAATGTAAGAAAAAGAAAGAGAAATATTATTAAGTAGCGAGAAATAATAAATGAAAAATAATTCAAGAGATTGACATCGCATTTACATTTTTGAACATCAAACTTGACTGCAAAGCAAGAATTTGGAAGAGAACTGCGAAAAATGAAACTGTTATCATATAACTTTCGGTTGCATCTAGCCATATCAACTGTAAAATGCTGAGACCTAGCAGCCAATCTTGTACTGCGCTTAAATTCATAAAGTCTAGGTACCATAGAGGAAAATTCATCAGAACAATTATCATGATAGTATTTATAGAAAAGACAGTGGGAAGCTACATCATTGAGGTGGGAAAGTGACTGAAGCCGAGATGCCAGGTCGGGACTAGTAATATTTTATCAAAAATTTCTAAATATTTCTGACCATAGGCAGCAATATTCAAAGCATGGGCATATAGCAAACTTCTATCTATCTATCTATCTATCTATCTATCTATCTATCTATCTATCTATCTATCTATCTATCTATCTATCTATCACAGTCTATTTACTTCAGTTTATTCATATGTATCTATAACAGTCTATTTATATCTATTTACCTAGTCTATTCATATCTATCTATCTATCTATCTATCTATCTATCTATCTATTGCTTTCTTTTTCTTTCTTTCTTTCTTTCTTTCTTTCTTTCTTTCTTTCTTTCTTTCTTTCTTTCTTTCTCATATGTGGATATTTTAAAAGTCTATTTCTGCCTCCTTGCAGTGTCTACGGTCATATTTCCCTTTCGCACAATTCATTCCCAAGGCCAATATTTTTTTGCGCAAATTTTTTGTCTTGTTTTTTTTCCTCTTCAAAATGTTACTCTCGATTTATACGATTTTCTGTTATTTTAATCAATTTACCCATTCCTTTGCTACGTTCTTTTAAGGTGTCCCCTCCTATCACTTTTTTTCTTTCTCTCTACCAACGTAACCTTGCCTTCGGCATTCGTAACGGCGATAACTGTCAACCAGGTTGAAAGCCTGAAGCTACAAAAAGAAAAAAATGGCTGACATACAATTAAAATACCAAGAGAGGACGCAAGTATTCTAGTTTCATGTTTTATTTTGGTTTTACTGGTATTTATTTGTTTTGTTGTTTTATTAAGTCCAGTTGGGAGTCACAATCGTGGAATTCCTTGGGAAGATCGAACTTTTCACATTGGCAAAGGTTCGAGAAAAATGAGCTGATAAACAATTTCTCTATCTTAACGGCCAATTTGTATGATTTTGTGTTTCGTGTGTGGCTTTTTTGGTTAGCTATGTCCCATGAAAGCAAAAACAAACAAAAATAAATAAATAAAACGGATTGAATGCAAGGAGCACGAAATAACACTCTTAGCATCCGGATCTAAGAGATATTTTGACATTCCTACTGTTTGGAATCCAATGAAATGACCTTTTCTCGACTAGCCCCTTCCTCAATATATATATATATATATATATATATATATATATATATATATATATATATATATATATATATATATATAAGTAACGAAAATCTTGGTAATCCGTATGTATAATCCGAAAGAGGATGAAGTAATTTTTATATAATAATAATAATAATAATAATAATAATAATAATAATAATAATAATAATATATATATATATATATATATATATATATATATAATTTATTTGTCATATATATATATATTTATTTGTCATATATATATATATTTAATTTCTTTGTCATATATATATTTATTTGTCATATATATATTATTTATTTGTCATATATATATATATATATATATATATATATATATATATATATATATATACACACGATGCGTTCCAAAAGTCATGAAATTTTTAATCTGACTGATTGGCGTATTATACATATATATATATATAACATGCGAAATCATACGTATATACTTACTACAGGAACTAAGCAAAATAATAGATAGAAAGGACACAGGACTCTACAGGGGCGACGGTCTCATAATCTTAAGAAACTGTAACAAACAAAACACAGACAAAACTAGGAAAGCAATAATAAATATTTTAAAAAATAACGGATTCGAAATAGATATAAAAACTAACCTTAAACGAAGTAGATTTTCTAGCTGGTACCTTCAGCCTAAGAAGAGGCACATATAAACCATATAGATAACCCAATGATAAACCACTCTATATACGCACATCTTCCAACCACCCGCCTTCTATAATCAAACAGATACCAAAATTGATTAACCGCAGGATTTCCGACAATTCCCCCAATGAATCCATATTTAACAAAGCTAAGAAAGACTATGAAACAGCCCTAAAAGATAGCAAATTCCCAGCAACACTCACATACAGCAGAACATAAAAAAGGCCAACAGGAAAAGAAATATCATATGGTTCAATCCACCGTACAGCAAAAAACGTAAAAACAAACGTAGGAAAAATATTCTTCAAACTCTTACACAAACACTTACCAGAATCAAGCACCCTACACAAAATATTCAACAAAAACACAGTAAAAATCAGCTACAGTTGCACCGAGAACATGTCACAAATAATAAAAAAGCTCAACACGAAAATTATCAACCAACCACACGAACAAATTAAACCCACGTGCAACTGAAGAATAAAGAACGAATGTCCCTTAAACGGTAATTGTTTACAAAACAACGTAATATACCAAGCCACGATAAAATCACCAGACAATGAAGAAAAAGTATACATAGGAGTAACTGAAGGACACTGGAAACAAAGAAATTATACACACAAAACATCTTTCACAAATAGTAAATATGCGAGCAGCACAATGCTTTCTAAGTATGTCTGGGAAATTAAAAACAAAACGCACACCAAAAATATCTTGGAAAATAAAGAAAAAATCATCAGCCTACAAAAACCAATAAAAAATAAAAAATAGCTATCATTACTTTCCCAGACCAAAATAAATTATTAAATAAAAGATCCGAGATCATCTCAAAATGCAGACATGAAAACAATTTTTTACTATGTTACTTAAAAATCGAAAACAGAAAAAATAAAAATAAATAAGTAAACAAAATAACAATAAAATAAGCAAAATTAATTAACCCAAACAAATTACCAAATCACACCTGTTAGAATAGACGAAATAGAATAAAAAGAACAATGAACCCAAATAAATAAAGTAAATAATAAACACATTAACAAACCATTATGACCAAAATATTAGTTAGACTATAAAAATCAAACCAAAAAATCGGACGAAAAAAATAGCTATAACTGTTATATAACGATAAAAAAATACTACGTTACTTAAGATTCGAAAACCGAAAAGAGAAAATATACAGTATAACAAATAAATAATAACAAGTAAAATAAGTTGACCTAAATTCATCCAAATAAATAAGTAAACTAATCCTGATAAACTAACCGTTAGAAAAAACAAATAAAGATAATGAATCCAAATAAATACATGAAGTAATAAACAAATTAAAAACTGTTCCCGCCAAAATAATAGTTAGAATAAACTACAACAATCAACCCCAAAACCGAACAAATAGCTTTAATTATCTTCCCAAACCAAACCAAAACTATTAAATAAGCGATATAAACAAATTTTTACTACGTTAATAAAAACACCGATTAAAAAATAAAAAATGAATAAATAAATAAATAAATAAGACAAGAAATAAAAATAAATAAATAAAAATAAATTAACACAAGCAAAATAATTTAACCCAAATAAATAAACAAACAAACAAATAAACCACTTCCGGTAAAATAACTGCCAAAATAGACTACCCACAATGCACCACTGACCCGTATATATATAAATAGCCGAGAAAATAACAGCACCCGTGACCTGACGATTGCATCTAGCATGAAACAGACTGTCGCCTCTAAGTGTTGACTTCTATGTTCACTTTTATATATAAACAAACACACACACACACACACATATATATATATTACATTACTACACTTTTAGTGCTGATTTTTATTTACATTTAAATACATAGAGATATATTGTGGTTATTTTGATGAATAAAATATTTCTCTATTATTGTATTGCTGTGTTTTCTCCTGAAATTTACAACATACGTTTATGCAACAAATTTATTATAATCAATAATATTTCAGTGAATAATTATAGCTTTAGTTCAAATTTTGATTTAATGTCTATTGTAAGGGAAATTAACTTTTATTTTTATCAGCAGTACGACAATTTTTTCCACAATTGTAACACTAAAAGCTTTTTTTGTATTAGGGTGTGTAAACTTTCCAAGGGATTATCCATTTTCGGAAATCTCTTTCTATAACGATAAGAAAGCAATAGAATGAATAAGACGAAACATTGTGTGAGCAAAATAAATGATAAAGAGAATGTCCCTAGTTTTCTTGTATTATTCCGAACACTTGTACTTCGGGATGGTAGTGTAGTGGATATAGGAGTTAGTTACTCTAGTCTAGTGGTCACGGGTTCGATCCTTGGACTACGTACCGCCTGAAACGTTGTATCTGAAATAACATCTGTATTAACCAAGATGAGAACATTAGTTTGAAATAATACAAGAATATTAAAAATTATTCATATCAGAAATAAAATATTGAATTATGTCTCGAAAAATTCTTTAAAGTATTCATTTATTATGATAGACATTTTCTTTTAAGATTGTTACGTCACGAGTATGTTAGCCCATTATGATCACAATGCACACTGCAATCATATTGGCAGTGGAGTGTCTAGGCTGGTTTTCCTTCTCTGAAACTGATTGCCACCTCAAGGCGAAAGAGATTCATGGTTCTTTCTATTTAACCCATAGGATACATATTAATACCTTTATATTTGTGTGAGAGTGAACGTAACCAACTCAGCAAGGAATCGAACTCGGCGTGACAATTTCTTTTTCTGCGTCGCTAACCCCGTTGCACTAAGCGTACAACTTGAGAAAGTCTGAACACAAAAAATGATTTACCAAAATTATGCTACTTATTTACCAAAAAAAAAAATAAGGGACTTGGTTATCTTTATCATTGTAGTTTAACAGCTGCTCGCCAGGTGGCAGTGTTGCTTGGTATCATATGTCGTACCACAGGCATTTGTGGCCTGTAGGAAATTTTTTTTTCAGTTCGGGAAATAAATGTCTGTTTATATTTAGATTCTAAATTGGTATACTACGGGAGTGTTTCTTTTTTTTTTTTTTTTTTTTTTTTAAATCGGTTTCAGCCCATGCAAGGCAGTAAAGCCACTAAGACACAAGGGGTTACAGGGTGTAGAGGAATTAGGAACAGAAACATTAATAATGATTGTAAAGAGAAGAGAGTAATCAGGAGGACAGTAGATAGCGATTGACATTGCATTTCAATTTTTGCAGATTAAAGTTAGTTGGGACGCATGGAGCCGAGAGTTACACAAGCGAGAAGTACGTGCAAATAAACTGTTAGCATAGAACTTACGGCTACACCTAGCTATCTCAACAGTAAACTGATCAGATCTCGACACCAGCCTAGTCTTTTCTTTCTTTTTATGTGCCGTGTCCCTTCAGGGCGTAGGCGATCATGGCTCTTCACTTCCTCCCTATCCCTTGAAGCTCTCAATAAGTTTCGTCCCTCTTCCACCTCCATCAGATCACGTTCTGTCATCTACTTGCTTAAGCCAGCTAGGTATGTTATGCCTTGTTTTCCCTTGTCTCTCTTTCTGCCCTGTGAGTATCAAATTTTCCAAGCCCTCCTTTCTCATTACGTGTCCCAGAACCTTCAGCTACTTCTTCCTGATGTTAAGTATAAGCCTCCTCCTTGTTTGCATCCTCTCCAAGACTTCATCGTTGCTCACACGCTCGGTCCATGATATCTTTAGCATCCTTCTGTAGAACCACATCGACGTCGCCTCGAATTTCTTCTTCATCTTTGGGGAGACCGTTCAATATTCGCTGCTGTAAAGGAGGAGAGATGTCGCGTAACAGTTCCGTACTCTTTATCTTTTGGAGTGCGTCCTTGTCCATCCCAATACGTCGCACTTACCGTCCTCCGTCAAAACATTCCCCAGATATTTAATTTTTCGCACCTGCTTGATTTTAGTGTATCCGTCCTGTAAATCACATTTCGGGCTCATCTTTTTACTGATGACCATCCATTGTGTCTTCTTGTAGCCGCTTCTTCTCGCTCTCATTCGCTACCTTTTCTAGGAGATTTTGTAATTTATTTTCCGTGTCTGTCATCAGTACTGCACTTAAATAAAAAAAAAAGGCTAGGCATCATAGCGAAGAGCGCTTTTGAACAATTACCATGAAAGTATTTATAGAAAGCGCACAGTGAAATACTGGATAGCGGCTCGGATTGAGTAATCGGAGAGCCGAGTTCGAATTCCAGTCGTGCTAATACCCTTGGGAAAGGTGTTAATCCTCTTCTCCCCGCACCCAGTAAATAGCAGGACAGACTGGCTTCTATAGCCTTGGATGGCAACTGGTCAATTAATATATATATATATATATATATATATATATATATATATATATATATATATATATATATATATATATATATATATATATAATAATAAAAGACTTATCATTACTTTGTCCTGGGCATTGAGTTCTACCTGGATTCTATCCTCTTGGAATTTTTTATTAAAAAAATATATATGTATGTGTATGCATGTATGTATATATATTTATATATTTTGCATATATATATATATATATATATATATATATATATATATATATATATATATATATATTAATATTAATTAGATTCACTTACGTGCTAATACCCTTGGAAAAGGTATTCATTCTCTTCTCCATCCAGCTATGGGTAAATAGCAGGACAGACTGGATTCTATAGACTTGGATGGCAACTAGTCTCGGAGAAGGACAACTCTGAATTCAAAACCTGTGTAGGGTCTTTTGGGGACCTTGTTGTATGTGGTGCACCAGGTCTCTGTATTCGGCTCTTTAAAAAGTGTGGTTGGTTCTGCACAAAGCCTTCACCACTATAATCAAATCATGTGTGCTGGTGTCTGACTGTCGGTTCCTAGGAACTGAGTTGCTTGACCCTCATACGTTGAAAACGATGGGAGAGTCCAGTATTTATAGAAAAGACACAGAGATGTTTTAAGATAATATCAGGAAAGGAAAGCGAAGTGAGTTTTTATTAATGACGTAATTGAAAAAAAAAAAAAACAACACACTTTAGAAACTGAACCTCGAGAGAAAAAAATTCTTCAATTAGAAAATAAGTAAAACAGAGATTAAAATAATAATTTACAAAGAGTAGTTTAGTTTTGGTGTAAGACGAGAAGTACGGGGCGTTTAGTAAGGATCGAACTCACTTATTGAGGATTGATAAAAGGGTAAAAGGACGAACGAGATTCAAGGAGATATTAGGTTGGTGCAAAAATAATATCGTTTTTTGACGTATTTTTTAACGTCAAAAACGATATTATTTTTGCACCAACCTAATAGAAGATGCCGATTGATGTTGCATTTACATTTTTGAAGATTGAAATTATCAGGGAAGTAAGTAAACAGAAGGGAGTTCCATAAGTTGGAAGTGCGAGAAAATAAATTCTTGAAGTAGAAGAAGCGATGGCATTTAGCTATTTCAACAGTAAAAGGGTGGGACCTAGATGCCAATCTAGTAGCACACTTAAATTCATGTAATCGGGGCACCAGGGAAAAAAGCTTGTCAGAGCGGTTACCATGAAAATATCTGTAGAAAAGATAGAGAGAATCTCCGTCATGTCGGTGAGAAAGTGACTGCAGTCGAGATGCCTGGTTAGGATTGATTATATTGCAGATCCTTCTTTGGATTCTGTCAGGAATCTCAAGATGTACAGCAGAAGCACCAGACCAGATATGGTAACAGTATTCAATGGAAGAAATGATGGTAGGTTCTTTCTTTGTGATTCTGTAGCACTAGTACACAAGGATTGAAGACAAACAGGTTTCACTCGCTCAAAGACATTTTAATCATTCATCACTGAAAGTAGTTGTATTCAGTTGGCATTTTAGATATCTTGAACTGGTTTGGCATTCATATAAATGACAAGATCTAAGTTTTGATTTGAATAAGGATCATTATAGATATCTTATGGGGACTTTTTCAGAGTAGCAGAGATGTAGTACAAGGACCAAGTTATTGGGCACACAGTGAGGATCGAACTCACTACTCATTGGTAATTGTTCTAGCGAGTAAAACTTGTTATACATTACATAGTGGTGCCCCATAATGGGTATATTCAATCAATTATGTACCATGCGTGATACACGCTTAAGCGATCATGTATTTTTCGATACATGACTGACAAGGCAGATTTTTTTTCACAGTAGACCAGTTACCATCCAAGGCTATAGAACCCGGTCTGTCCTGCTGTTACCCATTGCTGGGAGGGGAGAGAAAAAGAGGATTCATACCTTTCCCCAGGATATTAGCACGTAAGTGAATGTAATGGATAAGTGAATGAACTTGGGTCCGATTCCTCAATCCGAGCCGCTATTCATTACTCCTACATATATATATATATATATATATATATATATATATACACCGGGGACTCTCCTGTCGTTGATCAACGCGGGGACCCTTTTTAGGACGTATGAGGGTCAGACACCTCAGTTCCTTAGAACTGCACATATGATTATAGTGGTGAACGTTTTGTGCAGAACCAACCATATTTTTGAAGATCCGAATACAGAGGCCCCCAAACAACCATCTGCAGGTTTTGAATTTAGAGTTTTCCTTCTCCTAGACCAGTTGTCATCCAAGACTATAGAACTCTAAAGAAGAGGATTCATACCATTCCCAAGGGTATTAGCACTGGAATTCGAACTCGGCTCCCCGATTCCTCAATCCGAGCCGCTATCCATTACTCTGTGTCCACATGCTACTCGGTGGTGTAGTAGATAGCGGTGGAGTAGTCGATGGGAAAGTGACTGAAGTTGAGATGCCTGGTCAGGATCGATTATATCACAGATACTTCTGATTTTGTCAAAAATCTCAAGCACCAAGCCAGATATGACAATCGTTTTATTCAATGCCTGAAAGATTGGTAGATTTGTAAATGCGCAAGATGTATTCTGAAAAGAATAAGTTTCTGGTACGACACATTGACTCAACTTGCGGTAGAGGCAGCTACTGAGTTGATGTAGTCACTCCACTTCAAGTCAGCAGAAAAGGCGAGGCCAAAAAGGGGCAGTGTGTTGTTCTCATGAAGGCTGAATTTTTTACCAGCAAAAAATATTTGCTTTTCATTTTATTTTATTTATTAGTTTTGAAAAAACAAAAACAAACAAAAAACAATCTAATATGACGTCAGGTACTACCTTAAAGTAAGGCGAGGTAAAGGTAAATGGCAATAAAAACGGGGCACCCAGTGAGGATCATTATCAGAGATCTACGAGAACAGGTTGTTAATCCCCACGACAAAGCTCTATCCCGGTAATAAAAAAATCAACAGGTTGACCAACAGTGTAAATAAATAAATATAAACCGAAATGAAAATAAAAAATAAAAATGTCTGCTCCCAGCAAATCGCGTTATCAGTCGAATTCAAATTCACGCATGCGCAGATTCAAATCTTTTCTTAATTTTTATTTTATTAATGGAACAATTTGCACTGCAATAATCTTGAATGTTGAGTGGACAACAATCAAATATGGAAAGGGGACATTAGCAACGGTATCGCTTGAATAACAACAGGAATATTAATGAAAGGGAAAAAGGAAGAAGGTTGAGAAATAAATAAAAGGTATAGAAATTGTGGAGTAGATGACGACAGACATTAGGAGGATTAGCAGTTGACAATTGTGTGATTGGGTTGGGGGGTACTCAGGTAATCAGGTGTGCGGTGAAAAGTGCGAGTCGGATCTAAATATAATGGATCACGTACAGATAACTACGTAATAGGTATGTTCTCGATGACCCATCAAAATGTTTCTACTCTTAACCTCACCCGGAATAAAAAAAAAAGCCATAAAAACAAAAAACAAAAAACAAAATCTCCCTCCCAAAAAACAAAAAACTCTCCTTAGAGCTTATTCTTTTGTTTAGTTAGTAACAAACACAACAGTGGTGAATATATGCACCTACAGATTTCCACCATATCTATCTATCTATCTATCTATCTATCTATATCTCTCTCTATATATATGTGTGTGTCGTATGCAGTGTTGCATTAGAACATGCACATATCCATTAGAAAATTGTACATTTTTGTTTCAACGTCAAAAAAAGGGGGAAACCTTTTTAGACGTCCCATCAGGTGGGGAATTATGGTGTTACTAAAAAAATTTTTAACACTGCATGAGATAAGATTTTTTTGTAACACTGCAGAAGATAAATAAATAATTACCGCTCTACTTTATATATTGAGCACTATTTTTAAATTAATGTTTTGAACGCTGTAATCCTGCTGTTCGTTCTCCTACATCTTGATATATATACAGTGTAACCCGGATATAAGAGAGTTGTCGGGACCGGAGAAGAAGTCTCTTATATCCGGATTTCTCTTATATCCGTGTTTGGTCTGTTTTGTTTAGGTAAGTATGGCTCTAATTTGGGACCAGAGAAAATCTCTCTTATATCAGGGTATATCTCTTATATCAGGGTATCTCTCTTATATCCGGGTTACACTGTATATATATATATATATATATATATATATATATATATATATATATATTACTGTAAATTTCACCCTGTACAGTGCCCGGGGGCCACTCGAGGTAGAGTGTTAACACGTAGTTTATATGGATAGGAAGGAAAGATAACGTTAACTCAAACAGGTTAAGATTATAGTGATTGAGGGCAAATCTTATTGGGAGTCTGTTCTACAGTGGTTCGAGGGAAGAAGCTGTCCGAATCGAACTTACTTCTCAATGATGGAATACGGAGGGAATGAGGGTTGATTGCTACTATATAAGTGGCATGGTGGGTCCTAGCCGTAAAGGTTAGATCTGGCGGAACCATACAGATCAATACAGAAGATGAGGGATGTGTGGCGGTGTGTTCAACATTATATATATATATATATATATATATATATATGTATATATATATATATATATATATATAATGCAATATAAAAGGCTCAAACACTAATATTCAGTGGTATAATTTATTACATTCGAATCGTAATCACGATCCAATTTATCAGGCCTACAAATTAAACAAATTCGTCTTGAATTTGTAAGTCTGGTGAATTGGATACGATTGACGTCATGCCCCGAAAGCTGGTGAGTTAGTATAAATAAGGGTTAGGATGCTAATGGCAAGGCGACGTGAATTTCATGAACGGGACATGATTGCGTGTGCCAAACTGGTGGGACGTTCCATTTCTGAAATTGACGTACATCTGACATCGCATGATCTATGGTGTCACGCGTGTGCCTGGAATAACTAATGGAAATAATTACTGCTCACTGTGGACAGAAATAGTGGCTGATGATCGAGACAAGAGCTGCATGATCAGAGTCACATGCGCGTTCAATGCAAGCAGGTACCAGACGCATAATGCTGCAGTTCAGTGTTCCGTAACTGCCATAGGAGCTGGGAGAAGATGTCTCAGCAGGGTGTCCACGTAAACACAAAGCCATCGGACTTACCACCTCATCAGGGATCGTGATGTCGCTAACTGGACCAGGAAGACTGGCATCCTGTGGCGTGGACCGATGAGTTAGGCCTTAAAAACACCATTGATCGGTGGTCATTTGAACCTACCCACGGACTCAATGCACACCCTCCAAAGGGTGGATTATTTCAGCAGGATCATGATACCGTCAAAAAATTGGTTATTTAATCACTTTGGAGATTTCCGACGAATGCTGTAGCCATCACGATTTTGATTGATTCGCTTTTGCAGGTTATTTAAAGCCAGATAATAATTTTAGATTTCATCTTTTAAAGATAATAATGGCTTATTGATACAATCTGGGTGAAGAACAGTTGGGTTCATACCATTCCCAAGGGTATCTGCGTGTAAATAAATATAACGAACCCAACCGGAATTGAATCTCAGCTCTTCAATTAACAATTCCAAGCCATTCTCTATTACACCACCCGCACATCCAAGTTTAGTACCTGGTATAGTATAGTGATTACATATATCTACACTGACACATTATATAGACTGTTTATTGATGGATTGGTTTGTTTTTTTATGGTTTATCAACCTTTTGAAGGTTATTTTAAAACCACAAAGTATTTTTAGATTGTAAGGATTTTATAGGGATAATGATTTACCGATACAATTCCTACTAATTAATCCATAGCTGGAGGGGGAGAAAAGGTGGCTTCACACCTTTCCCAAGGGGATTTGCTTGTAAGTGGATGTAATGAACCTGACTGGAAAATGAACTCTCCAATTTCCAATTCTGAGCCATTATCCATTACACAACCTGCACATCCAAGTTTACAACATTTGGTATTCCCAATCAGTCAGCCATTTACGTACTGTCAGGCACAATATTGCTTAACTTCACTGATTGTATTGGAGCCAGTTTTTCAATGTGATATGTCCGTAAGCTATAACATGTATTGAAAAGTTTATAGAAAGAATGAAACGAGCAAGAATAAAGAACTATAGCGTCATCAGCTTTAACTCGTATCCAAGAATTTCTTCTTTTCTGATTGCTTCCTTTATGATGATGGTGTTGATGACTAATTAGACCAATTCTTACATGGAAGGACCGATGGCATTAACTGCCTAGTACTCTTGGTGGAGGATGAGCTCGATTTTGTTGTGGCCTTTCTCTCTTGTCGTTTCACTTCTTCCTTTTCTCTTTGGTGGGTAGAATAGATAATTGTACGTCAGTGGATCTAACGAACCCAACGGGAATTAGAACTTGGCTCTTCCATTAACAATTCCAAGCCATTATCCATTACACCACCGTACATACAACCGTATATATATATATATATATATATATTTGGTGCAAAAATAATGACGTAATACTGTCGTTCACTTCTTCCTTTTGACGTTAAAAAATGTACGTCAGTGGATCTAACGAACCCAACGGGAATTAGTACTTGGCTCTTCCATTAACAATTCCGTCATTATATTTGCACCAACCTAATATATATATATATATATATATATATATATATATATATATATATATGTATAAACCAGTTGAATGTTTTAAGTTTTTATTTAAATATGGTGATTCAACTGATTTTATGTATTCTATCTTATGAATTATCATATATATTAACAACAACAACAACAACAGCAATAATAATAATAATTATTATTAAAACACACGGACATTTTGTGTCGATATATTTTACTAATCGACTTTTCAAAATTACGAAAAATCCTTCGCAGTCAAGTAGGAAATTCCAACAGAAATTATCGCAGACATACGGCTGATCAGGATCAGATAAGACTATTGTGCTATTAACGGATCTCAAATTGATACATTACATTAGAAAGCTAATCAGACGCGCTAAAATCTGTTAATAATATAAGCCTTAGAGCGCATATTTCCACTTACGGACATTTTCATTTAGAGACAAAGTTACGCCTGGTGCCTACAACAAAAAGTGACATGATCAGAAGACATGTCTTCCATATAAGGTAATAATGTATAATTAAAACTATAGACACGATACATCATCAAGTGTTGAGGTAGATCATATAGCGTCAGGTAAGCATACTACTTACCGCCGTTCCCGTCAAAAAATGATTGTAATATATTCAGTAACGTGGTTTGACCGAAGATATAAGATCGCTAATCACGTAACTAAGTACACGTCGTCCGGTGCTGATGTTGATTTAGTCAAAGAGCATATTTATAAAGCGACCAATAAGCATACTGTTTATTACCGTTGTTTATCTGTGATATATTCAGCAACGAGGTGCGATCAAAGACATGAGATCGCTAATCACGTAACTAAGTACACGTCGTCCGGTGCTGATGTTGATTTAGTCAGGAAACATACATTTTAAGAGATCAGCAAGGATCGCCGAAGCTCTCACTCTTCAACATCAACTAAGAGCATAAGAGAGATTAAAAACCAAAAAAAAAAAAAAAACCAAAAAAAAAAAAAAAACCTAAAGAGAAAAGGAAAGTTTCAGTGCTAAATATTAACATTGAAAGCAAAATCTTAAGCAGGCTTATGTGTCATTCGGTACAGACACGTGTGCAGTTAAGTCGGTGGCGTATGACCCCAGGCCTTATGACTTGCGCACGCGCTCATACGCCGGTTTACACTTCCGGTATCCTTCTCTTTTCACTTCCTATTGCTTTGCTGCTTTCATCATTTTAATCAACAATATTGCCACTTATCCTCCATTTTTCACACTTATAAAAAAAAAAAAATATACTACTAAATTGTCGCTTACTCATGTTCATTTTTTTTTTTGTTATTCTGCACTAATCTCCCTTAGGCAGGTCAGGAATTTGAGGGTGTGCTTCGTACAAACAGCGGAAAAGAGATCTGAAAGCCGTATTACGTAACTGTGTTAGGCGAGTGTCCGGGAAACAGGGACACGCTTTGATTGTCGACGTTTCGGTAAGGGGGAATGCCTGGAGATGTGGCCGGTTGAGAGGATTTTGTTAACGTGTGGCCGATTTTGAGGCCGTGGCTGTTCATCATGTATACTTATATTTTTCTGCATCTAGGTAAATATTCCCGTTATTTCCTTATGTCTCTCACTCCCTCTCTCACATACTCACGTTGTCTTTCTCTCACACACTCTCGTTCTCTTTCTCTCTCTCCCTCTCTCGTTCCCTTTCTCTCTCTCTCTCATGCACTGTCGTTCTTTCTCTCTCTCTCACTCACACACACGCATACATATTAGGTTGGTGCAAAAATAATGTCGTTTTCTCACATATGTTACTATGTGAGAAAACGACATTATTTCTGCACCAACCTAATACATACACGTTAGATTGCTTGGAAATGTGGTCAAATTTTGTGAGAAGGCAGAAAACCTATTCGAATGGAAAGAACATTTCGAAGTTTTTCGAAAGATGTCATTTGTTAATGCAGTGGAACCTCGGTTCACGAATTTAATTCGTTACTGAAGGCCGTTCGTAACCCGAAATGTTCGTAAACCGAAAAAAACTATTTTACTAATAGAAATCAATGTAGAAAAAAAAAGTGACAGTACTATAAAATTAGAAGGAGAAAAAGCACACCACACCACACGAATGTATACAACATGGCGGTCGACTTAGAAATTATTCCGTTCGGGTTAATTCGGTTCGGCAATTTTGTTCGAGAACCGAAATTTTGTTCGATAATCGAGGCATTTTCATCTCGAATTTTCTGTTCGAAAACCGATTTGTTCGACATGTGAGACGTTCGAGAACCGAGGTTTCACTGTATTCCAATTCAATAAAATGTTGTTAAAATTTAATTTCTTGAAAATATGCATTTTTGCTTATGTGTCCAGACTTTAGGGACACCCTGTACTTACTTAGTTGCATTATTTCTAAGCTTCATCGCTAAGACACGCCATGCCACACCCATTGTAGCGGACCACCCTCATACCCTTCGTATCCCATTCGTGAGATGTAAGTTCCACTCGAGCAGCTTCCCAACAACCGGTGCTTTGTGGAACCGACTCCCAAGAGGACGTTTCCCCGATCATTACAATCTTCACCTGTTCAAGTCTAGGGTTAACCGTTATCTTCCCCACATATTCTCATAAACTTTACCTCTTACTCTGTAACCCTCTACCTCGAGTGACTGTTGGGCCTTGCACAAAAAGATAAAAAAACAACAAAATTAGTATTAACCAACCGATAATAGTACAAATGTCAGGATATGGCGAATATACAGTACTAGTTTAAAAGCCGCTATATATGGTGGCATTTAAGCTAGCTCCTGCGGAGGGCCATTGATTGGGCCTTCATCACAATAGGTAGGGAGGAGTTTATATGAGAGGCAACAATAAACTACAGAAGAACTCAAAATTGATTGCCGCCTTAATATTTAAGCTTACTTTTATAGAGTTCAACAATAATTCTTCTGCTGCCAATTAATTTAAAGACAATTTGATGCACATAGGTCCTTACTTTCTGTAAAAACAATTATTTTTATTTCATGGCTGACTTTCGCTTGATTTCGCAATTAATTTCGATTATTCCCAAATTTATTTCCAAGTTATAAAACTTGTTACCGTACAAAATTTCGTCGCAAAAAATCACGTAAAAGAAATCGCCAAAATCAATCGCTGTAATGAAAAAAAAAAAAACAAAAAAAAAAAACTTGGGAATCGAAAATTTCAGGATTGCAGGTCCAGCTCCGGCCCGAAATGACTTTAATTTGTTTACGGAGTCGGCCTGATTTCAAAATCGTATGATATGTCGGCCTTCGACCTCTTCGAGTAAAGCTGAAAAGGTGTGACACAGTGACACACTGAAATTCGCATTTATTATGCACATGAATTTCAGCTTATAAAATTTTTTTTATAAGAACTATTAGGTTGGTGCAAAAATAATGACGTAATAATGTCGTTTTTTGACGTTAAAAAACACGTCAAAAAACGACATTATTACGTCATTATTTTTTTGCACCAACCGAATATTTAAAATAAATGGTTTGTTAATGTGAGATTTTATTATGCAATATAAGGATTGTTTATCATATAAATTAATAGATACTTATATATGCGACAGATTTTATTATATCAGCCAATGTTTTCACAATAAAATTGCTGTTAACCAACAGATGATAGGAACATTTTCAAGATATATTTACGTTAAATATTAACAGTTTTCTGTCGTCATTAAGTAATAAATTCTGTTTATTTTTTAATTATGCAAATTAGCGTTTTCACAGTAAGCAGCTGATGTCGGTAAAAGTTTTAGAATATATTTATTTCAATAAGATATCAACTTTTAATATCGATTCTTTTTAAAAATATCGATAATAATTTTTTTTTGTGGGGAGGGAAGGTGTCCGGTTTTATTATGCAAGCAAACTATAAACAAAGCCCAAAGTTATAAGTCATAGAAAGATATACTTGATTAAAATCCTATCCCATATAGGGTGCGATGAATAAATTGTCGTCTAAATTACGCAAAAATGAAAATAACACTGATATTTCATTTTCACGAAAATATTTACCAAAATTACAGAAAAATATCTTGAAATACTATATAAATTTATTCAATAAAATCGCCATTGGCTTCAACCGCGGCCTCCAGATGACTTCGGAATCTCTTGCAACTGTTCTGGACGGTCTCCTTGCCTTCAGGTCATCTTCGGTGTTACAAGGAATTTTGTTGGTCTCTCGCGCAAGTGCTCCCCAGACATAATAATCAATGGGGTTTTGGTCTGGGGAGTTAGGTGGCCAGATGTCAGAGAAATTGTCTGACGGTCATGACTGGGTTCTCCTGCTTGTGTGGCATGGTGCAGAGTCCTGTTGCCAGACAAAGGGTCTCCCAATAGCCACCCTCTTGACCCAGGAGAGCACTACCTTCTCAAGTAATTTTATGTAGGATACCGTGTCTAAGGCCGTTACCAACAAATTCGGGAGTTCTTTTCTTATCAGAATGATCACTTTACCGTACCTTCGTAATCACTATTAGACTCATCCAACTCTTTCCGAATCCTCCGCAATGTTCAGCAACTGTGTAATATCAATCCTCCTATACGGCAGTGAATGCTGAACAATTTCCTCACAGATGAAGAGAAGATTTGAGGCAACAGAAATGTTTGTTTATATTTCTGAGATGAGGTATTACGTACACTATTTACATTATTCGGAATATTGTCCTCATCTTTGTTGCCATATTTATCACAACATTTCGGCCGTTGTACGCTCCGGCCTTCTTCAGGTGGTTGGAATTTCGAACTGAACCCTTTATTTCGCTCACTGGGGTAGACTGTTCTAGTTCCACATGCCATGATTAATGGATGTCAGTTATCAGTTATCTCCTGCTAATTTCCCTCTGAAAGTTCTCCACTGCCTTAACCGCGTATTGAACTCACACTCTTTGGGTCCTGTCACTGGATCTAACCAACGCCTTTATCCACTGTGCCATTTGTCCTTCAAGGGTTCAGTTCGACATTCCAAACACCTGAAGAAGGCCGGAGCGTACAACGGCCGAAACGTTGTAATAAATATGGCGACAAAGATGAGGACAATAATCCGAATAATGTAAATAGTTGTTATGGGAACTTACCCATAATAATAATAATAATGGACTATTCCATACTTAATAAATACTGCACCTCAGAAGTAGGCAAGTCGAGTCAGTAGTTCAAGTCGAGTCAAGAGTCGAGTCAGAGGCAGTCCGAAACAGAGTCGCGTTCAGACAATTACTGCAAGACATTGGAATAGTGATACTGGTCGAGACTACATTGTTCTCTCTACTAAACCTGATTGTTCATACTAACACTTCTACTTCTCTGTATATATTCCTGTTTGTAATATATCTGTGTTATTCCATACCTGTGTTCGAGTTCTTCTTTATTGGTTCTACGTTGGACTATCACCGTGGTACGAGGAACCGGACCATAACAATAGTGAACAGAAATGTTGTTCTGGTAAAGAATACTGAGAATACCATGGACTAAACATGTGAGTAACGAGGAAGTTTTAAGGGAAATACAAAAGAGAATTAGAGAGAGACAAGTGAAATTTCTAGGATACGTAATAAGCAAACAAGACTTGACACTCACAGAACAAACTGAAGAGTAGAGGGAACAGAGAGTAACCTACCTAACAAGCGTATATCAATGCAAAACAGAACAGATAATAGGATAGCGAAAAGACATAACTTACTCAGGTCTATAAAGAATAGGAAGTGGTGGAGAGCCATGTGTATGGTGTAATAGACAGTAAATCGAAATGAGGAATAGGAGTTCGAATTTCACTGTTTATTACATTCACCTCTGCGCTTTTACCCTTGGGAAAAGTATGAATCTATCTCTTCATCTCCTCCTAGCTATGGGTTAAGTAATAGGGCTTTAAGCAAGGTTAATATTCTGTCTCGTTGAAGGACAACACTAACTACAAAATCCGAGGAGCACTACTTGGAAGCGTCGTGCCACATTTTCAGCACCAGGTGAATTTATTAGGTTCTTCCAAAAGGCGTGGTTGGATCTGCACAAGCCTTCACTACAAGAATTATATCAAATGTGTGGGGAGTCTGATTGTTCAATTTTAAGAACTGAGATGCTGGGTCCCCATACGTCGAAGACAAAGGAGAAATTATTATTAAAATATATTATATATATATAGGTAAGATGAGAACGAATAGAGTACAATTCCAACGTTCGTAACATTTAATTTAAAAGAGAGCTCAAAACGGAATAGAGCAATGTTATTTATTTTAGGATATTACATCAAAGATATGTCAAAATTTTGACATTTGATTTGTTGATCTAAGCAAAGCTTACAAACCTTATAGCCACCCCACTCTTTTCTGTTTTTCTTTTTTTCGTAAAAAGAGGTTGTTTTTTTTTGCACAAAACAATGATGATAGTCTGTTTTTGTTTACATGGATGATTTCCAAGCAACGACAAACTCGTGCATCCATCTAAACAAAAACAGACTATCATTATTGTTTTGTCTGTGTATTGTTTAATATATTGTAATGTAATTGTCATCTTTGACAATGGCTTATGTAAGCCGAAAGCTTAGGATTAAAAAATATGTATCAATATTGTGATTTTATTTCTTCTTTTAATGATAATGTTATTAAGCTTATCAGCCGTTATGAAAAGAATTACATAAAATAAATAGACAACACTTGTCTATATTATTTAATGAAACATGCATCAATATATATATATATATATATATATATATATATATATGTTATGTTTTTTTTTTTTAATCTTATATTACTCCATCATAAATCGATATATTTTTGCTCATAAATCATGAAAAAGACATTATTTTGTCTTAGTTTTTGAAAAAGCTTACTCCAAAACCGAAAATTCGATTCTGCCATATACACAATTGGGGTAAAAAAAAAAAAAAAAATTCACAAGCTTTATTTTCAAATTTGCTAATAATCTAATTGGATAATACTTATGTATTTTTAACGCATTTAAGAGTTTATAGCTATAGTATAACATACACACTTACAAATAAACAAAAGCAAATTCTAGAAAGTTCCGGAAAGTCATAGTACTACCATACATTTTAGAAATTTCGTGTCGGGGTGACATTAAAAAAAAAAAAAAAACCTGACTTAAACCCTTAAAAAAAATAATTGAATTATGACACAGGAAATCAATTATTTCACAAAAGTTTTAAAAAGTCATAATTCTAAGATATATATTCGATAACATCTGCTCAAATACGTAAAATTCTAGAATTAAACGTATGTGGAAGCAAACAATTTTGTCAAGAAAGTGCTCAATAGATAACTACAGCAACAATAATTATCAAGAAATCAAAGAATGTTCAAATACTTATCTCGGACCGACTTTGAGGTTTAACAGACATACCGCTCGTCAGGACCAGATAAAATTATTGTATGATTAAAAGGATTTCAGATTTATAAGCTACATCACTGACGCTAATTTTTGACGCTAAATAAACATTTTAATT
>OZ010598.1:24500978-24550978 GCA_963932145.1 Acanthosepion lycidas
AGGATTTTGTATTATTATGGAAGACAAAGTGCGGCCAGGGTTTGATTTTTTTAAGGAAAGGAGAGCGAAAAAAATTGTTAGTAAAATCAAAGTAGAACAAAGAAAAAGAGAAAGAATGAAATAATACGCAGACAGATAGAAAGAAAGAAAGAAAGAAAAAAGAAAGAAAGAAAGAAAAAATAAAGCAAGAAAGAAAGAAAGAAAAAAGAAAGAAAGAAAGAAAAAGAAAGAAAGAAAGAGAAAAGAAAGAAAGAAAAAACGAAACAAGTCAGAAACTGGAAATAAAGCAACAATATTAAAAAAGAAAGAAGACAGGAAAAAAAGAAAGAAAGAAAGAAAGAAAGAGAGGGTAGGAAAGAGAAGCATAAAAGAGAAGAGGGAAGTCTGAATTAAAAAAGCACAACATTTTGGGCAAAAACGTAAAAAAAATCATACATGATAAGAAAGAAAAGAAAAAAAACAGATACGAAAGAGTGAGTATCAGTAATTAATACAGTACATCCACGTTGCTATAGGGAAAGCTAGGGTCGGAGCTTCAGCTACATCACTGTTTATTGGAACTGAACACAAAATCAGTGCGGCTTCGTTAAAGACACTGGAACAAGGAATGCAATATTTATCCTCAGAATGATACCACAAAGAGCAATACAAATGCAAAAGTAAACATACCTATGTTTTATAGATTATACAACAGAATTTGACAAGTTACATAACAAAGAACTATTTGAACTGCGAGGTAAGCT
The DNA here is from genome assembly GCA_963932145.1 of Acanthosepion lycidas. NCBI lineage: Eukaryota > Metazoa > Mollusca > Cephalopoda > Sepiida > Sepiidae > Acanthosepion > Acanthosepion lycidas. Next base: position 24,501,722 of record OZ010598.1, read on the forward strand.
TCATTTATTTGGGAAATATATAAGAATAATCCAGAACGGAGCAAACCGTCTGCATAAGGATAAAAAAATGAATTAAGTAAATATAGAAAAATAGAAAGGAGCTTCGAAGACAAGGATACTTCGTCTTACAAGTAAAGCAATCCTGAAAGAATCAGAAATTCTACCAGGGTTCATTATTGGCGGTGACAATCTTAATGACATAGCAGACGTAAAAAGGAAACTAAAATCTCTCCGATAGGAGGCAGTAAAGAAAAGCGAGAAGAAAGGACTAAACATTAACTGTGAGAAGACAATTCCTGATTATTACCAAATGGAACAGCCCAACATGTAAGTTACTTATTGGAGACAACAAAATTTAACTATCTAGGAAGTGTTTTAACAGAGGATGAAAAATTGCGATACCGAAATCCGAAGGCGCATTGGGATAGCGAATGGTGCCTTCCAGAAGTTAAGCAACAGGAAAAATCTCATTGGAAACAAAGAAAAAAGTACTGAACTGAGATGTACCATATTTGACGGCATATAAGGCGCACATTTTTTTTTTTTTACTAAAATAATCTTTTAAAATTCCCCTGCGTCTTATATGCCATATGTAGGCTTAAAATTCGCGATAGTCAGCCGAAATTAGCTACCTGGCAACTCCTATTAGCTTAGACTTTAGAATAACTTTCATATACCTATTGTCATTATTTAAAAGCCTATTATGCAAATTAAAAATGTTATCATTGATAATATTCATTATATTAATTTCATCACGTTTAATATTAGTACTTTGTTTCACTAAAATTATATGCAATAAATTCAAATTATATATTTATAAAATATATTTGTTTCATTAATATTTTTCTTGCAATAACTTCCGGTTGCATTTGTATAAATACAAGCAGAATTTTTATTTCCTAATTATTCCCCTAAGACGTTTACAAGACGCAGGTTGTACAGATTATATAAAGGATATAATAAAGTTTTTACAGTGTCGTGTTCTTTTTTTCCCCTGTTATTTTTCGTTGTGATCATGGCATGTTTAATCAAAATAATACCTTATAAATATAGCCTAATAATTTTACTAATTACTAATTTTTTTTTTGATTTGCCCTGCTGAAATTAGGGTGCGTCTTATACATCCGTGCGTCTTATATGCCGTCAAATACGGTAATATGGGTACTTCTATTTGATAGTGAAAACTGGACCATCTCTTCATAAATAGAGAAGAGGAACACAACAGAACAGAAAGGATGCTGGGAATACCGTGGACTGAACACGTGAGCGAAGACAAAGGTTTATAGAAGTTGAAAATAAAGTACAATTTTATGTAGCATCAGGAAAAAAATTTGAAATTTCAAGGGCACATAATGATGGAAAAGGGCCTGGAAAGTTCATGTCTTTTGTAGTTCTTGGTAAGGTTTGTCTATCTCTCTCTTTGATCCCTGTTCTACCAACCAACGATACACTTTTCATTGGTTCTAACGAAATGTTCATCTTCCTTTATACTTTGCTTAACTATTGAAAGGCATCTTTTGCTATTGCAATGCACCTTCGAAATTCGACGTCACATTTTCCGTACTCTGCTAAAACATCTGTCTCTATTTCTGAAATGAAGTATTGCAATTATTTACATTATTTACATTGTTCCAGTTGTACGCTCCATCCTTCTTCAGGTGATAGGAATTTCGAACTGAACACTTTATTCCGTCCACCGGGGTAGATTGTTCTGGTTCCACGTACCATGCCTCTTCCGGATATCTCAGTTTTCTCTCTTTAACTCAACTCTCCAAGTTTGTTTTTTTTTGTTTTGTTTACCACTGTCGTAGTCAGGTATTGACCTCACAACTCTTTGGGTCAAGTCACTGGATCCAACCAACGCTTTTATCCAGTGCTAAGCCACAAAAATCTTCTAAGCCGGCCAAGCATAGAAATGAATACAATATGGGAACAAGTGATACAGTTATAGGGAAAAGTAATAATAACAACAAAATTGCAATATGAGCTCTGTTAAAATAGTTTTTATAAGTCCCCAGAATTTGTACACTGATCAAGGTCCAGCGTTGGTTGGATCCAGTGATTTGACCAAAAGAGTTGTGAGTTCAATACCTAGCTATGGTAGTGATGAAAAAAACAAACAAAGAAACCTTGGAGAGTTGAGTTAAAAGAAGATAAATGAGAAACCCAGAAGCGGCAATGGCCCATGGAACAAGAACAATTTACTTCGGTGGACGAAATAAAGGTTTATTTTGAAATTCCAATCAGTTAAAACACCTCCCATATATTTAAATTTTTGTACTTGCTTGATTTTCGTGCCCCCAATTTGCAATTTGCATGTTGGGCTGTTCCTTTTTGCAGATAACTCCCTAGAATTTGTAATTTGCATGTTGGGCTGTTCCTTTTTGCAGAATCCCACCTCCAATTTGCAATTTGCATGTTGGGCTGTTCCTTTTTGCAGACTCCCACCTCCAATTTGTAATTTGCATGTTGGTTTATTTCTTTTTGCAGATAACACCCTACAATTTGTAATTTGCATGTTGGGCTGTTCCCTTTTGCAGACTCCAACCTCCAATTTGCAATTTGCAATTTGCATGCTGGGCTGTTCCTTTTTGCAGACAACCTCCTCCAATTTGTAATTTGCATGTTGGGCTGTTCCTTTTTGCAGACTCCCACCTCTAATTTGTAATTTGCATGTTGGTTTATTTATTTTTGCAGATAACTCCCTACAATTTGTAATTTGCATGTTGGGCTATTCCCTTTTGCAGACTCCCACCTCCAATTTGCAATTTGCATGCTGGGCTGTTCCTTTTTGCAGACACCCCCCTCCAATTTGTAATTTGCATGTTGTGCTGTTCCTTTTTACAGACAACCACCTCCAATTTGTAATTTGCATGTTGGGCTATTCTTTTTTGAAGATAACTCCCTACAATTAGTAATTTGCATGTTGGGCTGTTCCTTTTTGCGGACAAACCCCTCCAATTTGTAATTTGCATGTTGTGCTGATCCTTTTTGCAGACAAACCCCTCCAATTTGTAATTTGCATGTCGTGCTGTTCCTTTTTGCAGAGAACCACCTCCAATTTGTAATTTGCATGTTCGGCTGTTCCTTTTTGCAGACTCCCACCTCCAATTTGCAATTTTTATGTTGGGCTGTTCCTTTTTGCAGACAACCCCCTCTAATTTGTAATTTGCATGTTGGGCTGTTCCTTTTTGCAGACTCCCACCTCCAATTTGTAATTTGCATGTTGGTTTATTTCTTTTTGCAGATAACTCCCTACAATTTGTAATTTGCATGTTGGGCTGTTCCTTTTTGCAGACTCCCACCTCCAATTTGCAACTTGTAATTTGCATGCTGGGCTGTTCCTTTTTGCAGACAACCTCGTACAATTTGTAATTTTCATGTTGGGCTGTTCCTTTTTGCAGACTCCCACTTCCAATTTGTAATTTGCATGTTGGGCTATTCCTTTTTGCAGAGAACTCCCTACAATTTGTAATTTGCATGTTGGGCTGTTCCCTTTTGCAGACCCCCACCTCCAATTTGTAATTTGCATGCTGGGCTGTTCCTTTTTGCAGACACCCCCCTCCAATTTGTAATTTGCATGTTGGGCTGTTCCTTTTTGCAGACTCCCACCTCCAATTTGCAATTTGCATGTTGGGCTGTTACTTTTTGCAGACAAACCCGTCCAATTTGTAATTTGCATGTTGTGCTGTTCCTTTTTGCAGACAAACCCCTCCAATTTGTAATTTACATGTTGGTTTATTTCTTTTTGCAGACAAACCCCTCCAATTTGTAATTTGCATTTTGGGCTGTACAAACATAAATTTCCTCTCTTTGCAATTAATGTTTAGTCCTTTCTTTTTGTTTTTCTTTACTAGCTTCTGTAGAAATTCTTGTAGTTTCCTTTCTTTGTCCGCTATCAGCATTGTTTCATCTGCAGATCTTATATTGTTATGATTGTAATATAATTCCCGTTAGGATTTCTAATTCTCTCATAATCGCTTCAACGTTAAGGTTAAATAAATCCGGTGAGAAGACCCGTCCTTGTCGTATTCCCCTGTTTATTTTGGTGTATTTGCCGATTCATTTTCTATTCGTACGGCTCTTACGACCATATCACGTTGAAATTCCGTACGATCACCGAAGTTAAGCCAGGTTGAGCCTGGTCAATACCTTGATGGGTGACCTTTTGTGAATACCAATTGCTGCAGGTTTTTATGTGCGTTTGGTGTAATGGACAACGGCTCGGAATTTGAAATCGGACAACCGAGTTCCAATTCCAGTCGGGTTCTGTATATTCACTTATGCACAAATACCCTTGGGAAAGGCATGAACCCACCTAGTGTCCATCCACTAGTTAATTTATGTGTTAATTAGTAGGACTTGTATCAGTAAATCATTATTATGTCCCAAAAAGTCTTACAATCTAAAAATACTTCTGGTTTTAAATAACCTACAAAAGGTTGATAAGCCGTAAAAAATCAGTCAATAATTTGTTTTTCCGTGTGTAGGCGGTTTGCTCCCAGTATAAGTACTTGATTGTTCTACTGTCTTTCCCATATGAAAAAACATCTATATCGTATTTTATCAAACACAGGGCAGAATAGCTATCCAGAACAACGCGCTTTTCAGACAAAATGGTCTGTCGAACGAATTCGTAACTGATGGGATTTCAGTTTTCCTTAATATTAGGTTGGTGCCAAAATAATGACGTAATAATGTCGTTTTTTGACGTATTTTTTAACGTCAAAAAACGACATTATTACGTCATTATTTTTGCACCAACCTAATAGTTTTGCCCCTATAGCATTGTTAAACCATAAATGATAACCAATTAGCAAAGTTATTCCAGTTTATTTTTTTTAAAAGTAGCCCCGCCAAAGCAGGGTAATTCAAAATTTAACAGCAACAAGAAAACGGGCGCGTTCTAGCTGGAACTTCGATCACGTGACTACAATAATACCAACCATAAGCTCGCATGAAGGCAGAGGGATAAACTTAAAGATATGTTATATAGTGAAAGTGAGGAATTTTTTTTGTATTTATTCCCGTATATATAAAGTGGGTGAGAAGGAAAGGATGAGAATTAGTTAAGCTAAGATTGATAAAGACAAAGGAAAAAAGGGAAGGTGGGAAAAACTAAACGATGGATTAAGAAGTACATAGATAGATAGATAGATAGAAAGAGACTGACATAGATAGATAGATAGATAGATGCTAATATTTGTTAGATAGATAGATAGATAGATAGATAGAAACAGTCCGACATAGTGATATTTGTCAGATAGATAGATAGATAGATATTAGGTTGGTGCAAAAATAATGACGTAATAATGTCGTTTTTGACGTATTTTTTAACGTCAAAAAACGACATTATTACGTCATTATTTTTGCACCAACCTAATAGATAGGACCAGACTGACATAGATATAGAAACAAACTGACATAGATAGATAGATAGGTAGATAGATAGATAGACAGACAGGCAGAGATATATAGAGAGAGAGAGAGCGAGAGAGAAAGAGAGAGACTAATATTTGCCAGATTGCTAGCTAGCTAGCTAGATAGATAGGAACACACTGACATTAGATAGATAGATAGATAGATAGATACTGATATTTGTTTGATAGAAACAGATTGACATAGATAGATATGAATAGAGAAAAAGATAGATATGGACACATAGATCAACAGACAGTCAGATAGATATGAACACATAGATAGAGACTGATATTTGTTAGATAGATAGATAGTCTGATATTTGTTAGATAGTGACTGATATTTGATAGATAGATAGATAGTCTGATATTTGTTAGATAGAGACTGATATTTGATAGATAGATAGATAGATAGATAGATAGTCTGATATTTGTTAGATAGAGATTGATATTTGATAGATAGATAGATAGATAGTCTGATATTTGTTAGATAGAGACTGATATTTGATAGATAGTCTGATATTTGTTAGATAGAGACTGATATTTGATAGATAGACAGATAGATAGATAGTCTGATATTTGTTAGATAGAAACTGATATTTGATAGATAGATAGACAGACAGATAGATAGATAGTCTGATATTTGTTCGATAGAGACTGATATTTGATAGATAGATAGATAGTCTGATATTTGTTAGATAGAGACTGATATCTGATAGATAGATAGATAGATAGTCTGATATTTGTTAGATAGAGACTGATATTTGATAGATAGTCTGATATTTGTTAGATAGAGACTGATATTTGATAGATAGATAGACAGAGAGATAGTCTGATATTTGTTAGATAGAGACTGATATTTGATAGATAGACAGATAGATAGATAGTCTGATATTTGTTAGATAGAAACTGATATTTGATAGATAGATAGATAGATAGATAGTCTGATATTTGTTAGATAGAAACTGATATTTGATAGATAGATAGATAGATAGATAGATAGTCTGATATTTGTTAGATAAAGACTGATATTTGATAGATAGATAGTCTGATATTTGTTCGATAGAGACTGATATTTGATAGACAGATAGATAGATAGATAGTCTGATATTTGTTAGTGATATTTGATAGATAGATAGATAGTCTGATATTTGTTAGATAGACATTGATATTTGATAGATAGATAGATAGATAGTCTGATATTTGTTAGATAGAGACTGATATTTGATAGATAGATAGACAGATAGTCTGATATTTGTTAGATAGAGACTGATATTTGATAGACAGATAGATAGATAGTCTGATATTTGTTAGATAGACAGATATTTGATAGATAGATAGACAGATAGATAGACAGATAGATAGATAGTCTGATATTTGTTAGATAGAGACTGATATTTGATAGATAGATAGATAGATAGATAGAGTCTGATATTTGTTAGATAGAGACTGATATTTAACGGATAAATAGATAGATAGATAGATAGATAGATAGATAGCGATAGAGAGAGATACATGTAGTGTTTGGATGACGAATAATACTGATGGTGCTAGAGGTTAGATAAAGGCAGTCGGCCGACGAAGTACATCATTTGAAATGCTGCAGCAGACAGTTACGAATATGAAATGTTTATGTTTAACCTTTGACATCGATGCATTCCCAATTTTTCCCTATTACGCCCCATTACTTCTCTCTGTTGTCCCCTCCCTCTCTCACTTCTTTCACCTCCTTTTATCTCCCCTCTCCTTTTTTCACTCTTCCCTCTTTCTCTGTTTTCTTCGCTTTCCCTCTCGCTTTTTCTCAGTCATTCTCACTCTTCTTCCTTCCACTCTTTTTCTTCCTTCCCACTCTTTGTCTCTTCTCCTTCTTCCTTTCTCTCTCACACTCTTATCTCTTTCTTAATCCCTTTTCCCTCTATCTTTTTTTCCCTCTCCTTCTCTCTTTTCTTCTTTCTGCTCTTTTTTCTTTCCTCTCTTACTTATTTCCTCTTTCTCTTATTAACTCTTTCCCTGTTTTCCTTCCCATTCTTTCCCTCCCCTCCCCTTCTCTTCTGTCTTCTTTCTTTCTTATTCCTTATTCCCCGTCTCTTTTCTTCCCTCCCCCTGCTTATTCCCTCTTCCTCTTATTCCCTTTTCCCCTTCTTCCTTCCCGCTCTTTCTTATTTTTCTCCATCTTCTCACTTCCACCTTCTTCTTTTTCTTCCTTCGCTCTCTATCCTTCGTCTTCTTTCTTTATCGCATGTTTACGCGGATTCAGCTATAGATAACACCCAAGTATAAATTGAAAGATGGCTGACCCAGCGCAAATAAAACTGATATTATATGTTCGAATTCTGAAATTCACAGATTAGAAGTTGTTTTTTTTTACCGTGAAGGTAATCCTGGAATTCAACTATGGCATGCGACTTATTTGTTTTGTAGCAGCTCGGATTGGGGGATTGAAGAGCCGAGTTCGAATTCCACTCGAATCCATTACATTCACTTACGTGCTAATACCCTTGGAAAAGATATCAATCCTCTTTTTCGCCTTCCAGCTATGGGTAAATAGCAGGACAGACCAGGTTCTATAGCCTTGGATGGCAATTGGTTTACCGCAGAAAGAAATGGCAACCTACTACGTGAAAGAATCTACCTCGTCAGTCATGTATCTAAAGAGACATGATCGCCTAAGCGTGTATCACTGGTCTACCGCAGAAAGAAATGGCAACCTACTGCGGGGAAAAATCTGCCTCGTCAGTCATGTATCGTAAGATACATGATCGCCTATGCGTGTATCACTGGTCTACCGCAGAAAGAAATGGCAACCTACTGCGGGGAAAAAATCGGCCTTGTCAGTCATGTATCAAAAGATGCATGATCGCCTACGCGTGTATCACGCATGGCACATAACTGACTGATTGGTGGTTTATCTAAATTGTTTGCAATTCAGTTTATTGATCTTCGTGATGGTTGATACAAAATAGATCTAGAACAAAGTGGGCACGAATTTTTGTCTCCTTTTTGGAAAAAAAAAACTGTTAATGAAACCTTTTTTTGACACACATTCAATGATGATCGCCAGAGGACTATTGAGAATATATCCGCCATTATCTTGGAGTGTGTCATTAGCGAATACTTAGAGAAGAAAGTCCCACTTATTTTTAGATGTACGAGTTAGTCCAAAATGTCTCGGAATTTGTCAACAGCACGAGAGTAGGGTTTAATTTTACAGTTCTTTCAGTTTTATTTGAATGAAATTCACAAGCATAACGAAGGTCAGATTCAGCCGAAAGTTAAGCATATTTTAAGCCTATATTTAGCAGGGCTACTTTATTTAAATGTATATTTCGCCTTTCTCAACTTTTGAAATAAATTCAGATTTGCAATAATTCCTTGCTATACAATTTCTTCTACTTTTAAATCTGCATGGAATAACATCCAAACGTAAGAATCACATTTTGAAAGAATAATAATAAGAAGAAATAAGGTTCAAAGTTGAGATTTTGAAACTTTGAAATAAGCATGAAATAAAGTTCAAACTTGATACTTTCAACATTGTAATGAAAAAACTTTGAAATAAGAATGAAGCAAGGCTCAAACTTGAGAATTTAAAACACGGAAAAAGGATTGAAGTAAGGTTGAAATTTGAGAATTTCAATTTTGAAATAACTTTAAAATAAGAATGGAGTAAGGCACAAACTTGAGAATTTCAAACATAGAAAAAGGATTAAGGTACGGCTCAAATTTTAGAATTCCAACTTTGAAATAACTTTGAGATAAGAATGAAGCAAGGCTCAAACTTGAGAATTTAAAATAGAAAAAGGATTGAGGTTAGGCTCGAATTTGAGAATTCCAACTTTGTAATGAGACAATTTTAAAATAAGAATGAACTAAAGCTCAAAATTCAGAATTTCAACTTTGAAATCAGAATGAAATGAGGCTCAAATATGTGAATTTACCAAGCATGACCAGAATAATCTGAAATTACCTGAGGCTAATAAAAGAATATATTAGATATGCTGATAGGCAGCATTTGCCTGATGCTTTTTGAGTCAGTGTAATGAGTGACATTGTACAGAGAGAATCGGAGGTAATCATCCATGTAACTTCGACGTTTTCTTCTTGAATCGCACATACACATGTTTATTTGTGTTCGCAATTTTGGTGATTATTTATTTCAATTTGTAAAGAAATCTGTTGTAAAACAACGATTATAGAATTTGTTTTGTTAGTCTAGTGAATATGATGCGTTCGTCTCGTACCAGTCTAAGCTTAATATGCAACTGTTCTGATTTGCCAACGATGATCAAGAGAGAAATATGAAATCTCTGACATTGAGTTCTCTTTCTCCGGTGTGCTTCTGTAATAGACCCCCCCCCGTAGGAATTGGTTACCTAACAAAGAATATGTCATGCTAAAAACGATTAACGCTCTGTAATCTCTGGAAGATAATTTGTTTAAACACTCATTCTTTGTATTTATAACGTTTAATAACAAAACAACAACAATAGTAATAATAAATAAATACTTTTCGTAGATCATGCAATTTACTCATCATGACATCACACCCACCCATATATATATATACATATATTAAAGACATTTTTATGTTTAACGTTCTTTTTATAGATACAAGTATTTAAGTAAATGCTCTGTTTATAATAAACAGTATTAAATAACATTTACCGGCCTGAATGTCCGAGAAATTTTCATAGAAAATATTCGTTCTTTGACAGGATTCGAACCTGCATCCTATACGGAACCGTCATTTACGCTGACACGCCTTACCGTTAGGCTACCGTTACGTCAGCGTAAATGACGGTTCCGTATAGGATGCAGGTTCGAATCCTGTCAAAGAACGAATATTTTCTATGAAAATTTCTCGGACATTCAGGCCGGTAAATGTTATTTAATACTGTTTATTATAAACAGAGCATTTACTTAAATACTTGTATCTATAAAAAGAACGTTAAACATAAAAATGTCTTTAATAAATAAATTGTCGGACTTTGTCCATTTCGTAATATATATATATATATATATATATATATATATATATATATATATATATATATATATATATATATATTTATTATGCAGTGTTACATTAGAACATGCATATATCCACTATAAAATTGTACATTTTTGTTTCAATGTCAAAAAAAGGAAAACCTTTTTTAAAACGTCTCATCAGGTGTAATCACTGTAATCTTATTGTTCGTTCTTCTACACTTTGATATATACATACGTACATATCTCTCTCTCTCTCTCTCTCTATATATATATATATATATATATATATATATATATATATATGTTTACATGTTACATCAAAAGTGGAACATCATAACCCAATATTAGTTAGAGTAAAACCATTAATACACCCTTGCTTGTAGAATAGAAAAACAATTTTTAATTGACTATATCTTCTCAGAAAATGTCTTTCCCAAGGGAGATAAATCCAGTTCTATTAACTTCTAACTACAGAAGTTAATAGAACTTTTTAAAATTAGAAAACAAAAGGAACAAATTAAAATTAAAATTTTTAAAATTAGAAAGCAAAAGAAACGACAAGAAACCTTAATGCTTAGATATAATTAACATCTGCAAATAATTATAATATAAATTTATAAAAAAGAGGATGACTTGATATTCATCCAAGGCTACCAGCCGATGTTTATTTAAGTAGGTATATTTGAACAAAAAAAAAAACAAAACAAAAAATGAAACTCAAGCATAGGTTTTAATGGATGTGCCGGTAGTGTCCTGGTTAATAACTCCGATAGCAACATTGGCGGTTCGAGTTCGAATTCCAGTCGAGTTTGTTGCGTTCACTTTCTCATAAATATTCTAGTATAACAAATAAATCTACCTCTTCTCCCCCAATTATGGATTAAATAGTAGGTCTGACAGGACTCTTTTATCTTGAAGTGGCAACCAGTCTAGGAGGAGGAGGGGCTTCGCCAGACTACCGTACCCTAGCCACTGCTGGCGTGGCTGGCATTACATATGGTTCCCTTACGTGTCTAATGGGGTCATAGGACACGCAAACAAATGATCCAGTGATTCAGTCTAGCTCGCTTATTGCGGTATTTAAGCGACTATATTTGAACAACAACACAGACAAAAATAGTTAATGTTTTTTTTCGATATGGGATAAGAACAACTCTTGAATACAAACCGTTTGGCCGTAACGCTGATAACTCCACCTTGTAAAAAACTATTTACCAGCATGGCGAGGCTGTGATGCTATGCTCCACTGTGGAGGTGGTACTGGTCCATTCGTAAGAAAAGAGGAAAAAAGTTTCATGGCACTCCACAGGTTCCTTTTCTTTACTTTTTGTAATTTACCAAGCAATCTTAGGAAATATATTGGAGTGGTTTCCAGTTGCCTTCTTTGTTTGGAATTTAGTGTCTTTCTTCTCAAAGACAATTTACCACTAAAGGCTCCTCCGCTTTTAAACACATAGCTGGCGGAAAATAAACTTTATAAAATATAACTTTCCCAACGGCCTTTTTGTGAAAGTGAACGCAACAGGCTAGCCTGGAATTTGAACTCGTCTCCTTGATTCCACGTTCAGTACTGATATTCGTTACACCAGCCGCACACCCAACTATTGGTTAAACGAAAGTAATTTGGAGCACTTGTAAATAATAGTTGGCGTAAGAATCACGGAAGGTAGAGTTTATTTCCTTAGTGCTTAACAAATATGTTCAGATATCAAGATTATCTTCAAGCAATTAGTTTAACGATTGATTAATGCGTTTTATTTTTTACGGTTTATCAGCCCTTTGTGGGTTATTTAAAGCCGAAAAAGGTTTGGGTTTGACACAATAATTCATTTTTTACGAGTGAATATTGCATTAACAATTTTTTGAAAATAACAAAGATTTTTTTTACTTTTAACCCATAGCTTGATGGAGGAGATAGATGCGTAGATTTCGGAAAATTTAAAAAAATGCAAATATCAATGATATAGGCGCTATATCAAATTTGACATTTGATTGATTTATTTGTTTTTTTTTTTTTTTTTACAGTTTATCAACCCCTCGCAGGTTATTTAAAGCCAGAAAATATTTATTAATATTGTAAGAATTTTTTTCTTCTTTCTGGTGATGAAGGTATTTGCTTATAAATGAATGTAACGATCCCGACTGGAACTCGAACTCCAATTTCTCATTTGGAACCGCTATACATTACACCACCCTCACATCCGCTTAAGTTGACGAGAAGGTAATTAAAACTTTTGATTGTATAAAAACACTTGAAGACTGTTTATTCTGTGTAGCATCTTTGCGCCAAGTAGAGCGTTTACAAATTGCGGCATATGTTTATCGTTCTTCTCTATCTTCTCTATTCAGATACGAGTTGTTAAGCAAAAATCATAATCCGAGGAGGACGCTCTTTAGGATGCAGTATAAGTGAAAGGAAGAAGGGTGGAAAATTTAGAAATCGGAGAGCCGAGTTCGAATTCCAGTCTAGTTCACTACATTAATTTACGTACTAATACCCTTGGAAAAAGTATGAATTCATCTCCACCTCCATCCCAGGTGTAGCAGGACAGATTGGGTTCTATACTGGTTGACAATCAATCTTGGAGAAGAAAAACTCAAACCACGTGCGGCCTTGTATGTCCTGCCTCAATAGGCAAAGGCTAGAAGGAGGGTAAATTCAAAAACAAATCAACTTCGTATATTGCTCCGAAGAAATAAACTGGCCCCTTACTTCGAGCCGCGACAGAACATAATGGACACCACGGGCTTAGTACAGTGGTTCGATCAAACATAAGGCTGGTCAAGGACAAGGTACCGTGATCCTCGCTGATTTTACACCATTCGCCTATGGCAGTTTAGACGACGAAGACGACGACGATGATAAGTGAAAGAGAAACAAAATGGCGGCAAATAAGGAAGTATGTACTGTAGTATAACGAAAGCAAAAATAAGAAACTGTACTGTAGTATAACTGACACAAAAATAAGAAACTGTACTGTAGTATAACGGAAGCAAAAATAAGAAACTGTACTGTAGTATAACAGACAAAAAAAAAAAGAAACTGTACTGTAATATAACGGATGCAAAAAAAAGAAACTGTACTGTAGGGTGACGGATGCAAAAATAAGAAACTGTACTGTAGTATAACGGACACAAAAATAATTGTACTGTCGTATAACGGATACAAAAATAAGAAACTGTACGGTAGTATAGCTGACGCAAAAATAAGAAACTGTATTGTAGTATAACGGACGCAAAAATAAGAAACTGTATTATAGTATAACGGACGCAAAAAATATGAAACCGTACTGTAGTATAATGATGCAAAAAGAAGAAACTGTACTGTAGTATGACGGAAGCAAAAATAAGAAACTGTACTGTAGTATGACAGATGCAAAAATAAAAACTGTACTGTAGTATAACGGACGCAAAAGTAAGAAACCGTACTGTAGTATATCGGACGCAAAAATAAGAAACTGTACTGCAGTATAACAGATACAAAAATAAGAACCTGTACTGTAGGATGATGGATACAAAAATAAGAAACTTCATGGTAGTATAACGGATGCAAAAATAAGAAACTGTACTGTACTATAACGGACGAAAAAATCAGAAACTGTACTGTAGTATAACGGACAAAAATATGAAACCGTACTGTAGTATAATGATGCAAAAATAAGAAACTGTATTGCAGTATGACGGAAGCAAAAATAAGAAATTGTACTGTAGTATGACAGATACAAAAATAAGAAATGGTACTGTAGTATAACGGACGCAAAAGAACTGTACTGTAGTATAACAGATGTAAAAATAAGAAACTGTATTGTAGTATAACAGATGCAAAATTAAGAAATTGTACTGTAGGATGACGGATACAAAAATAAGAAAATTTACTGTAGTATAACGGACGCAAAATTAAGAATCTGTACTCTAGTATAACATACGCAAAAATAAGAAACTGTATTTTTAGTATAACGGACGCAAAAATATGAAACTGTACTGTAGTATAATGATGCAAAAATAAGAAACTGTACTGTAGTATAACGGAAGCAAAAATAAGAAATTTTACTTTAGTATGACAGATGTAAAAATAAGAACCTGTACTGTAGTATAACTGACGCAAAAATAAGAAACTGGACTGTAGTATAACGGATGCAAAAATAAGAAACCGTACTGTAGTAGGACGGACGCAATAATAAGAAACTGTACTGTAGTATAACGTATGCAAAAATAAGAAACTGTACTGTAGTATAACGGATGCAAAAATAAGAAACTGTACTGTAGTATGACGAACGCAATAATAAGAAACTGTACTCTAGTATAACGGATGTAAAAATAAGAAACTGTACTGTAGTATAACGGACGCAAAATAAGAAACTGTTCTGTAGTATGACTGCCGTAAAAAATAAGAAACTGTACTGTAGTATAACGGACGCAAAAATAAGAAACTACTGTAGTATAACGGATGCAAAAATAAGTAACTGTACTGTAGTGTGACGGACGCAAAATAAGAAACTGTATTGTAGTATGACGGTTCGCAGAATAAGAAACTGTACTGTAGTATAACGAATGCAAAAATATGAAACCGTACTGTAGTATAACGAACGCAAAATAAGAAACTCTACTCTAGTATGTCGGACGCAAAAATAAGAAACTGTACTGTAGTATAACGGACACAAAAATAAGAAACCGTACTGTAGTATAACGGATGCAAAAAAATAAGAAACTGTACTGTATTTTGACGGACGCAAAAATAAGAAGCTCTACTGTAGTATAACGGATGCAAAAATAAGAAATTGTACTGTAGTATGACGGACGCAAAATAAGAAACTGAACTGTAGCATAACCGGTGCAAAAATAAGAAACTGTACTGTAGGATGACGGATGCAAAAATAGGAAACTGTACTGTAGTATAACGGACACAAGAATAAGAAACTGTACTCTAGTATAACGGATTCAAAAATAAGAATCTGTACTGTAGTATAACGGGCGCAAAAATAAGAAACTATACTGTAGTACGACGGACGCAAAAATAAGAAACTGTACTGTAGTATGACTGCCGAAAAAAAAAGAAACTGTACTGTAGTATAACGGATGCAAGAATAAGAAACTGTACTCTAGTATAACGGATTCAAAAATAAGAATCTGTACTTTAGTATGACGGACCCCAAAATAAGAAACTGTACTGTAGTATAACGGACGCAAAAGTAAGAAACCGTACTGTAGTATAACGTATGCAAAAATAACAAAATGTACTGTAATATAACGAATGCAAACATAAGAACTGTACTGTAGTATGACGGACGCATAAATAAGAAACTGTACTGTAGTATAACGGATGCAAAAATAAGAAACTATACTGTCGTATGACGGATGCAAAATAAGAAACTGTACTGTAGTATGACCGCAGGAAAAATAAGAAACTGTACTGTAGTATGACTGACGCATAAATAAGAAACTGTACTGTAGTATGACTGACGCATAAATAAGAAACTGTACTGTAGTATGACTGACGCATAAATAAGAAACTGTACTGTAGTATGACTGACGCATAAATAAGAAACTGTACTGTAGTATGACTGACGCATAAATAAGAAACTGTACTGTAGTATGACTGACGCATAAATAAGAAACTGTACTGTAGTATGACTGACGCATAAATAAGAAACTGTACTGTAGTATGACTGACGCATAAATAAGAAACTGTACTGTAGTATGACTGACGCATAAATAAGAAACTGTACTGTAGTATGACTGACGCATAAATAAGAAACTGTATTGTAGTATGACTGACGCATAAATAAGAAACTGTACAAAACAATGTATAGAGAGATTGATTCAAATAGCATCAAACGTAAGGGAAGCGTAAAAATGATAAAAAATAAACTAATGCCTAAAAACGATTGAAAAATCACTTACAGGCCATCTTACCACCAGATCGATTTACGACCTGTCAGTCGTAACCAATCGTGGTTGTAAGTCGACGATGACGACCTGTATATAATTGATATTTATCAACTAATCAAGCGCGTTCACAAAGTCAGAGAATATGTTGAACAAATAGATATTGTGTGAAGTACTGCATTGATCCTTATAGAAATTATTGAAGTAGCTACGGAAAAAATTGCTTGCTGGATCAGATACTCGTATACTTTGCAAACAACTCTTACTTTCTGGTGCCACACAATCTTCCTAAACTTAAATTCTTTCATACAGTATCCTATTAAAAAAGTTTTTTAAAAAGTCTTTTTTTAAGCAGTCATTGTCCAGGATAAATAACTCTTATATTAGATACCTTTGTTCACGTCACGTTTTTCTTCTAAATCACTTCACCCACTCCATGCAAGGCAATAAAACCACTAAAATGAGTGTGAGAGAATATGAGAAAAAGAAAACATTATTAAGAATATATATATATATATATATATATATAGATAGATAGATAGATAGAGAGAGAGAGAGAGAGAGAGAGAGAGAGAGAGAGAGAGAGAGAGAGATAAAGGAACCGGAATTAAGAAAAGTGTTTTTTTTTTGCATAAAGATGTGGGGTGCTGTAAAGATTTTAGCCCGAATAATAATCTCCCCACCACCCTGCCCAGAAAAATGATCTTTTGTCAGATATTAGAAAGTGAGTCGAGTCGGTTACTAGGTAAGAATAAGTAGGTAATAAATGACTTACCCTCATTGGCGAGCCGTCGATGGAAGCAGACTCATAAGCTTCTCCCAACTTGAATTTGAAGGTTCTTCCTTTTGGTACTCCCACAATTCCAACATTGATTTCCCAACCTTCATCATTTAGCTGCTTGTATTCGATCTCGGTACGGGCGGCTCTGTACCATTCCTTCTTCTCTGGAGGCAGACCTGAAGTACGTTGAGAGGAAGAAAAACGAAAATCATTAATCATATATAACACTTATTAAAAGAGAAAGTACCTTACTTAAACGGAAAATTCTCGAGAGTGCCGCTATCGTATCTTATCAAAGCATAAATCTCCGGATACACTATTTACATTATTCGGACTATTGTCCTCATCTTTGTTGTCATATTTATCACAACGTTTCGGTCGTTATACGCTCCGGCCTTCTTCAGGCGGTTGGAATGTCGAACTGAACACTTTATCTCTTCGCTGGGGTAAATTCTCGAGAGTGCCGCTATCGTAACTTATCAAAGCATAAATCTCCGGATACACTATTTAAATTATTCGGACTATTGTCCTCATCTTTGTTGCCATATTTATCACAACGTTTCGGCCGTTGTACGCTTCGGCTTTCTTCAAATGGTTTGAATGTCGAACTGAACCCTTTATTTCGCTCGCTGGGGTAGACTATTCTAGTTCATATTGCAATATGAGCACTGGTAAAAATAGTTATTAGATTTATAATACCCAGAAATACCCAGAAATTCAAACACAGATGTCCTTAAGAACACATGGCACAGTGGATAAAGGCGTTAGTTAGATCCAGTGACAGGAACCCAAAGTGTGAGAGTTCAATACCGGGTTAAGGCAGTGGCGTTCTTGTAGAACTACCAGTGGTAGAGGAAAATGACTTGATGCTCGACCACCGGTTGAACTGTGGGTAACCGCTTTCAACTATTTTTTTTTTTATATCTAACGTGAAAACTTTGCCCCAGGAGCTCAAGCAGAAGGGTTTAAATTGTTCAGAAACGCAGGGCTCAAAGGGTTATATTTACAAATTTTGAAAAACTAACAACACTTTTACTTTTGCTTATAGATACTTTTCAAAGTAAAATCCTCGCATTTGTATTGATAAAGTCCCTCGGAGGAAGAAACGCGTCGACTAAGATAAGTTTTCCTTTTATCTGTATTCACACACACACACACACACACATATATATATTAGGTTGGTGCAAAAATAATGACGTAATAATGTCGTTTTTTGACGTTAAAAAATACGTCAAAAAACGACATTATTACGTCATTATTTTTGCACCAACCTAATATATATATTCATCCATGGCGATAAGCATGGCGATAATTGCACCGAAACGATAATGCCACTAAGATGTAAGGAGCTACTGGGGTGAAAGTAAGAGAATGAGAAGACTTTAGACCGAGCCGGAAACCCATTCCTAAACTGGAAACAAAAGATATACTATACATGTTCAAAAAATCGGGGAGGGTATGAAGCAGCTGATTGGCAAATCTATCTATCCGTATTATATAACTATATATATATCATGTAATGGTCGGAATACCAGGTTCTATAATCGTAGATGTGCGGGTGGTGTAATGGATAGTGACTCGGAATTTTTAATCTGAGAGCCGAGTTCCAATTCCATTTGAGTTCGTTATAGTGACTTACGCACAAATATTGTTGGGAAAGGCATGAATCCATCTCTTCTCCCACAGCTATGGGTTAATTACTAAAACTTTTATCACTCAATCATTATTATCTCCCCGCCCCCCTCAAATTCTTACCATCTTAAAAAATTCTTACATTCAAAATTTAAACAAAAAATAACCGGCAGAGAATTGATAATCATTTGAGAAGGAATCAATCAATCCCTCATATAATCATATCAGGTCATTCTACCAATGTTACTGGTACCCTGTAACGAGGTACTATCTGCTGCATTGCCGGCGTATCAGTGTCTAAACCGGTTGCCATACCAGGCTTTTTCTGATGAGGAAGGTGGCTAGACACCAAATGGGCTTAAAAAACGAGCTGCTAAGAAAGTTGTCGTTCGAGATAATTTTTCTCTCAAGAATCGATCTTACAAGTCTATATGTCTATCATTCAACTATGCTTAGAATATTGCTGCCACATATGGTCCGGTGCTCCTGCTATTTATCTTGAGCTCCTCAATAAGATCCAAAGAAGAATCAGCAATATTATCGGTCCTGATCTGGCAGCTCGGCTACAATCACTTTCTCATCGACGTAAGTTTGCCTCTCTGTGTCTTTTCGATAAATAATTTAACGGTAATTGTTCTGATAAGCTCTTCGCTATGTTACCTAGAAGTTTTGAATTTAAGCGCAGTACTAGACTGACGTCGAGATCTCACCAATTTACGGCTGAGCTGGCTAGATGTAACTGTCAATTCTATGCTAACAGCGTCTTTTCTCGGACTACTCGCTTATGAAATTACTGCTCCATGCTTTACAGCCGAATTTAATCTTGAAAATATTTAAATGCAATGTCAATCGTTATCGACTGTCCTCCTGATTACTCTTTCCTCTTCCTGCTAGTTATTAAGGTTTCTGTTCCTAATTCTTCCACGCTGTCTTACTCCTTGTAAATTAGTGGCTTTTCTACCTTCCATGGGGTAATAGCAATTAAAAAAAAGACCTGTCAAAAGGCGGATGAAACTTCTTCTATCTAACACAGTAGGGTAGACTGGCCTTTATAGCTGTGTATCATTGTAATTCCCGTGATTCCTTTCTCAAGGTCGATCTGTTATTTCAGGTTTAATCCAAGATTACACGTGAAAGGAAATAGGTCTCTTTAGTGGGGGGGTAATAAGTTAAGATCTGTATACAAAATAGCTTATTATCTTGTGTTTATAAACGAATAAAACTCCATGAAATAAAAAAAAAACATCGACGTTAGTGTAATGTAAGACAACCTTCTGCTCGGTAAGTAAACACCGGTTCGGAGTAAGTCAGTTATGTGCCATGCGTCATACACACTTAGGCGATCATGTATCTTTCGATACATGACTGACGAGGCAGATTTATTCTCGCAGTAGGTTGCCATTTCTTTCTGCGAAAGACCAGTTGCCATACAAGAATCCGGTCTGTCCTGCTATTCCCCCATAGCTGGTAGGTGGAGGAGGAGGAGGAAGAGGATTCATACCTTAGAGTAAGTGAATGTAATGGATTCGACTGGAATTCGAACTCGGATCTCGTATTGATCCCTCAATCCGAGCCGCTATCCATTACTCCACCGTGTCTCCTCCAGTTCGGAGTAGTAATACATATTATATCTATATATCGGTAAGGGCGTGTGTTTGGCTACGATAGATAACAACATTAAAAAAAAAGCAAGTGGACTATTTATTAGAAATGGTCAATTTATTAGTGGACTATTTCTCAGAGATATGTTGACAATATTTCGACAACTATTGTTCAACAAGTTACTCTGTTACTGATACTGAAACAATTCTGATTCAAGCGTCCGTTTCTGATTTGCGGAAATACAAACCATGTAAATGTCGACAACCTGGATTTAGTCCAAGAAACAAAACGGGCTTACGACTTCTTTACGTTGAAACACCGGTAATAAATCCCGATAGGAGTCATAATTCTCTCTGAATCGCCTCACTGTAAACGAGGAGACACGTCCTTGTCATTCACCCCTTTCTATTATATTTGAGTATTTACTGAGTTCATTTTCTGCGCGTACGGGGTCTACGGCCATATCACGCTGAAACATTGGCTCACGTACGATCACCGAAGTTAAGCAACGTCGAGCCTGGTCAGTATCTAGATGGGTGACTGCTTGGGAATACCAGGTGCTGCAGGATTGGATGTGCGGGTGGTGTAATGGATAAACGGCTCGGAATTTGAAATCGGACAACCAGTTGTCGTTATAATCATGTTTGCGCAAATATCCTTTGCAAAGGTATGAACCCACATCTTCCGCACAGCCATAGGTTAATTATAAGTCCTGGTAATTAAATCATTATTATCACCAAATAATTCTAATAATCTATAAATATTTTCCGATTTAAAATAACCTTCAAAAGGTTGATAAGTCTTTAAAAAAATCAATCAATTTTCTTACGCCCATACAGCACCACATAAAGGGTGTTCCAGTAAGTTGGACTGATTTTAATTGTGAATTAAGTTTAAGCGTTTAATGATTATTTTTTCTTTTCCTTTCAGATTTAACAAGTTACGTCTTTGGCGATTTCAACCATGCAAAGATTAACAATCAAACAACGTCGATCGAATCGAAGCCTATTACGAAAATGGACGTTCAAACAAAAATTCATTTCGCGCACTTCGCGATTAACTTGATCAACGTAATCGACTAACCGAGAGTACAATTGGAAACGATGTAACGTTATTGTGGAGAGGTCCTGCGTACGATGACGAATAGAGGGGTCTGGATTTTCGGCCACATTCACGTGCACTGCAGCAATGTTTCCAGCTGAACAGCGTAAACGACCACGCAATGGTGTTTTCATATCTGCCACCGACCCAGTTTGTTTGAATTTACGAACAATTTTTCCAATTGCACTCTTGAAACTTTAACACGTTCTTTGATTGTTAATCTTTCCATGGTTGAAATTGCCAAAGACTTAAGTTGTTAAATCTGCAAGAAAAAGAAAAAGAAAATCATTAGACGCTTAAACTTAATTCACATTTAAAATCGTTCCAAGTTATTAGAACACCCTTTAGTAACCCTCTACCTTGAGTGGCTCTTGGGCATTGTATAGAGTGAACATTAGATTACAAAAATAACTGAATAAGGAATAAATTGTTTCAGACTATATAACGATTTCAATTGCACAAATAGAGTGATAGCTGTTATCTCAGACACTCAGTGATTCCTTGAAGGTGCAGTAAGCTTGGATGTGCGGGTGGTGTAATCAACTCAACTTGGAACTGTTTATCGGAGAGCCGAGTTCCAATTCCAGTTGAGTTCGTTATATTCACTTACTCGTAAATACCCTTGAGAAAAGTATGAATTCATCCCTTCTCCCCCTATATATGGGTTAATTAGTAAAACTTGTATCAAGAAATCATTATTATCTCCCCAAAAATATTCTTACAATCGAAAAATTATTTTCTGGCTTTAAAATACTTGCAAAGGGTTGATCAACCGTAGAAAACGAATCAAGCAATCAAGAAAAAACAAACTCGACTTTTACAAAAGTAACTGCGAGCGAAGAGCTTATAAAAAGGAGAGTTTATTAGTTAGGAAGAGTGGATGAATTGATTGATTTTGTTTAGCGGCATATCAACACCTCTATGTGCTTTTAATTGGGAAATATAAATATTTTGAACACAATTGAATACATTCAAATACAGATAAAATGTATTGTTGATCATTTTACTATAAAATGTATTGTTAATAATTCTACTATAAACAGACATTGTTGGCAATTTTTTATATAAAAATGTATTATAGGTATCTTTACTATAAACATCTATTTTTATAGTTTCATAGTGTTTTGTTTTTGTTTGGGGGTTTACTATTTGCTCATTGCTGGGACCCCAATGGTTGGACCACCCCGAGTCTGGATGGAATCTGGGAACAACATCAATTAAGAGCTGGTTCTACGCTCCATAAAAAAATTAAATCTCCCAATCAGAGGCCTTGCTACCGGATGTAGTATATCGTCATACCACAGGAAGTTTCGGATGATTTCGAAGCAGACAATAACAAGAGTATTGAATTAAGAATTTTGAAATTCTCCTTGTCATTCATATTCGATTATGTATGTATGTATGTATGTATCTATCTATCTATCTATCTATCTATCTATCTATCTATCTATCTATCTATCTATCTATTTCTTTTATACAAGTTTCATTGAATGCGTAAGGTTTGTACCTTTCTGATTCCAAAGGTTTATCAAAGGATTCAGTTGACATGTAGGATAAGTCGTTCAAAAACCTAAACTTAACATCGTAATTAAACAGCGCGCAGGGATGATATGTTTCATGCCTTTCTGATTACAAATGATTATCTAACGATTTAGTTGACATGTAGAACAGGTCGTACAAAAAGCTAAACTTAAGATCGTAATTAACCACTGCGCAGGGATGATAAGTTTCGTGCCTTTCTGATTCCAAAGGTTTATCAAAGGATTCAGTTGACATGTAGAACAAGTTGTCCAAAAACCTAAACTTAACATCGTAATTAACCAGCTCACAAGAATGATAAGGTTCGTGCCTTTCTGATTCCAAAGATTCATCAAATGACTTAGTTGACACTTAGAACAAGTTGTCCCAAACTTAAAATTATTATTATAATTAAACAGCAAGCAGGACAGACTGGGTTCAATGCACCCAACCAAATATTGACCAAGTCCTAAATCGGGAAGGAATCTCACCGGACGCCGTACGTGTTCCACAAGGAAGGTACTAATCAAAAAGTAATTAAAGAGGAACAAAAATGGTAATTTTTTTTACTTTTTTTAAAGATATACTTTCAGAGGAAAGAGAAAGTGACATTTATATATTAGCCCTATCGGAAAAGCTGTGAAGCGAGAAATTAAATAATTTCGGAATACATCACGGAGGGTTTAATTTGTGATCATTTTACTCGTGTCAGATTTGAAGTTATTAAAATTTGATAGCATCATTTTCATTGAGTCTATTGCATTGGAGCTGTAAATAATTGCTTCGCGCGGCTTGTTTTTGTTTTTTTCATTGACAAGCAATGACTTTCGCCCTTAATACGCAGACGTGAAATGAGAAACCAAAAAAAAAAAAAACCAAAAAAAAACAAAACAAAAGAAAAACAGAAAAAAAAACCAGTGGAGTCCTTTTATTCTTTGCAAAATTGTCTTATGAGGGCATTTTAAAGTTATCTTTTTTTAATGTCCTTAGATAAAGTCTTTTCATTATTAATATTAGATGTATGCAAAAGTTCAACTTCACTCTTTAAAACCTGCGGACTCAATCTTTATGACTTTCTCTCCCTCTTTTACTCCCGCTCTCTTCCCATTTCTTTCTTTCTTTCTTTCTGTCTGTCTGTCTAACTGTCTGTCTGTCTCTCTCTCTCTCTCTCTCTCTCTCTATATATATATATATATATATATATATATATGTATGTATATATATCGCAAAGGGATGATCAGGTTCATCTTATTATCCATGCATCCTGTTTAATTACGAACCTGATCATCCCTGTGCTATATATATATATATATATATATATATATATATATATATATATATATATATATATATATATATATATATACAAGTATAGGATTGGTGTATACGGAATAAATTCCAATAACCAACAAATACTATTCTTAAAAGAGTGCTCAATACAGAGTAGAGCAAATATAATTATTTATTCGAAAATTATAACATAAATATGTTATAAAATCACTACAAAAATATCCATTTTGTTTCAACACTTCTGTTGTCTTATCAAGTGATGGGGTTGAATGTAGAACGGTATTAAATAACATTTACCGGCCTGAATGTCCGATAAATTTTCATATAAAATATTCGTCCTTCGACAGGATTCGAACCTGTATCCTATACGGAACCGTCATATAGCCTGACGTGCTCGGCCACATTTATTATTTTCCATATTATTTTCCTCAGTTGCGACCCCGAGAGATGATAAATAGGGTGTTACAAATTACTAGAAAGAGCAATTTACACACTAGCATTGACATTTTCTGAATAGTTCCGTCTACATAATTTCACTCATAAGGTTTGGGTCAACCCGTAGTTTGGGTTTCCCGAAATGTGAAATGTGCAGCATGCTGGGATCGCCTATGTCCTTGTATCATAAAAAAGACATTAATTTGCTTTATTTCTTGAAAATGGTGATCCCCAAACCGAAAATTTGATTTTACCATATACGCAAAAAAGGTAAAAATCAAACTATTCCATGAGCTTTAGTTTTCAATTTGTAAATGTATAGTACTTTAGCGTAATGTCTTTTTAACGCATATAGCAATTTATAGCTATAGCATCACATAAACACTTACAAATAAGAAAAACAAGTTCTAGAAGGTTACATAAAGTTCTAGAAGACATCAAATAGTTCTATAAGGTTCTGAAAAGTTCTAGAAGGATCATCTTTCCTTGAAAGTTCTGGTCGGTCCGCAGTCGTTGACGATGGACAAATCGAAACGCCAATTAAAAAAGAATCTAGGTCACTTGACACAAGCCATCGCAATGATATTCGGCATCATGTATGTAAGTGGTAAGGCATTTGAAAACACTTGGATACATGAAACGATATTTGGATACATGAAACGATATTTAGATACATGAAACGATATTTGGATACATTAAACGATTTAACGGCGAAAATTAAATGCGGGATATTTCCATTTTGTTCAAAGACAATCCGTTTTTTTTTCTATAAAGAACGATCACAGATGATGAAAAATGGATTGTTTACAACAATGTGAAGCGAAAAAAAACTGACAGGGAAAACGAGATGAGCCATTATTATACACTCAAATTGTGATTCTCTGCTCAAGCGCAATGTGAAGCGAATAAAAGTGACAGGAAAAATGAAATGAGCCACCATTAATCACTCAAATTGTGTTTCTCTGCTCAAACGCAACAAGAACCACCCATTTTCAAAAAGAACGATCACAGGCGATGAATTATCGATTGTTTACAACAACGTGTAACGAAACTTACTCCAAACGTCGGTCTCCACCCAAAGAACGTGATGCTATATATCATGTGGGATTGGAAAAAAACCTTGAGATTAACATTTATTCTGATCCCTCCAAAAGTCTGTCTGCATCCGAAGAAGGAGATACTGCGTAACTGGTGGAATTGGAAGGGTATTGTGTGTTTTGAGATTCTTCTACAAAATCAGACATTGGATTCAGACTGATTGAAGTCAGCAATCGATGAGATGCATCCGGAAATGGCCAAGCGAAAGCGAAAGAAAAACAAATAACTGACCGCATCTCCACATTGGGATTCTTTGATCAAATACAACAAAGCTGACCTATTTTTGAAAAGAACGATCACAGGCGATGAAATATCGATTGTTTACAACAGTGTGCAACGAAATTTACATCGAATGTCGAATTCCATCCAAAGAAGGTGATACGATATATCTTGTGAGATTTTAAAGGCATCTTCGGATTAACACTTATTTCGATCTCTGCAACTTTAATTCACTGGAAGCCTGTAAAAACCGCTGAGGCCCAGAAAGATGGTCAAAATCGGAAAGGATGGAATCATGAAGGTGCTTCAAAGATGAGAAAAAGTAATCGAACAAAATGGGCACATATGTGGTTGAATAAATCTATGTACAAATATCTAAATATTGTCTTTAAAATCCAGTTAAAAAAAAAACGCCAAGAACTTTTCCTCCGAATTAGTAAAATCGGTGGATCTATTTCATCCTGGCAACGCCAGGTAACCTTGCCAGTCTTCATTAAACTATGCCAAGAAAACAAAAAAATTAAACCCAACACGTTTAACGATAAAGCGAATACGCATCTCGACGTAGAAGATTTGATGCGTAATTTATTGCATATTGACAACATTCCTTCGAGGAAAGTGGTAGAGAAGTGGTCTGACGCGAGAGAGGTTTCAGGTTTCCACCCGCGTGTTGGTCAGATGAGTCATCGTAAACTAATTTACAGGAGCAAAAATTTCTAAGCCTGATACCCTTCTCGTCGACGATCAGTCTCATCTGTGTTAAATGTCGGTAATCTATGTATAAACACTGTCGATTTCCTCACTTCTACTGTGATCGACAAAACAATCAATTTTACAGGTATATAAATACAAAGTGTCCATAAAATGCCTGTGTTAATTATAATTAATTTAATTATAATTAATTTTAATTATAATTAATTTTAATTATAATTAATTTTAATTATAATTTTAATTATAGAAGGAAAGAAAACTTTTTCAATTTTTTAATTTATTTTACCTTTTTTTAACTCATTTTACCTTTTTATTTTTTCAACCAATACAAGGCCCGATAGCCACTCAAAGTAGAAGTTTACTGTATGGAGTTACATTAGCGTAAGAAAGGCCAAGAAGTGAAGTTCTTGGGGCTATGCAGGAAAGATAACAGCTATCTTTAGTCTCGAAGATGTCAATATTTAATTAGTGACTAAAATTTCAGAGGTCAGCTGGAGATTTTAGAAGTATAGTTTTTTTTTTCAACGCGCCCACAGCGCTACCGAATGTGGCACGACGGTGAGACGTTAGAAGTATAGAGTTGAAGTAGACTTTAGAAGGAACCGGAAATCCACTACTAAACGGGAAAAAAGGGATAAACCTCAACTCCTGTTCCAAAGACCAGGGAGGAGTGTGAACAGTACGAAAAGCGAACCTATTTACTCCTATTTAACTATCGAGTGTCTGAGATAACGGCTATCAGTTTTTTTTCAGCCATATCAATAATCAGAGCATATAATGAAATAGATTAAGCCCGACAATTATTTAAGACCCTATGTTTGGTAAAAGGTCTCTACGCCATGCCACACAAGGAGGAGAAGCCATCCATGACTGACAGAATTTCTGCAACCACATCACCCCTTACATATGGTCACAACTCTACAGACTGCAACCTCCTTTATTATTTGTTAGGTGCAGTTGAGAGAGAGAGAGACTAACAAAACCACTTGTAACGCCAAAGATGAACTGAAGGCAAGGATTTGGGCATTATTCGCCAACTTAAACAAGAAGACCGTCCAGAAAGGTTGCAGGAGATTCCAAACTCATCTTGAGGCAGTGCTTGAAGCAAATAGCAATTTTATTGAATAAATTTACTCTTTAGTATTTCAAGATATTTTTGTGTATCTTTGGTAACTATATCTGTTAAAATGAGATATCAATGTTATTTTCATTTTTACGTAATTCGGACGACAATTTGTCTATTGTACACTGTGTATAGGCTTTTTTCTACACTTTGACTATATCTAGATATGGGCATTTGGTTTACATTTTATTTACATATATATGGGATATTAGGCGGCACTATACTTAGATAAACCGGGTGTAACCGCAAAATTGTCCAAATCGTGTAAAAGCAAAATTGTCCAATTGTTAGATTAAGCTTTGAACCGTTGTATCTTTAGAAATGATTAAAGAATTGTATCTTAGAAATGATTACTGGAATTCTCCGAGGTTTTTATTACACTATTGCACTCTTGAGCAATAAGAATGTGTAATTACTCTCCAAGCTTAACAGAAGAATCGGGATGAATTCGATCATAAACGAAAATCTTCATCATTAATTAATCATAGCTAAGGATAGGAAGCTCATGAAGTACTGGAATTAAGTTCAAATATATATTTGTATTTTCCAGGATTATTTACCATCTTATTCGAGATGATCTTCGCCATCTCTAACTTACGAACTTTCTGTCCTGGGGTAACAAGGTGCCTCACACGTTTCACGTACGATTTCATTTTAAGCTTTTTTTCATTGCTCTTTGGACTGTCATAGCTGAAACTTGTCTCTCACGTTCAAACCTATTATGGATTCAGTTGGATCTTTTCTAATTGGTCTCTTTAGCTCTAAGTTGAAAGTTCTGACTTAGTGATCCAGATTTTCTCTCTACGGTTTCCTCTTTTTTAAACTTATTCACCGTTCCCTTGATGGTTCTTGAATGGATTTTGAAGATGGAATCCAGAGTATGAATGTTGGTAGCATCACAGAATGCTTGAATGATGTTTTCCTCTAACCATTGCTCACTTGTAAAGGGATAGTGGGGCTGACATAAAAACTATTTTATCCTGTTCTCTTTCTCGCTGAATAGGTTTTTCATTTATTCTTACGTCAAATGGTGTCAATATGGCTAAACGTCTTATCTGAAAACCTGGAAAAAAGAAACTCAATTAATTTACAGTTTTTTTTTAGATACTAAACATTTTGTGGGCTGGATAATTATGCTGTTACACGAATTGGACAATTTTGCTGTTACACCTACCATATATTATATATATATATATATATATATATATATATATATATATATATATATATTATATATATATATATATTTAGGCTACAATGTGTTAACACACTCACACACGCTCACGCACAGACACACATAACCTCTCTCTCCCTCTCTCACACACGCGCACACACGCACACAGGCATATATATATATATATATATATATATATATATATATATATATATATATATATATATATATATTAATTTCATCACATGTTTAGATTTTATTACAATTCTAAGAATAACTTCTTAAAACAAGAAAGACTGCCAAGGAGTGAAGGTAGTTAAAATAATAGTGGCGTCAAGGGAAAAACCATCTTTTTGACACTGTATTTTTTTGCGGGCACAAAGCTCCATGTTTGCCAAGACCCGATTCTCTTTCCGTCACACACAGTGTGGCGTGGGATTTTGCTTCAGCGTATGAAATGTGTATGTTGTGCGTGTGTGGCTTACAAGGGTTCGTGGCATTTAACTTCTTCGTTTTATTCTCTTCTCTCTTTAATAGTATATTTTTCTCATATTCTCTAACACCTAGTAACCCTCTTATGTATTAGTGACATATTTTTATCTTGCTTGGCGTAAAATGCTTAAAACAAAGAACTTCATGAAATTTTTAATTCTGCCATAAAACAACGCAGTCGAAGTTGTAAAAACGAAATAAAATGTTCGACAGACAGATCTTGCGGTATTGTTCAATAAACTAGTTTAATATATATATATATATATATATATATATATATATATATATATATATATATATATATATGATATAATGTAATATGCATACATCTGTGTTCCCCCTCACAGGAATATGATTGACTGGTGTCCGTCATAAATACCGACGGACGTGCAGGAGAGTCAGAAGAGAGTCTTAGTCTGAGAGCTAAGTCTATAACGACACCCATTGGACTACGCCATTGATCTACACTTCTTACCTGCGACTACGACGCGTACCAGTCGATTACTGCTACCGTATTCTACTTGGTTATAGTAGCCAAAACCACTTAGCTACTTCATTCAAATATATCCCTTTTCGGGATATATATATATATATATATATATATATATATATATATATATATATATATATATATAATGAAATGGACTAAGTCCGACAATTATTTTAATATGTTTATTATTATACGTTATTTATAAAGACACAAATATTTGAGTAAATGCTCTGTATTTAGTAAACAAAATTAACACCATTCACCAACCTGAATTGGTTAGCAAGGTCAAATTTGTGGTTTAAAGGCAGTAATTCGATCTTGGTAACCAGACGCTTCCTTTGGAGCCAAAATAGATTAGCTCGTCAGGCTATATGACGTGTAGGATACAGGTTCAATTCTTGTCAGAGGACGGATATTTTCAATGAAATTTCTTGGACATTCAGGCTGGTAAATGTTTATTATAAACAGAGCATTTGCTTAAATATTTGTTTCTATAAAAATAACAATATATAAGCTTATAAGCTTAATAACATTATCATTAAACGAAGAAAGAAAATCACAATACTGATACATATTTTTTTAAAATCCTATTTAAGCTTTCGGCTTACATAAGCCATTATCAAAGATGACAATTACATTACAATATATTAAGCAATACACGGACAAAACAGTGATGATAGTCTGTTTCTGTTTACATGGAAGATTTCCAAGCAACGACAAACCCTTGCATATAAGACGCTGGAAGCGAATATATATATATATATATATATATATATATATATATATATATATATCAACGCTTCAAAGCCAAGACCCATCTTCGTACGCATATTATTCGTGATTTGTTGTTTGCTGATGATGCGGCTCTTGTAGCGACATCCTTTGAGGAGGCCCAACACCTAATAAATCGTTTCTCTGCTGCATGTAAAGCATTTAGTCTTACACTTAGCATAAAGAAAACTGAAGTAGTGCACCAACCTTGTCCTACTCCTTAGCAATTGTGTGGTGTGAAACAAAAACCACCAGTCTACAAATTTCCAGAGAGACCATTGAAAGTAGAAGACAAACCCCTGAACTATGTAAAGTCTTTCACCTATCTTGGTAGCAAAGTCAATTACAGTGGAACTTTAGATGATGAAATCATGCATCGGATTGCTAAGGCTACCAGTGCTTTTGGCAAACTTCGCCATCGCTTGTGGAATGAGCGGGGTATTCGACTGGATACGAAAATTCGGGTTTACAGAGCTGTTGTACTTGCCATCCTTTTGTATGGCTCAAAGTCGTTGACTCCATACAGGTACCATATACGCCAGCTAGATGTTTTCCATAAAAGCTGTCTGCGTGCAATCTGTGGAGTTAAGCTTCAAGATAGGACATCTAACGTAGACCCGTTTAACAGGTGTAATATTGGAGGAATCGAGACTTTTATCATACAGTCTCAGTTACAGTGGACTGGTCATGTCTTGAGAATGTCTGATGACAGGATACCCAAGATCCTAATGTACAGCCAGTTAGATCAGGGCTACAGGAATGTAGGACGCCCATGGCTAAGATACAAAGACAAGCTGAAAAGCAACTTGTCAGCAGTTAATATACCACATAACAATCTTGAGCGCTTAGCTTTGGAGCGGGTAGAATGGAGATCAACGTGTTTTAGTGGACTCAGCAATTTTCAGTCTGCTTGTCTGAATCATCTTCAAGAAGCGGGAGCAAGATCGAAAAGGTCAGCCAATCTAACAGTGATCTCATCTCACAATCCTCACACTTACTCCATATGTGGCCTCCTTTGTAAATCACTAGCGGGTCTTAAATTCCACTTAAGATTATAGCACAAATTTTCATAACTGAATCAATAAGCTGTCAGATCCTCATACGTCGAAACCGAGGGGAGATTTCATTATTATTATTACCGAGAAGTAAAACAAGAACAAAATCTACTTCCATACCTGATGATGTCTGTAGGAACAGACGAAAGCTTGTGTAAAAAATTAAAAAGACCTTATGCAACTGGAATTTATAAACGGGGATCATATCATTCATATACAGGTTCGGGGTTGATGTATCTTATTTATATTGTTTGCGATGATGTATTCTCGCCATTTAAATCATTAACCTCTATATTTGTTTTTTGTATGAATGATTCATGAATTTATAAGTTATAATTGCACCTTTTAATTGAAATTAAAATAACTGATCCATCGTGCAACTTTCGGATAATAAGTGTGACATTACTGTAATTATTGAACAATATAGTTCATGCCATATTGACGGAAAATCTACCAGTAAAAAATAATTCTCTTATTGCTATATTTGTACAAAAACGCACAGCCTTAAAATTTAAATTCAAACTCAGCGTTGCGACCGCACGTTCCAAAACAATAACACATTTCTCATAGCATTTTTTCGGATTATATCTCTATTTTCGTTGTCCTCTTATTACCGAGAAGTAAAACAAGAACAAAATCTACTTCCATACCTGATGATGTCTGTAGGAACAGACGAAAGCTTGTGTAAAAAATTAAAAAGACCTTATGCAACTGGAATTTATAAACGGGGATCATATCATTCATATACAGGTTCGGGGTTGATGTATCTTATTTATATTGTTTGCGATGATGTATTCTCGCCATTTAAATCATTAACCTCTATATTTGTTTTTTGTATGAATGATTCATGAATTTATATATATATATATATATATATATATATATATATATGAAACTTTTGCTTTAGACTGTATTGGGTTTTGAAGGCATGCTATAGTTACGTAGATATACGTTTGCTTGGGCAACTGTATAGTTGAATATAGATGAATTTTTGAACTACAAGTATATAACATGGTCTGCGGAAACTGACAGTCACCATATATATGAGCTAATTTCACATAAACAATGACGAATAAAACACGTTTCACTCTATTTAAGAAGGGTGTGACCGAAAACATTCTCATTGAATTTAATTATCCGTACAAATCTCTTCTCAGTTGCTGCAATTACAAGGAGTAACCTCCCCCCCAAAACCCCAAAAAAACTTTTTAATGTCCCCCATTGAAAGCGATGTCTAAGGGAATACTACCAAAATGATCAACCCTCTTAAAGACTAACCGACATCGGTGTCGCGCAAATAATTGATTCTAAGCCATTCTTGACTTTCATTTTTAGCAGTGTATAGGAGATCAGCAATTGTCTCATAGAATATGGCGAACTCGGGTTAGTTTCTCACAACACCGCAAATTACTTTCTTTTTATGTGCCGTGTCCTTTCAGGACGTAGGCGATAATGGCTCTCCACTTCCCCACATCCCTTGTGGTTTTAAAATAAGTTTCGTGCCTCTGCCAACTCCCCCAGTTCACGTTCTGCCAATCAGATATGTCATGCGTTGCTTTCCCTTATTTCTTTTTCCCTCTGTTCGACCTGTGAGTATCAAATTCTCCAGGCCCTCTTTTCTCATTTCGTGTCCCAGAAATTTCATCTACCTCTTCCTTATGTTAAATATAAGCTTCCTCCTTGTTTGCATCATCTCTAAAACCTAATCGTCGTTCACACGCTCGCTCCATGTTATCCTTAGCATCCTTCTGTAGAACCACCTTTCCGCTGCCTCGAGTCTCTTCTTCTACAGATGTCACGGAGCAGTTCAGTACTCTTTTCTTTGTTACCAAAAAGAAATCCTCCTGTCTCGCAGTACTCTGTCCGGATTTTGGAATGCATCCTTGGCCATCCCAATACTTCTGCGGATCTCAGCGTCGCACCTACCGTACTCTGACAAAACACTTTCCAGATATTTAAACTTCCGGGCATGCTTGATTTTAGTGTCCCCGATACAAAACATTTAAGCTAGCAACTTGTTCAGATATATGTAAGCTATCATCTGTATACAAATGCTTTCTTAAATGTTTCTTTCCTTTTTATATTTTTTATATCCATGTTCACCTTGTATAAGTCTGAGGGCCACAATGGCAATATTAGTTATTTCCTTATAAGGAAACATTCGACATTCATTCACCGTGAAGCCTGTTCCATTGTCGGTTAAAAATTTATAAAATCTTTGTCTTAAAATAATTTTTCAGGGTAATAGATTTCTCAAGTCCAGTAGCTGTTATCGCTCTATTTACTACTGATGGGGGCTTTCTTCCTAAACCTTTTCAGGGTGATAGATTTCTCAAGTTCAGTAGCTGTTATCGCTCTTTTTACTACTGATGGGGGCTTCCTTCTTAACCTTTTCAGGATGATAGATTTCTCAAGTCCAGTAGCTGTTATCGCTCTTTTTACTACTGATGGGGGCTTTCTTCCTAAACCTTTTCTGGATGATAGATTTCTCAAGTCCAGTAGCTGTTATCGCTCTTTTTACTACTGATGGGGACTTCCTTCGTAACCTTTTCAGGATGATAGATTTCTCAAGTCCAGTAGCTGTTATCGCTCTTTTTACTACTGATAGGGCTTTCTTCCTAAACCTTTTCAGGGTGATAGATTTCTCAAGTCCAGTAGCTCTTATCGTTCTTTTTACTACTGATGGGGGCTTTCTTCCTAAACCTTTTCAGGGTGATAGATTTCTCAAGTCCAGTAGCCGTTATCGCACTTTTTACTACTGATGGGGGCTTTCTTCCTAAACCTTTTCAGGTGTTAGATTTATCAAGTCCAGTAGCTGTTATCGCTCTTTTTACTACTGATGGCCGCTTTCTTCCTAAACCTTTTCAGGGTGATAGATTTCTCAACTCCAGTAGCTGTTATCGCTCTTTTTACTACTGATGGGGGATTTCTTCCTAACCTTTTCAGGATGATAGATTTCTCAAGTCCAGTAGCTGTTATCGCTCTTTTTACTACTGATGGGGGCTTCTTTCTTAACCTTTTTGTTTTTAATAGTGTGAAACGTCAATATCTTGATTATGTCATTATTTTCTCTTTCTGTTATATGTACTATCCATTTTAGTTGTTGCTGCTAGTGATAGTCATCAAGTGATGTGGTTTCTGTTATTTGGTACAGATCTTTGTTTGTGATTCTGTAGCGCCAATCGTTAAAGTTTGAAGAAGGATGTTTGAGATAGATTGATACCTACATGTTTCATTCTCTCAAAGCCATTTGTAACGATTGATCTCAGAATGCGGTTGTATACAGTTTAGATATTTCTGGCGCCATCTTCCGGCAATGGCGTTATCATGTCACGAAGACACGAGCGCGGTTATGTTTAGTGATTTTAAGGATATTTTAAATCTTCCTTAATATTGGAAATATTCCATTGAAGC
This sequence comes from Acanthosepion lycidas, assembly GCA_963932145.1. Classification (NCBI taxonomy): domain Eukaryota; kingdom Metazoa; phylum Mollusca; class Cephalopoda; order Sepiida; family Sepiidae; genus Acanthosepion; species Acanthosepion lycidas. The sequence continues at coordinate 24,536,923 of OZ010598.1, forward strand.
ACCGGTGAATTTTTACGGATATTTTATCGCCATAAACTTATTCAACCATTAACTTAAGAATTAAGAAGATTAATTAGAAAATAAACGCGAAATTTTCACGGCTATATATATAGTAAAGAATTCATAGTAAAAGTTTTTACAGATTTAGCTATCGTTGAACTGCGAAGTTTATAAATTCTCTGTGGAGGGAAGTTCGTATTATTTGAAAAAAAAATTCAGTTGAACGATGCGTGTGGCTAGGACTGCCTCCAAACTTGTTTTTGGTGCCCCCAGAGAGGATCCTAATCACAGCCTGGGACTCTACCTTTTGCGAAGAGACCGCCTCGAACTTAGCAATCTGCATTGTTTACCTTAGATGTTGTACAGTGCAACCCGGATATAACAGAGTTGTCGGGACCGGAGAAGAAGTCTCTTATATCCGGGTTTGGTCTATTTTGTTTACATTAACACAGGCTCTAATTTGTGACCAGAGACAATCTCTCTTATATCCGGGTTTATCTTATATCCGGGTCTCTTATGTCCGGGTTACACTGTATCTCTAAAGTTAATGGAAGGGAGGGACAAGATGTACTTCGAGCGATTAGATAGCCCGCTATGTGCTTAAGCCCCAAACCTCGTGGGCCCTTCTAGAAAGAATAAATAAATAAAAATAAGGAATTCTTTCACATCCACTATTTAATACACCCACAAGCAGAGGAGTGTTGAAAAGAGAGGTGGTGAAGTGTGATGGGTCAGCAGTCTATTGAAAATAGTAGCTACTTATTAACGTAACTAAGGCGGACATTGTGTTTTCATATTTCGACTGAACGCTGACTTCACTTGTATTTTATTACTTAAAAAACACAACAAAAGCGGAAGGGAGCGAAAAGTGGCGCCAATGGCTGAGCTAATTTCTTTTTTACGAAACTGCAGAGTAGAATGAAACTGAAATGTTTTAAAACAGGACAGTCCTTTTTTCGCACCGAGACAATAAAACTAAGGATAAAAATTTAAAAAAAGCAAAAAACAAAAAACAAAAACAAAAACAAAAACAAACAAAAAACCCACAAAGAATTTATTACTAAATGACATAGACAAAACATGTCTGTTTTTTTAATAAAACTTATCTGATTGAACATTTGCTACCAAGAAACACCCAGAATCAAGAGGCAGCAACATAAAATAAAAATTAGATGCTAAATCCAAGGTTATCTTCCCCACATATATCCATATACTGTGTCTCATAACATGTAACGCTCTACCTAGAGCGGCTCTTGCGCCTTTTACAGGGTGAATATTTGCGCAAAAATAAGCTTCCCATATACTGGGTGTAACAGCAAAATTGTCTAAATCGTTTAAAAGCCAAATTGTCGGTTTGTTAGATTAAGCTTTGAACCGTTGTATCTTAGAAATGATTAAACATATCTTACTGGAATTCTACGAGGTTTTCATAACACTATTGGTCTCTAGTTTAAGCAATAAGAATGTATAATTACTATCGAAGCTTACGAGAAGAATTACAATGAAATCGATCGTAAACGAAAATGAGCTGTTCATCATTAACTAATTATACCTGAGGATCAAGCGCTCATGAAGGATTGAAATAAAATTCAAATATATATATATATATATATATATATATATTCAGAATCATTTTCCAATTTATTCAAGATGATATCACCCTCTCTACACTTCTACCATTCTGTTTTGGAGTAATAAGGGTGCCTTACACGTTTCACGTACGATTCATTTTCAAGCCTTTTCCCGCTACTCTTTGGACTGTCATAGCTGAAATTCCTCTCTCACGTGCCAGACGTCTCATAGATTGAGTTGGATCTTTTCTAATTGATCTTTTTAACTCTAAGTTGAAATGATGATCCCTGTTGCTGTTGTGACTTCCTGATCCAGTTTTCCTCTCTACTGTTCCCTTTTTTAAAAAACTTATTCACCATTCTCTTGATGGTTTTTTTGAATGGACTTTGAAGATAGAAGCCAGAGTACGAATACTGGTGCCATTACTGTAAGCCTGAATGATCTTTTTCCTCTCACCATTGCTCAGTTGGGAAGAGAGTGGGACTGACACAAAACGATCTTAGCTGTTCTAGCTGAATGACTCAAAGGGTTTTCAGTGATTCTTACGACAAATGGTGTCAAGATGGCTAAACGTCTCATCTAAAAATCTGGAAAAAAGAAATTGAATCAGCTTAGTGGGTTTTTTTTTTTTTAGATATGAAACATTTTGTGGGATGGATAGTTATGCTGTAACACGATCTGGACAATTTTGCTGTTACACCCGGCACACACACACACACACACACACACACACACACACACATATATATATATATATATATATTCGAGGATACCCGTCTACTAGAGCTGCTAACCAATCCCTATTGCAGACACTTGCTTAGACGCATAGTGTTTATTCAACAGAGCCCAGAGTGGTTTATACTGCAACTATGCTGAGGAAACCTTAGTTACAGTTTTTGGGAAAGAGCCTGTTATCTAGCATGATCGACAATTTGAACAATATATATATATATATATATATATATATATATATATATATATATATATATATATATATATATAAAAGATGGCTATACCTAGAAAAGAAGAAACAGAATCAGTTTAGTGTCGTTTTATATATTAAATATTTTGTTGGATACACAATTATGATTTTACACGATTTGGACAATTTTGCTGTTACACCCGGTACAACTCACCTTCATGGGATGTACAACAACAATTGGAGGTGTGTCTAATTGGAGGTGTGTCTAATTGGAGGTGTGTCTAATTGGAGGTGTGTCTAATTGGAGGTGTGGATATTACAATTTTTGTCAATTTTTGACTCAAGAGGCTACTAGTGAAAGAAAATGAGAAGAATTTAGGAGAACGAACCGGAAACCCAATCCTAAATAGAAAAAGGGATAAACCTCTACTTTTAAAAAAAAAATCATTTCACCCTAAACAAGGCAATAAAGCCACTAGGACACAAATGGGGGGTGTACTGGGTATGAAAGAATATAAGAAAAAGAAAACCATTTCGGAGAGAGAACAATAAAAGAAAATGAATCAAGAAGACAGAAGATAACGATTGACATTGTATTTAAATTTGGAAAGATCAAAGTTGGCTGGAAAGCAAGAAGCCGGAAGAGATTTGCACAGGCGAGAAGTACGAGTAAAGAAACTGGTATCATAGAACTTATAGTTAGATAAAGACAATTTAACTGTAAAAAACGTGATTTTGCTGGGGGTGGGGGCACTTTGATGTAATGGATTACAGTCACTTACGTGCTAATACCCATGAGTAAGGTATATATCCATTATCTTCTCTTCCTGTGGTTAAATAGCATGACAGAGTGGGTTCTATAGCTTTGGGTAGCAACCGGTCTAGGAGAAGGACAACGCGGAATTCAAAGCTGTTAGTCATTGCGAAGCTCATAGTATACAGGAAAGAATTGTTCTCAAAGATTCCTTTTTTTTGTGGCCAAAATGGTACTGCGCTTAAATTCATAAAGTCTGGGTACCATAGGGCAAAGTTCATCTGAACAATTATCATGAAAGTCCTGTTCACAAGATGAGAAAAAAGTGTGAACCGGGCGATAAATTAAAGGGAAGTTTTCTGTTTTATTTTGAAAATTAATGGCAGTCATGTCTTTAGATAACTGATAATTCTTTGATCTCGATTATGGGCGACTTGAACTGAACTATTTTTCGTTTAGCCTAAGTGACAATTTCGTTTTTATTTTTAAAATCATTTTCATGCCATATCCGTTACAACTTAACTGAAGTTAAAACAGAAACTCTTGATGAAATACAAAGTAAAATCTGCAATGTTATTGATCCTGACTTGGCATCTCGGCTTCAGTCACTTTCCTATCGCCTGGGCCTTTTTTTAATACATTTTTTCATGTTAATTGTTCTGATTTACTTTTTGCTTTGCTACCTAGAAGTTATGAAATTAAGCGCAGTACTAGATTATCAGTTAGGTCCCATTTACAGTTGAACATAAATTCTATGCTAACGGGTTCTTTTCTCGCATTTCTTGTTTGTAGAACTCTCTTCCAGTTAACTTTGATCATCAATAAATTAAATTCAATGTCAATCGTTATTTTCTGTTTTAATTTCTGTTCTTTTAATGTTCTTATTTCTTAATACTATTTTCTTTCCTCGTATTATCCCACATTCAGAAAGCCCATGCGTCTTAGTGACTTTATTCCCTAGTTTGGGGTGAAATGATTACAATTAAAATTAATATCTTACTTGCTTACATTCAAAATGGAGGCGCCCACCGCCTGGTATACAATACCATGTCTCTATTTAGCGTATTTTAGTTGTTTCGTTGGTGTGTTAATGACTCTTTAACTCTGACTCATAAGGGAAGTAACGAATGACCGACGTCTGGAAAGAGGAAAGAAAGTGTTTGTTTCGCCATAGATGATGTTTTGATAGTAATGAATAATCTCTTCTTTCGTTCCACGCCATCACAAATAAGAGTAAAGTTACGACATTCTCACGTCGGTTCCTGCGGCATTTTAATGTCGGCTGCTGTTAGAAAATAAAAAAAAAAATGAAGAAAGAAAGAAAAAACAGGAGTTTCACCAAAATAGGCAGGCATGCGTACATTTACAAGTGTGTGTTGCGATGCGTGAATGGGGCAAGATACGATAATACAAGCATAATGTAACTTTTTCCTATTGGAAAAATCATTAGTAGTATGTCTACCTTATTATAGCCATGGCTTACTTTAAATACCCTATTAACAATGCGTTTCTATCTCTCTCTCCCCATATATATATATATATATATATATATATATATATATATATATATATATATATATATATATAGTTTTAAGGTGTGTTATATGTATCGGATAAAGTGCTCAATATCATAGAGAGAGCGTATGTAAATATACATAGAAAAGTGAACATAGAAGTCAACACTCAGAGGCGAAAGGCTGTTTCATGCTAGACGCAATCGTCAGGTCGCTGACGATTGCGTCCAGCATGAAACAGCCTTTCACCTCTGTTGACCTCAATGTTCACTTATATATATGTATATATATATATTGTTCATATTTTTGATCATGCTAGATGACATGCTTTTCCCCAGAAACTGTACCTAAGCTCTGCTCAGCATAGTTGCAGTATAAACCACCCTGGGCTCTGTGGGTGTTGAATAAACACAAATGCGCCTGAGTAAGCATCTGCAATAGGGATTAGCTAGCCTCCCTAATAGACGGGTGTCCTCGAATGGCCATATATATATATATATATATATATATATATATATATATATATATTGATAATATTAGTGGTCTATATATATATATATATATATATATATATATATATATATATACACACACACACACACATATATATATATATATATAAATTTCAGGTAGAGATCAATGTCCAGGACAGAGCAAGAATATAATATAAAAGGCTCAAACACTCGGAGTTATATTTTCCGATTTCTTTTTGACTTTGTAGGTCTAATGAATTGGATCATGATTACGATTCGAATGTAATAAATTATAACCATGGAATATTAGTGTTTGAGCCTCATATATATATATATATATATATATATATTGGGTGTAACAGCAAAATTTGTCCAAATAGTGTCCCAGCATAAGTGTTTATGCCACAATATGTTTAATATCTAAAGAATCACTAAACTGATTCAGTTTCCTTTTCCAGATAAGATGTTTAGCCATCTTGACACGATTTGTTGTAATAATCAGAGAAAAAAGTTATTTAGCTAGAAAGAGAACCGGTTGGAATCGTTTTGTGTCAAACACACTACGTCTTCGCAACTGAGCAATGGTGAGAAGAGAAAGATCATTTAGGCCTTCAGTAATGGTAACAACATTCATACTTCCATCTTCAAAGTCCATTCAAGAACCATCACGAGAATGGTGAATAAGTTTAAAAGACATAGAACAGTAGAGAGAAAATCTGGACCAGGAGGTCACAACAGAAAGAGGGATCATCATTTCAAATTAAAGGATCAATTAGAAAAGATCCAACTCAATTCATAAGACATTTGGCACGTGAGAGAGGAGTTTCACTTCTGACAATCTTGAAGACTTGAAAATGAACTCGTACGTGAACCATGTGAGGCACCTTGTTACGCAGAAAGTTAGAAGTTTACAGAAAGAGCGAAGATTATCTTGAATAAGTTGGAAAATGATCCTGGAATAATATATATATATATATATATATATGTGTGTGTGTGTGTATTTGAATTTCAATCCTTTATGAGATTTCGATCCTTAGCTATGATTAATTAATAATGAACATGTCATTTTGTTTTATGATCGATTTCATTACGTTTCTTCTCTTAAGCTTGGATAGTAATTATACATTCTCATTGCTCAAAATAGAGTTTAATAATATAAAAACCATGGAAAATTACAATAAGATATCTTTATTCATATCTAATATACAACGGTACAAATCTTAACTAACAATTTTGGACAATTTTGCTTTTGAACGATTTGGACAATTTTGCGGCTACAGCCGGCATATATATTGTTTAAAATGTTGTATATTAATCAATGAAGAGTGCTCAATATCGAAGACAGAGCTTTTATACTTAGTGAAAATCGCACTGAAGCGTGAAACAGGCGGACATCATGCAGTGACGATTCCTATATCCACACTGTCTTAAATCATTCTCTCCCTCTCTTACACGCACACACGGACTCACATTTCCTCTTTCTCTCTCTTTCTCTGTCTCTCTCTCTCTATAAATTTGTGTGTGTGTGTTTAAATAAATTCTGCCCAAGCAAGATAAAAAAGCCACAAATATGAAATGGCCAACTGAGGATGGAAGAAAACAGAGTGAAAGAAACTTTAATGCGATGGGAAAAATGACTGAAGCCGAGATGGCAGATCAGAACCAATAACATTGCAGATTCTTCTTTATATTTTATTTAAAAAAACCCTGACAGAACAACTCCTAACATCGATTCCATCGGAGGATGAATACCATTATCATTAACTCAAGACACCACAGCAGTATTTCACAAAATCACTATATTTTGTCAGATGAATGGCAGTTAAAAGTACTTGAACAGTTCATCCTCAATTTCGATGTTATATATATATATATATATATATATATATATATATATATATATATATATATAATAGCTAGTCAATTCCCATTGCAGACGCTCACTTAGGCACATTTGTGTTTGTTCAACAACCTGTTGTTTATACAGCAACTTAGACCTTAGTTACAGTTTCTGGGAGAAAGCCTTTTATCCAGCGTGACCAACAACACAGTACACTCAAACCTTCGGTCACGGCCAGTTTCACTCACAAGGCTTGTATATATATATATATATATACATATATATATATATATATATATATATATATATATATATATATATGTATGCGTATATATATATATACCCTACTTATTATAAAACGCAGATTGTGTGTGTGTGTGTGTGTGTGTGTGTGTGTCTGTACGTTTATATATTGGATCGGATTTCCTACATTTTTCAATCAATTTCAACAAAACTTCACAGGACTGCGTAAAATTACCTTGCGGTGGTTCTAACAGCGCCAACAATTGGAAAAAAAAACACAATTGTTTTTGCACGAAATCAATTTGAAAACACGATAAAACACGATTCTGTCGCCAGAATGAAAGGGGGACAACTCATATCAAGTTATACTTATTATAAAACCCAGGTTGTTTGTGTGTGTGTGTGTGTGTTCGTTTATATATGGGATCGGATTTCTTACATTTTTCAACAGATTTCAACAAAACTTCACTTTTTTTTGGCAGGTAGTTTTTCTTACTGTCTTGCACACTTTTTTCTTTATTTTTACATTCAGAATGCTTTAAAAATTCCATTTACAAGACAATTGTTTATAATAAAATTCTATTCAATCGTTAGACTCATAAAGACTTTATGATGGTCGTTTCTTGATCTATCTCTTACAGTTACATCCCCGGGCAACGCCGGGCTCTCCTGCTAGTATATATATATATATATATATATATATATATATATATTTTGAACATGCACTCTCTGCCGATTCTTGAAACTTCCATATCTGCTTTTATCGTATCCTAGCGTAAAGAAAGACAATTTATTTTGAGGAAATGGATTAAATTCGACCTATTATTTTAAATTTATTTTTGTCTTAAACGTTATTTTCTATGGATCCTCGTATTTTAATTAAAAACTATTTTTGTATCCAACTACAATTTTTTCCTCTTTTTATCGAACATTGAAATCAACAGTCAGAGGCCTGATGATTGCGTTCACTTTTATATTTACATACGCTCTGTCTCTGATATTGAGCACTTTATCCCATATATATATATATATATATATATATATATATATATAATTGACCACTAATAATATCTATTTATCTATCTATCTATATATACATTATAATTATTTAAAAAAAAATATGATTTAATTTTAATAATTATATTGAGGCTTTCGGCTCTCGTTTTTGAAACATGAGAAGTCTTATGTAGCGAAAGAATCATTTTTTTTTTAAAAATAATCATAATTTAAGCTCTACTTCTCTATAGAGAACTGTTTTTTTTTTAAATAAAAACAAAAATACTAAAGTATTCCGTATTATTTGCCTAACGTGTTCGTTCCTATTTTTCTACATATCTACATATACACACATATACATATGTGTGTGTGCGTGTGTGTATTAAAATAAAGGAAATATAATATATAAACGGAATAATATATATATATATATAACGCGTGTTTGTTTATATATATATATATATATGTATATACATAATATATATATATATGTGTGTGTGTCTGTGTGATATATGCTTCTCTCAATTTAAAGGCGGACATGAAATGTCATAATTTAAATAGGCGTGCCAGTTGTTATCTTACAATATTAGAAAAGTTAATGCATTCGCCTTAATTATTTGTCAAATACATGCTGGCGCTACAGGTGGGCGTGTCAGAATAATTATAATAATAATAATTATTTTTTATGCTTGCCAGCTTTTGTGTCATTCATGAAATTTAGCGAGAAATCATTGGTCAGCAAAATCATGTGGATATTTGTTGGCGTAAACCATTTTAGCTGAAGTTTAAGACAGACTTCATGGAATGTTTATTTTCATACTGCCTTGGGCGGCATCATTGGATGCTAGTTGTAACTTGGCAATAGGATCCACTGGTAAAGCATGCACACCATTATATATATATATATATATATATACGTGTGTTTGTGTGTGTGTGTATGTATTTGAAAGGACATTTTCCCTCCACGTTATTTCTGTGTATAAACATATATTGCTTACCTGGATAAAACGCCTCAAGGAACGAAACGTGTTGGTATAGAACATTTTTTTCTTTCGTTTTTGCATATAAATTTTATTTATATCTGAATTTTTACGAACACAGATACACACGCATACACACACAAAAACATATACACAAACACACACTCACAAGCACACGCATACACACATTGACAATTAATATTGTATTCGGTCTCTTTCTTCGACGTGCCTCTGTAGCAGATTTCATTAGGAGTAGCATATTATATATATATATATATATATATATATATATATATATATATATATATATATATATATATATATTATAGTAATGATTATAATCGATCGATGAAAACACCCGGATGGCACAATTTGCAAGTATATGAAAACAAATTGGTATCCGAGGAAAAAATTGGTAAAAAAAGAAAGAAAGAAAAAAAAAAAAAAAACAGAAAAAGAAATAGAAAAAGAAAAAAACTAGAAACATTCGAACAGGGTGAAAAAAAAAATCGTCCAGTTCCTTGTTTTTAGTGTTGGTTTTATCAATAAATATGTTCTTTGTCATTTCCTTTTTAGCCAGCTTACCGTGAAGATCCATTTAGGTGAAACCTAGGTAAGCGGTTCCCGGCTCTTTAGGATTTATTATATATATATATATATATATATATATATATATATATATATATATATATATATATATATATGTTAGGTTGGTGCAGAAATAACGTCGTTTTCTCACATATGTTAATATGTGAGAAAACGACGAATATATATATATATATATATATATATATATATATATATATATATATATTAGGTTGGTGCAGAAATAATGTCGTTTTCTCACATATGTTAATATGTGAGAAAACGACTAATATATATATATATATATATATATATATATCAAGTACAATGAAATTATTGAAACATGAAAGCTTTTGTGCTGCGATTTCAACATGCTTTTATTATAATCTTTTATAATAATAATAATAATAATAATAATAATATATATATATATATATATATATATTTATATATATATATATATATATATATATATATATATATATATATATATATATAATAGCATAACAAATAGGAAATAGATCGCAATCAATAAAATGTTTTTTATCCTATCATTTTGCCGGATTCCTATCCACACTTGATCTAAATTTGATCTTCTATACATCCATACATATGCGGGATAAGCATTGAGTTTTAAGCCACATTATATTTAGGGGTAAAATTACTCAATCTAAGAGATAGACCGTATGTAAATATAAAAGTGGACATTGAGGTCAATGCCAATCGGTGACAGTCTGTTTCATGCTTGAACGCTATCTTTATGCCATGTGTGTTGGATTTTGACTCGACTATTTATATATGCTGAGTAATGGTGCATTATGGTAGCAAGTTGTAGCTATTTGATAATGTTCTTTGTGAATTTTTCACGAGTTATTTATTATTGATTCCTTAATTTGTTGTTGATGATTATTATTATACTACCAGTAAAGCCCGGCGTTGCCCGGCAGTAAAATTCCTCTGAATGGAAGGTCATAACCGCCATACTCATTTTGCACACGGATGTGGTTATCTTATTTGTTTAGTTTAAATTATTGGTTTTGTCTCAAACTATGTTACATTATCTGCATTGTATGTAGTGCATATATTTCCATTATGGCATTTTGAAAAGTATTTGTTTTACAGTTTACGATTTTTAAGTAACGTAGTCAAAATTTGTTTTTGTGCCTCCAATTTGAGATAAGTTCTCATTTATTTAGTAATTTGTGTTAGTCTGGGATGGTGACTATAACTATCTTCCTTTTCAGACAGACTTCTGAACGCATTATCCACTTTTATATTTACATACGTTCTATCCCTCATACAGAGCCCAGCTTAAACATATTTAAGATATATATATATATATATATATATATATATATATATATATATATATATATATATATATATAATTAACGCTAAAAGATCTTCGCTAGGAATTGAGCACTTTGGTAACCAGGAAAGCTTATACCCCGTATATAATGCGTTAAAAATTCCTTTTCTCCGCTGCATGAGAGATGCGATCCCGGCCTAAAGAAATCGCATCCCTAACCAGACTGATATATATATAAAATCCGTTGGTATATAATGCTAGTAATATAAAATATTAAAACTGATCCACAAATAGAGCTCAATGTATTTATTACAGAGCAAATTATTAATAATCAATAAAATCCCAAATCCCCTCGTATGAAGAATATTTTATTTCGGCAGACGAACATAACGGTCGTCTGTCTTATCAACCCCGGTGTGGACTGAGTTCATGTCAGAAATAGAAATTTGACTGTGAAAGCTAAGAAAAAAAAAAAACAGTCGAAAAACTAATACAGAATTTATCCATTTCAATGTTTCAGTCAGACGAAAGGCACGAGAAAGTAGTTAGGAGAGGGCGGAAGGTATTTGTCTTAAAGGGAGAAGGTTCATAAAATTAAACCTGAATATTAACCTTATGACATTAATTTGGGGTTATATGAAGAATGAAATATTAATTTAAAACTAAAAATGAATGCAGAGGGTTTTAAAAATAACTTTTAAATACATAGATAAAAGGATGTAAGACATTAACGGAAAGAGAGTTGGGAACATATTAAAATAGGGAAAAGTTTATAAATTATAATTAATATAGGTAAAGAGGTTACAGATGTGGGGAGATATAAAAATTAGAATTCGGCATACATTCGACATTTGAAGAGTTAGAGGGGTGTAAGTATTATGAAAATATAGTAACTAATTAAGTTAAACGTATACTATGGAAATTTGAATTCAAAAGAACCTTTTCAGTCCTGTTTAACGAAACATGCATTGAAGATTCCGTTCGCATGAAACAGCCTCTCGCCTCAGATGTTCAATGTTCACATTTATATTTATATTTACATACGCTCTATTTTACACTTTGATTTTGAACACTTTATCACATAAATATCGCACACCTTACAACTATATTTCTTCATATATATATATATATATATATATATATATATATATATATATATATATATATATATGCGTATATTTTGGCAGTATGTTTTCATGGTTATAGCGGTCACACAATGACGCAGTGTTCCTCATTCCATTTGTCAGAAATTAAACTTTCAGATTACAAAAGAATTTGTCTCTGACAATAATGAATACTACAATATTTATTTTGTAATAATCAATAACCTGGATATGTCGAAAGTACTTGGAAATAAAAGGAATATGTATGAACACGGCGATTTCTCTCGTCCTTCAATAATGACACCAAAAAGCTATAAAGGATCTTATTGAAAATAAGTACACAGAACATGTCTTAATATATAAATATATATATATATATATATATATATATATATATATATGAGATTTATTATATATATATATATATATATATATATATATATATATGTATATATGTGTGTGTGTGTGTGTGTGTAGAAAATTTATAATGATGATGATGCAGTGTGTGTGTATCTGTGTGTGTATGTTTGACATGATCTACTTTTATCAGGATCCCGTAGCATTCACGTAGTCCAACACTCTGCATCTAATTATATACACAAAAATACCAATTCTGGGTGAAACTTTTTTATTTTTATTTTCTAACAGTAACCAACCTAAAATACCAGAGACCACTGGGGGAATGTCGTAACTTTACACTTGTTTGTGATGGCGTGGAACGAAAGAAGAGATCATTCATTACTATCAAAACATCGTCTATGGCGAAACAAACGCTTTCTTTCCCCTTTCCAGACGTCGGTCATTCGTTACTTCCCTTATGAGTCAGAGTTAAAGAGTCATTAACACACCAACGAAACAACTAAAATACACTAAATAGAGACATGGTATTGTATACCAGGCGGTGGGCGCCTCCATTTTGAATGTAAATATATAAACAAACAAACGCAGTAGAGAAACAAAATTCACGACCTAAAGGAGAAATACATTTGTTTGAAGCATTCTGAATACATAGTTTCTCGGGTTAGATAGCGGGGCAGAGAAATCCTTGGTTGGCAATCGGTCTAGGCAAATGGCAGCTCTGAACATAAAACTGTTTCAAAGGAAATGGCAACCATTTAAACTCTCTTTTAGACTCAAAATTCCATAATAATGAATGCATAGTTTACAGATATTAAAGAACAGGAAGTTGTGGAGAGCCTTAATCGTTGATGACCTGAAAGCACATGGAAGGTAAGAAAGAGAAAGAATCTATCTATCTATCTATCTATATATCTATCAACAGTGTAAACACTGCATTATGAGAGTCAGTTTAAATCCTGAAGTGTCTAAAATGTGAAACCGACAGTCGCCATTCAGTTACAAAATGATTGTATTCAATTCTCTCACTTTACGCACACACACACGCACTCACACACACATATATATATATATATATATATATATATATATATATATATATATATATATGGTCTATATTGATGTAAAACTGAACATTGCATAGTTACTCACAGTATCGCGTCTTAAACAATCGTCAGACACATCGTCGATTCAAGGCGGGAAACAGTCAGTAACTCTGCAGTGTTGATTTTTCTGTCCACATTGTCTTTATTTACAAACGCTTTGTCGTCGCTATTGAACACTTTTCCCGCATATATATATCATGCCATAATATATATACATACATACATACATACATACATATATATATATATATATATATATATATATATATATATATATATATATATATATATGACAATAGTTT
>OZ010598.1:24553478-24558478 GCA_963932145.1 Acanthosepion lycidas
TCTGCGAGGCTCGAAGAAGGATGGCCCTTGCTAAGACCTACAGCGTTCATTCGCTGCAAGACATTTTTATTCATTGATCTTAGAAAGCAGTTGTCTACAGCTGATATTAGGTTAGCCAGAAAGTCCTGACTCATTTATGAAGTGGAAGAAAACAAAACAATTTTATGGAGCAACGCCAACATTTATTCTTCAAAATAAAGTCCATCATTCTAGATGATCATTTTGTCAGCGATCAACCAACATTAGAATCTGTCCCAGATATCAGTCCGTTGGCTTTGAATCAAAAAACTGTAAACAAACTTCCTTCACTTCATCAAAAGTGTTGAATCGCTGCTCGCAGAAGAAGTGTGCCATTGTGAGGAATATAACGTAGTTACTTGTCGCAAAAACGGGACGGAATGGTGGATGTGGAAGAGTCTCAACATCTTCCATCTTTTTGAACTTCTCCTTACTCAACCTGGCAGTGTGTGGCCTCGCATTGTCTTGCTGAAACAAAGTCCGACCTCGATTGACCAAAGCAGGATACTCCTTCTTTAGTTTGTCGTACACGCGGTCTAGGTACTTGCAATACAGTTTAGCGTTGATGGCGCAACCATATGGAACAAGCTTGAAATGCAGTACTCCTTGGAAATTCCACCAGACAGAGATCAAGATTTGTTGTTTTCTTTTCGTTTCCTAAGTGAGTCAGGACTTCCTGGCCAACTTAGTAGGCTAGATATTTCTGAGCAAATTTGGCGCCATGAATAACAACCATATGAAAGTTATTTGAGAACATGACTATAGTTTTAGTTTAATGTTGTTGATTTTTGATAGCAACTTTCGGTGTTGCGCAGAATATTCCATGTTCAATTTCCTTATCCCCCCCCTATACTAAATTTGGTGTAACTGATCCATACACCGAGATATTTATGGTGTTTACGAATTACTAATTTAACCCCCTGAAATCTTTATCATGGATTCGGTGTACGTGTCATCATTGCCTTCATTCCAACTCCAGATCAAAATTTCTGTTTTGGAAAGAATTATCTTGAATTTCTTGGAAAACTTGAGAGACGATGATGATATTTTTTTTTTTATTCAAAATCCTTCTTATCCCAACTATGAATACCTATGTTTTCGGCATAACTTGCCATCATCCTCAGTACATTTTCTTCAGGAGGGAATGCAAGATTGTTGTATTCTATTAGTAGATTCATTTGGGATGCGGTATTAAATACTTAAATGATCAGTGTCCGTCTCTTCACATCCGTGTTTATAAATGCGCAGGGCAGGGCATAGTCTAGACAAAGATTAAACTGCAAAGAGAATAAAGTATAAGAACTAGTATCAGTTAGACGAAATATATATATATATATATATATATATATATATATATATATATATATATATATAGATAGATATATAGATAGATAATATTAGTGGTCAATATATATATATATATATATATATATATATATATATATATATAGATAGATAATATTAGTGGTCAATATATATATTAGGTTGGTGCAAAAATAATGACGTAATAATGTCGTTTTTTGACGTAACGTCAAAAAACGACATTATTACGTCATTATTTTTGCACCAACCTAATATATATATATATATATATATATATATATATATATATATATATATATATATATATATATATACACGTTTCCGGTGTCTGTTTTTTAATTTTGATTTACGGCAGCGAATCGGCAGCGAATTATCCATCGAAAAATAATTCACTTTTATCTGTATCTCACTCATTTAAACCGTTATTTAACTCCTCTCTTTAAAACTTCTCTCTTTTAAATTTTAATCCCCACCTTCACCTTTAGGCCTTCCTATTCTTCTTGCTTCTGTTACACCCCCTCTCTAGAGCTTTCATACATTTCCCTCTCACACTTGTTTTCCACTCCCACAAATACACTCTCACTAAAATTTTATTTTTTATACACGGAGTTATATTTTCCGATTTCTTTTTGAATTTGTACGTCTGATGAATTGGATCGTGATTACGATTCCAATTTAATAAATGATAACCATGGAATATTAGTGTTTGAAACTTTTATTATATATATATATATATATATATATATATATATATATATATATATATATATATATATGTATATATGAGGTATTTAAAGTGTTTAGTATTTACTAATTTCACATTTTGAATTTTTATGATGGATTCATGTTAAGTGTGACGACCGCTTTCATTTCAATTCCAGATCATAGTTTTCCATTTTGGAAAGATTTATCTGAAGTCCTATTTTTAGAATACTTGGTAAAAGATATTTATTTTCTTTTCAAAATCATTCTTATCCCAACCATGAATACCTATGTCTTTGACATCATCATCAGTACATTTTCTTCAGGAGGGAATGCAAGATTGTTGTATTCTATTAGTAGATTCATTTGGGATGTGACATGGAATGCTTAAATGATCAGTGCCCATCTCTTTACATCTCTTCTTGTAAATGTGTGGGGCCTAAATTAGGAAAAGATTAAATAGTCTGGGTTTTAATTAAGGTTTAGAGGAAATCTCTATTAATATATTCATGTGCTGTTGTGAGGTGTACATACCAAGTATACAATTTTCTATTAAAGTGATATAATAACTTCCCTAAAGTTATTTGATGACGTATATGCCATCATTACATTTCTTACCAGAATGAAAATCAAAGTGAGTTGTGAGGAGTTGACTTTCATGAAACAATGAGAGCATACTTAATATAATGTTCATTAATACATCCACCATTACATATGTCTTCGGCATAGCTTATGATTCTCTCAACACCTGTACACGAGCCTCTGGATGGGCGAAAAAGAACATTGTCTTTTTTTATTAGTAGGTTCGTTTGGGGTGTCGTATAAAATATTTAAACGAACACTGCCAATATCTTCACATATGTCCTTGTATATGCGCAAGGCATAGTCTAGGAAGAGATTAAATAGATTGGGGCTCTCATTTCCTCCTTGTACTCTTGCTGAGGTTTGAAATGTTTCGGCTTTGGTGTTTTCACCAGACATGTACGATTTTATGAGCCTATATAGATCCTTTATCAAATGTACTCATTCAGTGGAATCAGAGTTTGGAAGGCATTTTTTCTTCTAGCGGAACTCAATGTTGATGTGATCATAAAGGTCTTTCCTCAAATTTCCAGGAATAATATGTAACTTTAACTTGTAACATTCAATATCTAATTAGTCTAGTAACGTTTCATTATCATTGAACAGGCATTGTGTTTTCTCTGGCCATGATGAAACTTTGTACTCTCAATAAAGCTGTAGTACCTTAATAAACATAGAATCGGCAACAGCCCTGGTGGTATAAAAACAACACGAACCCTGAAAGTAACTCTCTTCCGGTTTTCCCCTTTCAACGTGTTTTACATGAACTTTTCGCAGTGAAGCAAAAAGAGCTGTGGGCGCTTCACACTAAAACACACTTACACAAGCAAGTCCCATTCAAATACATTCATTAACAATTTTCATTTGTGTATTTCATTTTATTCTTAGGAAAAGAAACTCTTAAACTTTCCTTTTGTTGTTTTTGTTTAATAAATGTTTATCTTGCATTGCAAATCAATTGGTCTCTGTTATTTTGTGCATTTACCTTTTTCACCATCATTATTTCATGAAAAAAATTCTCATAGAAAGTTTAGATCAATTATAAAAGTAACCAACAAAGTAAAATTTCTAGTGCGATTCAAGGCCATTATCTAACTAACCATTTAAAATTTAGAAGACAGTCAATATCATTCTAAGTGCTGTTGAAGACCACTGAATTTATTCTGCGGTGCTTTAATAAACGTAGTATCAGTAGCAGCACTTAATAAACATAGTATCAGCAGCAGCCCGGAAGTTATAAAAACAAGCGAATCGTTAAATAGCTCTCTCTTCTTGTTTTTCCTCCATTTGAATTTTGCGACATCGACGTTTCGCACCGAAGCGAAAGGGCTGTGAACACTTCACACGCAAACACACCTGCAAAGGCAATTCACACTCAAATACATTCATTAATAATTTTCATTTGTGTATTCTATTTTATTCTTAGGAAAAGAAACTCTTAAATTTTCCTTTTGTTGTTTTGTTTAATAAATGTTTATCTTGTATTACAAATCAATAAGTCTCTCTTATTTTTCCAACGCCATTATTTCATGTAAAACATTCTCGTGGAAACCGCTTACATTAATTATAGAAGTAGTCAACACAAAGCCTTTTGCCTAATACACCTTTTCAAACTCAAACTCATAAAATACCTCAAATGGAACTGGTATATACGATACATATTTTTTAATATACACAATGGACATATGTGGGGAGGGTGTTACATTTTTTGGTTGATTGGATGATTAACATGAATGGGAATTAGACAAGAGTAAGTAGAATAGGTTTCAGGTGTGTGCTTGCGTGTGTGTTTGCATGTACAGGATGCGACGGGTAAATTATCGCCATTTTATATTTTTTTTAATTTCGCGCATGCGCATTGTTTGTTTTTGTCGACTGCACAGTATAGTAGGGTCAGTTGGGCATCGTCTGTGAGAAAAAGCGCGCCGAGACGCAGTTCGCTCCATCAGAAATTTGGAAATAACACGCTGTACTGCTTTGCATTCGCACCAGAAGTTCCAATACGAACATTTCAGGGTGTTTGGATGTCAGTTTGAGGACAGTGAAGAGGACCCGGAAAGAGTTGGCCGAGTCTAATAGTGATTACGAAGGTACGGCAGCTCAGAAAAAAATTCACTCTGATCATTCTGATAAGAAAAGAACTCCCGAATTTATTAGTGGGGGCTTCAGACTCAACATGGAGGCATACATCAACTGCCTTGAGGAGGTAGTGCTACCCTGGGTCTAGCTGGAAGACGCTAAGTCTGGCAACAGGACTCTGCATCATGCCACACAAGCAGGAGAAACATATTATGGCTGTCAGACAATTTAGGCGGCCACATCGCCCTTTACATCTGGCCACATTAACTCTTCACACTACAACCTCGTTTATTATT
>OZ010598.1:24563478-24585978 GCA_963932145.1 Acanthosepion lycidas
GGGAACTTAAATAAAATTTCAATAAAACCTTAAAAATATATAGATTTACTTCTTTCTAATCCTTTTAACAGATTATTTCTATCGCAAATACAAATAAAGTTATAAATTTTTTAAAGTGCACACGAACTTTCTGGGCACCCTATATATATATATATATATATATATATATATATATATATATATATATATATATATGAATTCACCTCTGACTTATTACATGTACCTTCTTCTATTGTGATGATATATTTTTGGGGTTGTTTTATTGTTGTGTATTTCTCTTTTTAGTGTTTATCGGCTTTTATTATTTTTGAAATAACTTACAATCTTTGCTAAGGGGCGATTATTGCTTGTTTTTCGGTTTCATGTAAGCATTACGAGGAATTGACATGAATTATAAAAAAATTTAGGGAAGGAATAAAACACACGCAGACACAAAAAATACATGCAATATATATGCATATATACAGGCATTAGATGCATACATACATACATACATCCGTACATATGATGAAGTTTATCCACAGTTTTGATCCTATTAACTAGTATATTTTTCAAAAGTGTGAAAAATAATAAAAAAAAAATGAAGAAGACGGGCGTTGTCGGTTGTACTTAAGTAATGTTGTCTGGGTGAATAGTCGCTGCCTAATATACCTTATACAAGGTGAAAATCGACTCGTAATCATGTAAGACCACCTCTCAGATTTATTTTTGGTATTATTTTAATGTCTTAAATGGCTTATAATAACTACAAGTGAACTTATATAAGACCTCTCTCTCTCTCACACACACACACACACATGCATATATATATATATATATATATATATATATATATATATATATATATATATATATATATATTTATATATATATATATGTATATATTTATATTTATATATAGGGCAGAAGTGTGAGTTTGTAAACAATGACTATCACTGCTATTGATGCAATACTCTTCAATAAAAGGAATCCAGTTCTCTCAGTGACTGGCGTGCTTGCATAAAAAATAAATGCGCTTAAATTCACAGTCATCCCTGCCGTGCACCAACGGATTAGGTGTAGGTTCTCGGACTGAAGCCATTTTCAGCCGAGTCTCCATCCTAGCTAGAGGCAACCGGACGTCTAGCCACACTGATGAAATGTGATACAGTAAAACAATCTGTCTGTGGATAACAATATATATATATATATATATATATATATATATATATATATATATATATATATATATATATATATATATAAAATATCGGACATAATGTATATGATAAGGAATCAATAGGAAACTTTTAGGAATTTAACATGTTTCGCTTTTTTATTTAAGCTTCATTAAAAATGAAATATTGAAGATGCTGAGAATTTTGAATTTTAAATTATTTTCCTTTGTTTGTGTGTATGTTTATAGAGTGGCCGATATAATTTATATTCTTTTTCTTCTTGTTTCCATCCTTTCTGTTATTAGATCTCCCACACTGTGATAACAGATCTACCAGGAAAAGTGGAATGTTGTAAGAGCCTGGGATTAAATTTACTGCGGATGATATAGCAATCAAGGCACTTTCTAAATATATATATATATATATATATATGGAGGCACGGTGGAGTAATGGATAAAGACTTGGATTGAGGAAACAGAGAGCCGAATTTGAATTCCAATCGAATCCATTACATTCACTTACGTGCTAACACCATTGGGAAATGTATGAATCCTCTTCTTCTCCCACCAGCTATGGGTAAATAGCAGGACAGACCGGGTTCTATAGCCTTGGATGGTAACTGGTCTAGGAGAAGGACAACTTTGAAATCAAAACCTGCGGAGGTTCGTTTGGGGACCCTGTGGCACGTAGTGCACCAGGTCTCTGTATTCGACCCCTTCAAAAAGTGTGGATGGTCCTGCACAAAACTACAATAATTAAATCTCATGTGCTGGCGTCGGGCTGTTAGCTTCCTTGGAACTCTTCTGCTTGACCCTCATACACCGAATTCGACGGGAGAATCGAATATATATATATATATATATATATATATATATATATATATATATATATATATATATATATATATATTTGTGTGTATTAAAATATATATTATACATGTATAAAAATATATATATATATATATAAATATTAAAACTAACTATATGTATTTTGAAATGCATTTTTTAAAATGAAAAATCTTTCTTGAAGATTTATTTTAGTTTTAATTCTAAGCAAATATGTGAAATTTAATATTTCCAATAGGCCAAATACTTTGCTGCGATTCAAATAATATTTAAAGTGATTGGTATGATTTTTTATCAATAAAATCGATATTGAGAAATATATCAACAGAACGTAATTCTCTTTGTTATAAAACCTTTGAAAAATAAAATATACATTTCTGAAACTTTAAGAAGATTAGCTGATTTAAAGTTTACTTAATCTTATTTGAAAATATTACTTCTAATTAAAAATATCGTAGAAACACATTTTTTAACACGTGTTTTCATGTGATGTTGACAACTCTCTCGATAAACTTACATCTAGGAAGTTTTTTTCTATGGAGGACAATTATTTCTAGGGGTAATAATTGATTGACGATAATTATAACTTTTTAATTGCCCAGTAATCTTAAAATCATGAAAAATTTACGAAAATATTCTAAGCAATCAAATATTTAATTGAATTTTATGTTCTTTGGGTTTATAGTTTAATTTACGGAGACGCTTACTGAAGAAATGTTAGAAAAAGACTAGAAAATTTACTATAGTTACCGCTTTTTTTTCTTTGATAATGTCGCGTTTGAACACCAGTATTTACAAAAATCGGCACATTTATAACAGCATAAAATAAATTCAAAATTCTTTTTAAAATATTGAGGGTCGTTTTTTTTTTCCATTTTTTGATTAGTAGAATAGACGAAGAAGTGACAAAAACACATGATAAAAATCTTTCGAAAAAGGAAGAGAGAGAGAGAGAGAGAGAGAGAGAGAGAGAGAGAGAAGGACTGAGGAGGAGAAAGAAAGGGTAAGAGAGATAAAAGGATAGAGTGTGGGGGATACCGATATAAAGAAGGGGAAAAGGGAAAGATAGAAAATAATGGGGATGAGAATAGAAAGTAAGGCAGATGAATCAAAGGAGTAGAGGAGAAGGAGAGTGGGGAGAAAGTCATCAAAAAGAGAGGATAAGAAAGCCAGAAAGAGAGAATGAGAGAGAGAGAGAGAGAGATAGCGACTGATGAAACTCTCTCTATCTGAGACAGAAAGAGAGAAAGAGAGAGAGAGAGAGAGAGATAGCGACTGATGAAACTCTCTCTATCTGAGAGAGAAAGAGAGAGTGACAGAGAGAGAGAGAGAGAGAGAGTTCATCAGTTTATTTGTGGCATGTGTCCTGCCCGTTATCGGCCGGGAGGGCGCCAAAGTAACGACCAGGTGTTGCTATCGTCACCTAAATGTCCAGACGTTTAAACAGCGGTCATTAGAGACGGCTAAGCCGCATTCACAACATACCATTAGATAACATTCATTGTCATATTTAAACAACTACATCACACGAAGTACGTCCACAGATGTCCCCTTCACTGGAACAAGTAGCTACTGATAGCATTTCACTACCTTCCGCTTCATTGCTGAGTGTCAAAAGTTGAAGTGTTGTAATCGAGGCCATACGGTACAATTTATTTTTAGTCGCAAAGTTTTAAATATAAGCAGGTGATCAGGAAACTTTAATCTGTAACAATTTTAAAATTGATCAAAATCTCGTTACTGCAATGTCAACCAACCAACCAACCAACCAACAAACCTTGACATTGTTAAATAAAACTAATATTCATCCAATAAAAGAATGGTCACTGAATTGGGTTTGTTCTGTGAATGTAAATGGATGAAAGGAAAATTACAAGGATATAACGGATAGATAACGAATGACTCCAGACTCTAGGAGGTTTTAAGATTTTAATTTTGTTGATTAGCATTCATTAGATTTTAATTTGGAAGATTAGCATTCATTAGATTTTAATTTGGAACATTAGCATTCATTAGATTTTAATTTTGTAGATTAACATTCATTAGATTTTAATTTTGTAGATTTATATTCATTAGATTTTAATTTGGTAGATTAGCATTCACTACGTTCTAATTTAGTAGATTAGCATTTATTAAATTTAAATTTTGTAAATTAACATTCATTAGATTTTCATTTTGTAGATTAGCATTCATTAGATTTTAAATCTTTAGATTTATATTCATTACATTTTAATTTGGTGTATTAGAATTTATTAGATTTTAATTTGATAGATTAGCATTCATTACGTTCTAATTTAGTAGATTAGCCTTCATTAGATTTTAATTTTGCAGATTAACATTCATTAGATTTTAATTTCGGAAATTGGCGTTTATTAGATTTTAATTTGGTAGATTAGCATTCATTACGTTCTAATTTAGTAGATTAGCACTCAATAGATTTTAATTTTGTAGATTAGCATTCATTAGATTTTAATTTTGTAGATTAGCATTCATTAGATTTTAATTTTGTAGATTGGCATTCATTAGATTTAAAGTTTGTAGATTAACATTCATTAGATTTTAATTTTGTAGATTTATATTCATTAGATTTTAATTTGGTAGATTAGCATTCATTACGTTCTAATTTAGTAGATTAACATTCATGAGATTTTAATTTTGTAGATTAGCATTCATTAGATTTTAATTTTTTAGATTAACATTCATTAGATTTTAATTTTGTAGATTAGCATCCATTAGATTTTAATTTTATAGATTAGTATTCATTAGATTTTAATTTTTTAGATTTTTATACTCATGAGATTTTAATTTGGTAGATTAGCATTCACTACGTTCTAATTTAGTAGATTAGCATTCATTAGATTTTAATTTTGCAGATTAACATTCGTTAGATTTTAATTTTGTAGATTAGCATTCATTAGATTTTAATTTCGGAGATTGGCGTTCATTAGATTTTAATTTTTTTAGATTAGCATTCATTAGTCCTCCTTTAAACTAGGGCGTTAGAATCGAAAATATTAATTTTGTAACATTTTTATAAATACAGCGTGAAATCGATCCCTGAAGTCTTAAAATGTGTCATTCATCCTACAGAAGGATGCTGAGGATATTATGGACCGAACATGTGTGCAACGATGGAGTTTTAGAGAAAAGCACTTATACTTTACATCAGAAAGAGACAGTCGAAATTTCTAGCGTATATAATTAGTATTATGTTGGTGCAAAAATAATGACGTAATAATGTCGTTTTCGACGTATTTTTTAACGTCAAAAAACGACATTATTACGTCATTATTTTTGCACCAAGCTAATAGTAAAAGGACCTTAGAAAAGTTGACACTCACAGGACCGATTGAAGGAAAGAGGTACGAAGGAAAATAATGCATAACCTTCCTAACAAGCTTGTGTAAATGGATGAAAGAAGAGGGTTTTAGAGAGATAGCAAAAGGACACAATTTACTAAGGGCTATGAAGGAACAGAAGTTGTGGAGAGCCATGACTGAAGCGACATGGAACATTGAAGAGGAAGAAGATACGTTATTTTTTAGTTACAAATGTCGAATACGAAATGATCCCCCACGTCATTGACAATTGCGTACTATTAAAATTTGGAAGATGAACAATATCAGTCGTCGTCTGCTTTATCTCGTGTACAAGAATTTCATTTCTTTGCTGATCGCTTCCTTTATGATGGTGACGAAGTAGACCAATTCTTGCCTTGAAGGGCCGATGGCATCGACTAAAACGTAATGTTAGTGAAGGGGGTGACGTCTATTTTGTCGACCCTTTCTCTTTTATCGTTTCACTTCTCCATTTTCTCTTCTGGTTCCTTCGAAGATTTTGGTTTCGATGGTGATGGAACACCGTCAATTTGTACGGTTTTGGGATCAGGCTTCAAACGATTTAAGCTAAGTTCAACGGCTTTCAGTGTTTTTTGATTTAGTCCTTCTATCTACGAAGAGGTCAACTGAATTGAATTCATTGAATGTGACTTGGAAACCCCGACTTTTCTGTTCTTGCTATATGTCCTGACCATCGAAGACGGTGTTTAATGATCAGCGATGCAATGCTTTATTGCATTCACTTACGTGCTGATACCCTTGGGAAAGGTATGGATCCTCTTCTCCCCAGCTCTCCATCGGAAGATACATGATCGCCTAAGCGTGTATCACGCATGACACATAACTGATTGATTCGATGCTTTGGCTGTTAACCCTTTCCAGACTTTGGTGTTGGTTACATAGTAATTCCATTTGCTGTTCAAGATTGAACGAAGACTTTGACGGTGAAAGAGTTCCAATTTTTCAGTGATATAGATCCCTTCTCTAGCAGCCATATAGCAAAATTGAAATGATAACAGCATTATAAACCATAATTTTTGTTGTTGATGTAATGAATATACATACACCTGGATTCCCCCTCACAGTAATATGATTGGCTGGTGTCAGCCATAAATACAGACTGATGTGGAGGTACATGGACTACGCCTATTTTTTTCGACTATTGCCTACGCCTATTGCCTACCACTACGACGAGAACCAGTCCATTACGGTCACCTGCTAGATTGTCCTACCCGGTTACAGTAGTCCAAAACCACTTTGCTACTTCGAACAAATATATCCCTTTCGGGGATATATCAGTTGTTAAGGTCAAATCTTTGTTGTTGAAGACGCGTTTGTTTAGTTTTCTAAATACTAATTTCAGTAGTACGTACTTATCAATGACGTAAGCTCAATTACTTATTACTAACTTAAAGCCGCCATATCGAGCGTTATTTAAGCTAGCTCCTGCGTAGGGATCTTGATTGGACCTTCATCACAATAGGTAGAAAGGAGTAGATGCGATAGGCAACATAAACTACAGAAGAAGTCAAAATTGATCGCTGTATTAATATTTAAGCTTACTTTTAAAGAGTTACTTCTGTTGCCAATTAATTTAAAGACATTTTGATGTACGCAGGGCTTTACTTTCTGTAAAAAAAAAAACAAACAAAAAACAATTATTTTGATTTCATGGGTGACTTTCGCTGGATTTTGCAATTGATTTCAATTATTCCCAAATCTATTTCCAAGTTATAAAAATTGTTATCTTATAAAATTCCTTTCAAAAAATCACGCAAACAATCACAGTAATGAAAATTTGGGAATCCTAAATTTCAGGATTGAGGGCCCGGATCCGGTTCGGAATGTTTTTAATTTGCTCCCGGTGTCGTCCTGATTCAAAAATACGTTGAGCTACGACCTCTAGGGGTAAAGTTGAAAAAGTGTGACACACTGACACACTGACATTTGTATTTATTATATAGATGTAGAGAAATCAGCAGAAGTTTTATATTTTGCTTAACTGTCTTAATAGTTAATACTTTTAATATAAAATTTAAACAATGTCGACTTTACAGTAAGTCTACTCCAAAAGGGCAAATAATTTATATGTTTATGGTTTGCTTCTAAGTTTTCGGAGTGTCTCGTTTTTTTTACGGTGCGAATGTTTCTCAACCGATGCACCTTGAAAAGTAGCCATGTTCGCCCCACGGTAACAGAATAGTAATTTATGAATTATTTTTATATAAAAAAAAACCAAAAAACTTTACTTTAAAAAGAAGGCTAGAGACATCAAGCACATGGCTTCTATGTTTAAGTTAAGTCTCTGTCATTTTAAACTGAATGCTAACTTCGATAATATTTAAGTCCTGGGTATGACGGTAAACTACATCCAGCTGCAAGGCTTCTGATCGGGAGCGTGGAACCACCGGTTAATTGCTGGTATTCCCAGGTCCACCCTGATCCGGGGCGGTAGCACTTGTTAGGGTCCCAGCTATTGGCAAATAGTGACTCCCAAACAAAATTAGTGTTCTTACCTATAACTGCAGAATGAACTCTTCCTAACACTAGAATTACCGAGCAAGCACTATTACTGCCAGTGTTATTCGAAGGCGTCTGACATCAACATTGTTCTACGGCATTACTATAAGTTGTATCTGCCATTACAAAGTCTCTACTACAACGAGCATTACGAAAGTGACAGTGAGTTTTCGTTTGCATCCCAAAAAACAAAAACAAAAAACAACAAAAAACGTAATAGTGTACGTGTGGTAGGATCGTCGTGGTATTATTTATCGAGGAGTGGCGGTATTTAGCGGGTGTTCTGTTCCTTCTTCCTCCGTCACGCTTGTCCGGACACTTTTAAACTTTTCAACCCCCCCTCATAAACACTTCGATGCGAAAGTGCACTGTCTCTGTATTGTATGAATTTCAGCCCCCGACACACCTTCCGACCGGAGAAATCAGTTCACTACTCTTTTTTCCTCCGTTCTGCTCACTGCTAGCGGAGCCGCCATGTTTAGACTGTAACAGCAGTAGGAAAGCTGGCGCGATCAAGCTCAGACCTATAGACGGGTAAAGCAGGACCCTCGGATGAATAAAAAGATGTGGACATTTTTCTTGTTTGGGATGAGAGTGAAAGACAAACAAAAGTGAAAATAAAAAGGAGAAAAAAAATGTATTAATTGGATAAAAAATATGCTTTAAATTCATTAGTTCTATTAGCTTACCGTTTGGATGAAACAGTTTCGTTTTTTCTTCTTCCCAAACCTAAAAACCCGAGTCATGTTCTTAAATAGCCAGCAACAACTAAAAAGTATAGTACACATAACTCGAAAAAAAAAATGTTCATCTTTCATACTGCTTCAAACAAAAGGTTAGGAAGGAAACATTTAGTGCTAGAAAGAACAATAACAGTTAGTGGACTGTTTTTGTTCTTTCTGATATTGGGAGCTACTTTCGTAAGTTTTTGTCCGAAGTAGTATGATTTGTTTCATAAGAAAACTGGCGCGTTCAAGAAGCATTATGACAATATTAAAGATATACTTTTTTTTTAAACTCGTGGACTGATGATACTTAATCATGTGCCAAATAACAGAAACCGTATCTGTAGATGACTTTCAACAGCAGCAACAACTAAAATGGATAGCATATATAAAATGAAAAAAACAAAAAAACAAAAATGATGATGTTGATATTCCACACTATTTCAAACAAAAGGTTAGCAAGGAAACACCCAATGCTAGAAAGAACAATAGCAGTGGACGAGAAACACTATTTCGCTGAAAAATATTTTTCCTAACGGAAGGTTTTATAATTTTCAGTCGAAAGCATCGCTCATTGCTCGTCAATGGATCCCGAATGCTTCCTTATAAGGAAACTATTAATAGTTTACGACGGTAAGTAAAACATTATCCGCACTTATAACATATCCTTAGGTTTGTTATGCGTGCTTATAGGCGGTACTATTGTAGTTACGTGATTGTAGTTTGAGCTTGATCGTACTAGTTTTCTTGTTGCTGTTACAGTGTAAACATTGCCGCTCCGCTAGCAGTGTGCACCAAGAAAGAACAAAGAGCAGTGATCCGAATCTGCAGAAAACACGCTACCTCAGCGATGATAACTCCCCGGTTCGCCATTACAATCTCTCTAGCTTTCTGAATCTTTTCGTCCCTGGTTGATGTTGACTGGCATCCTGCTCCTTTTTCGTCCGTCACGCTTGTCCGGTCACTTTTAAACTTTTCAATCTCCTCATAAATACTTTGACGCGAAAGTCCGCTGTCGCCGTATTGTGTTAAAAGCCTCCAATAAATTTAAGCCCCTGACACACCTTCCGACCGGAGAAATCAGATCATTGTTCTTTGTTTCTTCTTGCTGCACACTGTTAATGGAACGTCCATACGTCTGACCTTATTGCTCCCTGCCACTCGAATGAAAGATGGAATGCTGCACGCGACTAAATACTCGTCATGCCATGCGCACGCGTGGTGTCAGCGTCTCCCTATGTTTTTTTTTTTTTACCGCGTAATTTCAAAATTGACTTTCCTTTCTGATTTACACACGCATGTCGCATCGAAGACTTTTCGTCGTTCTGTTATAGATTCCTCAACTTTAAAGTTGCATTGCCTTGGGAGCTCTACAGTAGCAGAAACCAAGAAATGTTTTATGTCTCTAACTAGAAAGAAATTGTAGCAAAAATCCTAATCCAAACAAACAATTCAGAGAAACATGTGTGCCACGAGCGATTCCATATTTTGTTGGATAGATTTATAAGAAGGCTCACTTGTTGTTGAACTGTTTGTAATGTCATATCACGATCTAATGGTATGATGTATGTCTACATGAACAGCTGTGACTTTATGGAAGTGATTTATGAAGAGGTCAGTGGGACATACAATGGACAGAATTTGGAATTAATTTTTTATTTCATTTTCTATTTCGAAAGTCGTTTCTTGCATTTGAAATGATTGATACACACAGCGTTGATCAAAAGGAAGAAAAAAATACGAGAAAAAGCAGATTGGGTCGGTCTGGAAAAGACAGAGAGAATGGGAGAGGAAGGGAGAGAGGGGAGATCAAAGAAGCAGCAGCAGTAGTAGTGGTAGTAGTAGTAGCCGAAGAAGAAGAAAAAGAAGAAAGAAGTACGGGAAAGATAATTTACAGGAGGAGGAGGAGGTGGAGAAGAAGAAGAAGTAAGGGAAAGATAAGTTACAGGAGGAGGAGGTGGAGAGGAAGAAAGCGACAGAATAAATAACATAACAGTGATGAGTAAATGTAAAGGAAAAGTAACAGAGGGTTGAAGAAGAAGGGGGAGGAGAAGAAGGGGGAGGAGAAGAAAGGGGAGGGGACGTGGAGGAGGTAAATTTTAGTCTAAGTGGATTCGAGAAGAAAAAGAAGAATAAAAAGAAGAGAAAGAAAAAGATGAAGAAGAAGGAAAGGAGAAAGTTGGTTAAGAATGAAATAAAAGTAGAAGAAAAATAGAAACTTTGGGTAGAAACAGAAAAAATGGTCATAAATTTTAGCGGTTATGGTAGGAGGAAATAAAAAGAATTAGAAAAACAAGTGAAATTATTACACGAATAAAAAGACGAAGAGAATTAATAAAAGACTTCGAAAGACAATGAAAAAATTTGAAATAGAAGAAAAAGAAGCAGAATTATTTCAAGAATGAAAAGAAGAAAAGAAGAAAAGAATATGTAGCAGAAAAGAAGTAAAAGAACAAGCCGAGACACAAGGAAAGAAATTGAAAGGAAATGAAAGAAAAAGAAAAGGAAGTAATAGAACTAAAATAAAGAAATCGAAGAAAATTGAAAAGAAATGAAAGTGACAATAAAAAAAGAAGTAATAAAAGAAAAAGAAAGAAAACGAAGAAAAAATGAAAAGAAATGGAAGAAAAAGAAGAAGAAAAAGAAGTAATAGAAGAAAAAGAAAGAAAGAAAACGAAAATAAATGAAAGCAAATGGAAGAAAACCAAGAAGAAAAATAAGTAATAAAAGAAAAAGAAAGAAAACGAAAAAAAATGAAAAGAAATGAAAGAAAAAAGAAGATAAAGAAGTAATACAAGAAAAAGAAAGAAAACGAAAAGAAATGAAAGGAAATGGAAGAAAACGAAGAAGAAAAGTAAGTAATAAAAGAAAAAGAAGAAAAATGAAAAGAAATGAAAGAAAAAAGAAGAAAAAGAAGTAATAAAAGAAACAGAAAGAAAACGAAGAAAAATGAAAAGAAATGAAATAAAAAGATGAAGAAAAAGAAGTAATAAAAGAAAAAGAAAGAAAACGAAGAAAAATGAAATGAAAGAAAAAGAAGAAGAAAAAGAAATAATAAAAGAAAAAGAAAGAAAACGAAGAAAAATGAAAAGAAATGGAAGAAAACGAAGAAAAATGAAAAGAAATGGAAGAAAACGAAGAAAAATGAAGAGAAATTAAAGAAAAAGAAGAAAAAGAAGTAATAAAAGAAAAAGAAAGAAAGAAAACGAAGAAAAATGAAAAGAAATGAAAGAAAAAGAAGTAGCTGAAATGAAATGTAGAAAACGAAGAAAAAAGAAAGAAATGGTAGGAAAAGAAGTAATTGAAGAAAAACAAGAGTAGAACAACAGAGTTTGTTTTATCAGAACTTTAATTATTAAATGTCTGTAATCACTTAATAAAGTTCAAGATTCTAACCTTCTTCTGATGCAACATAACCCTTTACTATTCGTCACATGTACTTAGAATGAAGATGGTGACCATCAAAGAAACATCTCCATCTCCTTCTGAGATACCCCTGGTGAAGAAAATGAAGTAAGTCCGGGTTATGGGACCAGTCAACTAAACATGTTTAGACAGACGGGCCATTATTATCAGCCAGTTTTCGATATCATCACCATTCTCCTTGCTTTCTAAATTCAACCCATCTGCATGAGGTAATTGCTGCAAGTAGAAAAATCCAGACTTTATCTCACCCGTTAAATGATATCATACCAGGCAGGCCGACATTGGCTGGCAAATAAACTGTCGGGTGGTAATTCTTGGAGAGACAGGCAGAGGTTAGGATGGGATGTTGTTGCCTGTAAGCAAAAACAGATTATTGGCAGCGAACAGGTACCGTTCATCTTTCTCATTCAATAAACAAGCAGTTAACCCCAGGAAACCCATTCTCCCAACCTTACCTGAGCCATTCTCTACTTAAGAAGCTTTCGCTCAAAACGTGATGCTCACGCCGTGCCTATGTTTATACTGGTAGCGTTAGAGGCAGGCATAATTTCTCTCGAATTGAGCTCAAGCCCCGAAGCAGGGATATAAGTTTTGAGCCTTTATAAATCTAATTATGTCAAACCAATTTTGGGGGCTATTTTTCATATTTCATTCATATACGTACATATTATAATTATTAAAATAATCATATTATTTCCTCAGACATGCATGACCAATTTTCAGTTAGAACCGTGTATTCCGTCGTAAAAGAACGATTCCGAATTTACTTCTTTTGGAATGTTCTTCTATGTGCCATACAATAAAAATTGGATGCTAAATTTAATATAAGTGTTAACCGTTAACTTCCTTACATATCCCCATAAACTGTGCCTTTTACTCTGTAACTTTCTACCTCGAGTGGCTCTTTGACCTTGAACAGGGTGAACATTGGCGTAAAAAAACAACTTGGATATAAATATCAATATCATCGATAACAAAATTTTGAGAGAGGTTATCTCTTTTGTTAATATTAGTGTTTTAAAACCTCTGGTTTGAGCTAAAACAAGTATTTTTTCTTTTAACACCATATTTTCTTCTTAACTGTACAATGTCCCATCAGCACGTGGGCGATTATGGCTCACTACAACTTCTCTTCATTTGTAGCTTTTAGAAAGGTTTATCTTTTTGCTATCCTTCTTTGTGAGTGTCAAATTCTCCATGCTTTCTTTCTTCATTACGTGACCTAGAAATTTTAACTGTTTCTTTCTAACTGTCCTTTTGGTTTCCAAATAACTTCACAGGTGCTCCCATGTTCAGCCCATGGAATTCCCAGCATCCTTCTGTAGAACAAGATCTCTGTTGCTTCAATTGTCTTTTGTCATCTGTGAGGAGATTGTCCAACAACCACTGCTATATAGGAGTGTCGTTCATAATCTTTTCTTTGTTTCTAAAAATTTGTTTCTTTAATGATTTTATTTTTGTTGTTTTTAGCTTCATTCAGACAATTTATCTCATCAGGTTGGAAGGTGAATTTAGAATGTGTCTGGACTGTTAAAGTTTGGAATTAGGCGCTACCACAAGATGCAATTGGTGGGTGAATTAAAATCAGAGTCGTGAAAAATATTTAAGCATGATTTAGGACATTTAGAACAGAACCAGTAGTCGTAAGAAGACATATTGATTATAAAGAGCGCACAATATGGCCTCCAAAATCCCAATCTGTCCGTGGTTCGTTCTCAGGCAGAAACAGGGGTTAACATATACAAAGGGATTATCAGATGAATAGTTAAGAAGTCAAGAATATAATCCTCAAACAATGCAAGCTAGACTTTACAAGAATTTATCAGGTGATTAAAAGATTAGAATAAATGAATTGCACATTTTTGTCTGAGTTTAAAGTTTTGTTGTGCTCTGTATATGCATATGTGTGTGTAGTTGGTACACAGATCCAATCAGTAATCACTTGTCGAAGTGATTTAAATCTAAAAAAAAAAATATTGTCTAATAATCAAAGATTTAGTAGATTTAATGGAATTTTAATCATCGATAAATTTTGCAACCATTAAACTTTTAACGAATTCAGACAATTTATCTCATCAGGTTTGAAGGTGAATTTAGAATGTGTCTGGATTGTCAAAGTTTGCAATTAGGCGCTACCATAATATGGAATTGGTGGGTGAATTTATCAGGTGATTAAAAGAAAAAAGAAAAAGAAGGAAAATAAAGAAATCGAAGAAAATTGAAAAAAGTTAAAAAAAGAGAAGTAATAAAAGAAAAAGAAAGAAAACGAAGCAGTAGTAGTATTAGTAGCCGAAGAAGAAGAAAAAAAGAAAGAAGGGAAAGACAAGCGGCGGGTGGAGGAGTAGGAGGGGTAGAAGAAGTAGGAGGAGGAGAAGAAGTAGGAGGAGGAGAATAAGTAGGAGGAGGAGAAGAAGTAGGAGGAGGAGGAAGAAGGAGAAGAATTTGGCATGATTTAGGACATTATTAAGTCTAGAACAGAACCAGTAGACGTAAGAAGACATTGATTATAATGAGCGGACAATATGGCCTCCAAAACCCCAATCTGTCCGTGGTTCGTTCTCAGGCAGAATATACCCAACATTATGATGACTTTCAAATCTCTTCGTTATATTCGGCATGTTGGTTTCTGTTGTTCAAAATAGTGTAAAATCATATTGCGCTATTGGAAAGAGATGGCAACTGTCTAATTTTAAATGTTGTCAGATTTTTGAATTTGGGAATTCGAGACGACCACAACATACAGTTGCTGAGTCAATTGACGTCAAACAGTTGTGAAAAATATATTTTTTTTTTAGCATGACCCGGAACATTATGAATCCAAAATCAGAAGTTTTGATTGTAATGGCAATTTAAAGAGCTCAAAGCCCCACTCTGTCCATATTTCTTTTGAAGGCCGACACAAAAGTTAAAGGATTATCAGATGAAGAATTAAGAAGTCAAGATTAAATCTGAGAAACATGCTGCTGCTCCCGTCTTTGGAAATGAAATTGAAATTGACAAGAAATTCAAGAGAAGGAACTAATAGCATAGAATTTACGGTTATATCTAGCCATTTTAACTATAACATGATGAGACCTAAATGCCGATCTAGTACTGAAATTAATAAAGTCTAAGTAACAAATAGGAAAAATCATCTGAACAATTAACATTAAAATATTTATAGAAAAGGTACAGAGAAGTTAGGCTTATAAAGGTGCAAGATTAATTCGGATGAGAAGGATTATATGTCTGCTGCTAGGAAAGTTGGTTCAATGAGTCGTGCGGAACATTCTTAATCACCAGAATCTATCTTGCATATTTATAAACCTACCATTCGTCCATACATCGAATGTTGGTGAGGCACCTCGAGGTGGTGTAATGGTCAGTAAGCTTGTCTCGCTAGAACAATTACGACTGAATAGTGAGTTCGATCTTTACTGGGTGTCTCATCTAAGCCGTGTTTGGTAAATCGCTACATCGAATGTTGGTGACATATCTGGTCTAGTGCTTTACTATATATCTAGAAATTCTTGACAAAATCCAAAGAAGAACCTGCAATGTTATCGGGCCCTGAACTCCCATTTCGGCTTCATTCAATTTCCTATTGAGCTTCAAGGTGTCTTTTCTATAAATATTTTCTTGCTAATTGTTCAAATGGGCTTTCATTTTTGAGGGTGTTTGAGTGAGTGCTTCGTCAAATGAGAGTTTGAATTATTCCCGCAATAATTTTGTCCTATTTACTGATGTTTCTGTCACAATTAAAAATTATGGTCTGTTTTATTACTAACACTATTTTGTTTAATTTTTTGTATATAAATTGTAATAATTGTAAATATTCATTGCCGTTCTTTCTGTTGTCTACACGATGGATTTGTTTTCCACGCACTAAACCACTTTTGAATTCAAAGATGCCATGCTTCTAAACAGATTACCAATCAAAGCTATAGAGCTTACTCTACACTGCTACTAACCAAGCAATTTACTGGAATAAGAGATGGATTCATACTTTTCCATATTTAACGGCATCAGTATATTTTCCAGCGGCGTACCATAGCTACCCTGTCTTTTCTATAAACACTTTCATGATAATTGTTTTGATGACCTTTCCTCTATGTTCTTGTGTTTGAATGAGTGTTTATTTGAGTGAATGTTTGGTCGAATGATTGTTTAAAATTATTTAAATCCCGCATTAATTTCCTCCTGCTAACTGATGTTTCTGCCATAATTCAGGATTGTGGTGTGTTTTATTACAAACATTATTTTATTTAGTCGCTTCTAAACAGTAATTTATACATTGTAAATACACACTGGAGTTCATTTTTCAAAATTGTTATTTATAGTCCCCACCTAGCAGACAAATTGTACATATGGGGACTAGTTAGGAATTTATAGAGACTCTGAGGTATTATGGTGACCCTAGTAAGTTGGTTGAGTAAGAATGTATTGATTTGTAAGATATATCGCAGTTTGTCTGGGTCAGTGATTGTGGCTAACTAAATTGAAGATAAGACAGTTTGAAGACTAGCCTTCCCCCAATACCCACTTTTGACCTTGTGCCAAACAAAATAAACATTGCTTTCCTTTTTGGTACCTCGACTTTAACAGCATTACTAGGTTGGCAGTTATGTCTCATCATTTTATTGTTGAAATTGCTCGATATAACTGTAAGTACTATTGTAATAGCTTCTTCTCGTGCACTTCTCACCGGTGGAACAAACTTCCGGCTTCTTGCTTTCCAATAAGGATTTTCAAAAATTTAAATGCAGTGTCAGGTGTCATCTTCTGTCTCCTTGTTCCCGTTCTTATATTGTCCTTTTTGTTGCTTTCATTCTAAGTAGCCCCTTGCGGTTTAGAGGCTTTTATTACCGCTGTGATATCGTGAAATGATTTTTAAAATTCGCAAAAGGTTATTTTCATTTTCAAATACGAAATTCAAACAAGCCAGTTACTCGCTACAGCCGTGCGCAATAATAGATTTTCCTGGTTTCGGTAGCTTGTAATTAAAAAAGATCCTTTAGAATCTCACTAAATAGAAAGGAAACTTTTCCCTAGGAAATTATCTTTAGGCTGCACTGTTGGGGACATATTTTGAATCATTTCACCCCAAGCAAGGTGGTAAAGCTACAAAGATGCTAGTATTAGGTTGGTGCAAAAATAATGACGTAATAATGTCGTTTTTTGACGTATTTTTTAACGTCAAAAAACGACATTATTACGTCATTATTTTTGCACCAACCTAATAGTTACTGAGGGTGAAAAGAGAAATAGAGAAGAATTTACTGAGGAGAAAGGACAATAAAAGAACGGCGATCAAGGAGACAGAAAACGACGATTTAGGCTGCATTCAAATGTTTTGAAGATCGTAATTGACAGGAAAAGAAACCTGAAGATAGTTCCAAATGCAAGAAGTGCGAGAGAAGAAACTGTTAGCATAGAACTTACGGTTGCATATATATATATATATATATATATATATATATATATATATATATATATATATAAAGTGTTTTCTTAATTCCTATTCTCTATCATTTTCTGTTTCCTTTTACTCATATTCTCTCACATACAGTAACCCCTTGCGTATTCGTGGCATTTTTTGCCTTGATTTTAGTGAAATAGTTTAAAAAATGCTTGATATAGACATACATTTTATTCATATTAGTTTCTCATAATATGTCGCTATTTTTTTTTGTATTGTCAATAACTTTGGAAAGCGTCATTAACTTATTCAACATTATTTGTTCGCTTAATTCTCTTTTTATACTTGCTGTTGTTAAACATTATCAATTTGAGAAGAGGCATTAACATATCCAACATTCTTTGGACGCTAAAATCTTTTCTTTGGAGAGTTGCTATTGTTAACAAAATAACTTTGAGGAGCGTCATTAACATAACGCATATTGTCGGGGCGGTCATATGGTTTCTTTGTCTATTTGCTGTTAACATGATATTTTATCTTATCCAATCTTCCTCAGGGTATAATCTTTGGTAAATCTATTGTCAATAGCTCTGGGGAGAGTCAGAAATATAATCAACATTGTTTGGACGCTAAAAACTCCGTTTCAGTTTACAGCTGTTTGCAATAAAACTTTGAGAAGAGTCATTAACATATCCTATATTATGAGGACTTTCAAATCTCTTCTATGCATAGTTGGTAAACATTACCAATTCGAAAAGATAACCACCATTATGAGAACTTTCAAATCTCTTTTTGTATAGTTGTTAAATATTATCAAGTTGGAAACGGTCATTAATTCATCCAACATTATGACGACTATTAACATTGTTTTCTTGATATAGTTGCTAAACATTATCATTTTGACAAAAGTCAATAACATTATGAGAATTTTCAAATCTCTTTCCGCGTAGTTTTTAAAAATGACGAATTTGAAATGAATAATTAACATATCAAAAATTATGAGGACATTTAAAATTGTCTTAGTGTTGTATCTGCTAAAATTATAAATTTAACAAAAGTCAATAAAATAACCATTATAAGAACTTTCAAATTTCTGTTAGTGTAGTTGTTAAACATTATGAAAGACTCATTAACATATTCAACATTATGAGGACTTTGAAATCTCTTCTTTATATAGTTGCTAAACATTTCGAATTTAAGAATATATCCAACATTATGAGGACTTTCAAATCTCTTCTTTATATAGTTCCTAAACATTACGAATTTAAGAATATATCCAACATTATGAGGACTTTCAAATCTCTTCTTTATATAGTTGCTAAACATTACGAATTTAAGAATATATCCGACATTATGAAGACTTTCAAATCTCTTCTTTATATAGTTGCTAAACATTACGAATTTAAGAATATATCCAACATTATGAGGACTTTCACATCTCTTCTTTATATAGTTGCTAAACATTTCGAATTTAAGAATATATCCAACATTATGAGGACTTTCAAATCTCTTCTTTATATAGTTGCTAAACATTACGAATTTAAGAATATATCCGACATTATGAGGACTTTCAAATCTCTTTATATAGTTGGTAAACATTACGGATTTAAGAATATATCCAACATTATGAAGACTTTCAAATATCTCTCCGTGTATTGTTAAACATTATTAATTAGAGAAGAGTGATTATTATATCCAACAATATGAGGAATCTCGAATCCTTTTGTTGCATATTAGGCCATTCATTGACCGAGCAGCCAGTGCTAAAATTTATAACATCTTTATCTTAAAACAATTTTTCAAGAAAATAGATTTATCAAATTCAGAATTTGTTATTGTTCTTTCTAGTATGCATGGGAGCATCCCTACCTAACTTTTTGTTTGAAGTAATATAAAACGTGAACAACTTAAGATTATGTCATTATTTTGTCTTAGATATACATGTGGTATTCATTTTATTTGATGCTACTGTTGAAAGTCCTCAATTGATGAAATTTCTGTTATCTAGCACGGTTTTTTGGGATTATGTAGCGCCAGTCCACGAAATTCAAAGAAGTAGGGTTTCCGCCAGGATCTACAGTCTTCACTCGTTCAAAGCCATTTTAATCATTTATTTTAGAAGTCGGTTGTATACAGATGAATGCTTAGATATTTCTGAATAGCGCCATGAATGACGTCCATATAAAAGTCCCGATCTCCCAAGACTATTTAAAAACATGACTCGTATTTTCAACTTATTTTTTTTTTTTAATTTTGGAGCAATTTGTGGTCATGGGCGAAATTATCTCGAAATTATCTATCATTATTAAGATTTAAAAAAAATTATCTATCATTATTAAGATTTAAAAAAAATATCTTCTTTAAATAGTTACTGAGAATTACCAAAGTGAGAAGCGTCATTCATATATCTAAAGCTCTTTTTTTGTATTGGTGCCTATGTAGGAATTATGAATTTGAAGTCTAATCGAAATAATGCCGCCGAAAAACAAGGAAGGTGATCGAAAACGACAAAGTCAAGATCTTGGGATTTCGACAACCAATCAGACTGGATCTTTGAGTCCTCCAAATCAGTCATTAACATTGTTGAAAAAAAAAAAAACAAAAACAAACAAAAACAAAAAAAACAAATGACTTTTTATCGACGTGGCTGTTCCTGGTGACAATAATCTCAAAGACAAAGAAATTGGGAGGCTTAAAACATACAATGATTTCCAAATTGCGATTTGACAGAACGTGGGGCATTCAGGCCACCATTACAGCTTTGGGGCCTGTACCCCACCGAACTGAAATACTTGCACGAAGAAAACCGCAGTAAAGCCTAGTACTTCATCGCTTCAGAAGTCTACGTTGCTTGGCACTGACAAATATTCTACCAACGATGCTATCATGTTTGAGGTCGCACGACTTGATGGAGAACACACATAATGCAAGATCTCTGATTAAAAAGGGAAAACAGGGAGAAAGAAGAGATAATAATAATAATAATAATAATAATAATAATAATAATAATAATAATAATACAGAGTGGGCCAATATCTGCACTGGAAAATATGCAACTTTTACAGGAAAAAACTGGAAGAAATTGGTATAAAAATCACCCAGATCCGGTTACAAAGATAGAAACTGTAACAATTTTATGGGATTTTACAATACACACAGACAGAACAATCAAAGCTAATCACCCAGATATCGTGTTCAACGACCACAAAAACAGAACGTGTTTTCTTATTGACATGGCAGTCCCCGCAGATTGTAATGTATCTTTGAAGATCTTCAAAAAACTATCAAAATACAAGGACCTTGAAGTTGAAATCTAAAAAATGCGGCATATGAAGACATCAATGATTCCAGTTGTAGTTAGAACTATCGGATTGATTGGAAAAAGATTCAAATAAATTCATATAAGGGATTCCTGGAAGCCCATGCCTTAAAGAAATACAAAGAAAAATTGTACTCACAAGTACAGATCACAAATTACGAAGAGCTTTATCTATGTAAAATGTGTATGATCTAATTTTCTTTCTAAAAAAAGATGATCAGTGGAAAATGTCATGAAGCCATTTCTAAGCTTAGGTCTCTGGTTGGGACCCGGAAGAAAATGTCATGAAGCCATTTCTAAGCTTAGGTCTCTGGTTGGGACCCGGAAGAAAATGTCATGAAGCCATTTCTAAGCTTAGGTCTCTGGTTGGGACCCGGAAGAAAATGTCATGAAGCCATTTCTAACATTAGGTCTCTGATTTGGACCCGGAAGAAAATGTCATGAAGCCATTTCTAAGCTTAGGTTTATGGTTGGGACCCAGAAGAAAATATCATGAAGCCATTTCTGACGTAATTTAGACTGTTTGAAAAACAGGACGTCTACTCAACCATGGGTATCCGCAATAATAATGTTTAGTGTAGTAGGAAATACTTAACAGTGTATATGTTAAGTAGCACTTAACATCGGAATTTGCGTAAACAATGCATATATTGTCGGAAATAATGAGGAATAGACTTACGCGAGTGGAGCGGCGATGTCGACCGGGGAGTCCTAAGGCGCGAACGCCCCAGTCTACTCCGCTTTAGTAGCCTCACATTTGAAATGGCGGAGGAGGTGAGGGCAGAGGTATATTATAAAAATCCCTTCGCCTCATACTCGAGAAGCTTTTTGGCCGAAAGCAAAAGAAGATCACTATTTACATTATTCGGGCTATTGTCCTCATTTTTTGTCGCCATGTTTATCACAACGTTTCGGCCGTTGTACGCTCCGGCCTTCTTCCGGTTGCTGGAATGTCAAACTGAACCCTTTATTTCGCTCACTGGGGTAGACTGCTCTAGTTCCACGTGCCATGTCTGATGGATGTCAGTTATCTCCTGTTAATTCCCCCTCTCCAAGTTCTGTGGATACATATATTTGAGTAGACCCTATGTTCTTGTTTTTTTGTTTTCTTTTTTACCGGTAAATAACGTCTACCGACTTGAGAGGGGAATTAACAGGAGATAATTGACATCCATTAGACATGGCACGTGGAACTAGAACAGTCCACCCCAGTGAGCGAAATAAAGGGTTCAGTTCGACATTCCAACCACCTGAAGAAGGCCGGAACGTACAAAGGTCGAAACGTTGTAATAAACATGGCGACAAAGACGAGGACAATAGTCTGAATAATGTAAATAGGGTACATAATACCGCATCTCAGAAATATAGACAGATAGCGAAAGAAGTTGTTATTATTTTTCCTGTCTGTTATTACTGTGGTTACCTGACCGTAGCGGAGAGGGTCGCAAAGGAAGGACATTTTCTTTTGCAAACCCGGTTATTCATCAACTATCTCCACTCTGGTCTTTTCAGTCGAATTCATATTTGACAATATTTCCTAATTCGTTTAACCACAGTCCTTGGCTAATGAACCGGCAAGCGATTGGTACTGAACAGAAATCAAGAGAAGTTAATAATAATAATAATAATAATAATAATAATAAACAGATACAGAAACGATGGCAAGATAAACCGCTTCAATGTGAATACTCTGCCCGTACCGAACAAACTGATTTAGACAAACCCTGTACCCATCAGTGGCTACGTAGGGCAGGGTTAAAAGCTGAAACGGA
>OZ010598.1:24590978-24615978 GCA_963932145.1 Acanthosepion lycidas
GTTTTCTGTAACAAGCTAGTTTTTAAGTGAGTAGGTTATTAGCCTATTGCACAAGCCCCAACCTGGAGGACCACGGTGTGTCTTTCGTCTGGCTTCGACCCCACAGCTTGAGTTTGGTTGGACCTGCTAGGGGACAAAGCTCCCACCCCCATATCTCTGGGGGGCCGTTGCAGCACGCATAACATATCCAGTTTAAATTCAGAAGGAATCCTAAAAAATGACTTCAAAGAGATACAAATATATATTTGTTTGTTCCGGGAGATCCTCTTCAGATCGGCCGATGTCTTGCCGGCTGCCTTCACTTCCCCGGGGGATTTACATCGGCACGCGTCATACACTCCACTTTGAAGGACTCTTCTTCGGCCATGTCGTTGTTTGAAAATAACTGAGTTTTCTGTAACAACCTAGTTTTTAAGTGAGTAGGTTGTTAGCCTACTCCACACACACCAAACTGGAGGAGCAGGATGTGTCTTTCGTCGGCTCCTACACCACAGATCTATTGAGCTTGGTTTGACCTGCTAGGGGCCAAAGCACACGCCCACATATCTCTGGGGTCGTCGAAGCTCACAAGCCGTCCTATCATATCAATACACTTTCTGTTGAATATGAATACACTTTATGCTTCAACTTTATGTTGAAAATGAATACACTTTCTGTTGTAGCATTACTTAAAATTACATTAAAAATTATCATTACTTTCTACAAAGTAATGCTAATTTTAATATTAGTCATTTCCTTATAAGGAAACATACGTCATTTATTGACCACGCAACCAGTACTACTGTCGTTTACATTTTATAAATATTTCTCTTTAAATATTTTTTTTCAGAAAAATAAATTTCTGAAGTCCAGGATCTCTTGTCACTCTTTCCAGTATTGATGGGGGTTTCTTTCCTAACCTTTTTGTTTGAAGTAGTCCGGAACATCAACATTTTGATTATGTCGCTATTTTCTTTTCGAGTTAATTGTACCATCCATTTTAGTTGTTGCTGTTGTTGAAAGTCCTCACTTGATATGCTTTCTTTTATCAAATAACGTTCTTTGTTTGTGATTCTGTATCTTCTTCGTTCGAAGGATGGTTTTCATAAAGATCCACAAGGGTCTTTCAAATTTTGAAAATATCAGGCCACTCGTGTGCTGGTTGGGCACATTTTCCTACCAAATGGCACCACCCGAACATCCCTATCTATATTTTATTCGCTGTCCAATTTTAATTCGTGATAGTTCTCCGAAGAGAAAGGAATGTTTAAACCCAACCCGTGGGCAATATTTTTGTTACCCTTCATAGAGATTGAACTTACGGCCTCCTGATTATAAAACTAATGCTTTGTTGGATTAACCCGTCTCCCCCGCTGGTTCACATGGGTTCAGCGCAAGTAACTCTATTTAAACGACTTGTTTTTTCTCTCGTGAACAAAAAAAGGCTTTCAGGGGTACCTCGAGGTAGTGTAATGGTTAGCAAGCTTGTCTCGCTAGAGTAATAACGACTGAGTGGTGAGTTCGATCCTCACTGGGTACCCCCTGCTTTCGGCCTTGTGCCACATCTGAGCATTGGTAAATCACTATAAAAAAGTCTTTCAGTTACCTGGAGAATGTTTTCTGAATTTACCGGGTAACTGAATGGCTTTTTTGAATCAAGAGGTATAAACGAACACATTCAGAAACGAATCCACTTTCTATTGCCTGGCTAATATCCATAAAATAATTTGACACTCTGTTTAAAATTATGTTTATTAGATAACATTATCCAGTTTAAATATACAAGGAATCCTAAAAAAGGACTTCAAAGAGACACAAATCTGGGGCTCATAATTTTTTTCCAGATATCCAGGGTTTGTTTCCATACAAGGAATATAAGCCCTCATGGCACAGATGTTCTTTTCTATTATAATTCAAATTGTATGCGTATGTACATTTGCATATAAAAAGATTTTCTACGATACTTAATATTTGTTTGTTTATGCCTCGTGATTCATTGGGGATCATAGGGCTGTAACAACAGCTCTCCGACTGATACAGTTCCGTGAGATCCTCTTCAGTTCGGCCCATGTCGTACCGGCTGTCTTCACTTCCCCGGGATATTTCACCAGCAAGCGTCATACGCTCCACTTTGAAGGACTCTTCCTCTCCCATGTCGTTGTTTGAAAATATCGTTGAGGTTTCTGTAACAAGCTAGTTTTTAAGTGAGTAGATTGTTAGCCTACTCCACAACTCCCAACCTGGAGGACCAGAGTATGTCTACTACGCCCAGAGCTATGTGGGCGGGGGCTTCGGCTCTTAGCAGGTCCAACTGAGCTCAACAGGTCTGTAGAGTAGGAACCAAACGAAAGACAAAGCTATGCATATATTTATCCTTAATTTAAGCTAAATAATTATCAGAGGTTTACGTCTGGGCTTTCGAAAACATACCATGCAAAAAACAGTTAATTTTTTTTTAAGTTAAAAGAAAAGTTTAAAAAATTCTGAAAATTAAAAAAAAAATATATATATAGATATCAATGTTTGATTCTATGGTTTATCAACCCCTGGAAAGTTATTTGAAGCCAGAAGATATTTTAGATTGTAAGAATTTTTGAAGATAATACTGATTTAGTGATATAAGTTCTACCTAATTAACCCATTGCTAGAGGGAGAAAAGATGGATTTATACCTTTCCCAAGGGTATTTGCACATAAATGAATATAACAAACCCAGTGGGAACTGGAACTCGGTTCTCAGATTAACAATTACAAGACATTATCTATTGCGCCACCCGCACATCCAAACTTACAGCACCTGGTATTCCCAAGCGGTCACCCATCTAGGTACTAACCAGGTTTGACATTTCTTAACTTCGGTGATCATACAGTAACCGGTGTTTCAACCTGACATGACCATAAGCCAATTTGAAGAAGGGAAAATGACATAATCAAGATGTTGACATTCCACACTACTTCAAACAAA
Source organism: Acanthosepion lycidas (assembly GCA_963932145.1). Classification (NCBI taxonomy): domain Eukaryota; kingdom Metazoa; phylum Mollusca; class Cephalopoda; order Sepiida; family Sepiidae; genus Acanthosepion; species Acanthosepion lycidas. The sequence goes on from OZ010598.1 coordinate 24,593,922, forward strand.
AAGTTAGGAAGGAAACTCCCATCAATACTAGAAAGAGCAATAATAGCTACTGGATGAGAGAAATCTATTTTCTTTAAAATTGTTTTAAGAGAAAGATTTGACAAATTTCAACCAAATGTAGAACTGTCTGCTTCGTTAATGAATAGCAAATGTTTCCTTATAAAGAAAATGGCTAATATTACCATCCAAGCTTACATCACCGGATGTTCCAAAGCGGTCACCCATCTAGTAGTGATCACGTTCGACGTTGCTTAATTTCGGTGATCGTACAGTGATGTCGCCTTAAGCAGATATCAATGATGTTAGCACAATTTCAAATTTGGCATTTATAAATAAAGGCTAAGTGACTTAATCAAAATGTCTGTAAAAGTCAGGGATCGATTGCACACTGTATCGATATTATAAACAGAACCCCCTTTCTAAATCGATAAGGAATCAATATTTTCCCATTCTGACAAGTGACGCAGCCTAAGGCAAATCTGAAGAATGCTAATCTATAAAGATTATTTCTCCCACCCGCCAACGTTTTCTCTTCTCCAGCCTCGATAGAGTCTAAAAGAGTCTCCGCGTCCATGTGGGTAACGAATTATTTTCCATCCTCCAATCTCTCTCTCATAGACAAGCCTTTCGCTGCTCTATTGCTATTTTCATGGAAGAACAACATTCCTAGATTCCGCCAGTCCTAACCTTCACGGTTAGGACGCGCCATGCCACTCCCATTGAAGCAAACCACCCACATTCCCTCCGTATGCCATCGATGAGGTAAGTTCCACTCGAACAGCCTCTTCCCGCAAACCACTGCTCTGTGGTACCGATTCCAAGAAGATGTTACCTTAATCACTACAATCTTAATCTGTTCAAAGCTGGGGTAAACTGTTGTCTTCCACTGCAAAACACACAAATGGCTTCTAAACATAACCCTCTACCTCAAGTGGACTCCGGGCCTTGTAAAGGGTGAACCTCGCTATATATATATATATATATATATATATATATATATATATATATATATATATATATATATATGAATGGTGGTACTCGCTTGGAAAAACTTCGGATAGTTCAACTTGCAGTAGAACAAATCGGTACCTGAGGAAAAATCGGGACTAAAAAAAGAAAGAACATTAAAACAAGGCGAAAATAATCGTCCAGTGTTCAAGCTCCTTGTCCGAAGAAAAAAACCCAAAACGAGTAAAAAGACAACTACGTAAAGTGCTCAATATACTAAGCAGAGCAAAACCTAAGATAATCCTAGGAAGCCAGGCAAACCTACCTCGGTTTCACCTAAACGGATCGTCAGGGTAATGATATATATATATATATATATATATATGTGTGTGTGTGTGTGTGTGTGTGTGTGTGTGTGTGTGTGTGTGTGTGTGTGCCACCGTTGCATCTCTTATCAGAACGAAAACCAAACTGGTTCATGAACCGCTGCTCTGTGGTGCCGAATCCCGAAAAAAGATGTTTCCCAAATCACTACAACTTTAACCTGTTCAAGTCTAGAGTTAACCGATATGTTCCCCTCCTATCTGCATAAACTGATTCAATGTAACCCTCTACCTCAAGTGGCCCCTGAGCTTTGAAACGGCTGAACCTTACTGTAAAAAAGAAAAAAAAAAAAAACTCATTGTAAATATCAGCTAATTTTCCTTTGTAATGTCTCTTCCATTGATCTAACATGGACAGCTGAACGAGAAAAATCTTTCCCTGTGGATTGAATAAAGTGTTCTGTATGAAATTCTCAAAAGGTTACCAACTATACCTACCGGAAAAAAACAAACTTTGGAGGGTATGACTGAAATGTGTATAACCAAGATGAGAATGCTAGTTTGAGTAAATCAGGGTATGAAAATAATTCCATATCTAAAAAATAAATTTTGTTTTTTTCAAATTTTAAAAAAATCATCTGTGAGAAATGTTTGACTTAAATCTGAAAAATGTTTGACCTAAACTGAAAAATTTTGTTTTTGCATTTAAACCATTTAAAAATGCGATAAAGTTTAGAGTAGAAAGATAAATTCAAGCTTTTCAGATATGAAGAGAGATTTTTTTTGCATTATGGATTTTGGGACTGAATTTTTCTTTTTGTTTTATTATTGCTTATTATTTCAACTTTGTAATGTATGAGTGTAAAAGCAAGCAGTGTATTGGAAATGAAGAAATGGCCTCCAGCAAGACTTGAACTTGAATCCTATATTCTATTTGCATATCTGTGGATGCTAACTTTAACAACTCAGTCACAGAGACTGAATATCTAAGTTCAACCAAATCTATAGTCTCATAATTACAATATATTTCTGCATATAAAACGACTTTTAAATACCAAAAATCATCCTTAAAAATTGGGGATCGTATTATACTACAATTCTAAAAAAAAAAACAACCCTTAAATTTTGAGTGATGTTTGATAATAAGCTAACCTCGATAACCAATCAGTCAGTTATGTGCCATGCGTGATACACGCTTAGGCGATCATGTGTCTTTCGATACATGACTGACGAGGCAGATTTTTTCCATGCAGTAGGTTGCCATTTCTTTCTGCAGTTGCTATCCAAAGCTATAGAACCCGGTCTGTCCTGCTATTTATCCATAGCTGGGAGAGAAGAAGAGGATTCATACCTTTTCCTTGGGTATTAGAACGTAAGTGAATGTAATGGATTCGATTGGAATACGAACTCGGCTCTCCGATTCCGAAGTCCGAGTCGCTATCCATTACTCCACCGGAATGTATATTCGGCGAGAAATAATTTTCCCTCGAACAGCTTCTTCCAGCGAACCAATGCTCTGCGGAACAGACCCCCAAGAGGATGTTTCCTTGATCACTACAATCGTAACCTGTTCAAGTCTAGGTTTATCTTCCCCTCCTATCCATGTAAACTGCCTCCTAACGTAACCCTCTACCATGAGTGGCTCCCGGGCTTTGTACATGTTGAATATTACAGTAAAAAAAGAAAGAAAAAAAAAATGAGCGGACCAGTATATTTAAGTAGTTCCGTCTTTACACTACAGAAAAAAAAATTGTGCGTTTTTAATAATACGAACCTTTCAGAAAGTGTTCTCATCATCGTATACTGATGGCATGCCCCAAACACTTCAGTAGGAACAAGTAAGTACTTCCTTTGGGAAATGACTCTTTGCCCTTGTTATTTCTTGAGAAGGCAAGCGCTATTTTTATGCCACAGTTCGTGGGTGGGGCGTAAATAGACGTCTTCGTGGATGTTTGTTTGAGGGCGAGTGACAAATTTGGGGTTCATATTTCGTCATGACCTCCTCACCACAACATACGTACATCCATGTAAATATATGCTGACACGTACGAAAAAGTACTAATACACTAATTATTACTAAGGTAATAATCCACGTATGTAACAAGCTCAAATGTGGGGTGGGCAGGAGGTCAGGAGCCTCGGGTTGGGTTAATATGGCGCATTTTTTGTTTTAAATATCAACATGAAGAATTTATTGAAACAATTAATATCCGAAATGATTCCAAGTAATCATAAATTAATTTTAAACAGCAATTTTTCTTTTCTTTCTTTCTTTCTTTCTTTCTTTCTTTCTTTCTTTCTTTCTTTCTTTCTTTCTTGCTATCTCCGTGTGTTATCTATCTATCTATCTATCTATCTATCTATCTATCTATCTATCTATCTATCTATCTATCTATATATATATATATATATTCATGTATATGAATATATGTATGTATGTATATATATATATACATGTAGATATATGTATGTATATATATATATACATGTAGATATATATATATATATATACACGTATCAGTCTGTTAATATATATCGATAAGTGTGTTAATATCTATCTATCTATCTATCTATCTATCTATCTATCTATCTATCTATCTATCTATCTATCTATCAGTCTGTTAATATCTATCTATCTATCTATCTATCTATCTATCTATCTATCTATCTATCTATCTAAATATGTCTTTGTGTGTAAGTCTATTCATCTCTATACAACCCAGGATTTTCAGCATCTATCTATCTGTCAGTCTATCTATCTATCTATCTATCTATCTATCTATCTATCTATCTATCTATCTATCTATCTATCTATCTATCTATCTCTCCCAGTCTTTTCATTATCTATCTATCTATCTATCTATCTATCTATCTATCTATCTATCTATCTATCTATCTATCTATCCCAGTCTTTTCATTATCTATCTATCTATCTATCTATCTATCTATCTATCTATCTATCTATCTATCTATCTATCTATCTATCTATCTATCCCAGTCTTTTCATTATCTATCTATCTATCTATCTATCTATCTATCTATCTATCTATCTATCTATCTATCTATCTATCTATCTATCTATCTATCTATCTATAGCACAGATACTACACTGATGGTATTTATCTGCCCCTTCAGTGTGGTAAGATCCCATCTAAAAAAAAATAACGTTCCTACGACATTTCTGCAACGTTACATCGTCGTTACAAAAATGTTTCTTTTTTTTTTCTCGGCTTACTCGCCAGAACAAGCCCGCAACGTTTCCTTGTAATGGTGAAAATACGTTTCTTTTTAAATACGTTACAATTACAGAGAATGACTAATACATTCCAACCTTACGGCCGTATCACGTTGAAACATCGGTTCTCGTACGATCACCGAATTTAAGCAACGACTGGTCAGTACCTAGATTCCTGCTCATTACCTAGATGGGTGGCCAGTACTTGGGTAGGTGACCGCTTGGAAATACCAGATCCTGTAAGCCTGTATGTGCAGGTGGTGTTAATGGATAATAGCTAGAAATTGTTAATCGGAGAGACGAGTTCCAATTACAGCTCGGTTCGTTATATTCTCTTATTTGCAAATACCCTTGGGAAAGGTATGAATCCATCTTTTCTCCCCCAGCTATGGGTTAATTAGTAAAACTTTTATCTCCGAAAAAAAATTGTGGCAATCTAAAAAATATTTTCTGCTTTTAAATTTTTCGCAAATGGCTCATAAGTCGTAAAAAACAAATCTGTTAATAAATTCCAGAAGGTACGTGCATCTAAATTGATGATTCCTAATTACCCCCCACAAATAACCCCCTAAAACAAAGCAAAAAAAAAAAAAAATTAAAGGAATTTTATGACGCCTCTACATATTGTTAAGCAAAGAAAACTTTATATATAGGATTTTATAACGTGTTATGGCGCCTCTACGTATTGTTAACCTTTCCTAAGCGAAGAAAACAATACTCTTCTGTTATAATTGAGCAGTGAAGAATTTTCCGTCACAGCTCTTTGCAAACTTATTGTAACATTGAAACAACTTTGGGATGAGCGGTCAGTTTGGGATCAAGAAAATAGTTGCCGGCAACTTTACATTAACTTCGCCACAACGACACATACTTCCCAACCAAAATGCAACGAACCAACGAACGTTGCATGAACTTTCTGTGCTGTCTGGGACGCGACACAAGGTCGGTTTAATGCGAGGTGCCCATAACCGTACTTACTGCCGCGGGGTTAGAATCCCCAGGCAGAGTGCACAGATAATTTCATCCTGGCCTGAAGTGCTGACTCACATGTAAATAATTGCATCACAATAAGAGATAAAATGTAGTTTGCCCGCCTGAGGACAGATACTACATTTTGATCCTAGCTCAAAGTCCGGGGATCCTAAACAGTGGGCCAGTAAGTGACACTGATTCCATGTAGAATGTCCAGATAATTTCATCCTGACCTAAAATACTGATATGTAAATAATCTCGTCATTATTTTACGCTTTCTTTTTTTTTATACCCGACATTTACATATTAATGTGTGTGAATATTTGGACGTTATCTTAGAAAGCCATTGTTTGATCGTGGGTATTGAAAAATATTTCTACAGGTCTGTCGGCTCGTTGTCATTGGCATTAGGACTTAACCACAAGTCATTTCAGTACCAATAGGAAGGAAGGCACGACAAAAGAAAAACGAACATCGCGGAACTTAGTCTTATATTTAAATTTTATCGGTTAATTTGTAGTTTAACACCCCCACTTAGTTTGCATTAAAAATTTCCAAAATACTTACATTTATATGTAATTGTAGATGCTCCATTCGGATCTGGCTTGATAAATTTGATAAAATCTACCGTTTTGGAGTTATTGAGAGTAAAATTTGGGATTCAATCGCGTTGTTGGCGGCAGCCATAACTCGCGTTGTTTGCATACATTCGCTGCGGAAAGCTCAACGCGGAAGACTACGGAAACCTAAGCTCGGAACTAATCTTTCTTGTCTAAATTTGTCTCAATTACTGCGCACGAGAACTATTTACGTAGACACGCTCAGTTTGCGCAATGATACCTACACTGATAGCTATTCTACAGCGAATGTATACAAACAACGCCTGTTCGAATTCGAAATTTCACTGTCGATAACTCCAAAACGGTAGATTTTATCAAATTTATCAAGCCAAATTCGAATGGAGCATGTACAATTACATATAAATGTAAGTATCTTGGAAATTTTTTAATTCGAACTGAGCGCAGGTGTTACACTGCAAATTAATCATTTTGTCTCCGATCCCGAAAGGCCAAAGATCGGAAAAAATGCCAGGTTAGTATTAATGCCGTTGTAAATATTCGATCCATGCATAAATATATCTTCATGCATACGAAAAAGTGCGTATGCCTATATAAAACACTCCAAACCCCAAAAGTGTCCCCTTTTTGATGGATACTTACAAACGCGATTACAACCAATGTCTATTTTTTCACTTAAGTGTAAAATGTTCCTATGTCTACCTTTTAATTCACGTTTAAACTGGACTTACCGTAATTCCCCGTGTATGATACGCCTTCGTCCATAATGCGCACCCCAAAATTTGTTCTGAAAGTGTGGGAAAAGGCTTTTACTCGCGCATAATGCGCAACCCTTGTTTGGTAACCAAACCCTATAATTTGTACCTCTCCCATTTCCTTACTATTCTTATTTAAAAAAAATGTTTTTAAACATAAAATAATATTATTCTAATTTAGTTTTATGATAATTCTTATTTTATTTTACATTTGTAAGTATTGTTAGGTACCTGGGACTATATTTGACATCGTTATGGGGTCGCAATCGCCGAATGTTGGGGTCAAATTGTTGTATGGTTCGTAGTCATTTCGCAGCTGAAATCGACCTATAGAACGGCAATTTTTTAAAAGATTTTTTGTACCTGTGCATAATACGCTCCTGTAATTTTGCTTATTATTTTTTAGAAAAAAATACGTATTATACATGGGGAATTACGGTATGTCTGCTTTTCTGACTTGAGTATAAGCCGGTCCGATGTCTACTTTTTTTTTGTTTACTTTAGTGTAAACTGCACCTGTTTTTAGCTCTCTATTTATTGATTGTGATTTTAGTCCAATAAGATTTTCTATTTGACCTGAAATAACTTAACAAGAGCCGGCATGTCGTTTAATTAACCAATGTAAGTGATACATGCTTGAGTAACGGGCATTCTTATGAAAGTGAAGAGAAAAAGGCGGAGAAGAAATAAAGTAAAACGAACAAGAAGGGTGGTGAAGAAGAAAAAAGGAGAAAGAGAACAAGGCATATTCAGAGGAGGGAAAGAAAGGAAAGAGAAGTAAAGAAAAAGAGAACAAGAATAAAAATGAAGGAGGAGAAAAAGAAAGAAAAAAGAAGTAGAAGGAGAGGTAGAAAAAAAAGGGAAATAGAATAAAAGTTAAAAGAAAAAAAGAGAGAAGAAAAAGAGAAAAGGAAGAGACGAAAAGGAAGGAAAAGTAAGAAGATTAAAAGAAAGAGGAGGAAGAGAAAGAAATAGACAAAAATATAGAGAAGAAGAAGAAAAAGAAAAAGAAGAGGAAATAATAACATTAATAATAAATGTAGGAAAGAAAAAGAAAAAAAGAAACAAAATACAGAAAACAAAAAAAAGGAGCCAACGTAGCCAATCTTCTTCGTCGATGTGTCGTGTTCCCTGAAGACGTCGGCGATCATGGCACTCCATAATTCCTGTCCTTTATAGCTATTTTTGTTATCTCTCCTAAACATTATTCCGTTATCCATTTACTCAAGGTCACTAAGTAGGTCATGCGTTGTTTTTCTCTGTCCGTCTTGCCTTCAATCTGTCCTGTGAGTATCAAATTTTCCAAGGCCTCTTTCCTCATAAAGTGCCCTAGAAATTTCAACTGTCCCTTCCTGATGTTAAGTATAAGTTTCATTTTTGTTTCCATTTTCTCTAAAACTTACTCACATGATCGGTTCATGGTATTCTCGGCATTCCCCTGCAGAACCGAAATTCTGTTGTTTCTTCATCTTTGAGGAGATTGTCCAGCATTCATTGCCACAGAAGGATTGATCGTAACATTTAAGTATTTTTTTCCTTTGTTTCTAAGTAAATTTTTGTGTTTCTTAATATTTTGCTTATCACAATGCGCCTTCAAATTTCAGCGTCGCCTTTTCCACACTGAATTAAACGATGGTTCCCCCATACAAAGTGGGGCGAAGGTTCGGTGCTTGCCGGGAAACGCATTTTTCTTTGCTAATATTTCTCGAATGAGAGGGCTGATAGACGTAATACACACTGTTGAATAAATTAAAAAAAGTGGGGCGTCTATTTCAAATACGGAGTAATCACTATTACAACTTTTTAAACTAGATTCTCCGATTCCTAATTCCGAGGGGTTATCCTTTACACACCCTGTACATCCAAATTTACAGCATATGGCATTACCAAGCGCTCATCCACCGGATTACTGACTAGGCTGGACCTTGCTTAACTTCGGTGATCATACGAGAACCGGTGTTTCAACCTGATGTCGCAGTAAGGTCGATACATATGAATGATAACAGTAGATAAATATGAACTTATCAATTTATAAAATCAGATATTAATGGAATTAGGTAGATACATATGAAAAGAATGAGATAGATAGATAGATAGATGCATGAAAATAATAGATAGATAGATAGATAGATGAAAATAGATTATAGATAGATTGATAGATAGATATGAACAGAGATAGATATGAATAGACTGAGATAGATTAAAATAAACTATAGATATAAACGGAATGACATAGATGAAAATAGATATATAGATAAATAGATATGAACAGACTGATACAGACAGACAGATAGATAGATAAGTAGATGAAAATAGATTATAGATAGATTGATAGATAGGTATGAAAAGACTGTGATAGATGAAAATAAACTATAGATATAAAAAGAATGACATAGATGAAAATGGACTATTGATAGATAGATAGATATGAACAGATTGACAAAGATATATAGGAACATGGCGAATTGTATAGATATAAGGAGACAGGGAAGCAGAGAGAGATGAATCGTTAAATATGGTAGGGAGAGAAATGGAAAGCAAGTAATATCGGCAGGCAGATCGATACGGCCTGCCTGGGGTCGATATGAAAACATTAAAAGGCAGATAAACAAAATGGCAGACAGACAAATTAAATGTACATTTGATTATATTAAAAGATTTATACATTCATACGAATGCTAATACGCCACCCACGAAGAATGGACGGACAGGCCCGTCTACGAAACTCTGAAGTCGGGATGCTGAAGATAACATCAATCAGCTAAGTAACAAAATTTTACTCATATTAATACTATTAATACTATATCGAGCACATTATTGTAAAGACTGCTTGCCTTAAATGACTTTTCTATCAATATCCCATGTCAGCATTTTTGATTTCATGCTATCTTTCACACAGCTTATATATATATATATATATATATATATATATATATATATTTAAAAGGAGAACAGACCACTTTAAGGTACCATTATAATAACTTATTTCACCAGAGCCCTTTTAAAGGACGCCGGATCATTAGATAGAACTTCCAAAAAAGGAAGTGCTATCTGATGATCCGGCGTCCTTTAAAAGGGCTCTGGTGAAATAAGTTATTATAATCGTACCTTAAAGTGGCCTGTTTTCCTTTTAAATATTAGCTCTGGATTTACATTGAGCTCTCAGGATTTCATCCTCCTTGGGATTACCCATACGGATTACCAAGTTCTTTATAACTTAAATATATATATATATATATATATATATATATATATATATATATATATATATATATATATATATATATATATATATATATATATAAGGGAGAACGACTCAACGCCTAGACATGAGAATTAAACAACATATTCCCACTAAGATCAGCAATCACACCTTATCATTGAATGGACGTGTCCCAAATGCCTATGGTTCTGCAATATGTAAGCACCTCTTAAATAACAGAGGCTGTGCTGCTAATTTTAGGTGTGACTGGTTCACTGTTCTGTCCCGGTCACACTCTTTATTTCACCTCAAGGTGCTGGAGGCACTTTATATCGGGTCCTGCAAGCCTTCCCTCTGTAAACAGCGTGAGTGTTTGATGGGGCTGAAGGTTATTTGTCTCTAGCTCCTTGTGTTCATTTTTTTCTCCTCCCCATTTCCTTTTCATTGCACATTTTCTAGCGTTTTTAATTTAAGTTAAATCTCCCGTGGAAGCCTGAAGAGCGGGAGCGAAACTGGTTGCTTCGTTTTTAATATGTCTAGTAATATCAAGCTTCACACTTTTATTTCTGTGATATATATATATATATATATATATATATATATATGTGTATTTCTCCGCTGCGTGAGCTGATGACCTAAGGGTGAGAGTCTCCGACTGATGTCAAATCCCGGCTTGAACAATCGCATGTCTAGCCACATTGATGAGCTGTGATACAGCGAAACAGTCTGTCTGTGGATGACATATATATATATATATATATATATGCACACACACACATATACACAGACACACACACACATATATATATATGAATTATATATATGTATATATGCGGGTGATATATATATATATATATATATATATATATATATATATATATATATATATATATATATATATATATATATATATATATATATTTCATTCCGGTACCATGAAAAGGCTAGTATGCAAACCCGGGTTGTGTACGTGTTAGGCTAGAACGGTGAACACAGATATCAGTTTCGAAGAAACAGGGTTATTTTGGGAGATTCGGGGTTTCAATATCGCATTAATCTTTTTGTTTGAGAACAACAATCGTTTTTCCAGATAAAATTCTTACTATTTAACCAATAGCTGGTGGAGATATTACTGTATATAACAAGAAAATATGATATAAGATCTTTCTGTGTTAGCCTGCGATGAGTGTTTATTTTCACACAAATATCTTGTTAAAATGATAAGATCGTGATTATATTCATATAAATTAACACGCTACCGCCCCTGTCTGAATGATTGGATTCCTCTGTATCCTTGGAAACAGGAAATTATGAATTTATATGTGCGTTTAAAACTCAGTAAACTTAAAAATAAGTTATTCCAAAATTCGCTTGAAGATCAAACAGAACTAATGCTTTTAATTTAATTATATAATTAAATTTGAAGTTTTTAGCTTCGGTTTTTGAAACATGGTTATTACTGTGTAGCGAAGAAACCATATTTTAAATCAGTTAATTTATAATATTTATGCTCTGTAAATTTACATTGAGCACTATTTTGTAAAAATAACAAATATCAATAAGAACACCGGATTATATATCTTACTGTTCTTTCTTTTTATTTATACACACACACACACACACACACACACACACACACACACACACACACACACATATATATATATATATATATATATATACATATATATATATGAATAAGGTATATTTAAGCAGTAACTTTATCATCCAAACCTGTAGATAACACATAGGCAACAACACTTGAACAAACAATACAGAAAATCAAAGTTATAACTTGTCAGTTTTTTTAATCAAACCATATATATATATATATATATATATATATATATATATATATATATATATATATATATATATGTCTGTGTGTGTTAGTATACACACACAAACAGACACACACACACACACACACACACACACATATATATATATATATATATATATGAGACCCGGGTTCAAATCTCACCATGATAGGAAGGAGACTTTCTGATATTATTGGACTGGATCGAGGTCTCTCTCAGCATGCGGTACTTCTGTACCTGAAAAACCATACCCCGGGTTGACCCAAGCCTTGTGAGTGAAATTGTGTAGACGGAACTCCTGAGGGTCATCGATAGCTGTGCTAGCACAAAGCCACAAGTCATCGTGGCCGAGGTCTTGAGCGTGCTGATTTTGTTCAAATTGCTGATCACGCTAGATAGCACCCTATCTGCCAGTAATTGTGACTATGGTTTGCTCATCACAGTTGTAGGATAAACCACAGGTGGGCTTTGGGGGTGTTGAACAAACATGCTGGCCATGCAGGCCGAAACTAGTCGAAGATCTTAATTGAAATAATACAACAAAAATATTTATATACAACCCAGTGTCTAAAAATTTTAATTTATGACTTTTTTAATTGTTCAACACACACACACACACACACACACACACACACACACACACACACACACACACACACACACACACACACACACACATATATATATATATATATATATATATATATATATATAAAAGCAGTAAATTACTGTCCTCAACGCACAGGCTATCCAAACAGAGCAAAAAACGCTTAAGAGCGTCAACCCTCAATGGGTCACATTTCGAGTCGCTACTTAATTTTCACGCTCTTGTTATCTTCAAGCGACTAAAGCTGTTATATATATATATATATATATATATATATATATATATATATATATATATATATATATATATATATATATATATATATATATATATATTGAAACTAGTTTAATTGTTTATAATATGCTGCGAGTCCAGAGTATGATGATAAACTATATCCGGCAGCAAGGCCTCTGATTGGAAGTGTTAAGGATCGGTGAACCATCTCTTGATTGCTGTTTTGCCCCGGCCACCATAACCCGGGGTAGTAGCACCTGTTAGGGTCCCAATTATGGACAAATAGTGAAACCCCTAAACGAAAACAAAACTTGATTAAAGTATAAAAAACATTTTTTTATAGCAAAATTACCAGCAATACACTTTTTTATTGTAAAGTGGCTAACAATATCTATTTATAAGAAAATGATGAATACATTTTATTTCTAGTTGAAGGCATAGAATTAAGTTTAAAAATCTATTTACTTGAAGCCATAAAATTGTGTTCAAAATATTTAGATTTCGGCATTAAATAACCCGTAGATGTTGATATGCCACTAAATAAAATCAACGAACCATTCAAATAACCAACATGAAAGAACTTTTTTATGATATTAATCCATATAATATCCTACAATTTAAAGAAATCAAACTGTATTCCAAAATATCAATTCAAAAGAACTACAACATAAACGCATATATCATATATGATCGTCTCTAGTAATTATGTCCTCACAAACATGTATATGCATAAAAGCTGAGTATCATCTACCATGTATCCAATTGTGAAAGCAGAATAACATATTTTTATTACTTCAAAGCTCCCAAGAAAATTAAATTTCGGCATTAAATGACCCACAAAGTGTTGATATGCCGTTTTCTCTTTCTAAATGTCTGTCCTTTACTCTCTCTCTCGTCCTCTTACTCTTTCTTTTCTCTTTCGAACTCCGTCTTCCTGTCTCTCCTTCTTACTCTCTCTTTTCTCTCTCTTACCCTCTCTCTCTCCCTCTTACTCTCTCTTCACCCCCTCTCTCTCTCTCTCTCTCTCTGTCACACGCATGTACACATGAACGATGTTGTGTTGAAAAGTTCCTAGCCCAACTAACTTCCCACAATCAGTATTTTAATGGCCAAACATGAGAATTTTTATGGGGAAGGTTACAGAAACCTGAGAAACGAAGTGTTAAGTGTATTGAAACACGTGCTTGAACATGTGGAATAGCATTTCATGGTTCAAGGTCATTTATTTTGGTCAGGCCAAGAACTTTTCAGCACCATCTGATTTTTACAGTGATGTTCACCCCATACAAGGCCAAGAGCCACTTGAGGTAGAGGGTTTGAGAGTAAGAGGCACAGCCACATGCAAGGCAATAATGCAACCAAGACGCAAGGGGCCACATGAAGTGAAAGAGAAGGGAATGAAAGAGAAAGGAAAAAAAAAACTTTAGAAGGAGCCGGAAATCTAATCCTAAACAGGAAAAAGGGATAAACCTCTACTCCTGTTGAAAAGCCGTCCTGGGTTTGACGATAACCTACATCCGCCTCCTGGGTAAGACTATAAACTACGTCCAACAGCAAGGCCTCTGATCAGGAGGTTTTGAGGAGTGTGGAACCACCTCTTAATTGCTGGTGTTCCCAGGTCCACCCTGACCCAGTGTGGTAGCACTTGTTAGGGTCCCAGCTATGGGTAAATAGTTAACCCCCAAACTTTTGTAAAAATAGGTTTTAATACCAGAAATACTTTGTAATAAAAAAAATATTACCAGCAATAATTTTTGAAGGAAAAATTATTATAAGCAATACAAACAGCTATACATTCTTTGGAAAAAATATGACCAGCTATAGATTTCTTCAAGGAAAAATATTCCTAGAAACAGATTTTTGAAGAAAAACATTACCAGCAATAAAAATTTTGTCTGCATTAAATAACCCATTGCTGTAAAACAATCCAAACCAAACCAAACCAATCCTGTTCAAAAGACAAGGGAGGAGAGTAAACAAGACGATAGGCGAAGCTATCTACTAATATTGAAGAAAAAAAAATTAAATAAAAGTCCAGAGTTTAGTCTATCTCAACTCTATATGTCTGAGATAGACTTTTGAAGAAACCAGAAACCCAATCCTTAACAGGAATAAGGAATAAACACCATCCTGTTCAAAAGAATGGGGAGGAGTGTGAACCGGTCGATAGATGAACCTATCTACAATTCGTATTTATTTCGCCTTATGTGATAATCAGATTATCAAAAAATCTGATGATCGCTTAAGACTTGGAACTGCCAGTCACTATGCAGTGTTGATATCTATGGCCACGAGATTTATATTCATACGCTCTATCCTAGAGACTGGGCAGTCGCTTTTTTACAATAATGTTCACTCTGTACAAGAGCCACTCAAGGTGGAGAAGATAACGATTAACCCTACACATGAACAAGTTAAGATTGTAGTGATCGGGGAAGCGTCATCTTGCGAGTCGATTCCACAAAGCAGCGGTTCGTCGGAAGAAGATACTTCTCAATAAATGTAGCAAATTTTTAAGATAATTATATACATAAATCGGTGTGTGTAGTGAAACAGTTGTAATTCCAGAACCTATCGATAATATATATATATATATATATATATATATATATATATATATATATATATATAGATAGATAGATAGATAGATAGAGAAAGATTTGGCAATTGTAAAGACAGACGTATCGATAAAGCAAAAAAATGATTTTTCGTGTAGCTTAATGGTCGAATATGAACATGTGTGTCTGTCAAGTATTCTGATCTTTCTCATAGATCGATCGATATATATAAAGAGAGAGAGAGAGAGAGAGAGAGAGAGAGAGAGAGAGAGTGTGTAACACACGCACACACACACACATATGTAATTATAATAATATAAATATAAATAGTTATCCTCATCTGGAAAAACCTTAGGTGATTTGGCTTGTAAATGAACAAACCAATACACAAGGAAAAATAAAGGACAAAAAAGAAAGAACTAAGAACATGTATTTGAGGCGAAAAGAATCGTCCAAAATTCAAGCTTCAGAGTCCAAAGAAAAAAAAACAAACAA
Organism: Acanthosepion lycidas; assembly: GCA_963932145.1. Classification (NCBI taxonomy): domain Eukaryota; kingdom Metazoa; phylum Mollusca; class Cephalopoda; order Sepiida; family Sepiidae; genus Acanthosepion; species Acanthosepion lycidas. Next base: position 24,609,649 of record OZ010598.1, read on the forward strand.
ACAAAAAACACCAAAACGAGTAAAGCAAAAGTAAGTAAGTAAAGTGCTCAATACACTAAGTAGAGCAAATCTAACTATGAACCTAAAGAGCCATGTAAACCTACAGTGCACTCTAACGATCCGCGTAGGTGAAACCAAGGTAGGTTTACCTGGCTCTTTAGGTTCATAGTTATATATATATATGTATATATATGGTGGACTCTCCAGGCGTATTCGACGTATGAGGGTCAAGCAGCTCAGTTCCTAGGTACCGACAGCCAGACTAGACACCAGCACATATGATTTGATTATAGTGGTGAAGGTTTTGTGCAGGAACATCCACACATTTTGAAAGGGCCGAATACAGAGACCTGGTGCACTACGTGCCACAAGGTCCCCAAACGACCCTCCGCAGGTTTTGAATTCAGAGTTGTCCTTCTCCTAGACCAGTTGCCAAGAAAATGGGTAGAAGAAAGGATGAAAGAAAAAAAATGAGCAAATGAAAGATGAAAGAAAGGAAATGGACACAAGAAAGAACAAAAAAAAAAAATAAAAGGAAGAAAGAAAGAAAAAGGACAAAAGAAATAAAAAAAAGAAAATGGCAGAAGAAAGAAACAAAATATGTGAAAGAAAATCGAAAAAAGAAAGAACGAAAAAAAAAAAAAAAGAAAAAAAAAAGAAAAAAAAAGAAGGAAGAATGAAAAAAGACAAAAGAAAGAAAACAAGAAAATGACAGAAGAAATAAATAAAATGTGCAAAAAGAAAATAGGAAGAAAATGGCCAGAAGATAGAAAGAAAATGGACAAAAAGAAATGAAATGGACAGAGGAAAGAAATTAAGAAAAAAAAATCAGATGTGCAGAAGAAAAAGAAAGAAAACAGCAAAAATAAATAAAAAGAATAAAGAAAACAAGAGTAGAATGGTTAATTTCTTAGTTCTGGTACAAGGTCATATTAAATGGAGCTACCTATTCAATTTCGAACTCACTTCGGTTTACAACCGCAAGTTTGCAAATCCATGCCAACCCCATACTGTGCCTCTGTCTATTTACTTAACTTTACTTCCTAAATTCCAGGACTCGGGGGAGGAGAGCAATTGGTTTGCCTAGTCAGGACCCTAGTCATTTGTGTCTGGCATAATAATCAGAAGTCGAAGAGCTCATCTCCACGAGGTTACCTCCCAGGCATCTACAGAGGGAAGGTTAAGGTTAATTCATGATGTCTGAGGCATCCCATAGGGCCGAGGGAAACGACCATTTTTTAGATGCTACTAAGTTAAAAGAGGCGTGGGGTTTCTGGTATTGTGCTAAATTCTATCTCAGTGAGAAAACAGTTAAGCAATCACAGTAGAGAAGCGGCTGTAAGGCTCGAACTCAGTACACTATCTAACTATCCATTGATCTAAGGTAGGTGCCGAATAAAGAGAAAAAATGGAAAAATTTGAGAAAGAAAGAAAGAAGGAAAGAATGAAGGAACAAAGAAAGAAGGAAAGAAAGAAAGAAGGAAGGAAGGGGATCTTACGAAGGAAAGAAGAAAGAGAGAGGGAATTAATGTGAGAGATAAAGAATGAAAAGAAAAGGTGATGCTGGGGAGGATGTAGATGAAGAAGGCACGACTGAAAAAAGAAAGGAAAAAGGAATGGAAAAGTCGGAAAATAATAATAATAATAATAATCACAATAAAAAAGAAAGAGGAAAAGATACAAAAGAGAAAAAAAAGTAAGAGAACCAAAAAGGGAAAAAAAGAAAAAGAGTAAAAAGTAGAAGAAAAAAGGATAAATAGAAGAAGAGGAAAAGAAGAAAAAGAGGAAAGGGGGGGAAATTGAAGAAAAAGAGGAAAAGAAGAAAAAAGAGGAAAAGAAGAAAAAGAGGAAAAGTTGAAGAAAAAGAGGAAAAGGAGGAAAAGAAGAAGAAAAAGAGGAAAACGAGGAAAAGTTGAAGAAAAAGAGGAAAAGAAGAAGAAAAAGAGGAAAAGGAAGAAAAGTTAAAAAGGAAAAGAAGAAGAAAAAGAGGAAAAGGAAGAAAAGTTGAAGAAAAAGAGGAAAAGAAAAAGAGGAAAAGAAAAGTTGAAGAAAAAGAGGAAAAGAAGAAGAAAAAGAGGAAAAGGAAAAAAAGTTGAAGAAAAAGAGGAAAAGAAGAAGAAAAAGAGGAAAAGGAAAAAAAGTTGAAGAAAAAGAGGAAAACAAGGAGAAAAAGAGGAAAAGGAAAAAAAGTTGAAGAAAAAGAGGAAAAGAAGAAGAAAAAGAGGAAAAGGAAAAAAAGTTGAAGAAAAAGAGGAAAACAAGGAGAAAAAGAGGAAAAGGAAAAAAAGTTGAAGAGAAAGAGGAAAAGAAGAAGAAAAAGAGGAAAAGGAAAAAAAGTTGAAGAAAAAGAGGAAAACAAGGAGAAAAAGAGGAAAAGGAAAAAAGCTGAAGAAAAAGTGGGAAAGAAGAAAAAGAGGAAAAATAAAAGGGGAGAAAATGAAGGAAAAAGAGAAGAAAAAGAGAAGAAAAAGAAGAAGAAAAAGAAGAAGAAAAGGAACATTGATAGAATCATAAGCACAAACAAAAAGAAGTAAAAGAGAAGAAGAAGAAAAATGAAAGAAGAGAAAGGGAAAGAAAAGGAGACATAGAAAAAAAGAAGAAATATTGATTTAGTTTTTACGGCTTATCAACATTTTGCAGGTTATTTAAAGCCAGAAAATAATTTTAGATTGTAAGAATATTTTGGGAGATAATGATTTGCTGATACAAGTCATACTAATTAACCCATAACAAGGGGGACGAAATAGATCCATGCCTTTCCCAAGGGGTATCTGCACATAAGGGAATATAACTAACTCGACTGGAATTGGAACACTACTGTCCAATTTGAAATTCTTTTACCCGTTACACCACCCGCACATCCAAGGAGAAACGACAACAATAATAATTATAACAGGAAAGAAAAAAAGAAAGAAATAGAAAGCAAAGGAAAGGAAAAGTCTGACACAATCTCATGGTGGGCAGAATTGTTTATTTCTCATTCCTGTCATTAGATTGGTGATCGAATCCAAACCTGGATTTCGAATGCTGATTTTCAAAGAAGGCAGGTAGAGAGAAAAGGGAACGGACAAGCCATCGCCGCTTCTTTCGGATGGTAGGCGCAGCACAGTCTTCCAAAACCCTATTCCCCATCTTCTACTAATCTAGCCTTCGGTCTTTTTTTTTTTTTTTTTTACTCTAAGGTTCATCCTGTACAATGCCCAGGAGCCACTCGAGATAGAGGTTTACGTCTAGGGGTAGTTTATATGGATAGGAGGGGAAGTCTAGACGAACTGGTTAAGACTTTAATGATCGGGGAAGCATCATCTGGGGAGCTTGTTCCATAGGGCAGTGGTTCGCAGGAAGAAGCTGTTTGAGTGGAACTTCTTACTGATGGAATACAGTGGGAATGTGGGTCAGTTGCTACTATGTAAGTGGCATGGTGGGTCCTAGCCGTAAAGGTCAGACCTGCTGAAACCAAGGAACACTGATCTAAATAATATACAAATCAAGAAGAAAACCGTCCGGTTCACACTGATCCACGATACATTGAACAGGAGTAACGGTATATCCTTTGTTTCCTGTTTAGAACTGGGTTACCGCATCCTTCTAAAGTCTACTTCAACTCTAGACTTCTAACGTCTCCACCTAAACTGTGAAATGTTATTATTTGTTTATTTTTCCTTCAGTAGAAGTAGATAGGTTCACCTATCGCTCGGTTCATACCCTCCTCGGTTTTTGGACAGGAGTACAGGTTTATCCTTTGTTTCCTGTTTAGAACTGGGTTACCGCTTCCTTCTAAAGTCTATTTCAATTCTCTACTTCTAACGTCTCCACCTAAACTGTGAAATGTTATTATTTGTTTATTTTTCCTTCAGTAGAAGTAGATAGGTTCACCTATCGCTCGGTTCATACCCTCCTCGGTCTTTTGGACATTGTTAGTGGTTTATCCCTTGTTTGCTGTTTAGGATTGGGTTACCGCTTCCTTTTAAAGTTTTTTCATTCCCGTTCATTACGAGTAGCCTCTTGCGTCTTAGTGGCATTACTGCCTTGTTTGGGGTGAATTTATTAAAACAGAGATTTTATTAGGCACAGTAAGAGATTAACAACAAGTAACAATAAACCAAAACAAATATAACAAAATATTTCTAGAAATGTTATGGCAGACGTGTTGAAATTCCTTCTTTTCGTAGGTCGTAGCTACTTCAGCATTGGATCTTTTTATCTTTTTCTTAATAAGCCAAGAAATTCCATCTTTTCATTTAAAGGAAACTTTTCAGCTTCTCCTTGGCAAATCCGAATTACCAGCATCGTAATTCTTCTGGTGAGGGGGTTGTTGTTGTTGTTGTTGTTGACCGCGGTTAACTGAAACTGTTGAAAGCGGGAACGCAGATAAAGTGCGATCATTGTATGTAAGAATTTAAATGACAGAGGATTGGTTAAGTAAAAACAGCATTGACAAAGAGTTCGGATTTCAGCTGAAAAAAGGCATGAACTCATTTCTTATTGATATGCCATGATGTTTGATGATGAAGACAGTAGCAGAATGAATACTTGTACAAACCACACTCCCATAACTCGTCAGGTTCAAAATCCTCGCCGGTCTTTTGAACAGGAGTAGAGGTTTACCCCTTGTTTCCTGTTTAAGATTGGGTTTCTGGTTCCCTCTAAAGTCGTTTCATTCTCTTTCACTTTTGCGTCTTATCGCCTTGCCTGGGGTGATGCCCTGGTGTACAGGGTGGAACATCAATGTAAAAAAACAAACAAACAAACAAAAAAACAAAAAAAACTACCATATATATATTCAGAAAAATCGAAAGATAAATTTATCTATCTTTTGTTTTACAATAATAGTCACCCTGTATAAATCCCAAGAGCCACTCAAGGTAGAGGATAACAGAGTAAGAGGCATTGTTTATGGGGATATATGCGAAAGATAACGGCTAACCCTTAACTTGAAGAGGTTAAGATTGTAGCGATCGGGGAAGCATCCTCTTGGGAGTTGGTTCGTGAGAAGAGGTTGCTCGAGTGGAACTTGCATCTCACCAATGGAACACGAAGGGAATTTAAGCGTGTCTCTACAATGTGCACAATATGGCGGATCTTAGTCACGAAGGTCTGAACTGGTTTAACTAAAGAATGTGTTTCGTCGTAGCACTTATGGACATAACGATAGAACAGAGAGAGGCTTGTGACGTTTTTGTTTGTGGGAAAGAGGTTGTAGGGTGGAATAATAATTCATCACCCACAAGGACGCCGAGATACTTTTGAATTTCCCATATATGGCAGAAGAACTCTATTTTCGGCCTGATTTTATCTTGTAAAGGTGGAGAATCACATGAGTCAGATATTTACTAAATCGATACAGTGACTCGCACATGTTTCCAGCATCTTTAGGGATGGGTCGTATGTAAGAGATGCACTTGAGGCTTGAGTTGAGGTTAAGTCCCAACAACTGTTCAAGTTTCGGGGCCTTCTTGAAAGACGAAAATTCAGGGTCCTCTCGGGCATTGTAGAACATCCCTAGTTTAAACACCAAGGCTTTAAATCTTACCCGCGAATTTTTCCTTCACTGAGCTGTTAAAGCTCGGCCAGAGAAGAGATCAGTTGCTAGACTGATCATCTAGAGTTTTGGAGGTGCACCCATATATCATTGTATCATCAGCGTAAATATACCCAAAAGATCGGAGTATACATTTCTTTTCTTTCTTTTCATGTACCGTGTCCTTTCATGACGTAGGCGATCATGGCTCTCCACCTCCCTCTATCCTTGGCAGCTCTCAACAAGTTCCTTCACTCTGCTTCCTCCCCCAGACTACCTTCTGTCATCCCCTTGCTTAAGTCTGCCAGATATGTCATGCGTTGTTTTCTTTTGTCTCTCTTTCCCTCTATTCGACCCGTGAGTATCAGATTCTCCAGGCCCTCCTTCCTCATTATGTTTTCCAGAAACTTCAGCTGCCTCTTTCTGATGTTTGCAACCTCTTCTCGTTTGCAACCTCTTTAAGATTTCACCGTGGCTCACTCTTAGACAGATCATTTATGAAAAGTAGAGAGTTGCACCGAGAAGCGAGGTTTGGGAGACGCCTGCGTTGATCACTTGGGTCTCAAAGGACTTGCTATAAACAAGTACCTTCAGGGAACAACCAACCTGTAAGGAAGGACTTGATAATTAAGAGGACCCTTTCAGTGATTACATAGCTAGAACAATAATCCTCTATACCACATCTTGTCCAAGGCCTTTGAAATATCAAATGTGATTATCCTTGAGATCTATCACAGATCGATCATATCTATCTACTTATGAAAGTAATGCCTCCTATATTATTAATCCATTAATCGACAGAGTCTGCT
>OZ010598.1:24630978-24640978 GCA_963932145.1 Acanthosepion lycidas
GTTTTTGTTATTTAGTGACCGGCAAGATGGAGTTTTAAATCGCGCCCGCCCAACGGGGCCTTACACCGGCGCGCACGAGCACACGAACCTGTAGGCACACACATACGCTCGTTCGCTGTCACACACACACACACACACACACACACACACACACACACACACACACACACACACACACATAGACACAAATACACACACAAACACACAAGCACGTGTATAAATAAGTTGTCGATTATAGCCACGGAAAAAGAGACGAAAACAAAAAGCAACGTGTTAGTTAGGTCTTACAGAAAGAAAAGAAAGAAGACATCTTTACGTAAATGAGCGGGCAACTAAAATAATATATATAAAAAAAATAGTGAGTGTGTGTGTGTGTGTGTGTGTGTGTGAGAGAGAGAGAGAGAGGGTTGAAGGGAAGGGTAATAGAAAAAAGAGTGTGTGAGAGGGTGGGTGCTAGATGTAAAGTGCGGGTAGAGCCGAAGATGGTGGTGGTGGTGGTGGTGGTGTTGGTGGTGGGAGGTAGTGGGTGGCGGTGCTATCAGTTGTGATTGAATGGAATGGCGGTGGCAGTGTTGGGGATGGGGTTAGTGTGGGTGAGAGAGGAGGGTGTTGTTAGCGACGAAGCGGGGGCGCCGGCGGTGGCGAGGGTGGAGGAAAGGATGAAGGTGGGGTGCTTAGTCGCTCAGTGCAGGGAGTCAGCAACAACCAGTCGTTACCCTGCAGACCGTCTTATGAACATCCATACAGACGTACATAATATCAAAGATGATATGCACTCTGAACAACGAAAACATACAATAACTTTTTTTCCCTTTTTCTTTTCCTTTCTTTTTTAATGCATGAACAACACTTTCTTCTTCTTCTTCTTCTTCTTCTTCTTCTTCTTCTTCTTCTTCACTTTTATTTCTTCTCTTCGGCCGTTTTTGAATCTTCTCTGTTTCATCATCCCTTTCTTCATTTTGTATTTCCTGCCGTTTGTGGCCTCATTATCTATCTATCTATCTATCTATCTATCTATCTATCTATCTATCTATCTATCTATCTATCTCTCTAAGACTGTTCATTATCTATGTATGTATACATGTATGCATATTTTTATGTTTGTATGTATGTATGTATGTATGTATCTATTATTTGCCTTATGAGTAGAATCCATTATCGGATCATTAACCGAGACAGTGTAAATAAAGTAGTATATATATATATATATATATATATATATATATATATATATATATATATATATATTTGTTTGATGTTAAGTGATACTTAACATGTAAATTGTTTACCTTTTATACATTCTTTTTCTTATTATTATTCAATAGGAGTAGATAGTTTCGCCTGTCGTCCTATTTAGATTTCTCCTTTTAAACAGGAGTAGGGACATATCCCTTGTTTCCTGTTTAATAGTGGGGTCCGGTTCTCTCTAAAGTCTTCTCATTTTCATTAACTCCCAACAGCCCCTCGCATCATATCGCCTTGTCTGAGATGAATTGTCTAAAAAAAATCATATTCTTCTCACCAGATTATTATTATTATTATTATTATTATTATTATTATTATTATTTCCTTATTGGATATTTGTCTCTTCCTCTTAACAAATATATTCAGTCTTCGTCTTTGTTTCCCCTTTATTTCTTCTCTTTTTCTTTTGCTTAAAAATACAATGCCAATCAGCTGATTGTCGTAAGTTTAACTAAACGAAAGCCGCTAGAGTAAAACCGACACATGCATACATAACGCAGACGCACAGACAAATGCGCATGCACACAGATACAGATTAAAATTCATTTCTGAATACCACACTGATTTTAGTTAAGAGGACCGAATAGCATTACTTTGATCCAAGACAGAATCCACAGTTACTATACTGATCCTATGATGAAATGCCGATATATACATATAGAATCTCAACCTTTTTGAGGTGTACCACGTTTTATATATATATATATATATATATATATATATATATATATATATATATATATATATATATATATATATATGCGTGTGTGTGTGTATAATATAATTTCTATATATGTTATACATGCGCGGTACTACTTGGAAAGCACTCAATATCAGTGATAGAGCTAACATTTAATCGTATGGCTATGAGTTTGTAACGCTGTCTGATGATCGCAAATGCGTGAAACACACGGTTACAAACTCATATTCATACGACTGAATATATATATATATATATATATATATATATATATATTAATATTAGTGGTTAAACACACACACACACACATACACACACGCACATATCTATCTATCTATCTATCTATCTATCTATCTATCTATATATATATATATATCAAATATATACATATACATACATATATATATATATATATATATATATATATATATATATATATATATATATATATATATATTAGGTTGGTGCAAAAATAATGACGGTTTTTGACATATTTTTAACGTCAAAAACCGTCATTATTTTTGCACCAACCTGATATATATATATATATATATATATATATATATATATATATATATATATATATATATACTAGTTATAAAAATGCATTTTCTTCCTTATCAGTAGAACAATTCTAATTTTCATGCACGATATGTATTGTAATCTGAACGTTTTAAAATTTAGATATTGATTAAATATTTAAATATTGATTACATATTGATTAAATATTTAAAATTTAAATATTGATAGGTATACCGTTTATCTTCCTCTTCCTCTCCCTCTCTCTCTCTCTCTCTATATATATATATATATATATATATATATATATATATATATATATATATATATATACGTCGTTTTTTTTGCACACGCACACACACACAAAAGACAACACACAGAGACAAGTTGCCAGGTTTCCAGCAGCCACGCACTTGACCCAGGACAGCACCCACCTCTTCACCTTTTCACGGCACTTGATTGTCGGCCTCCATGTTGAGTCTGAGGATCCGTGGGAAGATGAATGGCGGCATAACATCGCCATCATTAATGATCACCTTTATAATCACCATTAGACTCATCCAACTATTTCCGAATATTCTGCACTATCCTCAGATTGACACCAAACACCCCAAAATGTTCATAGTGGAGTTTCCGGTGTGAAGGCCAAGCAGTACAGCATCTCGTTTCCAAATTCCTTGTAGAGTGAATTGCGTCATGGTGCACTTTTCTCACAGACGTTGCCTAACTGACTTTAAAATAGTGTCCCTATTCTGCCATCCATGTTCACAAGCTTGTTAGGTAGGTGACTCACTGTTTTCCTCTACTCCTCTTGCCATCAATATGTCCTGTGAGTATCAAATTCTCCAAGCCCTATATTATCAATCTCAGTGCCTGTTCTGCCATCCATTTACACAAGCTTGTTAGGTAGGTTACTCACTGTTTTCCTCTACTCCTCTTGCCTTCAATATGTCCTGTGAGTGTCAAATTCTCCAAACCCTTTATTATCAATCTCAGTCTCTGTTCTGCCATCCATTTACACAAGCTTGTTAGGTAGGTTACTCACTGTTTCCCTCTACTCCTCTTGCCTTCAATATGTCCTGTGAGTATCAAATTCTCCAAACCCTTTATTATCAATCTCAGTGCCTGTTCTGCCATCCATTTACACAAGCTTGTTAGGTAGGTTACTCACTGTTTCCCTCTACTCCTCTTGCCTTCAATATGTCCTGTGAGTGTCAAATTCTCCAAGCCCTTTATTATCAATCTCAGTCCCTGATCTGCTATCCATTTACACAAGCTTGTTAGGTAGGTTACTCACTGTTTCCCTCTACTCCTCTTGCCTTCAATATGTCCTGTGAGTGTCAAATTCTCCAAGCCCTTCATTATCAATCTCAGTCCCTGTTCTGCCATCCATTTACACAAGCTTGTTAGGTAGGTTACTCACTGTTTCCCTCTACTCCTCTTGCCTTCAATATGTCCTGTGAGTTTCAAATTCTGAAGTCTTTTTTTTTCATTTGTCAAAAATATCCTACCATCTCTTTCTGATTCTGATTATTAGCGTCCTTTTTTTTACATCTTCCTTTAAACTTCTTCACTTCTTACACACTCCGTATTCTTATCGTCCTTCTGTAGAACCACATTTCATTTGCCTTCAGTCTCCTCTTCATTTGCGACAATATTGTACAGCATTCACTAGGATATATAAGACTGATAATACATAGCAATTCAACACACTTTCTAGCGTAACTTTAAGAGTCTCACCATCCGTGGTATATCCAAATGCTATCTTAGTTTGTCCTATCAGTAACACTTAATAGCTTTCTGGGCAAACTGTCGCCTGTGGCTCACATGTGGCCTGTTTGGTCTTTTGGAATATTACGCGTAATTTCATAAGGAAATGATGCAATGGAATAACTCGTCACCCCCATGAGTGACTACACTTTAGGTAGTAACTGACTATATGTATCTGTAAGTCAACGGACTACAAAGACTAAATCTTTTTCGGCATGCTGGTTGAACTCTCTGCTTTCAGGTAGAGAGGAACCCGGACGAGGCTATGCCTAAGGGCAGAGTTTCGTCCCGGAATGTAGACAGACCCGAACCCGTTTATGCGGGTTCTACGGGGAATTTTTGGCCGAACCTACGGCCTCGGATTACCCACGTTAAACTCGGCTTTGTGCCACATCTACCCTCGTGGTAGTTGGGTAGTAAATACAGACGAGCCGAATTATTTTTCGGCTTGCTGGTCGAACTCTCTGCCTCTACGTAGAGAGGAACCCAGACGAGGCTTTGCCGAAGGACAGAGACTCGTTCGGCGATGTAGACCAACCCGCTCCCATTTATGAGGATTCTACGGGGAATTTTTGGCCGAGCCTAAGGGCTCGGATGTCCCAGTTTAAACTCGGCCTTGTGCCACATCTACCCTCGCGTCGGGGGCTAGTAAATACCGACTAGCTGGAATCTTTTTCAGTTGTGCTGTCGAACTCACTGCCATCGGGCAGAGAGGAAGCCGGACGAAGTTATGCCGAAGGGCAGAGTCACGTTCGGGAAAATAAACAGACCGGATCTCGTTTATGCGGGTTCTACGGGGATTTTTTGGTCGAGCCTACGATCTCGAGAACCCCACATTAAATTCGGCGTCGTGACACATGAGACGGCGTGGGGTAGTTGCTAGATACCGCCTTGCTGAAATCTTTTCCAGCTGTGCTGGTCAAACTCTTTGCCTTCAGGCAGAAAGGACCACGGACGAGGCTATGCCGAAGGGCAGAGATTCACGGATTACCTACGTTAAACTCGGTTTTGTGCCACATCTACCGTCGGTCCTAGTAAATATTGTCTAGCTCCGAGCAGAGAGTATCCCCAGACGAAACTATGTCGAAGGGCAGTGTCTCATCTCGGGAAACAGATACCCGACCCCCTTTTATACGGGGTCTACGGAGAATTTTTGGCCGAGCCTACGGGCTCGGATTGCCCCACATTCGGATTGCCCCACACTCGGCCTTGTATCACATCCTACCTCGTGCGGATGCTAGTAAATATCGTCTAGCTGGGATCTGTTGAGTACGACTCAGACTGACGCGAGAACTACCGACCTTCCAATAGTAGCACTCACTACTAGATTGACTTGCGACGACCTTGTGCATAACTGTTACCTTTATTCTTATTGTACTGTTTTTTTTTACAATAAACCTTTACTTATTTTATCCATTTTTTCAAGTATATATTCCTATTAGCACGGAATATAACACAAAATAAACTTTTTTAATATTTTGTTGTTTCATTCTCACTTGTTCACTCCCATACTCTCTCATACATAACCACATACAAAAACAATGATTAAGTACAATGTTTCTTGAATTTTGTAAACTTTTGGAGAAACTAACGTTGTCAACCTTTTCAACCATTGTTGATTTTCAGTAAGGAAGATCGTACGTGTAAATACCCTTTCCTTTTGAAACAGGAAAGGTTCATAAGAATTTTGTTTTTCTCTAAAGAAGAAATGGTTTCATTATCAAATGAATAAATTAGAAATAAACCCCAGGCAGCGATATGTGTTAATCACATTGTCATCAATGATAATATTAGACCAAGACTTCATTTTTTTTAATTGTAAACAAACTTTGCTCCCATTTCTAAGGCTTATGCTTAGGCATTTGATCTTCTGTAGAGAAAATAGCCGAGGTACCTACAACGAAAATTTACTTTGAAACTTTTTAGAGGTGCGGCCCGCCTTGGGATGAACCACAGATCATGCAACTCACTACTCGGAAAATTAATTTTCAAAATATTACATAAAAAATAAAATATAAGTAAAAAAAAAAAAATCTTTGATATTTTAGTATTTCAAAATGATAATTTTTTTTTAATGCTATCATTTCAGGATGTAGGCCATCATTGGTTTTTCTTTATTATATTAAGTTTATTTTAATTGTCATACATTCTTAGGAAAGATAGAGAAATGGTTTCCTTTTGCTTCCTCCACGGGTTGAAATTCAGAGTTTTGCTTCTCTTAGACTGGTTACCAACCAAGTCTATCTAATCCTGTCTAATCTGTTATTTAATTTAATAGCTAGTGGGAAGAAGAGATGCAAGTTTGTCATTTGAACTCAGCTCATCGTTTTCACTTTACGTACCTATATCCGTTGCCTTCACGATCACGTGTCCTCATCGTAGGGGCACCACGCGTACTGTTTGAATTCAGGTGGGGGAGAAGAAATTTTCCAGGTGAAAGCAATGAATTCGATTGGAATTCAAACTCGGCACCCCGATTCCTCAATCCGAGCCGGTATCCATTACTCCACCTTATTGCATTACACGTCTCCAATAATAATTAAATAAATTAATCAGTTTAAATGTCCTCAAAGCCGTTCGTTTCATTTTAACAGTTGGTTTGCCGCCGCGTAAGACAAATATATTTTTTGTGGGGAAGTTGCATTTCTTCTGTCATCAAATGGTCTTAAGGCTTATAGTGTATTAAAGTAAGCATTGACTTTAAAATACTTTTAGTTCATGAAAATACGTATTCATCTTTTTTATTCTATTTTAGACAAAAAATGTTTGACCTGTTTCCTTCAGAAAAATCAAGAAAACGCTAAGAACAATTTTCTGAAAAGGGTTACTTACACTTTTAAAATATGCTGTCGTCAATATGTTGTCATTTTGGTATAAAACCGTAAGTATGAGGCACCTAGATCCAGCTGTGTACACAGTAGGAACAACGGGCATGATCATCTTGTTAACCATTGCACTACGGCTCTATCACGTAAGTAGAGATATAGAACAGCTCATATTTTTGAAAACATAACACACACACGCGCACGCACGCGCGCAGAAGGGATGATCCAAAAGTAATACCTCAAAATTATTTCCACTGAAACTACAACAATATAGTTAGAAAGGTTAGAAAGGACCAGTTTTTAACTAAAAAAAGTTTTTTCTTTCACATAATCACCAGAACTGAATTTTCGAGGTGCGTTCATTATTCCCTGCGTTGACAACTGTGCAGGGTTGCACGTGTCTCAGTCCCTACTGCTTAAACGCATTACTCATCGCCTGTGATCACATCCACTGTTTGATTTCCGTAAACATTCAGTAAGTCTTGATGGATGTTAACAGGTACAGTTTTCATTCCACACAGAGAAATTCAGTGACATTGCTTCGCATGCACTGGCATGTCAGACGCAAGAACAACCGCCTCTTATGTAGCTGGCTATATATATATATATATATACAGATAAACCTAGTGAGCCAGACAAACCTACCCAGGTTTCACCTAAGCCGATCGTCAGGGAAAGCTGGCTAAGGAGGCATGGGAAACGCATATTTATAGGTGATAGTCAAAATTATACCACGTGACCAAAGATAAAGAAAAACACAAGAACACCGGGGTGGGGGTTAAAGATTTATTCAACTAAAACGGGAGGGGATATTAAAATACGAACATTAAGTTGGAATGACAAAATAAACGGGGAAATCCGTCTTAATTTAGTAAACAAGATTTTTTTATGCCTACATATGTTAAGCTTTCCCTGATGATCCGCTTAGGTGAAACCTGGGTAGGTTTGTCTGGCTCACTAGGTTTATCTAGGTCTGTTCTAGGGTTGTATTCAGCACTTTTGTTAGTTGTTTACTCGCGTCGGGGTTTTATCTTTGGGCTTTAAACTTGTATCTGTGCGATTTTTTTCGACAGACTTTCATGTTTCTAGATCTTTCTTTTTTTAAAACCTTTTTTTTTCCTCGAGATTGATTTGATTATTGGCAAATCAAAAATTCGAGGGTTTTTCTAAACGAGTATAGTTACATATATATATATATATATATATATATATATATATATATATATATATATATATATATATATATATATATATATATATATATATATATATATATATATATATATATAGTTGTGGGGTACCTCGTGGCGGTGTAATGGTTAGCAAGCTTGTCTCGCTAGAACAATTACGACTGAGTAGTGAGTTCAATCGTCACTGGGTGTCCCCTACTCTCGTCCTTCTGCCACATCTAAACTATGCTGGGAAAATCCGTATATATCTGTGTGTTTGTGTTTGTGTGTGTGAAGAAGAACTGATTCTCTGTCCATCACACATAACCTATGTAAATTATATGCGTATGCATTTGTTGTGTGTATCCCTGCGCGTGTATGTGCGTGTGTTTGCGCGGACATTAAACTGTTGTTCAGACTGAATGAGTCGTATTTCAAATACGACAATGGAATAATGCATTCCCCTCTCATTCAGTCTGAACAACTCCTAGCCTGAGCTGAGCAAGAAATTCATAAAGTCGTAGACAGGAATAAAACCGTCAATGTTTTAAAATCTAAAAAGATGTTAATTTTTATTGAATTCACCACAAAATATTCGACGATAAACAGAAATATTTTTAACGTTTGTTGAAATATTTTAAGTCAGTCATTAAATTCAAATATACATGTGCACTTGCAAACGTATATACAAATTGTAATGGACATTTTTGTTGAGTGATCGAATTTCGTTTCTGTCTGGTAACAACCATAAGGTAATCGGAAAATAGTATAAACTGTCTGATTTCTCCTTTATTTAAAAAGAATATATTTTCTAATAAATCTAGTATTTTAAATGGACAAACGATTCAGACTTCGAATTTGACCATGTTGCTGTCAACAAAACAATAGATATTAAAATAATATATATATATAAGTGTTAGAAATTATGAAGATGATTTAAGGTAATTATAATTAAGTAATTCAACGAGTCTAAGAGAAACTTCAACTGAATGCACTGGATGGCCGTTTCGTTCTAAATATGAGACTAATCAAAAATGCGCATCCACCATCGAGAATTCAAACCCGGACATTTACGATATGAAGCAAACATCATACCAACTGTACCAACGGGCCTCGATGACGACCTCGGTAGTGGATGCGCACTGCTGATAAGTCCCAAATAGAGGACGAAACGGCCGTCCAGTGCTTTCTGCATTCTGTTGAGGTTTCTTCTAGACTCGATGAATTACTTAATTAAAATATATATATATATATATATATATATATATATATATATATATATATATCGAGAGAGAGAGAGAGAGAGAGAGAGAGAGAGAGAGAAAGAGAAAGAGAGAGAGAGAGATGGTACGGTGTGGAAATTGTCGACAAGGTCTTGGAGAATTTGACACTCACAGGAGATATTGAAGGCAAGAGGATTAGAGGGAAACAGTGAGTACCCTACCTAACAAGCTTGTGTAAATGGATGGCAGAACAAGGACTGAGATTGATAATAAAGGGCTTGGAGAATTTGACACTCACAGGATATATTGAAGGCAAGAGGAGTAGAGGGAAACAGTGAGTAACCTACCTAACAAGCTTGTGTAAATGGATGGCAGAACAAGGACTGGGATTGATAATAAAGGGCTTGGAGAATTTGTCACTCACAGGACATATTGAAGGCAAGTGGAGTAGAGGGAAACAGTGAATAGCATACCTAACAAGCTTGTATAACGTAGGATATGAAGTTGTGGAGAGCTGTGATTGCACATGTCCTGAAGGGACTGGGCACA
>OZ010598.1:24643478-24665978 GCA_963932145.1 Acanthosepion lycidas
GCAGTGTGTACCAAGTAGAAACAAAAATCAGTTATCCGATCTCTCTGGTCGGAAGGTGTGTCGGGGCTTTTAACACAATACGGCGACAGTGCATTACCGCGTAGAAGTGTGTATAAGTGGATGGAGAATTTTAAACGGGGATAGACAAGCATGACGCATGAAGAAGAAGCAGGATGCCCGTCAACCTCCACCACTGATGAGTAGATTCAGAAAGCTCGAGAGATGGTAATGGCGAATCGGCGAGTTATCATCAATGAGGTAGCGTGTTCTTTGTAGAATCTATCTATCTATCTATCTATCTATCTATCTATCTATCTATTTATCTATCTATCTATGCCATTCTGTTTAGATCTATCTATCAGTATATATCATATCTATCTATCTATCTATCTGACGAAATGATGTTGGTTGGTGTAATGGACAGCGGCTAAGAATGATAAATTGGGGACCAGAGTTCGAATTCTAACCCAGCTCATTTCATTCATTTGCACGCGAATACATTTGGGAAAAGTATGATTTCATTTCTTGTTCCTCAGATATGGGTTAAATAGTATTTGAAAAAATCCTTGTCTAAAAAAAAGAGAATTATTCTTGATAAACCGTAAAAGTAATTAAAAAAGAATAATTATACTTAGCAATTTTTTATATATATTTTATTCCTATCCATATCTGATATATATTTGATCTTCAACAACAACAACAACAACACACACACACACACACACACACACGCGCATACATACACACATATATATATATAGCTTCTGGCAAGATTGTTTACAACCACATCAAAGTGAAACATCGGTCCCTCTGCGATCACGAAGGTTAAGCAACGTCGAGCTTGATCAATACTTAGATGGGTGAATGCTTGGAAAACCAGCTGCTGTATATTTACATGTGTTGGTGTTGTAATGGATAATGGCTGGGAATTTTTAATCGTAGAACCGAGTTTAAATTCCTGTTGGGTTCGTTGTATTCACTTACATGCAAATACATTTTTAGAAACGTATGAATCCATCTCTTCTCACCCCAGTTATCGGTTAAATAGTAAGTCTTGTATCCCCAAATCATTATTATCTAAAAAAAAAAAAAAAAAAAAAAAAAAAAAGGCTTACAACCTAAAAATATTTTCTGGCTTTAAATAACCTGCGAAGGGTTGATAAGCCGTAGAAAACGAATCAATCAATCTGTCTTTGCTTTCAAACCTTTGATTTGGTGAATGCTAGTATTAAAAGAAGTACTTATGATAACTCCTCGACGACTAAAGTATTGCTATTATACTAGATTTGGAATTGGGTTTGATTGCCACTAGGCTTCTCATAGTAATGGCCTTGAATCAAAACTAAGTTACTCTAGTTCAGGGGTTCTTAAACTTTTGATGATTCCAGACCCCCAATGGATTGTCCAATATGGCCCCATACCCTCTTTACTTGACTGTCGAAATAATTATCACCAATCCTATTATTTGCCAGTATGTCTTCCAAATATTTCAACCGCTTGAATTTACTCTACTTTAGATATCGATTGCTAGGAATAGAACATGAAAAAAAAACCAAACCCATAAGCATTGATAACTTTATTATACTTTTATTCTGAAAGCAAAATAAAGTTATAATTCAGTTTTATTACACAAGAAAAAGGAAGAGAACATAAATGTACAAGTTTTTTAGTATCTCGACTACAATAAAACAGACTTTTACTAATCTAGTGAGATATTTGCTGTTGCTTTTGTGCAATCAAAAGCATGTAATCGTGGTACAGTCAAAGCTACTTGCATGTCATCTGGCACATCAAGTCGATTTCTCCCATACCCCCAGCATTTGGTTCCCATACCCACAAGAGGTATGGATACACCCGGTTAAGTACCCCTGCTTTAGTTAATAACGATATAAATGACAATGGACATTTGAATGGCAAAATTTAAGAAAAAAGGGACGTTTTGGGTTAGGGTGTGCATCTTGATACATCGCCCCCCCCCAAAAAAAAAAATGAAACTGATAAGCGTACATGTATCTTCAAAAAGACAGTAAGCTTGTCTCTCTTTCTCTCTCTCCCTAACACACACACACACACACACACACACATCTCGAAAGTCAAGGTCGGTAAACGAAAATATATGGTTTACAAAACAGACATCTACTGAAAACTTGTATTCACGAAATATCATGGATATAATAATAAGAAATAATGTCGGAATATTGCTAAAAATCCGTTAATTCCTTAAAAGATTACTTTGTTTACGTTTCTTCTACGAATGTAAAAGTGTGTGTTTTAAAAGATTATATTGAGAGATGCTTCACTTCATAAAGATAATTCAACTTTGTCTTGTAGTAATGTCATTCGTAGCTGAGTCTGTTTAAAAGTATGCTGCACTTTCTCTCCCTCTCTCTCTCTCTCTCTCTCTCTCTATATATATA
The DNA here is from genome assembly GCA_963932145.1 of Acanthosepion lycidas. Lineage (NCBI taxonomy): Eukaryota > Metazoa > Mollusca > Cephalopoda > Sepiida > Sepiidae > Acanthosepion > Acanthosepion lycidas. The sequence continues at coordinate 24,645,896 of OZ010598.1, forward strand.
TATATATATATATATATATATATATATATATATATACAGTGGAACTTCTGTTCACGAATTTAATTCGTTCCTGAAGGCTGTTCGTAACCCAAAATATTCGTAAACCGAAACTATTTTTTCAATAGAAATCAATGTCGAGAAGTGACAGTAGAATAAAATTGGAAAAGAAAAACACGATACAACACACGAATGTGTATAACACAGCGGTAGACTCAGACATTATTCACTTCAGGTTAATTTAGGTTCGGCTACGTTGCTCGAGAACCGAAATTTTGTTCGATAACCGAGGCATTTTCATCCCGAATTTTCTGTTCGAGAACCGATTTGTACGACATGTCAGACGTTCGAGAACCGAGGTTCCTCTGTATATATATATATATATATATATATATATATATATATATATATATATATATATATATATAATCAACCTCAGACCAATGAAAATTGCGTAAGTTATTTTTCAATGCAATATAAAAGAAAAAGAAAACGAGAAAATCAATTGCTGATATCCCTGAGGAGTGGTCGGACCGATTGCTGGAGGAGACGTCTACGAAACTGCAGAATCAAGATTCTAAAGGTAACATCAATCACTGAAGTGACACATTTTATATTTGTATTAACCATATATATATATATATATATATATATGTATGTAGATAGATAGATAGATAGATATAGTTATAGATATAGATATATATCAGGAGGTCAATTAAAATACGTGACCACGGTTTCGACCTGGAGGTCTCGTCGGGCGATAAAACCGTGGTCGCGTATTTTAATTGACCTCCTTATTTTTAAACTTAAAAGCTCTACATATTTTTATTTTTAGTTATTTTTTAATACTACTGCCCCTTGTTTGATTCAACTCTCACCATTAATCTATATATATATATATATATATATATATATATATATATATATATATATATATATATAACTGCGTCTAGAGATATACAAGTTATGAATTGGTATAAAGAGTTGCGTCTTTAATGTTAAAAGTCCTGTTATGATGATGTTTAGATTCTACTCAATATTATTAACTTAGATATATAGTGATAGAGAAAACTATTGTTTTTGGTTGGAAAATTTTTTACTTAGTTAACAAAACAGACTAATTTGACTGTTTGTAGTTTATTTTCAACTATTTATTTTGATACTTTTACATTATTATACCTTGTAAACCTAATTTAAAAAAATAATATGAAAAGATTTTAGAACAAATTCGTCAATTTCTTAAAAGAAAAACATAAAGAAAACATTTTATTTTAAAAATAAAAGATATATTAACAAAAAATAATAAGAACCTCTTAAAATTTATTGCACAAATGCTCCTTTCTTTTCAATAACTCTTAGCAGCCTATTGTCAACATCTAATGTGTGATTTGCAATTTTAGCGGCTGGTAAGTTGTTTGCAGCAACTTTAACTGCCTCCCAGAGGTCACACTTGCTGTTGAATTACCTTCCATTAGAATAAATATCTCTCTTGAAGATGCTCCACAGGTTCTCAATGGGATTCAAGTCACAGCTATTTGAAGGCCAGTCCATAAGAGAATCTTCAACAAATCCCTTTTCTTTCAACCAGGATTTAGTAAACTTTGATGCATGACTTGGTGCGTTGTCTTGCATAAAGATCATAGATCTATGCTTGCCTAAAGACTGGTTATCAAGCCATTCAAATAAATATTGCTCTAGAAAATCACAGTAACTTTTGGAATTCATTTTCACCCCATCTTTCAGTTTAAATGGACCCACAGGCTCATTACCATTAATCCCAGCCCATATCATGATCCCATCGCCACCTTGTTGGGGTTTAAAAATTTTTCTTGAGTCATGTTGCTTGCAAACCCATCCTCGAGACCATCCATCGGGCCCATCGAGGGTGATCCTTGATTCGTCTGTAAAAAGCACTGAAATCAGTTTTCATGTATTTTTTTTGCCACTGCAATCTACTTTCCTTATTTTTTTGTTAAAATGGATTTCTTTATTTGATTTTTTACATCAGAAAACTTCCTTAATGCTTTACACCTTGTTTCCGTTGACACCATAGGAGCTCCAGCACGTGACGCATTTGGCTTTCTTATTAATTTTCTTCGGATATGTGATAGATCTCGTTTTGTTAAATTCCTGAATTCAGCCTGAGACTTCTTTTTTCCTTGGTTGAATTCCGATTTGACATATTTTCTAGATTATTCAATGATCCCGTTTCAAATCTTTAGAAATTTGAAGCAAAGACTTTCCTTTGCTAATTTCTTTGATTATATAGTTCTTTTCATTCATTGTTATTTCTTTTTTACGAGCCATATCACCAAATTCTTGTTCTTGCAAATAATGTCTTGGCACTGCAAATTGCTATAATTACAGAAAAAATACTAAATATCAATCTGAAATTGAAAATTGGGACTTAATTGCTTTCATGCTTACTCGCTATACATAATAGTACAAATTATTTCATTGGATAACACATATCTATGAATTTTACATAAAATATTTGACAATACCTCTTTTGCATATAATCTCTAGACGCAGTTTATATATATATATATATATATATATATATATATATATATATATATATATATTTCTGTAAGAGACGCTCGTAAATATTCATTAACCTTGACGGAAACGTGTAGTTAAATCATGGCGGATGCTAAGTGATCCAATTTAATGTCAAATAAACGAAAATCTGTAAATGATGCTGTTGGATATCTTTTTTAATGTAATTAATATTTATATTATTTTAGTTTGGGATTATTTAATTTTTGTTTTTTCACTTCAATCATAATCTCCTTTTTACAGATATATTTTTACTTATATCTGGTGTTTTAAACACACACACACACACACACACACACACACGCACACACACAGACACATAGTCGCGTGCCCTCAGAAACGCACACACTCGCGTGGGCGCACAAACACACACATACAGATATATATATAATGTAGCGCACATTGGTTTGTGATGGCAATAAAACAGATCTAAAATTTTCTTCCTCGCCATTTTATACAAACCGTGAGTTTCATGAACGTAAAAAATGTTCGTTGTAATGTTAATATTTATAAATTACAGTTTAGATTATAAAGAAGTAGTCATACAATGAATAAAACAGGAAATCACTTCGCTAACAGATTAAATAAAGCATTAACTTACTAACCACTTGTTGAATGACGCGATCTTTGTTTTTAAAAATTGTAAAATGGATTATATGTCCAGTCCAATTACAAGTACTTTCGATAAACCGTTTTATCATCTTCAATCATGGATATTATTTTTCAGTTTCATATCGGGAGATAATAAAACACAAACATGCATACACACAGACACAGACACATATACAAAAATTATTATAGTGGGAATTTCTTATTTGGAATAAAAATGTCGGATTATATATATATATATATATATATATATATATATATATATATATATATTCATACACGTTTCATTAAATAATATAGACAAGTGTTGTCTATTTATTTTATGTAAATTTTTTTCGTAATATCTGATAAGTTTAATAACATTATCGTTGAAAGAAGAAAGAAATACTTAATACTTACTTAAGCCATTATCAAAGATGTCAATTACAACATATTAAGCAATATACGGACAAGACAGTGATGATAGTCTGTCAATGTTTACATAAATGATTTCTAAGCAACGATAATGGCTTAAGTAAGCCGAAAGCTTAGATTGTATTAAAAAAAAATATGGATCACTATTGTGAATTTCTTTCTTCGTTCAACGATAATGTTATTAAACTTATCAGATGTTACGAAAAAAATTTACATAAAATAAATAGACAACATTGGTCTATATTATTTAATGAAACGTGTATGAATGAAAAGATGCTGCCTAAGTACACACAATATATATATATATATATATATATACTATGATAAAAATATAATTTCCCGTACTCTCTTCTCTTACTCTGTCCTTTTCTCTTTCTTTTTCTCTTACTCTGTTTTTTTTCATTTTCTCTTACTCTTTTCCCTTTCTCTATCATTTTCCCTTACGCTTTTCTCTTACTTTTTTCTTTTACTCTGTCTTTTTCTCTTTTTCTATAGAGATTTGTAAATCTATTTTCACATATTTTATAATGTGTTATTGTTTTGGAACGTATATAGTTCATGCCATATTGACGGAAAATCTACCAGTAAAAAAGAATTCTCTTATTGCTATATTTGTACAAAAACGCACAACCTTAAAATTTAATTCAAACTCAGCGTTGCGACCGCACGTTCCAAAACAATAACACATTTCTCATAGCATTTTTCGGATTACATCCATATTTTCGTTGTCCTCTTATTACCGAGAAGTAAAAACAAGAACAAATCTATTTCCATACCTGAAGATGTATGTAGGAACAGACGAAAGCTTGTAAAAAATTAAAAAGACCTTATGCAACTGGAATTTATAAACGGGGATCATATCATTCATATACAGGTTCGGGGTTGATGTATCTTATTTATATTGTTTGCGAGGATGTATTATCGCCATTTAAATCATTAACCTCTATATTTGTTTTTTGTATGAATGATTCATGAATTTATAAGTTATAATTGCACCTTTTAATTGAAATATATATATATATATATATATATATATATATATATATATATATATATATATGTATGAACAAGTTTCTGGACCCACACCAACATAAGCTAATTTTTAAGACAGAGATCATAGTTTATTTCTAAAATAAGATACAATAGTATCACACCGAATAAAATAATAACTTTAGTTACCTTTCGACCGACTCATCTTCAGAAATTGATATTGTCGCTATAAAACTAAATTGCTGAAAAGAAAATTTTTCCCAACAAACGAATTTTAAAATAGCACAAAAGCGGGAGTGGCTAAGAAAAAAAAATATTTTCCCTCAATTTGGCCTAGAATTGGTTATGGATTCATCAAAAAGTGTGAGTTTTTGTTTCTTCTTCGGTCAGATGGTGTTTTAATTCCGTAGTAGACCGGGATATTTTTTCAACCAGAATGACTTTTCCTTCTGTTCGTAAGGATGTCTTAACTACACATCAATAGAATTTAATCGTTTATCAATATAAATGTCAGTGTAAGTCTGACTATGTGGGTAAGACTATCCAGCGGTTGGGGGTTAGAATCGCCCAGCCTGTCCCTAGCCAAATACATAGGCCTGTCACATCATGGCGGCTCACAAGCTCATGAGTCTGCTATCAGCGAAGATTTATTGAGTTCAGTTGCTTCTAAGACTGGCTACTCTGTCGGTTGCTTCTCTGTTCTGCACAGGGCAAGGTCAAGACTCCACCTTGTAGCCAGTTGTTATTAATATACAACGTCCGACCTGATTAAAGAACAAACTCACATATTTTTGTTTGTCGTGTAATGAAAAAAAAAAAAAGAAAAAAAAAGAAGCAAAAATCGGCTGTACTGATAATGAACGCGTCAAAACGAATGAAAAGCCGCCCGCGTGAAAGCATGCAATTGGAACGTGTTTAATTTGATGGTGATCTTTTTATTTATTTTTTTAAAGCACTACGCCCCGAGCAAGGCGTGAAGCCACTAGGATGCAGGGGGTTGCAGAAGATTTGGAGCGAGAGCAGATAGAAGTGATAGAAGAAAGGATGAGGAGAGGGATAGTGGATAGATCAAGGTAACTGGAGATGTCGATTGTTAGTCGATTAGTTACTAATAGAAAATAATGAAACATCTTAGTATAAATCTTATGGAATTCTCCTGTCATTCTGTTCATTCCCCCGGGCCGGGAAGTTAGTAATTTGCATACGTAAATATCCTCATGCGTTTTAAGGTTCGACAGGTTCATAGATTCTAAATATTTTTTCAGAATGCACACCTGAAAGCTGAATATAAGTAATTTCTAAAGAATCAATATATATATATATATATATATATATATATATGTAAAGAAATATAGTCTTAAGATGTGCTATATTTATGGGATAAAGTGCTCAATATCAGAGATAGAGCGTGTGTAAATATAAAAGTGAACATAGAAGTCAACACTTAGAGGCGACAGTCTGTTTCATGCTAGACGCAATCGTCAGGCCTGACGATTGCAACTAGCATAAAATAGCGTGTTGCCTCTAAGTGTTGACTTCAGTGTTCACTTTTATACTTATATATAAATATATATATATATATATATATATATATATATATATATATATACTGATTCGTTAGAAATTACTTATATTCAGGATTATATATATATATATATATATATATATATATATATATATATATATGTATGTATATATATATATATATATATATATATATATATATATAAAGCTGACTATAAATAATTTCTAAAGAATCAATACACACACACACACACACATATATATATACTGATTCGTTAGCAATTACTTATATTCAGGATTATATATATATATATATATATATATATATATATATATATATATATATATATATATGTATTATATATATGTATATATATATATATATATATATATATATATATATAAAGCTGACTATAAATAATTTCTAAAGAATCAATACAGACACACACACACACACACACACACACACACACACATATATATATATATATATATATATATATATAAAGCTGAATAATAATAGTAAATTCTAAAGAATCAATAGCTTTTTTTTTAAATTTTAATCAATTGTTTTATTTTTATCCGACACTTTTTTTCTTTAAACGTTATTTTAGTGGATACTTAACGAAGTTTCGATCACTGCCTGGGGAATCTCATTCTTTTAACTAAGATTTCTAGAATGCACAGACCGATAGACGTAATACACACTGTTTAATAAACAAGAAAATGAGTTGTCTATATCAAGTACGATGTATCCACTGTGTATGTGTTCTCTGATTTAGTTGCCCGTACCACTGGCGTTAGGATGTGTTGGAAAGCTGATGTTTGTAATGAATCAATTGATTTTATTTCATTTTTGTCACGTGATCAAACAACATGAATTTCTCCTCATTGATTCACAAATAAAAGCAAATTTTAAATAAAAAAAAAACACTTTTGAAATCTACTTCATTTTATATTTAAAAAAAAAAGGCGTTTCCGCATGTCATACCTGAGTAGAGAAACCTCAGACGAATTTTTTCGAAATTAAGCTACAGTGTGATTGGAATGTAACTCCTTATTTTAAAATACTTATAATTTATTTATTAACTATAATTTTTACAAGAAATTGATGAGAGGAAAGCGTTTAGCATGAGGTTTTATTCAAGATACGATATGGTCAGCGGATTTCGCCCCTAGCTTCTCGAGCCGCGCAAGAATAGCATCAACTGATTTCACCAGGATCTCTTCTTATATGAGGACATAACTTCTTGTATTCCCCCTTCAAGTTCTTCCAAAGTCTTTGGTTTGGCATTGTAGACTTGCTCCTTTAACCAACTCCAAAGAAAAAAGTCACAGGGTGTTAAGTCAGGAATTCAGGCTGGTCACTCATACATAAAATATGCAGTTTCAATCACCCTGTAGTTTTATTCGCTTGACACGACACCGCAACATGCTAGAAAAGCCCCAAAACATTAACCTAATAACTCGCATCATGCTCTTAAATAGCCTCATCATATAAAAAAAAACACAAAAGCATTAACCTAATAATTCGCGTCATGTTCTTAAATAGCCTTGTTATATTAAAAAAAAAAAATTCCCCCAAAACTTTCATACTGATGTCATAAATGGTGTCAATCTAGTTCAGAAATATCTAAACTGTCTGTTCTATAGAACAGCTTTCTAAGATCAATAATTAAAAACGACTCCAAGCAAATTAATTCTGTAGGTCCCAGTGCGACCGTCTTTATATATATATATATATATATATATATATATATATATATATATATATATATGTGCGTGTGTGTGTGTGTGTGTGTGTGTGTGTACTTTGGGAGATTGTATCTCGGATAAAAAGTAAGCACATATGAGGGCTTGACGACGATAACGTTATCAAGATGTCTTACACTCCACATGCCGGATACAAGTTATATTGCACAGCATCTAAAAAGACATTCCTGTCTACTTTCAGAATAAAGTAAAGTACTTTTTGACAACACCAATATACTACACCATGAAAATAATAAAGAAAAACTTCAAATTTTCGAAGAACCTTTATATCAAAAGCAAGCAACCGACACTGAATAAAATTTATTATGAGTATAGTAGTTATTTTAAAATGTATATAACTAATAGTTAATGTATTTGCATATTAACCTTGTTACGCCACTTCCATTGTGAACACTTGTTTACAAAAAAAAAAAACAAAACACTATACCGACAAGGGTTAATTTTAAAATAATTATAACAGAGCGCGTTCATGCGTGTTTTAAAATAATCACAACGATCACAGTCACAATGAAGTTTTGTTTTAGCAATTGACACTTGAGATCGAAAATAGTTGGGTTAACAAAAAATAGGACTCCTTCCTTAATGAATTTTATCTCAACATGAACAAATTGATAAGGCAGTTAGAAACGATCATTAAAAAGTAAACACATGTTTGAATATATATATATATATATATATATATATACTTTAAAAATCAGGAGGTCAGTTGAATCCGTTACCTTGGTTTCAACCTTACCGTATCTACAAGCGATTTTTATCAAATGACCTCTTAACGCTTTATTCTTTTTTAAACTAATGAACGCTATATTATTATTTAAAAAACAAACAAACAAACGCACGACGTTGGGTGTAATAAAAAGGGAGGAGGAGGATGGAAGCAAGTACTTAATAGTTGGGATTTTTGGTTTAAAAAGTTCTTTGGATCCGTAAAACATGTATTGAGCACTTTTTAATACGACTGTTTCCTGGTCTGATTCAACCCTGAGCATCTATCTATGTGAGATAACAATATATACTTTTATATATAAAAGCTAGTATTGAGGAAATTATAAGACAAAATATTAAAAGGTTTTTGCGACGCGTTTCATCCGCTGAAGTCCTAACGCGTCACAAAAAACTTTCCCGCATATATATATATATATATATATATATATATATATATATATTTAAAGATATTTTTGTATGTACAAAATTTAATGATCGAAATAAAAGTATAAAAGTTAATATTACGAGACATATTAAAAAAAATACGTTTGTAGTTGCGGAGCCGACTACATAGGGAGAACAACTCAACGCTTAGACATGAGAATAAAACAACACGTTCCTACAAAAATTAGAAATCACACCTTGCCGTTGAATAGACTCGACCCGAACGCCTATAGTTCCGCCATATGCGAACACCTATTAAAGAACAGAGATTGTGCAGCCAAATTTAGTGTTGACTGGTTCAGTCTGAAGTCGGACGACCGGCTGAGCGGTTGATCGGTTGAACTCTTTGCCATCGGGCGGGGAGGAATCCGAAGGAGTCTACGCCGAGGGGCGGAATCTCTTTCGGGGAGGTAAACCGACCCTGAATCCGTTTATAGGGTTCAAAGGGCATATTTTTGCCTGAGCCCACGGGCTCGGAAATCCCACGTTAAACCGGCCTTGTGCCACATGATGCCCTCGTGGGTGGGGGATGACTAAATACTAGTGTTGACTGGTTCACCGTGTTGTCTCGATCTCACTCCTTATTTCATTTAAAGGTTCTGGAGGCACTTTACATCGGGTCCCTTAAGCCTTCTTTGTGCAAACAACGTGAGTGTTTGTTGGGACTCGATGTCATTTGTTTCTAGTTCCTTTTGCATATATTTTTTTTTACAATTTCTTTTATTGTACATTTTTCTGTGTTAATTTTAAATCTCCCGTTGAAGCCTGAAGAGCGGGAGCGAAACCGGTTGCTTCGCCCGTTTTTGTTTTTTAATATGTCTCGTAATTATTAACTTTTATACTTTTATTTCGATATATATATATATATATATATATATATATATATATATATATATATATATATATATATATATATTATGATTTAATTATTTCACTCCAAGAAAGGCAATAAAGCCACTAAGACACAAGGGGGTTACTGAGTGTGATAGAAAAAGAAAAACATTATTAGGGAGCCAGAACAATAAAAGAAGAGGAATGATGAAGATTGTAGACAACGATTGACATTGCATTTAAATTCTTGAAGTTCAATATTGGCTGGAAAACAAGAAGCTGGAAGACAGTTCCGAAAGTGAGAAGTGCGAGAAAAGAAACTGCTAGCAAAAAACTTACATATAGCCAATTCAGCTGTAAAATAAATATTTCGAAATTTGTAAAAACTTTTTATTTCAAAGACGTAATCTAGTACTGAGCATATATATATATATATATATATATATATATATATATATATATATATATATATATATAATAAAAACAGACCACTTTAAGGTTCCATGTAATAAATTATTTCACCACAGCCCTTTTAAAAGGACTGCGGATCATCAGACTTTACTTCCAAACAAAAAAGGAAAAGAAATTTACACATTTTTGACGGGCCGTATTATATATATATATATATATATATATATATATATATATATATATATATATATATATATATATATATATTACATAAAAGGTTATTTTAGTAGATATCTATAACTGAGTAGACGCTCCGTTTATTTTAAAGTAATATTTTATTTCCTCTACCGGCCTGAACATTCGAGAAATTCACCCTCTGTTAGTGCTGTTTCGACAACACTGCAATCTCATCGTCAGCAACTTTGTTAATATCACTTATTAGTTCTATCCAAACTCCCCTTCCTTTTGCTAAATCACGAAAATGTCGGAGGTCTTCAAAGCTCTTTTCTTTTACAGGAAAATGATGAAATTTTATTGTTCTTTTAACGTTATTTTCAAGTGTCTCTACCCCCAATGGTTGATCGTCCAAACATCTATTGATGTTATATTTCATGTTTTTGTTATTGATGACAAATACATTTCGATTTCAAAGCTATTTACGTGGTGCTGATTAACTCCGATATTAAGTCCTTCTTTGATCTTGGTTTCTTGGATACAACGTATATTAACGTTATAACGATCAAAATCCCTAGCCAATAATTCCTTGTCCTGGGTATGACGATAAACTACATCCGGCAGCAAGGTCTCTGATCAGGAGATTGAAGATATTGAGGAGCGTGAAACCACTTCTGTAGTTGTTCCTAGGTTCATCCTGACCCGGAGTGGCAGCACCTGTAAAGGGTCCTAGCTATGGATAAATAGTGACCTCCCAAGAAAAAGAAAACACTATGAAAACACTATGAAAGTATAAAAATACATTTTTATAGTAAAAATACATTTTTTATAAAATGAACCAACACATTTATCTATAGTTGAAAGTACAAGGTACACAATTGCGTTTAAACTGAAGCCATAAAATTGTTTTAAGATTAACTAGATTTCAGCATCAAATAAGCCATAGAGGTTGATATGCCTGAAAGAACACTTTAATGACATTAATCCATATAATATCCGACAATTTCTTAAATCAAACTGTATTCCAAAATATAACATCAACAAAACTTCAATATAAAATACACATAACAGCGCCTCTAGTAATTATGTCCACACAAACATGTATATGCACAAAAGCTGAGTTTCATTTACCATGTATTCAATTGTGAAAGCAGAATAACATATCATATTTTTATTACTTCAAAGCTCCGACGATAATTGAATTTCGGCATTAAATAGCCCACAAGGATGTTGATATGCTGTTAGAAAAAATGCCAATCAATAATTCCTGCATTTCTTTTATCACAAATTCTCTAACATTAAATGTCCCGATGCTAAAAGCTTTATATGCAATTGGTGGGATTTACAAAGTTTTAAATAAAAAGTTGGCAGATTTTAATGGTTGAAAACCGGTGAGGACATTACTTTCTCCACTATCAAATAGTACCCATCAAAAATGACGTAAAATTGATTTGTCTACCTAACATTGGAGGATCTGTGTCTACAATAAAAGTATAGTTTGCCCGTCTCTCTGTCGAGGATAAGTATGTAGTATAATTCCTTCTACTCATGTGTTTTCTCGTTTTCATGCGAAACGCGGTACTGCTTTCTTGCATTTCTGGCCAGAAATAAAGAGGCCTGTTCCTGGAGATTCCAACGCTGTCGCATCACCATCCCAAATGTAGAAAAGAATAGAGAATGAGTCATGGTGACTGGGCTATCTCTGTCCTTTGTTCACAGAGTTACTTAAAGCCCCCCCCCCCCGTTAAACTACTTGCCGTTTTCGCGTTTTCACGTTCGGGAAGACGTAATTAAATAGTAGAATTTGTGCTTAGGTGTATCGGTAGCGTGAGGGTTATCGGATATCGGCTTAGTTTGTTGAATGCATTTTCGCGCAAATGGTTTGGGGAACGAGAAAAAAAATCAACTTTTTTTTCCTTCTCAGCTGTGGGTTAAATAACAGGCCAGATTGCGTTAGGAGGCCGCTATCTGAGGAGAAGGACTACACGCAATTTAAAAAAGTCGTGGAGAAATCAACCGTGAAAGAAGTGACAGCAATTCACAGAAGATAAGAAAAAGGTTACTGTGGAGAGCCATGATCACCTACGCCATTAAAATTATAATGATTTGAATTAAAGTGTCGCTCCCCGGCACTTTTGATCACACACACACACACACACACACACACACACACACACACACACACACACACACACACACACACACACACACACACACGTTATATATATATTTATATATATATATATAACTAAAAACCTAAAAAGCCAGGCAAACCTACCTAGGTTTCACCTACGAGAATCGTCAGGGTAAGCTGGTCAAACCGGTAACATTAGAACAGAATATAAATAGCTTACAACATAGAAACAGGACCATGTAACCAAAAAAAAAAAAAAACATACAGCAAGCAAAAACTCAACAACGGGAGGGGTTAATAGGATTTTTCTTCGGACTCTGAGCTTGGATTCTGGTCGATTGTTTTCGCGTCAATTACATGTTCTTCTTTCTTTCTTTTTTTATTCCTTATTTTTCCTTGGGTATTGGTTGGTTCATTTACAAGCCAAAATACCTAAGTTTTTTCCAGACGAATATACTTAGTTATATTTATAAGATTATATATATATACTAGCAGCAGGGCCCGGCGTTGCCCGTGCTTGATTAAAAAATCGTACGATTCATACAGCAATTGCTATCACTTGACTTAAAATATTTTTGCCCTTCCTTGTCTTTAAAGGAGTGCCCTTTGCCGTGCTGATGCTGCTACATGCCTTACTTCTTGCCTATCTCACACTGCGAATTTTTTCTAAGCTCTATACTAAACATTAAATCTGTTACGAAAAAAGAACTAAACAAAATGAACACAAAACGATCAGCTTTAAAAAAAAGGACTCGTAACTGGAAAAACCGAATGAAAAAAGAATGTTAACAACAAATACTTTTTCACTCCCAACCCAGTTCTGCGGAATCAGAATCAACGTTGAGTTTAAGCAAGCGAATGAGCCAATTGGAGTAAAGTGCCATGCAGATTTAAATTTTCCCCACTTGTGACGAATGCAGCTATCGATTTTTTTTGCATGCTAGCATGCTAGTTAACATTCGTGTCAGTTAGCTGTTGGCTCTCATGCTGGCCAATAGAATCTTCCTGCCTATTCGTGGCAGCCAGCTATAGGCTCTCACCGTGGCTAGTAGAAAGTCGCCGCAAACTACGTGAAAAGTGCCGTAGAAGCATGAAAAAATCGATTATTTCCACTATCGATGGGAGTTGGGAAATGCAAATTCGGTCTTGGCCTTCCCGCTAACTTGGAGCATGTGCATGTAAATTTTGGTGCAAATACGTCGACAATTGCGGCCGTGCATTCGTTACACACACGCACACACACACACACACACACACACACACACACATACACACACACACACACACACATCCTGCCTTTATATATATATATATATATATATATATATATATATGTTGTATTGAGCACTTTTTTAAAATTATTTTAGCTGTTGGTAGGGAGAGCTTTACCTTTGATTCTGACCTCTTCTGCTGACAAGGCTGAATGCTTTGTTCAGAAATTCTCATTCAATTCAACGCTCGACTCTTCCGGTGTACCCATACCCAATTGCACCCTTCAAACTGAGGCTCACTTGAGCGACTTGCACATAACCCCGTCATCGGTTCTGGGCGTCATCTCTAAATTAGACCCCCACAAGGCCACAGCCATTGTCCCGAAGAAATGTGCGCCTGAACTGACCCCTGCTCTCTCCAAATTATGTAACTACTGGCTCAATGAATCTTGTTTTCCACCCTATTGGAAGTCATCATTCGTTGTTCCTGTCTTTAAGAACTCTGGAGACCCTTCTGACCCTTCTAATTACCGTCCTATCAGTCTCGTACCATTCTTCGGTAAAGTCTTTGAAGCTTTAATCAATGCCAAAGTAGTTATGCACCTTACAACCCATAAGCTGCTCCCCGACAAGCAATATGGTTTCCGCTTTGCCCGTTCTACAGCTGATGTGCTTACGACCATAACTGAAATTGTTTGCCAAGCACGTCATAATAACGGAGAAGCTCGTGCTGTGGCTCTTGATATCTCCAAAGCGTTTGATAGAGTTTGACATGCCGGCCTTCTTCGCAAGCTTCAGGGTTATGGAATTTCAGGTCGATTGTTTGACTTAATACAATCATTCCTGTCGGACCGTACATTGAACGGATTCTCCTCCAGCTCCTATCCCACGAACGCAGGTGTTCCTCAAGGCTCTATCTTAGGACCTACTCTGTTCTTTATCTTCATTAACGATCTTCCTGATGTCATAGGTTCCCAAGTAGTCATCTACGTGGACGACACTACTATTTACTCCTGCCTCAAAAACAAATCTAGTGTCACCGACAAAACTAACCTGGCCGTTTGTTTTGAAAAGGACCTCCAATCTGTTGTGGACTGGGACAGGAATTGGCTGGTTAACTTTAATGCCTCAAAAACAAAACAGAGAAAACCACCCCTGCCTCCCATTACATTGTCTGACGCTCGAGAACACCTCTTTGCGACTGTTCGGTCTCACATTGTCTGCTGACCTGAGATGGAACGAATACGTTGAGTCAATAGCTTCGTCCACCGCTAGAAAAGTTGGCTCCCTATGCTGCGCCAGGAAATTTTTCTCGCCAGAGTCGATCCTTCAAATCTAGAAATCAACCATTCGTCCTTGCATGGAGTATTGCTGCCATATATGGTCTAGAGCCCGGTCTAGAGCCCCTTCAGGTTGTCTCAAGGTCCTTGATAAAATCCAAAGACGGATATGCAATGTAATTGGCCTTGATCTAGCATCTCGTCTGCAGCCGCTCTCTCACAGATGTGCCATTGCCCCCATCTGTCTTTTTTACAAATACTTTCAGGGTAACTGCTTCGATGAGCTGCTTTCGCTGGTTCCCAGACTTCATGAATTTAAGCATTCAACTAGGCTGGCATCTCGCTCTCACCCTTTCACTGTCGAAACTATTAAATGTAGTCATCTCTTCTACTCCAATAGCTTCATGTCTCGCACTTCTCGCCTGAGGAACTCTCTCCCCATTTCTTGTTTTCCTGATAACTATAATCTCCAACTATTCAAATGTAATGTCAATCGACGTCTCCAGATGCCATGATCTATCCCCTCTCCTTCTCTTCATCCTTTCCTTTATAACTCCTATTTGTTCTCGCTCCAACTCTCCGTAATCCCTTGAGTGCTAGTGGCTTCCCGCCTTGCTTTGGGTTAAATGCTTATATATATATATATATATATATATATATATATATATATATATATATATATATATATATATGGGTATAAAATGACAATCGTAAAAAAATCTTAGATTTTGCCGACGCGTTTCGTCTTCCGACTTTCTCAAGGCAAAAATGAAATCGAAATGTTTTTGTTGTTATAGTTACATTAAAAAATCTAAATTTAAAAAGGATAGATGCTTCTGTCTAAGCCTTTTTTTCTGGTTAATGTAAATTACCTTTATAGTAAGGGATTTTTTTTCCATGTTGACAATATGGTTAAATTTCCAGATCAATTCTTGTCCACAGAATTGATCTGGGAATTTAACTATATCTATCTATCTATCTATCTATCTATCTATCTATATATATATATATATATATATATATATATTAGGTTGGTGCAAAAATAATGACGTAATAATGTCGTTCTTTGAAGTTAAAAAATACGTCAATAAACGACATTATTCCGTCATTATTTTTGCACCAACCTAATATATATATATATATATATATATATATATATATATATATATATATATATAATTTTACAGATCACGACAGCTATTAGAAAGATTTGATTAAATATACTTTAATGTTTAAAAAATATTCAAGATTATTATTGTTTAGGTAATAAGCATTATAACATAACACAAATAGCTATAGTGGAAAAAGGAATTTTCGACAATATCCGCAGTTTTTACGCATTTATGGTTTCCTTTTAATTTTTATCAAAAACAACCTTCTAGTACATGTAATGATGGATGATATTATTCATTAATTACTAATTTTTTTAAATTTAATTACTATTTATGCTCAGTTTTTGACATTAATAGCTATCTGTTGATGTGTTAGAAATTTAAATTTCATCTCTGATAGATATCGCGATCTGTTAATGTGAATTACGTTGTACTGAAGGATTTTTTTTTTAAATATGGCTAAAATCATCCATTTTTAGCGATTTTAAAAACTCATTTCAATTAACTGGCATTGGTTTTTGAAATACCCCCAAATATTTTTCTCATTAGAAATATTAATTTCTATCTATTAGCTTTTAGTAATTTTTACAGATATGTCCCTCCGTAGAAAAAAATTCCAAGTCTATAGAGATATTTGTCAACACCTCATTAAAATAAGAACTCCCGTAATAAAAATGCCATTCTGCGATATTTTAAACTAAAATTAAGTAATATTTATTTTAAATAAGATTAATTGAACTGTAAATCATCTCCTCTTACTCAAATAAACTTTCAGAAAAGTATATTTTATTTTTGAAATTTTTTTGACAGATCACGACAGCTATTAGGAAGATGAGATTAAATATACTTAAAAAATACTCAGTATTATTATTGTTTAAGCAATAAACATTATAACATAGCACAATTTGCTATATTGTGGAAAAAGGAATTTTCCACAATATACGCATTTTTTATGTATTTATGGTTATTTTTTAAAAACTTTTATCGAAAACGACATTCTTGTACATATAGTCATATGAATAAGATTATACTTTTATTACTAATTTTTTTAATCAATAACTATTTATGCTCAGTTTTTGACATTAATAGCTATCTGCTGATGTATTAAAATTTTGGAATAATGCAATAATAAAAATTAAAATCGCAGCCCAATTTTCTTTCCCAAGGCTATTAGCACGTAAGTGAATGTAATCGATACAACTGGAATTCGAACTCTGCTCTCTGATTCCTCAATCCAAATCACAATCCATTACGATATTTATTTCTGTTAAAATACAGAAAATGTGGCACAGGGTCTAAAAAGGGGGATGGGGAAAAGGACGGTCTTGTTCTGTCTTAACTTTAAACTTAGCTAGCCACAAACACTGACCCAAACAGACAAACAATATTCCTAACACCAAAACAACGCCCTCTTACTAACCTTTCTTACAACAGCCACCATAATACCTCATTGTCTCTATGAAAAACAAAAATTAAATAGTCCACAAATGTACAATTCTTCGTCTGGGGGGTGGGATTTGAATGAAAACAACAAATTAAAAAATCCCCAATGAGTATGTATAATATAAATATAATCCCTAAATCCATTACTACCCCGTATCACACACACACACACACACACACGCACACACACACACACACACACACATATATATATATATATATATATATATATATATATATACAGACACACACATACAAACATATATATATATATATATATGTATATGATGGGATACAGTACGAAATCATCAAGGGAGCATTTACAGATTTCCATCTTGGTCAGCTGGGCATTCCCCATCTTGGTCAATTTGGTTGATGCGCCCCTGGTATGTATTTATCAACTGCCCTTGTATGAACTTGAACTTGCCTAGAAGATATAAGTTGCCCATATTCACGAATAACTGTTGCCGACCGCCTGAGAATTGCGTCAAAACGCATGAAAATTTTATTTGTGGTCGGCCACCGTTCACCGGGAATCAAGAGAGAAATATGAAATCTCTGACATTGAGTTCTCTTTCTCCGGTGTGCCTCTGTAATAGACTCCACCCCCAGTAGGAATTGGTTACCTAACAAAGAATATATCATGCTAAAAACGGTTAACGCTCTGTATATATATATATATATATATATATATATATATATATATATATATATATATATATATATATATATATATATATATACTGATGACAATAAGACAATAATAACAATAACAACAAAAAAAAATAATAATAGTTTTCATAGATCATGCAATTTACTCATCATGACATCACACACCCACACACACCCACACACACCCACACACCCATATATATATATATATATATATATATATATATATATATATATATATATATATATATATATATATATATATATTTATTTATTATGAAGTGTTACATTAGAACATGCATATATCCACTACAAAATTGTGCATTTTTGTTTCAATGTCAAAAAAAGGAAAACCTTTTTTAAAACGTCCCATCAGGTGGGGAATTAAGCTGTAATCTTACTGTTCGTTCTTCTACACTTTGATATATACATATACATACATACATACACACACACACACACACACACATATATATATATATATATATATATATATATATATATATACCGTATATTCTCGTGTAACGTGAGATGTTTATTTTGAATACAGCTGTAATTTTTTACTAGAGTAAACGGGTATATATTTTGGTCAACGACATAGCCAGGCCAGTACATATGTTAATTTCATATCTTGCGAATGAAACCCTTAAAATTAGCTTCAAAATTAGATCTTCAACAATCGCATGATACATGTTCCTTACATACATATAAATGCATACGTATATATATATATATATATATATATATATATATATGTGTACAAGAGTGCTGAATATAGAGTGGAGCGAATATAATTATTTATTTAACAATTATAACATAAATATGTTATAAAATCACTACAAAAATAACCATTTTGTTTCAACACCTTTCGTGTCTTATCAAGTGATGATGTTGAATGTAGATTGTAGAATCATATATATATATATACATACATACATACATACATATATATATATATATATATATATATATATATATATATATATATATATATATAATAGCTGGTCACTCGTATTCGAGGATTTTCGTCTACTATTGCAGACTCTCACTCATGCACATTTGTGTTTATTTAACACCAAAAGAGCCAACCTGTGGTTTATAATGCAACTATGCTGTGCAGACCTTAGTTACAGTTTCTGGGAGAGAGTGTGTTATGTAGCGTGATCAACAGTTTGGAAAACACCAGCACACTCAAACCCTCGGTCACGTGGACTTGTGACTTCGTGCTAGCACAGGCTATCGACGGTTGCCAAGGGTTCCGTTTACCCAATTTCATTGACAAAGCTTGGTATGGTTTTTCCAAAGGTCCCGCACGCTGGGATCGTCCCCACTCCAGACTGATAACGTCAGGAAGTCTCCTTCCTCACAAATTCTCTCTCTCTCTCTCTCACACACACACAGATGCATACATACATACATATATAGAAAATGATACTCTAATTAAAATTTAAAACAGTTCACTGAGATGAAAATGTCCAGAAAGTGTTTTAAATGCTAAATCACCGACAGTGAATTTGCGTCCAGGTTCTTACAACGTTTCGCCTTTCTTGGCAGATTTTCTATTATTGCAATGTGGGATATTTAAAGACAAAAATGATGGAAATATGACCAAAATAATCTAAATGAAATTGGTTAGATTTCATACCTAAAACACCTGAATTTTTAAATTTAAAATTTGCAGCGTCGTTCGTCCCTGCGCATGCGTAGTCGTATAAACGTAAACGTCTTTCCCATTTGTCACACAGTTTTCTCATAAAATTCTTCTTCTTCTTCTTATCCCCATATATATATATATATATA
>OZ010598.1:24670978-24673478 GCA_963932145.1 Acanthosepion lycidas
TATATATATATATATATATATATATATATATATAATACCAACATTTATTTGGTAGGGATTATTCCAAAAGGGACTTTTAAGTCCATATGAAAGTTCAATATATGATACAGGGCAAAATTTTATATATATATATATATATATATATATAGATAGATAGATATATAGATATATAGATATTATCGGTGAACAGAAATATTCCGCCTTTACCAGTTAATATGGCACAAGGCTCTCTTTCTCCGATGTGTATCTGTACCAAACTACGTTAGGAGTTGCTTATTTTATTCATATATGCTCGGCATGAGGGACATTTTGGTACTGTTGAGGAGTATTTTGCATTTGGCTCTCTGCTACTTTGTTGGGGCACAACTTTTTTCCATGACATCGAGCATATTCTGGTGTCCTTTTTTGTTATTTTATACCATTTCCATCTTGGTCACCTGAGTATTTCCCATCTTGGTCAATTTGGTTGATGCGCCCCTGGTATGTATTTATCAACTGCCCTTGTATCAACTTGAACTTGCCTAGAAGATATAAGTTGCCCATATTCACGAATAACTGTTGCCGACCGCCTGAGAATTGCGTCAAAACGCATGAAAATTTTATTTGTGGTCAGCCACCGTTCACCGGGAATCAAGAGAGAAATATGAAATCTCTGACATTGAGTTCTCTTTCTCCGGTGTGCCTCTGTAATAGACTCCCCCGTAGGAATTGGTTACCCACAAAGAATATGTTATGCTAAAAACGGTTAACGCTCTGTAATCTCTGGAAGATAATTTGTTTAAACAGTCATTCTTTGTAATTATAACGTTTAATATTAAACAATACGACGACAATGATAATAATAATAACAATAAAATAATATTAGGTTGGTGCAAAAATAATGACGTAATAATGTCGTTTTTTGACGTTAAAAAATACAACAAAAAACGACATTATTGCGTCATTATTTTTTGCACCAACCTAATAATAATAATAATAATAATAAATAGTTTTCGTAGATCATGCAATTTATTCATCATGACATCACACACACACTTATATATATCGTATATTGTCGAATATATATATATATATATATATATATATATATATATATATAAGTATATATATATATAAGTATATATATATATAAGTATATATAAATATATATATATATATAAATATCTATATAAATATATATATATATATAAATATATATATATATATAAATATATATATATATATATATCAATATAAATATATCTATATAAATATATCTATCTATCTATCTATCTATCTATCTATCTATCTATCTATCTATCTATATATATATATATATATATATATATATATATGCCGTATGTTGTCACGTAACGAGCGATGTTTATTTTAAATACAGCTGTAATTTTTCACTAGATAAGTAAGTATATAATTTAGTAAACGGTGTAGCTAGTGCTAGCTGTACATACATTTTATATCTCGTGTATGATGCGACCCCCTTAAGATAAGCTTCAAAATTAGGTCTTCAAATGTCACTACGCGAATATATAAGGATACATATATACAGGGTGTCCCAAAATAATGTATATAATATTTAAAAGTTAATACTTAATACATTACCGTGATATGGATGAAAATATGCAAAACAGATGGATTGGAAGAAGAGGGACAATTGAATACCCACCTAGATCACCAGATTTGACACCCTTGGATTTCTTTTTGTGGGGTTTCTAAAAGATAAAGTTTTCAGCAGGAAACCTGAATCAATTGCTGCAATGAGAGTTGCAATTGAAGAAGAATTTATTCAAATACCAGCGGAAATGATACTGGACATTTGTAGGTTTATTTCTTCAAGATATGAAAAGTGTATTGAACAGAACGGCAACCAGTTTGAACACTTGATATGAACTCATCATTATATGAACATTCTGCCATTGACCCAAATAGCTTTTATCTTAATAAAGTTAATTTTCTGTTTTTGTATATTTTACTCTCAAATTCTTCAAATTTGTATTCTTGTATTAATCTTGTATTAATCTTATTTATAAGAGAAAATAAATAAATTGAATTATGTTATAACGATTCAAATAGTGTATACATTATTTTGAGACACCTTGTATATATATATATATATATATATATATATATATATATATATATATGTATGTATAATGTGTGTGTGTGTGTGCGTGTGTATAGCTGATCACTCGTTTTCGAGGATACCCGTCTATTGGGGTGGGGTAGCTAATCCCTATTGCAGACGCTTAATCAGTCAAATTTTGTGTTTATACTGCACTTATTGCTGAGCACTCCTTAGTTAAAATTTCTGGGAAAGAGCGTGTTATCTAGCGTGATCAACGATTTGAACAAGGCCAGCACCCTCGAGCACAATGAATTTTGACTTCGTACTAGCGCAGCTATCGGCGGCATCCAGGAGCATTTTCTACCCAATTTCACTTAAAAGGCTTCAGGCACTTTCCAAAAGTGCCGCACGCTGGGATCGACCCTTCCAGTCCAATAA
>OZ010598.1:24680978-24715978 GCA_963932145.1 Acanthosepion lycidas
GTTGATTAGTTGTCCTATGACCATTGCATATGACGGACGCCTACGAAAATTGTAACGCTGCACAGAACAATGGCAAGCCGTTTCCAATGAGCAAATCAAAGTACTATCGATTGGCTTGGAAACTCTTCTGATTTAAATCCAGTAAAGAACCTGTGGTCAATCTGCAAAGAAAGACTTCGTGGAATGGACATAGGAAATACTAACATGTGCATTGGGTCATGTTTTATTGGAAAAATACGGAAAAAGTAAATAATAATGGAATTATTCGTTTGTTTCAATTAATTTGCACAAGAGTGTACGAAATATTGTCGTAAAACCTTTGGTTATTATAATAAAGGTTTCAACCTTTTATATTACTTAAAATTATAATAATTATAGGGAATAAATTTAGTTATGTCTGTATGGAGTCAGTATGAAACTACCTTCGGTGATTAGTGGACAGGACCTATTAGTGGTATATAATAAATATTTAGGCAAGGGTTTCTTTAGACATCAAAATTATTTCAAGGGTTCCACAAGAATGAAAAGCTTGAGAAGCGCTGGTCTAATATGTGTGACTCAATCATCGAGCTGTAGAACGCAGGGAGATTTAGGGTGGGGTTTCTGGGTAAAAAGTCTTTTTTAAAATCATTTCGCCCGAAGCAAGGTAATAATGCCACTGGGACTAAAGGAGTTACTGCGAGTGGAATAGAACGAGAAGAAATTAATTAGTAAGGATAATAAAAGAACAGATCTCAGGTTTGGTTTGTTTTGTTTTACGGCATATCAACCTTAATGGGTTATTTAATGCCGACAAGATTTTTATCGATGCTAATATTTTTTCCATAAATGTATTCATCGTAATATTTTTTTTTCAAAAATTTATTCCTGGCAATGATTTTTTTTTTCCAAAATGTATCGCTGATAATAACTTTTTTCCTTCAAAAAATTAATTGCTGGTATTATAATCTATTTTTACACTTTTATAGAGTTTTCACCCCAGTTATATAAATCGATCGGGTTTCGATCCCGGCTTGAAGCAGTCGGACGTCTAGCCACACTGAAGATCTGTCATACAGCGAAACAGTTTATCTATGGATGACAATATATATACTTCCGGGAAATCCAGTTGAGCTCTCTTGAGAAAAGGCTGGTTATAAAAACAGTGGCAGCTACTGCAATTAATGCATTGCTCTTCAATTGAATTGAGCTCTCCGAGCCACCAGCTTATTTCCTATAGAAAAACGTTAAAATTTTCTTTCTCTCTTCCATGCGACGATAGCCTAGGGAAAATTTCTGAAAATTTCTCGGACATTCAGGCCGGTAAATATTGTTTAATACTGTTTTTTATAAACAGATCATTTACTTAAATATTTGTATCTATAAAAAAAAAATGTATAAACATAAAAATGTCTTAATATATATATATATATATATATATATATATATATATATATATATATATATATATTTGCTATCTGCCACGTTCGTCAGGCAAATTATACTCTGTTTTCTTCTATTCCTCTTGCCGTCATTGTGTCCTGTGACCGTCAATTTTTCCAAGCCGTCTTTCCTCATTATGTGCTCTACACATTTCATCAGTCTCTTTCATTAAGTATAAGTGTCATTTTTGCTTTCCTTTTTCTCTAAAACTTCATCATGTCTCACATTCTCAGTCCATGTTATTCTATGGGATTCTCAACATCCTTCTTACGGCTTCAACACTATAATCAAATCATTTGTAATCTAGCAGATTAATTCTAAAAGCTGTGCTGTTGAACACTCATCAAAATCATATATATATATATATATATTTTGAACAATAAAAAAAAAAAAATTTAAATCTTCAGACACACTGGGTTGTAGATTAATATTCTTTCGTTTTTTTATTATTATTCCATTTAGATTCCTCGACTAGTTTCGGCCGAAATGGCCATCATCGGGAGGAGAAATATTTCTGCTAGTACTAAACTACAGAATATATATATATATATATATATATATATATATATATATATATATATATATATATATATATATATATATATATATATATATATATATATATATATATATATATATATATATATATATATATATATATATATATATATATATATATATATATATATATATATATATATATATATATATATATATATATATATATATATATATACTGTGTGTTGGTCTGCGGTTAGAAATTCGTCTACAAAATTTTCATAGTAAATCCTTGGTGGCCGAGCGGTCAAGGCACGTCAGCGTAAATGACGGTTCCGTATAGGATGCAGGTTCGAATCCTGTCCAAGGACGAATATTTTCTATGAAAATTTCTCGGACATTCAGGCCGGTAAATGTTATTTAATACTGTTTATTATAAACAGAGCATTTACTTAAATACTTGTATCTATAAAAAGAACGTTAAACATAAAAAAAATATCTTTAATAAATAAATTGTCGGACTTTGTCCATTTCGTAATATATATATGTATATTCTCATAGCATACCTACATACATACTGTGTGTTGGTCTGCAGTTGCAAATTCGTTGCTAGTCAAACTCTCTGCCTCCGGACAGAGAGGATCACCAGATGCGGCTATGTCGAAGGAGTCTCGTCTCGGGAAACAGCTACCCGAACCCGTTTTATACGGGGTCTGCGGGGAATTTTTGGCTGAGCCTGTGTGCTCGGATACCCCACATTAAATTCGGCCTTGTGCCACATCTGGCCGTTTGGGGCGGTTGGTAGATATCCTGCAGCTGAAAATTCGTCTCCAGCTGTGCTGGTCAAACTCTTTGCCTCCGGGCAAAGAGGATCCTCAAACGAAGCTTTGTCGAAAGGCAGAGTCTCGTCTCGGGAAACAGCTACCAGCCTACTTTTGGTAGATATCCTGCAGTTGGAGATTCATTGTGGAATTCACTTAACTCACTTCTAGCAGTTGACTACTACTTCTACTTGCCACTGGCGAATCTTTTATGTGTTGTTCTTGTCCTAAGTATTATTGTTCATTACCAACCTTCGTTTGATTATTCTATGCAGTAACCATAAGTTACAACGTATACATACATACATGCATATGGGTTCTATAACCTTGGATGGCATCTGGCCTAGGAGAAGGACAACTCTGAATTCAAAACCTGCGGAGGGTCGTTTGGGGACCTTGTGGCACGTAGTGCACCAAGTCTCTGTATTCGACCCCTTCAAAAAGTGTGGATGGTCCTGCACAAAACCTTCACCACTATAATCAAATCTCATGTGCTGTTGTCGTGCTGTCGGTTTCCTGGGAGCTGATCTACTTGACCCACATACGTCGAATTCGCTGGGAGAGTCGAGTATATTCAAACAAGTTTGAGTAAAAAGAAGCGACAAGGTCTATTTTTTAAAATTTTTTATTGTATTTTTCCAATTTTCGGATAACGTGTTGAGTATTGCACTCAAAGTTATTTTTGTTCAAGTACTTTTGACTTTCATATATATATATATATATATATATATATATATATAATTTTAAATGTGCTGTACATATTGGAAAGTGCTCAATATCAGTGATAGAGCTAACATATTCAGTTGTATGGATATGAGTTTGTGACCCTCTTTTTATTACCAACAATCCGAGATTAGGCGCAGATACACGTCTATGTATTCGAGTATACACATGCGCAATTCGTTTTTTTATTGCAGTTTGTCTGATGATCACAAAAGCGTGAAATCCAGGGTCACAAATTCATAACCCTAAAACTTATGTAAAGTTTTCAGAGACTTATACACGACGATAATTGTAGGTTAGCGAATGTTTTTTCCATTTTAATCATTAATTTGTTTTTAAAATAATGGGAATATTTTGTGTGTTAAAACATTTAATTTTTAAAAAGTAAAACCAATTGTATTTGTACCCCCTCACATCTCCCCCAAATTTGTTTTCGATTGGTCGGTTTATGACTATTTTAGGGGGTGTGACAGACGGACTGAGAGAAATCACAGAATTGTATATATATAGAGATAAATTTGCTAAGTATGGCTGGATCAGTTTTGCGTAGAGTTCGAGATAAGTCTTAACAAATAGCGTTTCCAACATAAGCGATGACATCCAATTTGCAAAATAATAATAATAATAATTTACAAAATAATAATAATAATAATAATATGAGTATTAGAAAATTATTAGGAAATTAATGTGGTTGTAGTATAATGACAAAAGCAACTTTAGAAAACAGATGCCTTTCTCATGTTGCTTCAAAATGAATTTTAAATCTACAACAGCGAGGATATATCAGAAGATCTAAGCAGATCTATTTTCATAGCACTGCCTAAGAAACTAAGCACAAGCGAATGTGAGTTCCACTGAGGAATCACGTGATGAGTCACATTACAAAACTCATCATTTATATTTTGATGAAGAGAGTGTGCAGCAGAATCAGGCCAGAGATAGGACAAGAACAGTGCAGGTTTGTTAAAGATCCATAGTATAAGGACAAAA
Source organism: Acanthosepion lycidas (assembly GCA_963932145.1). NCBI lineage: Eukaryota > Metazoa > Mollusca > Cephalopoda > Sepiida > Sepiidae > Acanthosepion > Acanthosepion lycidas. The sequence continues at coordinate 24,685,433 of OZ010598.1, forward strand.
GGAACTTTAGAAAATAGATGTTCTGCTGAAAATGTTTATACAGAAATATTTTAGACAAGAGAATTTATGTTCTCGATTACTTTTCATTGTCCGTTGTACGGGTATTCGGCTAGTATTCATTATATATGTAACGCTTTTCCGAACTATATTTACACATGCTTCATGGAAACGAATCTAAAATCACATAAATCAAGTCATCTTAGGTACATTGGGCGGCGTATATTAAATGGGAAACTGTACTATTATTATTATTATTATTATTAATAATAATAATAATAATAATAATAATAATAATAATATAAAGTTTATTATTATTATGTTTAGTACATTGGGGGGCGTATTATTATTATGAATATAAACAGAAAATTATTCAAATGCTTCTCTCGTGATCAGCTGTGTGTGGGAAATTCAAGAAAACTTAGTATTATGAGTAAAAAAATAAAACCCTTAGAAAATAGATGTCTGGCTGATAATGTTGTTTATGCAAAGATTTTTAAGAAATAAGAAATCTTCTATTACAACTTTTCTCTTTTCGAATGTCGGTCAAGTTCGTTATTTGGCTGGTTTTTTCCAATCTGCAGAGCTGTTATTTTCTTACATCCATTTTTCCTGGGACCAAACACATTCTGTTCAATGGGATAATCCATAATTGTGTGAAATCTATCGTGTTTTTGTTTTACAGACACTGTCTGCATCCAATGTCTAAACGTATTGCGATATATTTTTCAGGTGATATTTAAAACTAAATGTTCATAATTGACAAAAGTTAGGAATTTAATTCTTAGTGGCAGTACTTATTATATCAATCCATAGCTTTTACATTGAGGGCAATGTTGATCTTGGATAGATGGATAGATAGATAATGAAAAGACTGAGATAGATAGATAGATAGATAATGAAAAGACTGATATATATATATATATATATATATATATATATATATATATATATATATAGTTGACCCTGACGGTCCGTATAGGCGTACCCTAGGTAGGTTTACCTGTCTCTTTAGTTTCATATTTAGGTTTGCTCTACTTAGCGTATTGAGCCCTTTACATACTTACTTTTGCTTTACTCGTTTTGGAGTTTTAGTTTTTTATTTTTTTATCCCTTATTTTCACTTGGGCAGTAGTTTGTTCAATTACAAGCCAAAATATCTAAGGTTTTTCCAAACGAGTATAACTATATATATATATATATATATATATATATATATATATATATATATATATATATAGATAGATAGATAGATAGATAGATAATGAGAAGACTGAGATAGATAGATAGATAGATAGATAGATAGTGTCTAACCGTCTTTGTACAGCTTTGAATGGCTAGGTTTGAAACAAAAAGGAGCTTCAACTACAGATAGAGCCCAGTCTGCTCTACTATTTAACCCATGGTTAAGGCTTTGGAGAAGTGACGGATTCATGCCTCCCCCAATCGTATTTGTGCGGAAATGATTATAAGGAACTTGACCGGAATTCGAACTGGGCTTTGCCGATTTCTCATTCTGAATCACTAATTATTGCGCTATGACCTATGAACTAAAATAAAAAACGCCTTTCTTATTTCATTAGCTGAAAAATTTCCACCGGCATGACCATTCCCGACAGCACTTGTATTTAGTACAAACAAAAATGTAACAACGGAATTAGAATAGAAGCATCGTGTCTGTGGAAACGCCTTATTTGCTGGGAAGTGTTTTTAATCGTGCTTATCCGATGTATTACGAAATGGCTTCCGGAAATTTGGACACTTCACATCAATCAAAGAAACTTGTAGAACAGAAGTTAGTTGTGAAAAGGAAATCACATTCATCCATAAAATATTGTTATACTGATAACAGACATTCTTACACCTGAAAGAGGTACTGGCGATTACTTTTAGTACATCAATCTTTTTTATAGCCATTCTTAGCAGACGATCGAAGCGGCACGTACAAAAATAATCAAAAAAAAAAAAAAAAGAAAAAAAAAAAAAGAAATCTAAAAACAACAACAACAAAAAATGCGGTACAACAGACGACAGCGTGACGCAATACATTATTATGGGGCAAAATCAACTTAAGGAATTTGCAGACTTCAGCACACAGTTGTAGCCCACCACTCCCTCACGTTTTCACGGTCGGGTCCAGAAATTGTAGTAGCACACAAGCCTTTAACGAATGTCGCTCGTGCTTTCAACAAACGATACAGGAAAACCAGAATGCATCAACAAACGGCTTGGCTGGGCAGGACGGGCCGGAGAGACAACGGACGAAGGAGAAAGAAAGAAAAATGATCGAGGCTGAAGAATAAAGACAAGTAAGGAATCTAGAGATAAAGAAAGAAGGAAAAGTAGCAAGAGAGGGGACCGTGATGGTATTATAAAAGGGGCACGCCAGTAAGTCCGTAAACTACTACTACGACTACTACTAATAATAATACTTCTACTACATCTAATAATAATAATCATAATAACAAAAATAATAATAATAACAACAACAACAACAATAATAATAATAATAATAATAATAATAATAATAATAATAATAATAATAATAAGAAGAAGAAGAAGAAGAAGAAGAAGATGATGATGAAGAAGAAACTGTGGTTAGGGCTCTGGGTTTGATTGGAAAAGATTCTGATAGACTAATTGTAGGGATTTTCTATTAGCCCATGCCTGAAAGAAATACAAAAAAAAAAAAAAATGTTCTATTAGGTTGGTGCAAAAATAATGACGTATTAATGTCGTTTTTTGACGTTAAAAATACGTCAAAAAATGACATTAATACGTCATTATTTTTGCACCAACCTAATAACAAGTACAGCTCACATGTGAATGTTAGTGTTTAATTTTAATTTTATTCGTTTTTGCAAAAAAGGTTCAGTGGAAAATGTCAGGATGCCATTTCTGATCTTAGGTCTCTTGTTAGGATCCGGAAAAAATGTATTAACAGAAGTCATAGGAAATAATAATAATAATAATAATAATGACAACAATATTTTTTCACACAATAAATATTCATTTTTAAAATAATATCCTTCCGTTTCACTTAATTAAAATTCAGTAGAAAATACCAAACATATAGATCGAGTATTATATAGTGAAATTTCAGATTAAAATTTGCCCAGGTTTGGCATATCAGGTTACAGACTTATTGATTCCTTGTTGCATTTACACAAGGTAGATGTTTATTATACTTAATTACGAAGATAAGTCAATAAATTCGTAGACTAATGATGAAGAAAAACATTTATTTTTCGACATAATGTCTTTCTGTGTCAATGAACTTAATCTTAAGCTTTTCCATTGACCAGAGAGACCAAGCATTATACAGTGGCAAAAAAATTCAAACTAAAATTAAGATAAGAACTGACAAGCTACAGATTTATTGATACAACATCCCCACACACACACACACACACACACACACACACACACACACACACACACACACACACACACACACACACATATATATAAGATGTGTATGTGTATATATATATATATATATATATATATGCAATTTTTTATATATATTATTTATATATTATATATGCGCGGTACTTATTGGAAAGCGATCGATATCAGTGATAGAGATAACGTATTTAGTTGGATTGGTATGAGTTTGTGACCCTGGGTTTCACGCCCTCTGCGATCGTCAGACGATCGCAAATAGCGTGAAGCCGAGGGTCACAAACTCACACCAATCCAACTATACATACATACATATATATGTATATATATATATATATCTCCCTTCTCTACCGGTTGTAGTTCAAGCCAAAGTATAAGGCCAGAATAATAAAGAATTAGCTAACGTCAGCTGAAATTTTGGCGCAACAAAGTCTTTACTTGTTTTCTTTCAGATGGTCTTATACATATAAGTAAGCAGCAGGGCCGGTGCATACAACCCCCGAACTCCACGACCAGGGGAAGGGCTGATTGGGGGGTGCCGGACACTGCTTTGTGACTCTCAACATTTGCCTTTTTTTTTTTTTTTATACAACTGATTATGAAAGGATGAAAAACTTTTGACGTAATTTGAGGTTCTTTTTGGTTCGTTCAAATCCGTGAATTTGTTTTGTTTAGGTTAAATCTCGAAAAAAAAAAAAAAAAAAACACGATACGAAATTCATTATTTTTATCCATAATGTCGAACGTGATAAAATTCTTCAGCTTTGTAACAAGAAAAATCTCAAGTTGATATTAAAAATTGCCGCCAAAAAACATTGTGGATTTATTTAAGATGGAATGATCTATTATGTCTCTTATTTAGATACATTGGATTTCTTTTTAGCTTTTCTTGTTGAATTCTTTATCCATATTGCATAGGATCCGTTTTGGTACAAAATTAAGTTAGAGTTAAATTTGTATTTTAAAAGAATTCTACCTTATGAAAATGGAGATATAGTAGAGTTGGCGGCTTCGTATCATAGATTCGGCGAGGAACCCACGAGACCTCGGCACCAATACTGGTAAGCAGTATATATTATGCCCACGAAAAGTAAATATCTGATTTTTTTTTTAAACCGATAGAATTATTATGATACTTTTTTTTAAATAGTGAAAAACAGATTTCAAACTCCGAGTCATAAAATCTCTTGAGTGGCATTTAGGCCATTGCTTTTTATTAAAAAGGCGCGAAACAACGCATACATATTTGATGATATTCGTTTCTTCATTCACAAGTATTACGAAGTTTCATGAAGGCTAATCAACGTAGAGAAGGAGTCATTGTGGGTCCGTTGATCAAGAGACGGATTTTCTGTATTCGGGGATCGGAGAAGAAAAGAAGTTATTTATTTATTTTGTTTCAATATCTGCATGCATGTTTTTAAACCACTATCTATCTATCTATCTATCTATCTATCTATCTATCTATCTATCTATCTATGTCTTTTCATTATCTATCTATCTATCTATCTATCTATCTATCTATCTATCTATCTATCTATCTATCTATCTATCTATGTCTTTTCATTATCTATCTATCTATCTATCTATCTATCTATCTATCTATCTATGTCTTTTCATTATCTATCTATCTATCTATCTATCTATCTATCTATCTATGTCTTTTCATTATCTATCTATCTATCTATCTATCTATCTATCTATCTATCTATCTATCTATTTTCATTATCTATCTATCTATCTATCTATCTATCTATCTATGTCTTTTCATTATCTATCTATCTATCTATCTATCTATGTCTTTTCATTATCTATCTATCTATCTATCTATCTCAGTCTTTTCATTATCTATCTATCTATCTATCTATCTATCTATCTATCTATCTATCTCATTCTATTCCTATCTATCTATCTATCTATCTATCTATCTATCTATCTATCTATCTCATTCTATTCCTATCTATCTATCTATCTATCTATCTATCTATCCATCCATCCATCTATCTATGTCTTTTCATTATCTATCTATCTATCTATCTATTTTAATTATCTATCTATCTATCTATCTATTTTAATTATCTATCTATCTATCTATCTATCTATCTATCTATCTATCTATCTATCTATCTATCTATCTATCTCAGTCTTTTCATTATCTATCTATCTATCTATCTATCTATCTATCTATCTATCTATCTATCTATCCATCCATCCATCTATCTATCTATCTATGTCTTTTCATTATCTATCTATCTATCTATCTATCTATCTATCTATCTATCTATCTATCTATCTATCTATCTATCTATCACAGTCTTTTCATTATCTATCTATCTATCTATCTATCACAGTCTTTTCATTATCTATCTATCTATCTATCTATCTATCTATCTATCTATCTATCTATCTATCTATCCATCTATCTATCTATCTATGTCTTTTCATTATCTATCTATCTATCTATCTATCTATCTATCTATCTATCTATCTCAGTCTTTTCATTATCTATCTATCTATCTATCTATCTATCTATCTATCTATCACAGTCTTTTCATTATCTATAATGACGTAATAATGTCGTTTTTTGACGTATTTTTAACGTAAAAAAACGACATTATTACGGCATTATTTTTGTACCAACCTAATACCTAAATTTCTCAGTATAATTTCCCTTTGAAGGAAATGAAGATTTTGTTTGATGGCAAAAATGATTTAGTAATAATGAACTTTTGCCATGCCTTTTATTTTTTAAATTTTATAAGGCACTGTTATAAGACCTTCATTGATCATCGGAATGAAATTCCAACGCTACGAATTTGAATATGAACTCACTCTTTAAAATCGTTTACACTAATTTGGGTAACGATTTGGAAAAATATTTTGTGTCGTTATTTATCATGTCAAACCCCCAGCTTTCAAACTGAGTGCAATACCATGGTTCCCAAATCTGTCTGCCCTAATGACAAATCATCTGAATTTTTATAAAAATAAAAAGGATTTCTTGATTGGTTTTCTAACGTTTTGAGTAATAAGAAATAAAATGTCGGAATGAAAGTTAAATCCATTAATTTTTTCAAAATAGTGTTGTTTTCGTATCGGATATGAAAAAAATAGTGTGGTTTTCGTATCGGATATGAAAAAAATAGTGTTGCTTTCGTATCGGATATGGGCTTTCGAAGAATTCTGAACGAGATAACGTGCATTCTTCAAAAAGTGTAATTGAATCTGTGGTCGAGCGTTCTAAAACACGTCGGAACAAACAAATGGTTTCTCTAACAACGGCGGTGGGGGAGGGCTCGATGTTTAAGGCCAGAGGATATCGGACATATATCTATCTATCATTGTTTATATTATTGTTCACTGAATGCAAGGCCCAAGAGACACTCAAGGTGGAATAAGTTAAGGGAATAAACGGAGAAAGTAAGGAGTGTATATATTATGAAGACATGAAAGATAGATTATTGTTGACCCTTGAAGAGGTCAAAATCGTAGTGATTGAACAAACATCATCTCGGGAGTCTGTTACATGAAGTAACAATCCTTAGGAAGATGATGTCCGAGTGGAACCTCCGCTTTGTAATATAATACGAATGGAATGAGAAGGATTCGAACCTGTGTACGTGGCATGACAGGTCCGACCTGTGAAGGGATGAAGTGTGCCTTAAAAATAGCACTCTATCTCTCTTTCTCTCTCTCCACACACACACACACACACACACACACACACATATATATATATATAAATAATACAAGTATAAAGTTTGTAACTTAGCTGATTCATGTTACCTTCAGAATCCCGACTGTAGATTTTCGTAGACGGATCCTCCAGCAATCACTCCGTCCACTCGTAAGGGGATATCAGCAATTGACTATTTATGTTTCTCTTTTTTCTTTTATATATGCACTTTTCATTGGTGTACTGTTGATTTTTTTCAAAGTGTGTATTTGTGTGTGTGTGTGCATTGTTGTGTGTGCGTGTGTGTGTATGTGTGTGTGTGTGACGCACGTGAATGGACACGCTTATGCGCCCGTCTGCGTGTATATGTGTACGTGTAGAAGGTCGTAGTTATTTCTCCTTTTCGTCGTTATTTCACTCACGCCTTATCGTTTTTTGCTTTTAAACTTTTCTCTTTTCTTTCAGTTCCAGCGAATTTGACATCCGGTTTTCCAGACATTCTCTGTACTTGTTAATTCTTGAGCATTTTAGTGTTTTCTGGAGTTGTGTTTCATTTTTTACATAAATATTTTAAATGCTTAGCTGATAAGGTAAGTATTTATGTATGTCTTCACTTGGTGCCATCTTAAGTATTAGGGTCTTAATTATTGGAGATTATGTTTATGATTAATTTTTTATTCATTGTTGTCTGAATTTATATGCATATACTTACATTCATACATATACATGCATATACATACACACATATATATATATATATATATATATATACATACATACACACACACACACACACATATATATATATATATATATATATATATATATATATATATATATATATATATGTATGTATGTATGTATATTTCATTAAAGACGAAAGACAAGGTACTACGATTAAGCTTTTTATTTAATTTTTCTTGTGTTCGAAAAAGGGTTTTCTTTTTTGGACACAGAGTCTGTAGAAACTCTGTATGTTCTATAATCCCGAGCGCTTTCGGCTATATTTTTTAGCCATTAAGATGAATCTTCAGTTGGAAATATCATAAAGAAATACACATATATATATATATATACACACAAATAAATACAAAGAACATTTAGATTAATAATCCACTGTTCATTTATTTTTTAAAAAGTGCTCGATACAAAGTAGAGCATAATATTATAATATTATTAGTTAAGAAATTTCAATGTTTCGGAACTAAAATTATTATACTTCTCTGTATTATTCCAATGAATCTCCTTAACAGGAAGTAATGGTGACATGTCAAATACAAGACGGCTCATCTAGACAAGCATGAATTACATATCCATATCTAACCTCAAACCTACATTTTTTCACTTTTCTTCTTTAACTTAGATATCTGTCTTTGGATTCGTCAAATAAGACAACACCCATAAAAATAATTCTAAAAATTTATTCCTCCTACTTAAACTCTTCAATATATTACTACTTCGCTTTCAAATGAATTTTTTTTGAAGTTATTGAACATCGCTTGAAAATGGAACAATAATTTTAGTTCCGAAACATTGAAATTTCTGTGTCGCGATGAAAAAATATTTTTAAATAATAATATTATAATATATATATATATATATATATATATATATATATATATATATATATATATATATATATATATATATATATATATATATATATAAAAAGAAATATAGTCTTAAGGTGTGCTATATTTATGGAATAAAGTGCTCAATATCATATATATATATATATATATATATATATATATATATATATATATTTATGCCCATGACCTCTTTGCTTACAATCATATATATATATATATATATATATATATATATATATATATATGTGTGTGTGTGTATATATCTTGATAAAATCCAGAGACGCATATGCAATGTAATTAGCCCTGATCTGGCATATCGTCTGCAGTCGCTCTCTCACAGTTGTGCCGTCTCCTCCCTCTGTCTTTTCTACAAATACTTTCATGGTAACTGCTCTGATGAATTGCTTTCGCTGGTTCCCAGAATTTAAGCGTTCAACTAGGCTGGCATCTCGCTGTCACCCTTTCACTGTCGAAACTGTTAAATGTAGCCGTCTCTTCTACTCCAATAGCTTCATGTCTCGCACTTCTCCCCTTGGAACTCCCTCCCCTTTTTCTGATAGTTATAATCTCCAACTATTCAAATGTAATGTTAATCGACGTCTCCAGATGCCTTGATCTATCCCCTCTCTTAATCCTTCCTATTTACTCTCGCTCCGACTCCCTGTAACCCCTTGCGTGCTAGTAGCTTCCCGGCTTGCTTGGGGTGAAACGCTTATATATATATATATATATATATATATATATATATAGACATTTTTATGCTGATACATTCTTTTTATAGATACAAATATTTAAGTAAATGCTCTGTTTATAACAAACAGTATTAAACAACATTACCGGCCTGAATGTCCAAGAAATTGTCACAGAAAATATTCGTCCTCCGAGAGGATTCGAACCTGTATCCTATACGGAACCGTCAAACATTCGGAGGACGAATATTTTCTGTGAAGATTTCTCGGACATTCAGGCCGATAAATGTTGTTTAATACTGTTTGTTATAAAAAAAAAACTTAGGTTGTGGTTATTCTTAAGTCAATGGGTAAACATTGATCGTGTTTATATTTCAGTCTATTGACAAAATTAGGTATATCTTTAATTCAGTCCATGATTAAATGTTGACTGTGATTATATTTGAGTCTATGGTTACGTTTATACTTGAGTCTATAAATAAACTTAGCCGAGTAGTAAAGTTAGGCCGTGTTTTTACTTGAGTCTATGGATAAAATTAGGCCGTTTATACTTGAGTCTATGAGTAAAAGTTGGCCGTCTTTATACTTGAGTCTATAGATAAATTTAGGTCATATTTATATTTGAGTCTTTGGTAAACGTTGGTTGGGTTTATATTTGAGTCTCTAGTTTAACTTGGGTCGTGTTTATACTTCAATCTATGGGTAAACATTGGTCATCTTTATACTTGAGGCTATAGATAAACTTAGGTCGAGTTTATACTTGAGTGTATGGCTAAATATAGGCCGTGTTTGTACTTGAGTTTACTGAAAAACTTTGGCCGTTTATACTTGGGCCCATAGGCAAACGTTGCCCGACTTTATACTTGAGTCTATGGCTAAATGTTGGCTGTTTTTATATTTGTCTATGAGTAAACGTTGGTCGGGTTTATACTTGAGTCATAAAGGAAGCATTGATAAAACTGTTCAGCATCGACACCGGTTGTGTGTCATTATTGTTAATATTTTCGAGATCTGTAAAACTCTGGACGGAAAGAACGTCTGATTTGTTTAAGGCAAATTTTTCGAATTGTTTCCCGGTCTGCTTCACACATGTTTCGAGCCGTTCTTTGACACCGACATAAAAATTTTCCGTGATGTGCACTTCCGTTGCTCTGACTGTAAATTTCCTGTCGCTGCGATTTTATAAGCATGAGAAATTGATATGAATTACATCAAGCAGGAAACAAAGAGTAATATAATTCTTTATTGGGTAATGAATAAAGATATAAACACATTTAAAATAAGTGTAAACCTAGTCAGTTCTCTTTCTTTCCTTCCTCCTGCTTTCCGTCTCCCTCTCTCTCTCGCGTGCAGACAAACATACACACATATACATACATAGATATAAATAAATAAAGGCACCATGGAGTAGTGGATAGCGACTCGGATTGAGCAATTGGAGAGCCAAGTTCGAATTCCAGTCGAATACCTTGCATTCACTTACGTGCTAATACCTTCTGTTTCTATAGCCTTGGGTGACAACCAGTCTAGGAGAAGGACAACTTCGAATTCGGAAGGTCGTTTGGGGACATCGTGGCATACGCTGCGCCAGGTTTCTGTATTCGGCTATTCCAAAAAGTACTTTCGGTAAAAATATTTACCATCCTCGTTAATTAAGCTGCATTATTTAATAATTTAAAAAAAGATTCGATGTACACTATTTATATTATTCGGACTATTGTCCTCATCTTTGTCGCCATATTTATTAAAAAGTTTCGGCCGTTGTACGCTCCAGCCTTCTTCCATCCGAGTTACCTGAAATTGAGAAAAAATAACATTTATCCCTGAGGATGGTAAATGTTTTTACAGAAAGTACTTGCAAACAATATGGACCGAACATCTAATCCATTGTACAACTAATAAAAAACAAAGATCGTGTCGTTCAGCGAGTGGTCAGTGAGTTAATGTCTTTTTAATCTGTTAGCAAAGTGAGTTCGCCATTAATTACATTAACTTTATTGATTTATAATTTGAATGACTAATTTACGATATATATATATATATATATATATATATATATACCTGAAAAGATTTGGTGAAAATTGGGCATACATGAAAAAAACATGTTCCAAACTTAATAAAAATATTTGTTATTATTAAAAGGAAAGAACAAAGGATTTTTTTTTATTAAATTATAATTTTAATCCTATTTTTATTACCTACAAAATATTGTTAATTTTTTCTTGCGTCAGTGGGTGAACATAATTAGTAGAAGAATTTTTAGCGTCTTTTTGTATTGAAAAACACAGTGATTTGAAAATTCTTGCAAAAATCAAATTGTCAGACTTTAATGGAACTTTCAGGACATATTCACAAATGAATTTATTTTAGAAACGTTTCTCTTTTAGAAAACTATGGTAAAAAAATATTTTTTTTTTTAAATCTGTTACCACCCCATTTTTTTCGTATGGTTTAATGTTTATATTAATTATAAGTCCTTGGAGAATTTAAATCGTCAATTTGTTTTTGCAAACCAGGACACCAGTTACAGAAAATCTGTTCCGAATCATAAAAATATGCAATAAAACTAAGACATTATTTAATAAGAAAAGTTTTTAATTGATTTTATGAATAAGATATATTATTGACACTATTGCCGTAAGAAATTTTTTTCAATGAATAGTGAATTTTTACAAGAATTATTTTGATTTTAAAAAAAAATTAAACTATAATTGTTTATAAAGTTTTAAATCTATTAAAATTCGGTCTTAATTGTAGCGTTTAAGTGATATTGTTATTAAGTAAAAACTATATTTACTAACCGTAAATGGAAAAGCTTACTATAATTCAGCGACCTCAGTATTTTAAAGAATTTTTACTATTTTTTGTGTGCGTAAAAACGTGCCAATTTTTGTAAATGCGGACGTCTATACACGACTACAGAATAAGAGCGATAACTACAGTACATTTAAAACCAAAGGACCCAGAATTCAATAAAGCATTAGATTACTTAGAATACATTCCTAAATTTTTAAGGTTAATGGGTAGTTGAACATTTATATAAAAAGTCGCTCACGTATTGTCAAGTAATTTTTACAGATATGTCCCTCCGTAGAAAAAAATTCCAAGTCTATCGAGATATTTGTCAACACCTCATTAAAATAAGAACTCCCGTAATAAAAATGCCATTCTGCGATATTTTAAACTAAAATTAAGTAATATTTGTTTTAAATAAGATTAATTGAACTGTAAATCATCTCCTCTTACTCAAATAAACTTTCAGAAAAGTATATTTTATTTTTGAAATTTTTTTTGACAGATCACGACAGCTATTAGGAAGATGAGATTAAATATACTTAAAAAATACTCAGTATTATTATTGTTTAAGCAATAAACATTATAACATAGGGCAAATTGCTATATTGTGGAAAAAGGAATTTTCCACAATATACGCATTTTTTATGTATTTATGGTTATTTTTTAAAAACTTTTATCGAAAACGACATTCTTGTACGTATAATCATATGGATAAGATTATACTTTTATTACTAATTTTTTTAATCAATAACTATTTATGCTCAGTTTTTGACATTAATAGCTATCTGCTGATGTATTAAAATTTTAAATTTCATCTCTGATAGATATTGCGATCTGTTAATGTGAATTACGTTGTACTGAAGGATTTTTAAATATGGCTAAAATCATTCATTTTTAGCGATTTTAAAAACTCATTTCAATTAACTGAAATTGGTTTTGAAATACACCAAAATATTTTTCTCATTGGAAATATTATTTTTTTATCTATTAGCTTGAAAGTAAAACTAAAATAAAAACTTCAAGAAAGGCTTTTCATTTTTAAAAATTCATTTTAAACCATATGTATCGATTTTCTTTGCAAGTACCTATATATATATATATATATATATATATATATATATATATATATATATATATATAGGTACTTGCAAAGGACTCATTGCCATTTATGTAATGTCAACGAATACTCGTGTTCACTTTTGCTCGTTGTAGTGGAGACTTTGTAATCACAGATACAACTATAGTACGCCGTTGAACAATGCTGTTGTCAGACGTTTTCGAATAATCTTGCACTAATAGTACTTGCTCGATAATACTCGCTCGAATAGTAATCCGTATAGTGATCAGTATAGAGAAATAGTATAGTGAATAGAGTAGAGAATAACGGTTTGTATAGTAATAGAGGATAGACTAGAAATGTTGATCCGAATAGTAATAGAGGATAGAATAGAAATACGATCAATTAGACGTCAGGTGACTTCCTACTTATGCGTTTCCTCTATGGTCACGCGGTCTACTTAATTCAATAATTGGATCGCCTGCATTTGTTCACTGGCGATCTATGTTCAATCTCAAGTGTCGGCAGCGACACTTTATTCCATATATAACAGTATGTAAATATAAAATTAGGCACTGGGGTTATCACCACCCGGCAACCGTCAGTTTCATGCTTCAACGCAATCTTTATATTCCAATAAGCTTGGAGGCTGATGACGATAAAAAATTTTAGTTAAGGGGCAGTAAATATTTTTCAACATAATCTTTTTCTTTAACATACTCTTCTCATCATGGTTGTTACAGTAACAACTTTAAGGTAAATAAACCCTCCGATTTTCAACAGAAGTCTTTCGCAGTTTAACAAACAATTTTTTGTATATAATAAACTTTCTTGTTAACACATTTAAGCGAAATCGAATTAAAGCGATCGACTATTATACATTTAAAAATTCACATCAGGCGACAAATTTATTGATTCACCCTTCTATTTATCTCTCTATCTCTCTTTCTCTTTCTCGGTATGCATCTATCTATCTATCTATCTATCTATCTATCTATCTATCTATCTATCTATCTATCTATTAGGTTGGTGCAAAAATAATGTCGTTTTCTCACATATGTTACTATGTGAGAAAACGACATTATTTTTGCACCAACCTAATATCTCGGTATGCTTATCGTCATACCCAGGAAGCTTAAAGAGTATATATGTTATGAAATGAAACTATAGATTTTTTTAAAAATACACACACAAGTATGAACTTTATTTCAATGTTTTTTATTTAACTATTTGTACAGTTTATTTAGTGAAAACTGTGTCTGGTGTGCGTTTTTTTTATATGATTTCTTCAATGTTTAGTTGAATGTATGATAAGCAGACCCTCATTTCTTCTTCAGTTCAGCGTAGTCTTTCTCGTTTCTTGTTTTTGATGTTATTTAAATTTGAAAAGCCTAATTCACATAAATAAGGAGTAGAAAATTACAATAAAACTGATAAAGCCTTTTTTTAGCTAATGTCGGAGATTCCTTTTGAATTGAAATCGAAGATGTATCAATGGGTAACATGGAATGCTTTATTTCTAGGCCTCGATCACGAGAAACGGTGGCCAATTCTTCTTCTTCTTCATAAGTGAAGTTCAATATTAGGGCGGGGGCATTATGAAGGGATTTCGAATCCAATCATAATTTTCTGTGGGCGATAACGGAAAATAATAGTCGATGTTTTCGTTGAGGGCTTTCAGATGGGTAACCATAATAGAGTTTCAAATTAATCAAAAATTACCCGACCTTGCTCATTTTCCCAAATCCCTGCAACATCATCGAAGACTAGTGAAAATAATTATTTGAGAAAATGTTTAACATTTATTCAAATACTGTAACGCTGTACTGCTTCTCTCTCACACACACACATACACACACACACACATATATATATATATATATATATATATATATATATATATATATATATATATATATATATATACAGGGTGTCCATAAAGTTCGTGTGCACTTTACAAAATTTATAACTTTATTTGTATTTGCGATAGAAATAATCTGTAAAAAAATGTTATAAAGTTTAATGTACCTAGTTTTAAGTATAGCTAAAATAACTAATGTGATTTCAGGCATTACTGTAAATCAGTTGGCAAATGTTTTCCGTGAACTGCAAAATCGTATTACCCTTTGTATTGCTAATGATGGAGGACATGTGGAAACTTAAATAAAATTTCAATAAAACCTTAAAAAATATAGATTTACTTTTTTCTAATCCTTTTTATAAATTATTTCTATCAGAAATACAAATAGTTATAAATTTTTAAAACCGCACACGAACTTTATGTACACCCTGTATATATATATATATATATATATATATATATATATATATATATATATATATATATATATATATTGTTTATATTTAAGCAACATATTTTTATTCAAATAGGTTTGGTTAAAAAATTATATATTTATGAGGAAAAATGGAAAAGTTACTTTCCTTATTGATGTGGCCTGTTTAGGGGCCAGAAAGAAAGACTCAGTAGACGAAGGTAGGTTGAAAAAGTATATTGAAGATATATACAAAACAATAGTGTTAGTAATAAGTAGATTAGCACTGTGCCTACTACTCCACTCCACTCCATACTCTGCTCTTCCGTCCGACTCTCGCAGTTTGTATTTATGAGAGAAGGAAGAGTTCATTATACTGTAAGAGGGTTTATCACAACACTTATACTGGGGGAAAAACCCAAAACCCAAAACCCAAAACCCAAAACATGACTCTGAAATCTAGAACGCTGCGTAAGAAGTAAAAACGAACAGTTGCAGTTTTTTTTGAATTTACAAAAACACATATACATACTCACCCTCTGAAGATGGTCTCAGATGAAATTGAAACTACTTGGTAAAATAAAAAATATTTGAAAGAAAATTTTGGTATTTTTCTTAATCAATTTACTAAGGCTAACAAGAAATTAATCTGTGAACTTGAAAGGATCACAACGAAAACTAATCGACATGATATGTCTAAATTATGTAAGCAAACCAAATATGTTGTATAAGAATAAAGTGTCGTTACCGTCACCGTAGTTTGAACACAGATCACCAGTGAACAAACACGTACGATTCCCTTATTAAATAAGTAGATCACGTGATCGTAACGGAAACGTAAAATGGGAATTAGCGTGAGGTCTAAGTGATCGCGATTCTTTATATTATCCACTATATAATTTATCTATACTAATCATTATACGAATTACTATTCGGCGATTACCATTTGAACAAGTATTATTAATACGAGTATTATTTGAAGGTGTTACTACTACCAGTATCGGCATTTACAAAGTCTCGACTGTTGACCATGTTCGCCAAGTCTATGAATATAGAATACAGCGCAGTACGTAATCTGTTCAATGCAACAACGTTAAAGATTAAAACTCACCAACAGCGGTTCCGTAATTCTTCAGTCTTCGATATCAGAGGTTGGCAGTGAATATTCGGAAAAAAAACCCCAAAAAACATGGCCGCCTTTATACACGTCGCATTGAATATTCTGAGCCTTCTGATTGGTTAACTCTTCTGTTGGTGAACTATAAAATGAGTCAGCTCATTTTGGCTGGCTCACTAGTACAGGGCTACTCAAAAATTCCAACATCGACTACAACGAGCATTATAAACGTGATAACGAGCATTTGTTGACATAAAAGTGACAACGTCGAAGGCGTCTGATATCACAAAAATATATGTATAAAATCTACGTGAACAAATCCTTGCTGCATTTACAGTTTACATCATAGCGAGGTTGGCGGTCAATGAACCGTCATAAACAATGTTTATATAGTAAGCGATCATTGAATTCTAGATTACAAAGTCAAATTTAATTTTGAAATGAGATTAAAATGATATCTGTCTATATTTCTGAGATGAGGTATTATATACACATGGCACAAAAAAAGGAATTGGTTAGATCGTGACAAGACCCAAAGAGTGTGAGTTCAATACCCGGTTAAGGCAGTAGAGAACTTGGAGAGGGGAATTAACAGGAGATAACTGATAACTGACATTCATTAGACATGGCACGTGGAACTAGAACAGTCTACCTCAGTGAGCGAAATAAAGAGTTAAGTTCGACATTCCAACCACCTGAAGAAGGCCGGAGCGTACAACGGCCGAAACGTTGTAATAAATATGGCGACAAAGATGAGGAGAATAGTCCGAATAATGTAAATAATTAAAATGATGTTCACTCACTCCCCCCCCCCTAATTGTCCTTATGAAGTGAAAGAGAGCATCATTGAATTTCAGGTAGAAATCAAGAACAAATTTCAGGCTTTTGTGGGAATAATGAAAATTATACAGAAAACTGGCAACTATAATTAAGGAAGAATAAATCCCCCAGTGACATATATATATATATATATATATATATATATATATATATATATATATATATATATATATATAGCACGTCGTAGCACTTGGTCTGAAGAAACGTGAAACTGACAGTCAACATGCATTATTGATTCTGATGTATTTCAATTCTTTCGCTATAATTATAGCAAATTTTTAATTAATATATCTTGAAACAACTCCTCACTGTTACTTGCCGAATATTTTCTGATGAAGCAAATAAATAGAGAAACATGACAAATTTACAAAGGTTTTCCTGATTGTTACTTATTTAATCCTTTTATCGTATTTAATCCATATTTTCAATTAAGAGGGTGTATCAAAAATACTTTGACAAACTTTGGGCTCCGGTTCCTGGGATCAAAACAAGGTAAAATATCCAGATGAGCCTATGTCTAAAAGGTTATCGTTGCCTCCAACCCAGCAACTCATAACAAATGTTCAAAATCTCCTCCGTTTGCTTCTACACACGCATGCACCCGTTGGATCATTGACTGGTGGACCCTTATAAATAGTCAAACGCGCTGATGAAGCTGCATAAACCAATTTCTTCTAGGAGGCTCTCAGATAAAAATCCAAAGGATTGGGGTCGGAGGAACTTGCAAGCTATGGAACTGGTCCTCTAATACCTATCCTCTCTTTCATGGTAGATGTCAGTCAGTGCATCGCGTACAATTTGACTAAAATATGCTGGTGACCGATCGTGCATGAACCACGTGTGTCTTCGTGTTAGCAGGGGTACATCCTCTAGCAACTCTGGAAGTGTGTTAAAAATAAAGTCCCGGTAGACAACTCTTATAAGACGTGCTTGGAGAGTATATGGACTTACAAGACAGTCAACTACAATTCCAGCCCACATATTAATCGTAAACTGATGCTGGTGTGTAGCCTGTATTGCACCATGGGGACCCCGATCCGCCCACAAATGTTGGCCGTATAAATTTGTTATATTATCCCTTACCTTATCCGTAAACAAGACTGAAGAGACAAAGAAAGGATCGATGCAATAAGCCATCATCAAAAGTTCTCCCGTTGTGTGTAATCAGAGGTTGAAAGAGCCATCACACGTTGCAAATAATACGCATACAGAAGCTGTTCTTGAAGTATCCTCCATGGGGTACTATAACATGTACGAAATGCTAGAGCCACTTGACGTGTTCTGATACTAGGATTGTCTCCGACAGCCTGTAGAATATGTTCATCGTGGTCAGGCGTATGAGAGGATCTCGATCTTCCTCGATCCATAGTTTGCCGTGTCACGGATCCTGCATCAGCAATGCGGCGATAAAAAGCAGCGAAGGCTTGATAACTCGGCTTCCTTCAGTTTGGAAACATAATCTGATACAACCGTGCAGCCTCGCGTCCATTACGTCCATTTGTGCGGCAGTATGTAAAATTAATATCTGCCTACTCATGATATGAATATCCTGTCATTGTCAAATGGAACACTTGTCAGCTAACCCATGACTATACACGTTAAACGTTGAAGATAGACTAGCCAACTACCGTAAACAATATTTAAAATTAATAACTCAAAATCGAAGGATTTGTGGACATATGTTTATATGAAGTTTTGCCCTTGATTTATTGTAAGGAACCCGCCACCAATAAAACTAGGACAAAATTTCATATAAACATATGTCCACAAATCCTTCGATTTTGAGTTATTAATATATATATATATATATATATATATATATATATGTGTGTGTGTGTGTGTGTGTGTGTGTGTGTATGCGTGTGTTCGCGCGTGTGTGTGTGTGCAAATATGTAGAAAAATAGGAAAGAACACGTTAGGTAAATAATCCGGAGTTATTTCGTATTTTTGTAAAATAAATAAATAAATTAAATAAAATTCTTTAGACAATTAACGACGTATTATGTTGTTAACAGCTATCTGTCGCGGTAACTGACGAGACGATGTGCGTACATGAATGCCGTCATTCGCTTTGAAATGGACACCCCGGCCCTTACGATCCCAATGTAATAAATTATAACCATGGAATATGAGTGTTTGAGACTTTTATATTATATTCTTACTCTTTCCTGGACATTGAGTTCTACCTGGATTCTATCCTCTTGGGAATTTATATATATATATATATATATATATATATATATATCTTGTTTTTATTTCTCCTCTTTTTTCCCAGTATAACAAATTTAAAACCTCTAACCTATAGCTATAGTTAAAAATAATAATTCACCTCCTAGAACAAAATAGAATAGGGTAAATATTATTTACGAATTTAAATGCCCATTAAGGAATTGTATTCCTGATCAATCAAAATTCGTAAATAATTATATAGGCCACACTAGAACATGTTTGACACGCAGATTCACTCTACACCTTTCTGACCATAGCTCAATTAGATCTCGTTTAAATATTTATGGAGACATACCGGACACTATTCGTAGCATACTTGTTGACAACACTAATATAACAGCATGATCTGCATGCAAAAAATGGCTAAAAATAATGGAAACCTTATTAATAAAATAAAAAAAAACAACACTTAATAATATTAACTTTGAACATGGACACAATATCTTGACCGTGTTTTGAAAAATGAAAAAAATTATAAAACATACATACAACAAACTATTTCTTATTTAAAATCTCTCTTATATCCGGGTTTCTCTTATATCAGGGTATCTTATATCCGGGTTACACTGTGTATATATATATATATATATATATATATATATATATATATATATATATATATATATATTACTTCAAACACCTTTCTTTTTAACACTGAATTTATAGAAGGCTATTTTTCCTACATATATTTGTTTCTCCTTTTCAGCTATATTTCCACGCATGCGCGTTTGCTCTGTGATCTGTTTTTACACAGACACAAGGTTTAGATGTTTATAAAATGTCACCGGACAGTCCAACCCATCGTATACTGCCCGACCTTGTTATACTGGGGGAAAAAAAGGAGGAGAAATAAAGACAAGATATTAAGGGACGAAAGAATGAGAAGAAAGGAGAAGAAATTTTGAAAGAACGTTGTAATGATTGAATGGATGAATGAACGAATTGAGTCAGCACAAATATTCAACTGACACATTTTAATGCACCGACTGATGTGGTTGGATGACAAATGTCATGACGTCATCAATCACGTGATTCTTAGTTCACGCGGGAACAAAGAGGAATTTATTGACGAGCCTGAAAGAAATGGAATTATCGTTTTGCTGTGTATTTTTATCAGCTTCGTTGAAAAAAAAAAAAAAAAACGGGCTTAATAAATCTAGATCAATGAAAAAAGTTGATATTGTTCACTTAAAATAATTCACATCCATACACACATACACTCTAAAGATTTTTTATTGTTGGTAATATTATTTTTTCAAAAATGTATTGCTGGAAATAATCTTTTTCAAAAATGTATTGCTGATAATATTTATTTTTTCAAAAATGTATTGCTGGTAATATTTTTTTTTAAAACTGTATTGCTGGTAATAATTTTTTCAAAACAGTATTGCTGGTATTAAAACCTATTTTTATACTTTCATTGTGTTTTAACCCTTTGGGGGTTAACTATTTACCCATAGCTGGGACCCTGACAGGTGCTACCACCCCGAGTCAGGTTGGACCTGGGATCACCAGCAATTAACAGGTGGCTCCATTCTCCTGAAAACCTCCCGATCAAAGCCTTGTAGTTCATCGGCTTATTCAGGATGGGGTTGATGACAATATTACAATATTAATAGCAGATACAAAATGAAAACAAAGTAGTAAGCGAAAGAAAGAAAAAAGCACTGACTATCTAAGTAGACAGAATGCATGGCTGTTAGAAAGAGAAAACGCCCAAGGTGCGAGTTTTCAAATTAGAGATGTCAAAAGCAAACAAGTACAGAAGTTTAAATATCTGGAAAGTGTTAGCTGTAAGTTCTATGCTAATAGTTTCTTTTCTAGAACTTCTCACTTGTGGAACTCCCTTCCGACTCCATGTTTTTCAGCCATCTTTAAATGCAATGTCAATCACTACTATCCAGATTACTCTCTTCTCTTTCTGCTTATCATTAATGTTTCTGTTCCTATTTCTTCCACGCCTTGTAACCCCTTGTTTGATTAAAAATACCCCCCCCCACACACACATATATATATATATATATATATATATATATATATATATATATATAAATCACAATTTCTATACTAGCAGTTTCTTTTCTCGCACTTCTCGCTTGTGGAACTCTCTTCCGACTCCCTGCTTTCAAGCCAACTTTAATCTGCAAAACTTTAAATGCAATGTCAATCGCTATCTACTGTCCTCCCGATTACTCTTTCCTCTTCCTGCTCATTATTATTAATGTTTCTGTTCCTAATTCTTCCACACCCTGTAACTCCTTGTGTTTTAATAGCATTATTGCCTTGTCTGGAGTAATTGCGATTAATATATATATATATATATATATATATATATATATATATATATATCAGACCATAATTTCTATGTTAACAGTTTCTCGAACTCCTCGTTTGTAGATCAAAGGCCTTGCTCTCGGATGTAGTTTATCGACTAACCTAGTACGCGCGCGTTCTATCGGAGGAAGAACACATTGCTTTGGGGCTCGCTAAGTGATCATAGAATTTTTTTTTAATTAATATTACATGTGTAATGTTTTATAGATGGAATTATATATATATATAGATGTTTGCTTGCTTGGTTTGTTCTAGGGTATATCAACCTCAATGGATTTTGTTAATGCCGACAAGATTTTTATTGATGCTAATATTTTTTTCCTAAAATGTATTGCTTCCGGTTAAAGTTTGTAGTCATACCCAGGACTATACCTGCTAGGGTCCCAGCTATGCGCAAATAGTTGCACCCCACCAAACTGGGGTCAAAACCCGATGAAATTATAAGAAAATTTATAGTATAAATACCAGTGAAACATTTTCATTGTAAAAAATAAAACAAAATACAGCAATACATTTTTGTAAAAAAATAAAAAATCCTCAATAATGAAAAAAATATTACCAGAGATAATTTTTTTTTAAATGAAATTACCAATGCCCCCAAGAAAATTAAATTTTGACATTAAATGGCCCATAAGGGTAAACAAACAAAAAATTGACACCCACGGGATATATTGAGGCAAGAGGGATGAGAAAAAAGATTGATAAGTTGGAAAAGGAATCGATCGGAGTCGACATAGTGTCAATGCGAACGATATATGTGCTTTAGACGGGCTACATACTGTTTTGAATTCAGAGTTTTCCTTCTCCTAGACCAGTTGCCACCCAAGACTATAGAACCCATTCTGTCCTGCTATTTACCCATAGATGGTCGGAGAAAGAAGAGATGGATACATACCTTTCCCAGACATGTGTAAATTGATGGCTGAACAGGAAGTGAGAGGCATAGTTATAAGACAAAACTCTGTAAGAACTGCTATGGATAGGAAGTTGCGGAGAGCCATGATCCTGAAAGGAGACGGCACATAGAAGAAGCTGTAAGGTGGTCCACTACATTCAGACTGTACATAGAATTTAAAATAAATAGAGCGGATCGCTAAATCAGGTACCCTTCCGAGGTATGTTCATTTAGAAACACGAAATATGAAGCAATAAATTTGCTACCTGTCTGACAATAAGCCTAGTAGGTCAAGGCGTTGTTTCGCGAATTTACTAGAATCCTGGGACCACGCTCTTCAGACTCAATGCTAATAGCAAGCAACTAAGAAAAATTCTGTTATTGGATATTCTTTAACTTATCATCATTGACTTTATTTCCTTATGATTTTCGCTATGTCGCCATTCCGTAAACATTTCTGAGACATGCAAGCATAAAGTTCGCAAATGCAAGTTGACTAAAAGAATTTTTTGTATTGTCAAAGCTAGTGTTTTTGGTTTAAAAATATTCAAAAACATTTTCGCAGACGAAAACGTGAAAGAACTTTGTTATGATTGTCTATCAGTTTGGCGTGTCATATTAGATTTCGCCCGAGATCTTGTAAATCCAAATATTATGTGGTTGAAAAGAAGTTAGCCGAGAATACCATAAGCTGAACATGTGACAAGCGATGAAGTTTTAGGGAAAATGGAAACAAAAAAGACACTTATACTTAGAATCAGAAAGAGACAAACATCAGAGATGTGGTTCTACAGAAGGATGCTGAGAATACCATGGATGGAGTATGTGAGCAATTAGGAAGTTTTAGGGAAAATGGAAACAAAGCTGAGAATACCATGGACTTACAATCAGAAAGATACAGATGAAGTTTCATATAATGAAGAAAGCGGACATAGAAAATTTTATAATCCCTATTTCTTGTTCTAAGTGCCAGATAACGATATTTTAATCCTAAGCAGTTCACACGGATACATTCTAATCCTAAGCTGACGGTCGATTAATCTATATAATAAAGGCAAATGTCAGTGTGTCACTTTGTCACACTTTTTCAACTTTACTCATAGAGGCCCTAGTCTACCATATCATACCATTTTGGAATCAGGCCAATTCCGTGAACAAATTAAAAACATCCCAGGACAAATTCGGAACCGCAATCCTAAAATTCTGGATTCCCATATTTTCATTATTGCTGTTGTTTTCTGATTCCGCCATGTTCGTTTCTACCGATAAAAACAATTAAAGGGACATAACTTTCTAATTTTCAATAGCTGATGTTCAAATGAAAAAAATTACTGTTCGCAAATTAGTGTTTCAAAATAAAATTGTCCGTGTTATCAACTTCTAGAGACCGTAGCCAAACATATCATACCATTTTGGAATCAGGCCAATTCCGTGAACAAATTAAAAACTTTCCAGGTCGGATACGGACCCGCATCCTGAAATATTGGATTCCCAAGTTATCATTACTGTGATCGTTTTTACGTGATCTTTTGCGACGAATTTTTTTTTTGTACGATAACAATTTTTATAATTAGAAATAAATTTGGGAATAATCGAAATTAATTGCGAAATCCAGCAAAAGTCACCCATGAAATAAAAATAATTATTTGTACGGAAAGTAAGAACCTACATATATCAAATTGTCTTTAATTGGCAGCAGAAGAATTATCGTTGAATTTTTAAAAGTTAAGCTTAAATATTAATGCAATACTTAAATGCAGCGATCACTTTTGAGTTCTGTAGTTTATTGTTGCCTGTCGCATCTGTTCCTTTCTACCTATTGTGATGAAGCCCCAACAATGAAGAGCGGCCCGCAGAAGCTAGCTTAAATGCTGCCCGATAGGCCAGCTTTTAACCTAGTAAATTAATAAAACGTTAATTTCTGGCGGTTATTTTGTGATCTCCATCGATATTGAAAGAGGGATAAAAGAAAGCAGAAAAGAAAACCAACCTAACGAGCTTGTGTAAGATGTTGACAAAATAGGGATTAAGAGACAAGACACTATTTACTAGGAGCGGGCAATGGCCAGGAAATTGTGGGTAGCCATGATCGCCCACGTCTTGAAGGGACAAAATGAATACGTATGTCATCAGTTCTCAAGTAGGCATCTACGCAGACGACACTAGTATTTACTCCTGCCTCAATAGTAAATCCGGCATCGTTGACAAATCTAACCTGGCCGTTGGTCTCGAAAAGGACATCCAATTTGTGGTTGACTGGGGCAGGAGGTGGCTTGCAAACTTTAACACCTTGAGCCCTGACCTCCGTTTTACCGGGGGTACTGAAAATGACGTAATGCACAATCACCGGTTGAACAATGGTAGAGAAGAATGACTTAATACCCAGCTACCCGGTGAACCTTGGGTAAAAAATTGTGACTATTTTTATATCTAATGTGAAACATTACATACCAATTATTTGTGAAATTTGACTCAGGAATTCAAGCAGAAGGATTAAAAGTGTTCGGGGACGCAGGGCTCAAAGGGTTAATGCCCCCGAAACGAAACTGCTCTCATTTACCCACCATAGAGAACCCTCCCTGCGTCCCATCGGAACGGCTGATGCCCAACCCCACGAGAGCGCCTGCCTGTGCCCGCTTGGTTTCACGCTTTCCACTGACCTGAGGTGGAACAACTACATTGAATCAATGGCTTCATCTACCGCAAGGAAAGTTGGTTCTTTGGAAAGTTTTTATTTATCCTTCAAATCTACAAATCAACCATTCGCCCTTGCATTGAATACTGCAACTATATATGGTCTGCTGCCCCCGCTGTTCATCTCGAGGTCTTCGATGTGATAGGTCCTGATCTGGCATCTCGCCGAGTCACTTTCTCACACACATACTACTCTTTTCTACGAGTATTTTCATAGCAACTGCTCTGAAAAGCTACTTTTACTGGCTCCCAAACTTCATGAATTTAAGCGTGCTACTAGGTTGGCATCTCGGTCCCACCCTTTCTCTTCTATTCCAACAGCTTCTTCTCTCGCACTTCCCGACAGTGGAACTCCCTTCCTCTTACTCGCTTCCTTGATCGTTATAATCTTCAAATATTTAAATGTAATATCAATCGACATCTTCTGATAGCTTGATCTTGATCCCCGTCTTTCTCTTTATCCTTTCCTCAAACAACCCTCTTTACTTTTGCTCTCACTCTCTATAAACCATTGCGTTCTAGTGGCACTCCCGCCTTGCTTGGGGTAATAGGCTTAGAAAAAACAACTCTAATCTGTCTGTCAGTAACGCTTGCATCAATTCCTGACCAATAATAATCTATTTTCCAATTTTGGGTACCGATTTTTGCAGAGCCAATATTTAATTAAAATTCGAATTAATGAGAATCGGAAAAAGACAGATGACGTTTGACATAATGAGGAAAGAAGGCATAGCAATTTTAACACTCACCGTTAGAAATACCAAGTAACTATAGTTTAATTCTCGGAAGAACGCAAAGATACCACACTTTAATCATATGTAGAGGGTAGATTCCTAAATAAATAGAACATTAATTTCTAGGGTTTACGTGCTATCTTACAGGCTATATTGAAAATAAACGGGACAGAAGAAAGGAACGGATGACATTCTTAACAGGAAGTTGTGGAGAGCCATGCCCGCTCGCCTTTTGAAGGGACACGGCCCATAGAAGATCGCTCTAGCTGACTAGGATCTCGATGTAATCCGGTGAGTTAATAAGCCAAAGCTCTGTAAGAGCTGCAATGGACAGGAAGTTATGGAGAGCCATGATCCTGAAGAAGCTGTGAACGACTACGTTCAGAGTGTTCACAGAATTTAAAATAAACACAACGAATTACGACATCAGGTGTCTTTCCGAAGGATGTTCATTTGGAACAACGAAATATGAAGTAATAAATTTTGAATAATGTTTAGCAATAGCCTAGTCCAGGGGTTTGGCAACTTACGGCACGCGTGCCACACATGACACGTCAAGCAATTTCCAGTTGTCACGCAGCCGCAAATGACAATCACGAAGTCCGGACCAATAACTACTACAACGCAAAGAAGATATTTAACTGTTTCAAAATTGCTCACTCATTGGACTCCCATTAATATTAAAACTTAAAAAAGGGGCGCATTTAAGGTAGGATTTTGTATTCTAATATATATAATAATATGTAAACCACATTAATAGAAATAAAATGTTTTTAAAAGTTTTTTTTTATAACCTGCAATTACGAAGTTTTAGTTAAAGTTCTTAATATAATAGGGCTTTGAAATATAGGAGTGGATTTTGCAACTGTTCCAATTATTTTCTCCGACCCCTGTCTATTGCAGAACATGTATATTGACCTTGACTTGTATAAAAATACGTATGCTTTTCAAACCAACAACTACTACAACGCAAGAAGGTATTTAGCTGTTTTAATTTTAATATATACTAAAGTATATATACAATACATTACTATATAAAATATATTGTAGAACTGTTATATTGACATTGACTTGTATAAAAATACGTATGCTGATCAAACCAATTACTAGAACATAATGAAGATATTTACCTGTTTCAATTTTAACATATACTAAAGTATATATACTATATAATACTATATTAAATATATTGTAGAACGGGTATATTGACCTTGACTTGTATAAAAATAGATATGCTGTTTGAACCAATAACTACTACAACGCAAAGAAGATATTTAGCTGTTTCAATTTGAATATATACTAAAGTATAGTTAAATTCCCAGATGAATTCTGTATATATAAAGTATAAATAATAAAGTATATATACTATATATTACTATTTAAAATATATTGTAGAATAGGAATATTGACTTGTATAAAAATACGTATGCTGTTGGCACACTGAATGATTTTAAAACCATAAGTCGGTACATAGTTAGCAAAAGGTTGCCGACCCCTGAGTCGATTAAAACTTTGTTTTTTGAAATTGCTGCAGGAAATTTGAAGTGAATTAATTAAGAAGTAGTTCCAACGGTAGAAGTAAGATTCCCTTTGAAGAGACCAGCTTACTGAGTTAGGAATCCGAAAAATAAACCGGATGACGTCAAAATACACTATAGGAAGGGAGCAGAGACTGTGTTCTGTAGCCTTGGATGGGAACTGGTATAGGAGAAGGAGAACTCTGAATTCAAAACCTGCGGAGGGTCGTTTGGGGAACTTGGAGCAGACGGTGCAACAGGCATTCGGTTCTTCAAAAAGTGTGCTTGGTTCTTCGCAAAACCTCCACCACTATTAAATCAAATCAGTAGACCACGTCGATCAACGACGGGAGAGACCACGACACACAATTGTGATAATTATAATTAAGTAATTCATCGAGTCTGAAAGAAACCTCAACAGAATGCACTAGACAGCCGTTTCGTCCTATATTTGGGACTCATCAGCGCATCCACTACCGAGAATTGAAACCCAAACAGTTACGATAGGAGACAAACGCCAGACCCACTACGCCAACGGGCCTCGGTGACAAAGGCGTAACGAATTAGACTCGATACAGCGCCGCTCAATCACATATTCCGTGTTGGAACTCATCCGAGTTTTTCTTTATCCATAGGACTGTGCCCCCACGAGCTACGACTACTATCCCCAAGCCGTTCACTCCAGGGCATTAGAAGCCGGTTCAAGAAAGGATGTACAGATGGAAATAATTAGGAGGATTTGAAATAATCATAATTATAAATAAATATAATTTATATATATATATATATATATATATATATATATATGGATATGATGGGTAAATTGCTGACACGCATGCACGTTGTTTGTTTTTGATTTTGTTGAGTGCACAGTATAGTAGAGTGAATTTGGGCACTGTCTGTGAGAAAAAGAACACCTTGACGTAATTCACTTCGCCAGAAATTTGGAAACTGCAGGCAGTACTGCTTGGCATTCGCACCGAAATCTCCAATATGAACATTTCAGAGTGTTTGAGTGTTAACCTGAGGACATTGCAGTGGATTCGGAAACAGTTGGATGATATTTCCAGTCAACATCCTGGTGTTTGGAGAGATCACTAGCGATGGCGACGTTATGCCTCCATCGTCTTCTCACACGGAAGCCTACATCAAGTCCCTTGAGGAGGTAGTGCTGCCCTGATTCAAGAGGGTAGATGCTGGGAGACCTTAAGTCTGGCAAAAGGACTCTGCACCATGCAACGCAAGCAAGAGAACTCAGTCGGGGCTGTTAGACAATTTCGGCGACCACATAATTGATTTTGTTTTGGTTGACAAAAACTAAAAATCCTTGAAGCATTATACATCAAACATTTGAAACCCAACCTAAACAAAATCAATTATGGCATCTCTACAAATATTCTTAAATGTCTATAATTGGTAACAGAAGCCATTGGTTTATACCAACGGCTTACCATACTTTATACTTCTCAATTCACTCTTGTGTGACGTCATGAGATGCGGTGCTTCTAGCGTCTTATATGCACGTGTTTATCGTTGCTTAGAAATCATCTATGTAAACATTGACAGACTATCATCACTGTCGTGTCCGTATATTGTTTAATATGTTGTAATTGACATCTTTGATAATGGCTTATGTAAGCCGAAAGCTTAGATTGTATTAAAAAAAATAATATGGATCAATATTGTCAATTTCTTTCTTCGTTCAATGATAATGTTATTAAACTTATCAGATGTTACGAAAAAATTTTGCATAAAATAAATAGACAGCACTTAATATTTAATGAAACGTATATCAATGAAAAGATGCCGTCTAAATACAAACAATATATATATATATATATATATATATTCTCCCATATATTTTTCTATTGGACTCTACTTTGAACAATAGTAATGTATTTAGCTCTAAGTTCAAACGATGATCCCTCTTGCTGTTGTGACCTCCTGGTTGAGTTTTCCTATCTACTGTTCTGTCTTTTTTAAACTTATTCACCATTCTCTTGATGGTTCTTGAATGGATTTTGAAGATGGAAGACAGAATATGAATGTTGGTACCATTGCTGAAGGCTTGCATGATCGTTTTCCTCTCACCGTTACTCAGTTGGGAAGACATAGTGAGTCTGATACAAAACGATTTTAAGCAGTTCTTTGTCTAGCTGAATAACTCAAAGGGTTTTTCTGTGATTCTTACGATAAATGGTGTCAAGATGGCTAAACGAATTAGGTGAAAACCTGAAATTAGTTTAGTGCTTTTTTTTTTGTTTTAGATATTAAACATTTTGTGGGATGTACAATTAGCTCATGGTGTTACATGATTTGTACAATTTTATTTTGTTACGCCCGTTATATATGCATGTATGGGGACGTGGCCGAGAGGTTAGAACGTTCGCAGTCTGGCATAAGACCCGGGTTCGAATCTCACCATAGTCGATTTTATCAGAAAGGTGATTTATTGATATCGCCCAGGGAAGGGGATCCTAGTATGCGGTAACTTCCGTAAGGGTCTGAAAACCACATCACGGGACTGTTCGGAAAGTCGTTTTTAGTTGTACTAGAATGAAGTTACAAGTCATCGTGACCGAGGGTTTGCTGATGTTCATGACAGATCATGCACTTTCCCCCAGAAAATGTAAAATAGTTACAATATAAAACCACAGGTAGGATCTGGGGTAGGGGTTGAACAAGCACTGTCTGCAACAGG
>OZ010598.1:24720978-24730978 GCA_963932145.1 Acanthosepion lycidas
CACCAGCAAAAAAAAAAAAAAAAAAAATTACAAGGCGATTATAACTTGCCATGATGGAACCACCCACTCCCGACGATGATGACAAAGATGCACACGTGTGGAGAAATACGCCGCACATTTATACAATATTCGGTGTGTTTTTTGTCGCTGTAAATATAACGATTAAATATCATGTCGTTTGTCTCCTTCACAATCTTCATACAACGACAGATCTATATATCATAAAAGATGAATTGATTACTTGTCTGTCACACACTGACGTCGCGTAACTTTGCCTTCGTGTAATGCATATACATGTGTATGTGGTGTGCGTATGCAATGTATATACATGTGTATGTAGTGAGCGTATATAATGTATATACATGTATATGTGGTGAGCGTATGCAGTGCATATACATGTGTTTGTGGTGTGCGTATATAATGTATATACATGTGTATGTGGTGAGCGTATGTAGTGTATATACATGTGTAAGTGGTGTGCGTATGCAATGTATATACATGTGTATGTAGTGAGCGTATATAATGTATATACATGTATATGTGGTGAGCGTATGCAGTGTATATACATGTGTATGTGGTGTGCGTATATAATGTATATACATGTGTATGTGGTGAGCGTATGTAATGTATATACATGTGTAAGTGGTGTGCGTATGCAATGTATATACATGTGTATGTGGTGTGCGTATGCAATGTATATACATGTGTATGTGGTGAGCGTATGCAATGTATATAGATGTGTATGTGGTGAGCGTATATAATGTATATACATGTGTATGTGGTGTGCATATGTAATGTATATACATGTGTTTGTGGTGTGTGTATATAATGTATATATATGTGTATGTGGTGTGCGTATATAATGTATATACATGTGTATGTGGTAAGCGTATGTAATGTATATACATGTGTATGTGGTGAGCGTATGTAGTGTATATACATGTGTAAGTGGTGTGCGTATGCAATGTATATACATGTGTATGCGGTGAGCGTATATAATGTATATACATGTGTTTGTGGTGTGCATATGTAATGTATGTACATGTGTTTGTGGTGTGCATATGTGATGTATATATATGTGTATGTGGTGTGCGTATGTAATGTATATACATGTGTTTGTGGTGTGCATATGTAATGTATATACATGTGTATGTGGTGTGCGTATGTAATGTATATACATGTGTCTTTGGTGTGCGTATGTAATGTATATACATGTGTTTGTGGTGTGCGTATATAATGTATATACATGTGCATGTGGTGTGTGTATGTAATATATATATATGTGTGTGTCCGGACACCTCGAAGCGGTGTAATCGTTAGCAAGCTTGTCTTGTTATATCAATTACCCCTCAGCAGTGAGTTCGATCCTCACTGCGTGTCCCATACTTTCGGCCTCGTGCCACATGTAAGCTAAGCTTGAAAAATCACTATATACACGTGTCTGTAGTGTGCTTATATAAAGTATATACATGTGTATGTGGTGTGCGTGAGTGTCTTACATGTGCTTGTACCATTTACTCTATGGACAAACACAAGCACACGCAAATACACCTATGCTTTGACTAAGTTTAAAGTAACTCACTGAAATAATACATTCACTTCCCGCTCAGTCTGGACAACACTTGCCTGCTACAGAGCAATAAAATTATAAATGAAAAAAAAAAAAAGACAAAAAAAAAAAATTAAACCCTTTATTGAAACTTTCAAAAATTATTAACTAATAAATCGAATTATTTAATTTTTTTTTTCTTTTTTAAATTTTGGAGAAATATTTTTCAAGTCAGTCATTGGATTAAAACATCTATGCACATACGCAAACGTACATATAGCATTTGATTAAATTGAAATGAAAATCCCTATCCTGTTGGCTAATTCCCCATTTTTGTCCGTTCTCAAGAACAAATACATATATATATATATATATATATATATATATATAAATTAATTTCATCACATGTTTAGATTTTATTACAATTCTAAGAATAACTTCTTAAAACAAGAAAGACTTGCAAGGAGTGAAGGTAGTTAAAATAATAACTGCGTCAAGGGAAAAACCATCTTTTTGAAACTGTATTTTTTTGCGGGCACGAAGCTCCATGTTTGCCAAGACCCGATTCTCTGTCCGTCACACACAGTGTGGCGTGGGATTTTGCTTCAGCGTATGAAATGTGTATGTTGTGCGTATGTGGCTTACAAGGGTTCGTGGCATTTAACTTCTTCGTTTTATTCTCTTCTCTCTTTAATAGTATATTTTTCTCATATTCTCTAACACCTAGTAACCCTCTTATGTATTAGTGACATATTTTTATCTTGCTTGGCGTAAAATGCTTAAAACAAAGAACTTCATGAAATTTTTAATTCTGCCATAAAACAACGCAGTCGAAGTTGTAAAAACGAAATAAAATGTTCGACAGACAGATCTTGCGGTATTGTTCAATAAACTTGTTTAATATATATATATATATATATATATATATATATATATATGATATAATGTAATATGCATACATCTGTGTTCCCCCTCACAGGAATATGATTGACTGGTGTCCGTCATAAATACAGACGGACGTGTAGGAGAGTCAGAAGAGAGTCTTAGTCTGTGAGCTAAGTCTATAACAATGCCCATTGGGCTACGCCATTGATCTACACTTCTTACCTGCGACTACGACGCGTACCAGTCGATTACTGCTACCGTATTCTACTTGGTTATAGTAGCAAAAACCACTTAGCGACTTCGTTCAAATATATACCTTTTCGGGATATATATATCCGGTGAGCTCTCGTGAGAAAAGTGTAATTTAAAAAGCAAAAAACAACAACAAAAAAAAAAAAACACAAACAAACAGTGGCTTATACTGCTATTAGCGTATTGCTCTTCAGTTGATTTAAGCTCTCCGGGCCACTGGCGTATTTCGTATAGAAAACATTAAAATTCCCCTTTTCTCTCTGCCGTACGACGATAGCCTGGGGTAGGATCTCTTACTGATGACAAATCGGTCGAATTTCAATTACAGTTTGAAGCAATCGGACGCCTAGCCACAGCGAAAAGCTGTGATACTGAGAAACAGTCTGTCTGTGGATGACAATATATTTGTTGTTGCCATTTTTATTTTTTCGCACAGTATAGTAGGGTCAGTTGGACACTGTGAGAAAAAGAGCACCATGACGCAATTCATTCTGCCATAAATTTGGAAATGGCAATGCTGACATTCGCGCCGGAGGACCCAACACGAACATTTCAGTGTGTTTGGGTGTCAAGGACTGTGCAGAGGATTCGGAAAGTGTTGGATGACATATCCAGTCAGCATCATAGTGTTTCGAGTAATCACTAGGGATGCCTTCATTCATCTTTCTGCGGGGCCACAGAATCAACAGGGAGGCCTACATGAAGTTCCTTCATGACTTGGTGCTGCCTTGAGTGAAGAGGTTGGCTACTGGAAGACCGTATATCTGGCAACAGGACTCTGCTCCATGCCACATAAGCAGGAGAGCCCAGTCTGCGACTACATCACCCTTTACATCTGGCCACTTAACTCTCTAGACTACAACCCCCTTGGTTATTATGTGTGGGGTGCAGTTGAGTAAGAGACCAACCAAACACCTTGTAACATCAAAGATGAACTGAATGCAAAGATTATAGCAGCATTCACAAACTTAAACAAGAAGAGCGCCCAGAAGAGTTGCAAAAACCCCTGAAGTCGTCTGGAGGCTGTGGTTGAAGCCAATGGCGATTTTATTGAATATATTTAACCTTCCGTATTTCAAGATATTTTTGTGCAATTTTGGTAAATATAAATCTGTGAAAGTGATATATATATATATATATATATATATATATATATATATATATATATATATTATAAATTAACTGATTGAAAATGTTTTTTCGCTACACAGTAATAACCATGTTTCAAAAATGGAAGCTAAAAACTTTAAATTTAATTATATAATTAATTAAAAGCATTAGTTCCGTTTCATCTTCAAGCGAATATTGGAATAACTTATTTCAAAATTCACTCAGAAGGAAAATGCTCGAGTGTGCCGCCATCGAGATTTATCAAAATATCAATCTACGCCTCGGTTTTTCCCTAAACTCAATTTTCATGAAATAATCACTACTTTCTCAAGTTAACATAACACAAAAACAAATATGTCGAAAAAGAAAACGGTTAAATTTATCACTTGATCCGTTGAAGATGTACAGCGCATGCGTCCATCTCATGTCATAACAAAGATGTACAGCGCATGCGTCCACCCCATACCGTAACAAAGATGTACAGCGCATGCGTCCATCTCATCACGTAACAAAGATGTACAGCGCATGCGTCCATCTCATACTGTAACAATCTAATCACAAGCCACACAACTCCCATAAAAATATTGAATATTGCTAGCTTAATTTGCTTTTCAACAGAATTTGAAATCTGACACTTTGTGTCTCCCACGTGCTTGGACTGACCTTTGAACCGCCTGATGAACATTCACGAACGTTCCCAAATTTAAAAGACTTTATAAACCAATGACATCCTCGCCTCTGTGTATATAAATATGTGCAGAATAATAAATCCTACATTGCCTTGATAAAGTACCCCAGAGAACGAAATGCACAGGCTGAGTATAGTTTTCCCTCTTGTCTCTTTTTATTCAAATATATATATATATATATATATATATATATATATATATATATATATATATATATATATATACTTGGACACTGAGGATACCGAGCATTCTGTTTCATGCTTCAGGAGATTGCGTTTAAGCATGAAACATACAGTCACTACTGTATATCGACCTCAATGTCTACTTTTATATTTACATACTCTCTATTCTAGATATTGAGCACTTTTATCCATAAATATATCATACATTAAGCTATATTTTTATCATATATATATATAATTACACATACACCTACGTTTGCAGTACGACTCTGAACTATCAGTACCTGACGAATAGGAAAGCCATGAAATATTTACTTTATAGCTCTGTTTAACTACATTGAGCACTCTTTTGTCGACACCAAACATTAAATAAATATTTATTTGCTCCTCCGTATATGTACGTAATCACACGCATATATCATTGCACATATATTTTTGTCTAGCTCATTTTCATCTATATCTATCTATCTATCTATCTATCTATCTATCTATCTATCTATCTATCTATACTCCCTCCCCACATTCTTAGAAGGCTTGGAAATGCTGTGCATAAACCCTTGAACGTTGTTGTTGAAAAGAAATTTTTCAGGTGTAGCCACCTCACCCATCCTTCACCAAACTTCTATTAACAAGCACGGTTGTTTCGCTCCGTTAGCTTTTTGCCTTTATGTATTATTATTTTTTTTGTCAAACAAATGTAAAAAGGAAGTGACGTTTCGCATGCGGCTTGCTTATAAACAGAATTGTTTATAACCATTTTGGTTCTCACCAGTCGAGATGCAACTAAATGCACCAAAACAAAGTTACGTCGTTGTAATGAATAAATTGTTTTTGTCTATATGAAAAAAATTATAATAAATAATTATTGCTCTACTATCGGTATTGAGCACTCTTTTGAATTAATGCTGTGAACGTTAGAATTTATATACTATTTTCGTTCTCATTACATTCGGATATATATATATACTATACAGCAAAAAATCCCAAATTACTTCATGTGGATACAATCAATGTGCCCCAGTCCTTTTCAGACGTGGTCTGTTATAATAAATACATTGAGCTCTCTTTGTGAATCAGTTTTAATATTTGATATCACTAGGATCCGCTTGGATTATAGACCGACGTATCTATTGCGACTACTATATATATATATATATATATATATATATATATATATATATATATATATAGGTAACTATACTCGTTTAGAAAAACCCTCGAATTTTTCATTTGTCAATAATCAAATCAATCCCGAGGGAAAAAAAGGTTTTAAAAAAAGAAAGAGCTAGAAACATGAAAGTCTGTCGAAAAAAATCGCACAGATACAGGTTCAAAGCCTAAATAAAAAAAACCCGATACGAGTAAACAACTAACTAACTAAAGAGCTCAATACAACCGTAGAGCAGACATATATATATATATATATATATATATATATATATATATATATATATATATATATATATATCAGATCCGTAAGTGGAAAGGATAATCGAAGTAGGTGTTTTAAGATAAAATATTAAAATGATAGATCCATGAAGAAAGCTCAATGTATTGTATACATCAAAGGAAATAACGCATCACGAAAAATCCGATAACAAATTTATTTTATCAGGTCCGTCTCATAAGACCGGAATTCTAAATTTATTATTGGATTTTTTGGTGATGTGCTTTTAACTTTGATGTATATAATGGACTCTCCCGTCGTGGATCGCCTACGAGAAAAGAAGGAAACGTGAAGTCCACGCCGCGAGGTATGATCAAGGTACTCAGTTATCGATAACCTGTACAGTGGTGAAGGTTTTTGTGCAGAACCAACTACACTTTTTGAAGAGCCGAATACAGAGAACTGGTACTCCGTGTACCACAAACGGCCCTGCTTACGTTTTGAATTCAGAGTTGTCCTTCCCTTAAACCTGTTACCATCCAAGGCTATAGAACCCATCTATTTACCTATAATTGTGTGTGGGGGTTGAAGAAGGTATTAGCACATAAGTGAATATAACGGATGCGACCGGAATTCGAACACGGATCTCCGATTTCTGAATCCAAGCCGCTATCCATTACTCCACCGTTTCTCCTTATTTGGACGTAAAAAAATATATAGCATAAGAGCATGACGTTTTTTCTTTTGCCTCAAGAATAAACGGACACAGACTTTTAGACATATGTATAGATTCTTCTCCAACAAACCACTCAGCTAATAAAGGTGGAGCGGGCGGGCGGGCATTCGGGTGGGTGTGCAGCAGAAGTGACGCAATGCGTTCACTCAGTAATCGATGAGGTAAAGGAATACTGATGTAATGCACATGCACAAAGAGACAGACGTACACATGGGTATATATTGGCAATGGCTACAGAGGAAGAAACGCCTGCACACGCCCCGGTGATTTTTGCCGACTTATGAATGATATTTGAAATAGTTTCCATTGCAAGATCACGAGGAAAGCGATTCGTCTGTACATAAATCAGAACAAACACAGAAAACCTCTTATCTCGTCTGAACAGATAAGTACATGTCATGTCACAACAGCGGCGTAGCAAGCGCATCTCTCCTGACGCATCTCTCCTGGCGCATCTCTATCTATCTATCTATCTATCTATCTATCTATCTATCTATCTTTCTATCTATCTATCTATCTATCTATCTATCTATCTATGCCATTCTGTTTAGATCTATCTATCTATCTATCTATCTATCTATCTATCTATCTATCTATCAGTATATATCATATCTATCTATCTATCTATCTATCTATCTATCTATCTATGCCATTCTGTTTAGATCTATCTATCTATCAGTATCTATCTATCTATCTATCTATCTATCTATCTATCTATCTATCTATCTATCTATCCATGGCATTCTGTTATATCTATCTATCTATCAGTATATATCATATCTATCTATCTATGCCATTGTGTTTAGATCTATCTATCAGTATATATCATATCTATCTATGCCATTCTGTTTAGATCTATCTATCTATCAGTATATATCATATCTATCTATCTATCTATCTATCTATCTATCTATCTATCAGTATATATCATATCTATCTATGCCATTCTGTTTAGATCTATCTATCAGCATATATCATATCATATCTATCTATCTATCTATCTATCTATCTATCTATCTATCTATCTATCTATCTATCTATCTATCTATCAGTATATATCATATCTATCTATGCCATTCTGTTTAGATCTATCTATCTATCAGTATATATCATAGCTATCTATGCCATTCTGTTTAGATCTATCTATCTATCAGTATATATCATATCTATCTATCTATCTATCTATCTATCTATCTATCTATCTATCAGTATATATCATATCTATCTATTCCATTCTGTTTAGATCTATCTATCTATCAGTATATATCATAGCTATCTATGCCATTCTGTTTAGATCTATCTATCTATCTATCAGTATATATCATATCTATCTATCTATCTATCTATCTATCTATCTATCTATCTATCTATCTATGCTATTCTGTTTAGATCTATCTATCAGTATATATCATATCTATCTATCTATCTATCTATCTATCTATCTATCTATCTATGCCATTCTGTTTAGATCTATCTATCTATCAGTATATATCATATCTATCTATCTATCTACCTATGCCATTCTGTTTAGATCTATCTATCTATCTATCTATCTATCTATCTATCTATCAGTATATATCATATCTATCTATCTATCTATCTATCTATCTATCTATCTATCTATCTATCTATCTAAATTCCTTTCATGTTGAATCAATGCATAAAATAAATACTTATTGGAATCTGAAGATTGATTTACTGGACAATGGCTACATCGACTTGTGCACTTTGGATAAAAACAGTCCCGTTCTCCGTAGATATAAACAAACCATCTCTATCAGCTTAAAATATTCTTAATTTCGAAATCTCAATTTAATATGCCTTTTGTTTCTTTGAAGCTTAAAAAACGCATCGTAAAGCTGAGCTGAGTGACAAAGACAAATGTTTAATAACTTTGGTGGTATTATTTACATTTATTTACATTCGGGCTAATATCCTCATCACTGTTGTTATTATCAGAACCTTTCGATGCTCCATCTGTCCATGCCTAAACGAACGACAAAATATGATGCCGTAGATTAAATAACGTGTTCAGTTTGAAATTTGAATTTTGACAGACCTCTGAAGAGGCCCGGAGGCGCCAGCAGCCGAAAGGTTTTGATAATAACAACAAAGATGAAGACATTAGTCTCAGCATCATAGAAATTCGGACGTCATTTTCAGAATTATACAGAATGATGCTTGGAATTGCGAAAATGCATGGGAGATACCTAAGAAATATGAAGAACTTCGTTGATGAAATAAATAAGGTCAAAGTGCGAATTGCAAATCGGAGATACCAAAATTAAACAAATATGGAAATATAAATATTTGGTAAGTGTTTTAATAGAAGACGGAAAATGTGACACTGAAATCCGAAGTATTGAGATAGCCAAAGATGCCTTCCAAAAGCTAAGTAGGGTATTAAGAAATAGAAAATTTCTCTAGACTCAAGGAAAAGAGGACTAAACTGTTACGTGATATCTGTCCTGTATGGCAGTGAGTGCTGGATAATCTCCTCAAAGAGTAAGAAGAGACTTGAAGCAACAGAAATATGGTTCTACCATGGTTATACCGTGGACCGAACATGTGAGCAACGATGAAGATTTAGAGAAAATGGAACACAAAAAAAGAAAAATGTTTACCAATTCTATCGCAAACAGTAACACCTTGTGACTTAGTGACTTTACTGTTTTGCTTGAGGTAAAATAGGTTTGAAGAAAAGGTTAGAAAAACGATAAAAAGGGAAATACTCCATTAT
Organism: Acanthosepion lycidas; assembly: GCA_963932145.1. Classification (NCBI taxonomy): domain Eukaryota; kingdom Metazoa; phylum Mollusca; class Cephalopoda; order Sepiida; family Sepiidae; genus Acanthosepion; species Acanthosepion lycidas. The sequence continues at coordinate 24,730,509 of OZ010598.1, forward strand.
TTTTCTCAAGAAATCATGTCACTTCTAAGATAATAAAAAATATCCGTGGGGAGACTACGGTAAGCCATGACAGCAAAGTAAGTCTGAATTCAGCGAGGTGATTCTGGGAGAACTAGAATTCTACCAGGGTTAATTATTGGTGGCTAAAATCTTAGGAGCATAAGATGACACAGTATTGATAGCAGAAACAGAAAGAAAATTACAAAACTCCTACAGAAGGTAATGAAAGAAAGCGGGAAGAAACGTTTAAGCATCAAGTACAAGAAGACGGATTGCCTAGTTAGCAAAAAGATGAACCCAAAGTGCGAATTGCAAATCGGAGATACCAAAATGAAACAGATGCGGAAATATAAATATTTGGTAAATGTTTTAACAGAAGACGGAAAATGTGACACTGAAATCTGAAGGCTTATTGGGATAGGTAAAGATGCCTTTCAAAAGCTAAGCAGGGTACTAAGAAACAGAAAAGA
>OZ010598.1:24735978-24738478 GCA_963932145.1 Acanthosepion lycidas
TATTTCGCTTGTAGTAAGGAATTTTTTTTTTTTCTATTGTGATTGGTTTGTTTTGTTTTACGGCATATCAACCTCAATGGGTTATTTAATGCCGGAAACATTTTTAGGATAGATTCGTACGAATAGAATATGTATTCTTTGGTTTAGATTGGTTCGGTTTATTTTGTTTTACGGCATATCAACCTCAATGGGTTATTTAATGCCGGAAACATTTTTAGGATAGATTCATACGAATAGAATATGTATTTTTTGGTTTAGATTGATTTGGTTTATTTTCTTTTTCGGCATATCAACCTCCATGGGTTATTTAATGCCGGCAACATTTTTAGGATAGATTCGTATGAATAGAATATGTATTTTTTGGTTTAGATTGGTTTGATTTATTTTGTTTTACGGCATATCAACCTCAATGGGTTATTTACTGCCGACAGCATTTTTTTTTATGGCTGGTAATATTGTGTTGAGCTAGATAGTTTTTGATTCAATATAATCGTTCCGCTTCAGATCAGCGAAAACTCTTATTCCGAGAAGGCTCAACGAGTCATTCTCCTGGAGGTTAGCATCAGCCATACTGATGGAAGATATAAAGGAGGGATCTCACAAACGATTAAAATAGAGCAGTTTCATTTATGGGGTGGTCGTTAAAATTAACAAGCCATTTCTTTGTTCTTGTCTGGTTCTCCTGTTATATATTTTGAGGTTCTTGATAAAATTCGAATTCAAATCTGCCATGTTATTGGTCCTGATCTGGCATCTCAACTTCGGTTACTTTCCTGCCGTTGTAATGCATCGTCCCTTGCATTTTCTATAAATACTTTCTTGGTAATTGTTATAGTGAACTTTCCTCTACGGTACTCAAGCCTTTCTGAATTTTAGGCGCAATACTAGATTGACGCCAAGGTTACATCATTTTACCGTTTAAATGACTAGATGTAACCGTAAGTTCTATTCTAACAGTTTCTTCTAGCGCACTTCTCGCTCGGAACTCTCTTCCGCCTTCTTGCCTCGCAGTCAAGTTTGATCTTCAAATATTTAAATGCAATATCAATAGTCTTTTTTAATTCTTTTATTTTTCTTAATCCTTAATAGTGTTTCTTCTCATATTCTCTAACACTGAGTAACCTCATTGTGTCTTAGTGGCTTTATTGCCTTGCTTGAGGTGAAATTATTAAAAAATTTAGATCATTCTTTGTAGATCACGATAGAAATTTTTCAGTAGTAATAATAAAGAATACAAGCGACGCCATAGTAAAGTGGCTTCGCACCTGCATTGGTGCCTATGTAGGAATATTGAGTTTAATTCGAGGAGAAATGCTACCGAAAAAAAGCCATGGAATGTTATCGAAAACGAGCAAGTCAAGATCTTATGGGACTTCATCTTCCAAAGAGACAGCAACCTCCAGTATACCAAACCAGACATAACCATTGTGGAAAATGAAAATAAAAAAACAAACAAACCAAAAATCCAAGAAAATACCTTCTCAACGACGTGGCTGTTCCTGGTGGCCATGATATCAAAACCAAAGAAATTGTAAAGCTTAAAACTTACAATAATTTCTGGATTGAGGTTGCCAGAAAGTGGGACATTCAGGTCACCATGTCCCAGTTATCATTAGGAAATTGGGGTCTATACCACTGAACCTCAAAACCTACATTAAGAAAATAGGAGTAAAATCTAATATCCTATCGCTTCAAAAGTCTGCATTATTGACCCTGAAAATAGTCTGTGAAAGTTATGTCTCTTTGAAAACAAAAAACTGTGCAGAAGAAGAGATAATAATAATAATAATAATAACTAAATAACTATAATAATAACTAAATAATAATAATCATCGTTTAAATAATCATAATAACAATAATAACTAAATAATAAATAATAATTAGCGTGCTAACTAGAAATTACCAAGTACACATACTGAGAAATTGTGTTGACCCCAAATGCAGATTCTGTGATAAATATCTAGAAATAATTGACCATCTTGTGATCAGGTTGCACAGGGTTAGCATCAACTGAATATAAAACTCAGCACGTTAGAGTGCGCCAATATCTGCAATGGAAAATGTGTCACTTTTACAGGAAGGAAACTGGTATGGATATCACCCAGACACGGTTACAGAGATTAGGACCTTTAATATATTTTATGGGACTTTTACAATAGACAGAGACGGGATAAGCAAAGCTAACCGCCAAGACATCGTGATCAAAGACCACAAGAACAGAATGTGTTTTCTTATTGACATGGCAGTCACTGAAGATTGTAATGTGTCTTTGAAGATCTTCAAAAAACTATCAAAACTTTGAAACTATCAACACATTGAAATGGAAATCTAAAAAATATGGCACTGAGGGCATCAATGATTCCAGTTTTAGTTGGAGTGTGTGAATTTAGTTTTTTGCCCAAAAATGCTTAGTGGAAAATGTCATGATGCCATTTCTGACCTTAGTTTGGGACTCTGAAGTTGACAACAGAAATTAAAGGAATAATAATAATAATAATAA
>OZ010598.1:24743478-24900978 GCA_963932145.1 Acanthosepion lycidas
ACAGGACATATTGAAGGCAAGAGGAGTAGAGGGAAACATTGAGTAACCTACCTAACAAGCTTGTGTAAATGGATGGCAGAACAGGGACTGGGATTGATAATAAAGGGCTTGGAGAATTTGATACTCACAGGACATATTGAACACAAGAGGAGTAGAGGGAAACATTGAGTAACCTACCTAACAAGCTTGTGTAAATGGATGGCAGAACAGGGATTGGGATTGATAATAAAGGGCTTGGAGAATTTGACACTCACAGGACATATTGAAGGCAAGAGGAGTAGAGGGAAACATTGAGTAACCTACCTAACAAGCTGGTGTAAATGGATGGCAGAACAGGGACTGGGATTGATAATAAAGGGCTTGGAGAATTTGATACTCACAGGACATATTGAAGGCAAGAGGAGTAGAGGGAAACATTGAGTAACCTACCTAACAAGCTTGTGTAAATGGATGGCAGAACAGGGACTGGGATTGATAATAAAGGGCTTGGAGAATTTGATACTCACAGGACATATTGAAGGCAAGAGGAGTAGAGGGAAACATTGAGTAACCTACCTAACAAGCTTGTGTAAATGGATGGCAGAACAGGGACTGGGATTGATAATAAAGGGCTTGGAGAATTTGATACTCACAGGACATATTGAAGGCAAGAGGAGTAGAGGGAAACATTGAGTAACCTACCTAACAAGCTTGTGTAAATGGATGGCAGAACAGGGACTGGGATTGATAATAAAGGGCTTGGAGAATTTGATACTCACAGGACATATTGAAGGCAAGAGGAGTAGAGGGAAACATTGAGTAACCTACCTAACAAGCTTGTGTAAATGGATGGCAGAACAGGGACTGGGATTGATAATAAAGGGCTTGGAGAATTTGATACTCACAGGACATATTGAAGGCAAGAGGAGTAGAGGGAAACATTGAGTAACCTACCTAACAAGCTTGTGTAAATGGATGGCAGAACAGGGATTGGGATTGATAATAAAGGGCTTGGAGAATTTGATACTCACAGGACATATTGAAGGCAAGAGGAGTAGAGGGAAACATTGAGTAACCTACCTAACAAGCTTGTGTAAATGGATGGCAGAACAGGGACTGGGATTGATAATAAAGGGCTTGGAGAATTTGATACTCACAGGACATATTGAAGGCAAGAGGAGTAGAGGGAAACATTGAGTAACCTACCTAACAAGCTTGTGTAAATGGATGGCAGAACAGGGACTGGGATTGACAATAAAGGGCTTGGAGAATTTGATACACACAGGACATATTCAAGGCAAGAGGAGTAGAGGGAAACATTGAGTAACCTACCTAACAAGCTTGTGTAATGGATGGCCGAACAGGGACAGGGATTGATAATAAAGGGCTTGGAGAATTTGACACTCACAGGACATATTGAAGGCAAGAGGAGTAGAGGGAAACATTGAGTAACCTACCTAACAAGCTTGTGTAAATGGATGGCAGAACAGGGACTGGGATTGATAATAAAGGGCTTGGAGAATTTGATACTCACAGGACATATTGAACACAAGAGGAGTAGAGGGAAACATTGAGTAACCTACCTAACAAGCTTGTGTAAATGGATGGCAGAACAGGGATTGGGATTGATAATAAAGGGCTTGGAGAATTTGACACTCACAGGACATATTGAAGGCAAGAGGAGTAGAGGGAAACATTGAGTAACCTACCTAACAAGCTGGTGTAAATGGATGGCAGAACAGGGACTGGGATTGATAATAAAGGGCTTGGAGAATTTGATACTCACAGGACATATTGAAGGCAAGAGGAGTAGAGGGAAACATTGAGTAACCTACCTAACAAGCTTGTGTAAATGGATGGCAGAACAGGGACTGGGATTGACAATAAAGGGCTTGGAGAATTTGATACACACAGGACATATTCAAGGCAAGAGGAGTAGAGGGAAACATTGAGTAACCTACCTAACAAGCTTGTGTAATGGATGGCCGAACAGGGACAGGGATTGATAATAAAGGGCTTGGAGAATTTGACACTCACAGGACATATTGAAGGCAAGAGGAGTAGAGGGAAACATTGAGTAACCTACCTAACAAGCTTGTGTAAATGGATGGCAGAACAGGGACTGGGATTGATAATAAAGGGCTTGGAGAATTTGATACTCACAGGACATATTGAACACAAGAGGAGTAGAGGGAAACATTGAGTAACCTACCTAACAAGCTTGTGTAAATGGATGGCAGAACAGGGATTGGGATTGATAATAAAGGGCTTGGAGAATTTGACACTCACAGGACATATTGAAGGCAAGAGGAGTAGAGGGAAACATTGAGTAACCTACCTAACAAGCTGGTGTAAATGGATGGCAGAACAGGGACTGGGATTGATAATAAAGGGCTTGGAGAATTTGATACTCACAGGACATATTGAAGGCAAGAGGAGTAGAGGGAAACATTGAGTAACCTACCTAACAAGCTTGTGTAAATGGATGGCAGAACAGGGACTGGGATTGATAATAAAGGGCTTGGAGAATTTGATACTCACAGGACATATTGAAGGCAAGAGGAGTAGAGGGAAACATTGAGTAACCTACCTAACAAGCTTGTGTAAATGGATGGCAGAACAGGGACTGGGATTGATAATAAAGGGCTTGGAGAATTTGATACTCACAGGACATATTGAAGGCAAGAGGAGTAGAGGGAAACATTGAGTAACCTACCTAACAAGCTTGTGTAAATGGATGGCAGAACAGGGACTGGGATTGATAATAAAGGGCTTGGAGAATTTGATACTCACAGGACATATTGAAGGCAAGAGGAGTAGAGGGAAACATTGAGTAACCTACCTAACAAGCTTGTGTAAATGGATGGCAGAACAGGGACTGGGATTGATAATAAAGGGCTTGGAGAATTTGATACTCACAGGACATATTGAAGGCAAGAGGAGTAGAGGGAAACATTGAGTAACCTACCTAACAAGCTTGTGTAAATGGATGGCAGAACAGGGATTGGGATTGATAATAAAGGGCTTGGAGAATTTGATACTCACAGGACATATTGAAGGCAAGAGGAGTAGAGGGAAACATTGAGTAACCTACCTAACAAGCTTGTGTAAATGGATGGCAGAACAGGGACTGGGATTGATAATAAAGGGCTTGGAGAATTTGATACTCACAGGACATATTGAAGGCAAGAGGAGTAGAGGGAAACATTGAGTAACCTACCTAACAAGCTTGTGTAAATGGATGGCAGAACAGGGACTGGGATTGACAATAAAGGGCTTGGAGAATTTGATACACACAGGACATATTCAAGGCAAGAGGAGTAGAGGGAAACATTGAGTAACCTACCTAACAAGCTTGTGTAATGGATGGCCGAACAGGGACAGGGATTGATAATAAAGGGCTTGGAGAATTTGACACTCACAGGACATATTGAAGGCAAGAGGAGTAGAGGGAAACATTGAGTAACCTACCTAACAAGCTTGTGTAAATGGATGGCAGAACAGGGACTGGGATTGATAATAAAGGGTTTGGAGAATTTGACACTCACAGGACATATTGAAGGCAAGAGGAGTAGAGGGAAACATTGAGTAACCTACCTAACAAGCTTGTGTAAATGGATGGCAGAACAGGGACTGGGATTGATAATAAAGGGCTTGGAGAATTTGACACTCACAGGACATATTGAAGGCAAGAGGAGTAGAGGGAAACAGTGAGTAACCTACCTAACAAGCTTGTGTAAATGGATGGCAGAACAAGGACTGGGATTGATAATAAAGGGTTTGGAGAATTTGACACTCACAGGACATATTGAAGACAAGAGGAGTAGAGGGAAACAGTGAGTAACCTACCTAACAAGCTTGTGTAAATGGATGGCAGAACAGGGACAGGGATTGATAATAAAGGGCTTGGAGAATTTGATACTCACAGGACATATTGAAGGCAAGAGGAGTAGAGGGAAACATTGAGTAACCTACCTAACAAGCTTGTGTAAATGGATGGCAGAACCGGGACTGGGATTGATAATAAAGGGCTTGGAGAATTTGACACTCACAGGACATATTGAAGGCAAGAGGAGTAGAGGGAAACAGTGAGTAACCTACCTAACAAGCTTGTGTAAATGGATGGCAGATCAGGGACCGAGATTGATAATAAAGGGCTTGGAGAATTTGTCACTCACAGGACATATTAAGGCAAGAGGAGTAGAGGGAAACAGTGAGTAACGTAGCTAACAAGCTTGTGTAAATGGATGGCAGAACAGGGACTGGGATTGATAATAAAGGGCTTGGAGAATTTGAGACTAACAGGACATATTGAAGGCAAGAGGAGTAGAGGGAAACAGTGAGTAACCTACCTAACAAGCTTGTGTAAATGGATGGCAGAACCGGGACTGGGATTGATAATAAAGGGCTTGGAGAATTTGACACTCACAGGACATAATGAAGGCAAGAGGAGTATAGGGAAACATTGAGTAACCTACCTAACAAGCTTGTGTAAATGGATGGCAGAACCGGGACTGGGATTGATAATAAAGGGTTTGGAGAATTTGACACTCACAGGACATATTGAAGGCAAGAGGAGTAGAGGGAAACAGTGAGTAACCTACCTAACAAGCTTGTGTAAATGGATGGCAGAACAAGGACTGGGATTGATAATAAAGGGCTTGGAGAATTTGACACTCACAGGACATATTGAAGGCAAGGGGAGTAGAGGGAAACAGTGAGTAACCTACCTAACAAGCTTGTGTAAATGGATGGCAGAACCGGGACTGGGATTGATAATAAAGGGCTTGGAGAATTTGACACTCACAGGACATATTGAAGGCAAGAGGAGTAGAGGGAAACAGTGAGTAACCTACCTAACAAGCTTGTGTAAATGGATGGCAGAACAGGGAGAGGGATTGATAATGAAGGGCTTGCAGAATTTGACACTCACAGGACATATTGAAGGCAAGAGGAGTATAGGGAAACATTGAGTAACCTACCTAACAAGCTTGTGTAAATGGATGGCAGAACCGGGACTGGGATTGATAATAAAGGGCTTGGAGAATTTGACACTCACAGGACATATTGAAGGCAAGAGGAGTAGAGGGAAACAGTGAGTAACCTACCTAACAAGCTAGTGTAAATGGATGGCAGAACAAGGACTGGGATTGATAATAAAGGGTTTGGAGAATTTGACACTCACAGGACATATTGAAGGCAAGAGGAGTAGAGGGAAACAGTGAGTAACCTACCTAACAAGCTTGTATAAATGGATGGCAGAATAGGGACAGGGATTGATAATAAAGGGCTTGGAGAATTTAATACTCACAGGACATATTGAAGGCAAGAGGAGTAGAGGGAAACATTGAGTAACCTACCTAACAAGCTTGTGTAAATGGATGGCAGAACAGGGACTGGGATTGATAATAAAGGGCTTGGAGAATTTGATACTCACAGGACATATTGAAGGCAAGAGGAGAAGAGGGAAACATTGAGTAACCTACCTAACAAGCTTGTGTAAATGGATGGCAGAACAGGGATTGGGATTGATAATAAAGGGCTTGGAGAACTTGATATTCACAGGACATATTGAAGGCAAGAGGAGTAGAGGGAAACATTGAGTAACCTACCTAACAAGCTTGTGTAAATGGATGGCAGAACAGGGATTGGGATTGATAATAAAGGGCTTGGAGAATTTGATACTCACAGGACATATTGAAGGCAAGAGGAGTTGAGGGAAACATTGAGTAACCTACCTAACAAGCTTGTGTAAATGGATGGCAGAACAGGGACTGGGATTGACAATAAAGGGCTTGGAGAATTTGATACTCACAGGACATATTCAAGGCAAGAGGAGTAGAGGGAAACAGTGAGTAACCTACCTAACAAGCTTGTGTAAATGGATGGCAGAACAGGGAGAGGGATTGATAATGAAGGGCTTGGAGAATTTGACACTCACAGGACATATTGAAGGCAAGAGGAGTATAGGGAAACATTGAGTAACCTACCTAACAAGCTTGTGTAAATGGATGGCAGAACCGGGACTGGGATTGATAATAAAGGGCTTGGAGAATTTGACACTCACAGGACATATTGAAGGCAAGAGGAGTAGAGGGAAACAGTGAGTAACCTACCTAACAAGCTAGTGTAAATGGATGGCAGAACAAGGACTGGGATTGATAATAAAGGGTTTGGAGAATTTGACACTCACAGGACATATTGAAGGCAAGAGGAGTAGAGGGAAACAGTGAGTAACCTACCTAACAAGCTTGTATAAATGGATGGCAGAATAGGGACAGGGATTGATAATAAAGGGCTTGGAGAATTTAATACTCACAGGACATATTGAAGGCAAGAGGAGTAGAGGGAAACATTGAGTAACCTACCTAACAAGCTTGTGTAAATGGATGGCAGAACAGGGACTGGGATTGATAATAAAGGGCTTGGAGAATTTGATACTCACAGGACATATTGAAGGCAAGAGGAGAAGAGGGAAACATTGAGTAACCTACCTAACAAGCTTGTGTAAATGGATGGCAGAACAGGGATTGGGATTGATAATAAAGGGCTTGGAGAACTTGATACTCACAGGACATATTGAAGGCAAGAGGAGTAGAGGGAAACATTGAGTAACCTACCTAACAAGCTTGTGTAAATGGATGGCAGAACAGGGATTGGGATTGATAATAAAGGGCTTGGAGAATTTGATACTCACAGGACATATTGAAGGCAAGAGGAGTTGAGGGAAACATTGAGTAACCTACCTAACAAGCTTGTGTAAATGGATGGCAGAACAGGGACTGGGATTGACAATAAAGGGCTTGGAGAATTTGATACTCACAGGACATATTCAAGGCAAGAGGAGTAGAGGGAAACATTGAGTAACCTACCTAACAAGCTTGTGTAATGGATGGCCGAACAGGGACAGGGATTGATAATAAAGGGCTTGGAGAATTTGACACTCACAGGACATATTGAAGGCAAGAGGAGTAGAGGGAAACATTGAGTAACCTACCTAACAAGCTTGTGTAAATGGATGGCAGAACAGGGACTGGGATTGATAATAAAGGGTTTGGAGAATTTGACACTCACAGGACATATTGAACACAAGAGGAGTAAAGGGAAACAGTGAGTAACCTACCTAACAAGCTTGTGTAAATGGATGGCAGAACAGGGACAGGGATTGATAATAAAGGGCTTGGAGAATTTGACACTCACAGGACATATTGAAGGCAAGAGGAGTAGAGGGAAACAGTGAGTAACCTACCTAACAAGCTTGTGTAAATGGATGGCAGAACAAGGACTGGGATTGATAATAAAGGGTTTTGAGAATTTGACACTCACAGGACATATTGAAGACAAGAGGAGTAGAGGGAAACAGTGAGTAACCTACCTAACAAGCTTGTGTAAATGGATGGCAGAACAGGGACAGGGATTGATAATAAAGGGCTTGGAGAATTTGATACTCACAGGACATATTGAAGGCAAGAGGAGTAGAGGGAAACATTGAGTAACCTACCTAACAAGCTTGTGTAAATGGATGGCAGAACCGGGACTGGGATTGATAATAAAGGGCTTGGAGAATTTGACACTCACAGGACATATTGAAGGCAAGAGGAGTAGAGGGAAACAGTGAGTAACCTACCTAACAAGCTTGTGTAAATGGATGGCAGATCAGGGACCGAGATTGATAATAAAGGGCTTGGAGAATTTGTCACACACAGGACATATTGAAGGCAAGAGGAGAAGAGGGAAACAGTGAGTAACGTAGCTAACAAGCTTGTGTAAATGGATGGCAGAACAGGGACTGGGATTGATAATAAAGGGCTTGGAGAATTTGACACTCACAGGACATATTGAAGGCAAGAGGAGTAGAGGGAAACAGTGAGTAACCTACCTAACAAGCTTGTGTAAATGGATGGCAGAACCGGGACTGGGATTGATAATAAAGGGCTTGGAGAATTTGACACTCACAGGACATATTGAAGGCAAGAGGAGTAGAGGGAAACAGTGAGTAACCTACCTAACAAGCTTGTGTAAATGGATGGCAGAACAGGGACTGGGATTGATAATAAAGGGCTTGGAGAATTTGACACTCACAGGACATATTGAAGGCAAGAGGAGTAGAGGGAAACAGTGAGTAACCTATCTAACAAGCCTGTGTAAATGGATGGCAGAACCGGGACTGGGATTGATAATAAAGAGCTTGGAGAATTTGACACTCACAGGACATATTGAAGGCAAGAGGAGTAGAGGGAAACATTGAGTAACCTACCTAACAAGCTTGTGTAAATGGATGGCAGAACAGGGACTGTTATTGATAATAGAGGGCCTGGAGAATTTGACACTCACAGGACATATTCAAGGCAAGAGGAGTAGAGGGAAACATTGAGTAACCTACCTAACAAGCTTGTGCAAATGGATGGCAGAACAAGGACTGGGATTGATAATAAAGGGCTTGGAGAATTTGATACTCACAGGACATATTCAAGGCAAGAGGAGTAGAGGGAAACATTGCGTAACCTACCTAACAAGCTTGTGTAAATGGATGGCAGAACAGGGACTGGGATTGATAATAAAGGGCTTGGAGAATGTGATACTCACAGGACATATTCAAGGCAAGAGGAGTAGAGGGAAATATTGAGTAACCTACCAAACAAGCTTGTGTAAATGGATGGCAGAACAGGCGCTGGGATTGATAATAAAGGGCTTGGAGAATTTGATACTCACAGGACATATTGAAGGCAAGAGGAGTAGTGGGAAACATTGAGTAACCTACCTAACAAGCTTGTGTAAATGGATGGCAGAACCGGGACTGGGATTGATAATAAAGGGCTTGGAGAATTTGACACTCACAGGACATATTCAAGGCAACAGGAGTAGAGGGAAACAGTGAGTAACCTACCTAACAAGCTTGTGTAAATGGATGGCAGAACAGGGACTGGGATTGATAATAAAGGGGTTGGAGAATTTGACACTCACAGGACATATTGAAGGCAAGAGGAGTAGAGGGAAACATTGAGTAACCTACCTAACAAGCTTGGGTAAATGGATGGCAGAACAGGGACTGGGATTGATAATAAAGGGCTTGGAGAATTTGACACTCACAGGACATATTGAAGGCAAGAGGAGTAGAGGGAAACATTGAGTAACCTACCTAACAAGCTTGTGTAAATGGATGGCAGAACAGGGACTGGGATTGATAATAAAGGGCTTGGAGAATTTGATACTCACAGGACATATTCAAGGCAAGAGGAGTTGAGGGAAACATTGAGTAACCTACGTAACAAGCTTGTGTAAATGGATGGCAGAACAGGGACTGGGATTGATAATAAAGGGCTTGGAGAATTTGACACTCACAGGACATATTGAAGGCAAGAGGAGTAGAGGGAAACATTGAGTAACCTACCTAACAAGCTTGTGTAAATGGATGGCAGAACAGGCGCCTGGATTGATAATAAAGGGCTTGGAGAATTTGATACTCACAGGACATATTGAAGGCAAGAGGAGTAGTGGGAAACATTGAGTAACCTACCTAAGAAGCTTGTGTAAATGGATGGCAGAACAAGGAGTGGGAGTGATAATAAAGGTTTTGGAGAATTTGACACTCACAGAACATATTGAAGGCAAGAGGAGTAGAGGGAAACAGTGAGTAACCTACCTAACAAGCTTGTATAAATGGATGGGAGAATAGGGAAAGGGATTGATAATAAAGGGCTTGGAGAATTTGATACTCACAGGACATATTGAAGGCAAGAGGAGTAGAGGGAAACAGTGAGTAACCTACCAAACAAGCTTGTGTAAATGGATGGCCGAACAGGGACTGGGACTGATAATAAAGGGCTTGGAGAATTTGACACTCACAGGATATATTGAAGTCAAGAGGAGTAGAGGGAAACATTGAGTAACCTACCTAACAAGCTTGTGTAAATGGATGGCAGAACAGGGACTGGGATTGATAATAAAGGGCTTGGAGAATTTGACACTCACAGGATATATTGAAGTCAAGAGGAGTAGAGGGAAACATTGAGTAACCTACCTAACAAGCTTGTGTAAATGGATGGCAGAACAGGGACTGGGATTGATAATAAAGGGCTTGGAGTATTTGACACTCACAGGACATATTGAAGGCAAGAGGAGTAGAGGGAAACATTGAGTAACCTACCTAACAAGCTTGTGTAAATGGATGGCAGAACAGGGACTGGGATTGATAATAAAGGGCTTGGAGAATTTGATACTCACAGGACATATTCAAGGCAAGAGGAGTAGAGGGAAACAGTGAGTAACCTACCTAACAAGCTTGTGTAAATGGATGGCAGAACAAGGACTGGGATTGATAAAATAGGGCTTGGAGAATTTGATACTCACAGGACATATTCAAGGCAAGAGGAGTAGAGGGAAACATTGAGTAACCTACCTAACAAGCTTGTGTAAATGGATGGCAGAACAAGGAATGGGATTGATAATAAAGGGCTTGGAGAATTTGATACTCACAGGACATATTCAAGGCAAGAGAAGTAAAGGGAAACATTGAGTACCCTACCTAACAAGCTTGTGTAAATGGATGGCGGAACAGGGACTGGGATTGATAATAAAGGGCTTGGAGAATTTGATACTCACAGGACATATTCAAGGCAAGAGGAATAGAGGGAAACATTGAGTAACCTACCTAACAAGCTTGTGTAAATGGATGGCAGAACAGGGACTGGGATTGATAATAAAGGGCTTGGAGAATTTGATACTCACAGGACATATTCAAGGCAAGAGGAGTAGAGGGAAACAGTGAGTAACCTACCCAACAAGCTTGTGTAAATAGATGGCAGAACAAGGACTGGGATTGATAATAAAGGGCTTGGAGAATTTGATACTCACAGGACATATTCAAGGCAAGAGGAGTAGAGGGAAACATTGAGTAACCTACCTAACAAGCTTGTGTAAATGGATGGCAGAACAAGGACTGGGATTGATAATAAAGGGCTTGGAGAATTTGATACTCACAGGACATATTCAAGGCAAGAGGAGTAGAGGGAAACAGTGAGTAACCTACCTAACAAGCTTGTGTAAATGGATGGCAGAACAAGGACTGGGATTGATAATAAAGGGCTTGGAGAATTTGATACTCACAGGACATATTGAAGGCAAGAGGAGTAGAGGGAAACATTGAGTAACCTACCTAACAAGCTTGTGTAAATGGATGGCAGAACAAGGACTGGGATTGATAATAAAGGGCTTGGAGAATTTGATACTCACAGGACATATTCAAGGCAAGAGGAGTAGAGGGAAACATTGAGTAACCTACCTAACAAGCTTGTGTAAATGGATGGCAGAACAAGGACTGGGATTGATAATAAAGGGCTTGGAGAATTTGATACTCACAGGACATATTCAAGGCAAGAGGAGTAGAGGGAAACATTGAGTAACCTACCTAACAAGCTTGTGTAAATGGATGGCAGAACAGGGACTGGGATTGATAATAAATGGCTTGGAGAATTTGATACTCACAGGACATATTCAAGGCAAGAGGAGTAGAGGGAAACATTGAGTAACCTACCTAACAAGCTTGTGTAAATGGATGGCAGAACAAGGACTCGGATTGCTAATATAGTACTTGGAGAATTTGATACTCACAGGACATATTCAAGGCAAGAGGAGTAGAGGGAAACATTGAGTAACCTACCTAACAAGCTTGTGTAAATGGATGGCAGAACAAGGACAGGCATTGATAATAAAGGGATTGAAGAATTTGATACTCACAGGACATATTCAAGGCAAGAGGAGTAGAGGGAAACATTGAGTAACCTACCTAACAAGCTTGTGTAAATGGATGGCAGAACAGGGACTGGGATTGATAATAAAGGGCTTGGAGAATTTGATACTCACAGGACATATTCAAGGCAAGAGGAGTAGAGGGAAAGATTGAGTAACCTACCTAACAAGCTTCTGTAAATGGATGGCAGAACATGGACTGGGATTGATAATAAAGGGCTTGGAGAATTTGATACTCACAGGACATATTCAAGTCAAGAGGAGTAGAGGGAAACATTGAGTAACCTAGCTAACAAGCTTGTGTAAATGGATGGCAGAACAGGGACTGGGATTGATAATAAAGGGCTTGGAGTATTTGATACTCACAGGACATATTCAAGGCAAGAGGAGTAGAGGGAAACATTGAGTAACCTACCTAACAAGCTTGTGTAAATGGATGGCAGAACAGGGACTGGGATTGATAATAAAGGGCTTGGAGAATTTGATACTCACAGGACATATTCAAGGCAAGAGGAGTAGAGGGAAACATTGAGTAACCTACCTAACAAGCTTGTGTAAATGGATGGCAGAACAGGGACTGGGATTGATAATAAAGGGCTTGGAGAATTTGATACTCACAGGACATATTCAAGGCAAGAGGAGTAGAGGGAAACATTGAGTAACCTACCTAACAAGATTGTGTAAATGGATGGCAGAACAGGGACTGGGATTGATAATAAAGGGCTTGGAGAATTTGATACTCACAGGACATATTCAAGGCAAGAGGAGTAGAGGGAAACAGTGAGTAACCTACCTAACAAGCTTGTGTAAATGGATGGCAGAACAAGGACTGGGATTGATAAAATAGGGCTTGGAGAATTTGATACTCACAGGACATATTCAAGGCAAGAGGAGTAGAGGGAAACATTGAGTAACCTACCTAACAAGCTTGTGTAAATGGATGGCAGAACAAGGAATGGGATTGATAATAAAGGGCTTGGAGAATTTGATACTCACAGGACATATTCAAGGCAAGAGAAGTAAAGGGAAACATTGAGTACCCTACCTAACAAGCTTGTGTAAATGGATGGCGGAACAGGGACTGGGATTGATAATAAAGGGCTTGGAGAATTTGATACTCACAGGACATATTCAAGGCAAGAGGAATAGAGGGAAACATTGAGTAACCTACCTAACAAGCTTGTGTAAATGGATGGCAGAACAGGGACTGGGATTGATAATAAAGGGCTTGGAGAATTTGATACTCACAGGACATATTCAAGGCAAGAGGAGTAGAGGGAAACAGTGAGTAACCTACCCAACAAGCTTGTGTAAATAGATGGCAGAACAAGGACTGGGATTGATAATAAAGGGCTTGGAGAATTTGATACTCACAGGACATATTCAAGGCAAGAGGAGTAGAGGGAAACATTGAGTAACCTACCTAACAAGCTTGTGTAAATGGATGGCAGAACAAGGACTGGGATTGATAATAAAGGGCTTGGAGAATTTGATACTCACAGGACATATTCAAGGCAAGAGGAGTAGAGGGAAACAGTGAGTAACCTACCTAACAAGCTTGTGTAAATGGATGGCAGAACAAGGACTGGGATTGATAATAAAGGGCTTGGAGAATTTGATACTCACAGGACATATTGAAGGCAAGAGGAGTAGAGGGAAACATTGAGTAACCTACCTAACAAGCTTGTGTAAATGGATGGCAGAACAAGGACTGGGATTGATAATAAAGGGCTTGGAGAATTTGATACTCACAGGACATATTCAAGGCAAGAGGAGTAGAGGGAAACATTGAGTAACCTACCTAACAAGCTTGTGTAAATGGATGGCAGAACAAGGACTGGGATTGATAATAAAGGGCTTGGAGAATTTGATACTCACAGGACATATTCAAGGCAAGAGGAGTAGAGGGAAACATTGAGTAACCTACCTAACAAGCTTGTGTAAATGGATGGCAGAACAGGGACTGGGATTGATAATAAATGGCTTGGAGAATTTGATACTCACAGGACATATTCAAGGCAAGAGGAGTAGAGGGAAACATTGAGTAACCTACCTAACAAGCTTGTGTAAATGGATGGCAGAACAAGGACTCGGATTGCTAATATAGTACTTGGAGAATTTGATACTCACAGGACATATTCAAGGCAAGAGGAGTAGAGGGAAACATTGAGTAACCTACCTAACAAGCTTGTGTAAATGGATGGCAGAACAAGGACAGGCATTGATAATAAAGGGATTGAAGAATTTGATACTCACAGGACATATTCAAGGCAAGAGGAGTAGAGGGAAACATTGAGTAACCTACCTAACAAGCTTGTGTAAATGGATGGCAGAACAGGGACTGGGATTGATAATAAAGGGCTTGGAGAATTTGATACTCACAGGACATATTCAAGGCAAGAGGAGTAGAGGGAAAGATTGAGTAACCTACCTAACAAGCTTCTGTAAATGGATGGCAGAACATGGACTGGGATTGATAATAAAGGGCTTGGAGAATTTGATACTCACAGGACATATTCAAGTCAAGAGGAGTAGAGGGAAACATTGAGTAACCTAGCTAACAAGCTTGTGTAAATGGATGGCAGAACAGGGACTGGGATTGATAATAAAGGGCTTGGAGTATTTGATACTCACAGGACATATTCAAGGCAAGAGGAGTAGAGGGAAACATTGAGTAACCTACCTAACAAGCTTGTGTAAATGGATGGCAGAACAGGGACTGGGATTGATAATAAAGGGCTTGGAGAATTTGATACTCACAGGACATATTCAAGGCAAGAGGAGTAGAGGGAAACATTGAGTAACCTACCTAACAAGCTTGTGTAAATGGATGGCAGAACAGGGACTGGGATTGATAATAAAGGGCTTGGAGAATTTGATACTCACAGGACATATTCAAGGCAAGAGGAGTAGAGGGAAACATTGAGTAACCTACCTAACAAGATTGTGTAAATGGATGGCAGAACAGGGACTGGGATTGATAATAAAGGGCTTGGAGAATTTGATACTCACAGGACATATGCAAGGCAAGAGGAGTAGAGGGAAACATTGAGTAACCTACCTAACACGCTTGTGTAAATGGATGGCAGAACAATGACTGGGATTGATAATATAGGGCTTGGAGTATTTGATACTCACAGGACATATTCAAGGCAAGAGGAGTAGAGGGAAACATTGAGTAACCTACCCAACAAGCTTGTGTAAATGGATGGCAGAACAGGGACTGGGATTGATAATAAAGGGCTTGGAGAATTTGATACTCACAGGACATATTGAAGGCAAGAGGAGTAGAAGGAAACAGTGAGTAACCTACCTAACAAGCTTGTGTAAATGGATGGCAGAACAAGGACTGGGATTGATAATAGAGGGCTTGGAGAATTTGACACTCACAGGACATATTCAAGGCAAGAGGAGTAGAGGGAAACATTGAGTAACCTACCTAACAAGCTTGTGTAAATGGATGGCAGAACAAGGACTGGGATTGATAATAAAGGGCTTGGAGAATTTGATACTCACAGGACATATTCAAGGCAAGAGGAGTAGAGGGAAACATTGAGTAACCTACCTAACAAGCTTGTGTAAATGGATGGCAGAACAGGGACTGGTATTGATAATAGAGGGCCTGGAGAATTTGACACTCACAGGACATATTCAAGGCAAGAGGAGTAGAGGGAAACATTGAGTAACCTACCTAACAAGCATGTGGAAATGGATGGCAGAACAAGGACTGGGATTGATAATAAAGGGCTTGGAGAATTTGATACTCACAGGACATATTCAAGGCAAGAGGAGTAGAGGGAAACATTGAGTAACCTACCTAACAAGCTTGTGTAAATGGATGGCAGAACAGGGACTGGGATTGATAATAAAGGGCTTGGAGAATGTGATACTCACAGGACATATTCAAGGCAAGAGGAGTAGAGGGAAACATTGAGTAACCTACGTAACAAGCTTGTGTAAATGGATGGCAGAATAAGGACTGGGATTGATAATAAAGGGCTTGGAGAATTTGATACTCACAGGACATATTCAAGGCAAGAGGAGTAGAGGGAAACATTGAGTAACCTACCTAACAAGCTTGTGTAAATGGATGGCAGAACAGGGACTGGGATTGATAATAAAGGGCTTGGAGAATTTGATACTCACAGGATATATTCAAGGCAAGAGGAGTAGAGGGAAACATTGAGTAACCTACCTAACAAGCTTGTGTAAATGGATGGCAGAACAGGGACTGGGATTGATAATAAAGGGCTTGGAGAATTTGATACTCACAGGACATATTCAAGGCAAGAGGAGTAGAGGGAAACATTGAGTAACCTACCTAACAAGCTTGTGTAAATGGATGGCAGGACAGGGACTGGGATTGATAATAAAGGGCTTGGAGAATTTGATACTCACAGGACATATTCAAGGCAAGAAAAGTAGAGGGAAACATTGAGTAACCTACCTAACAAGCTTGTGTAAATGGATGGCAGAACAGGGACTGGGATTGATAATAAAGAGCTTGGAGAATTTGATACTCACAGAACATATTCAAGGCAAGAGGAGTAGAGGGAAACATTGAGTAACCTACCTAACAAGCTTGTGTAAATAGATGGCAGAACAGGGACTGGGATTGATAATAAAGGGCTTGGAGAATTTGATACTCACAGGACATATTCAAGGCAAGAGGAGTAGAGGGAAACATTGAGTAACCTACCTAACAAGCTTGTGTAAATGGATGGCAGAACAGGGACTGGGATTGATAATAAAGGGCTTGGAGAATTTGATACTCACAGGACATATTCAAGGCAAGAGGAGTAGAGGGAAACATTGAGTAACCTACCTAACAAGCTTGTGTAAATGGATGGCAGAACAGAGACTGGGATTGATAATAAAGGGCTTGGAGAATTTGATACTCACAGGACATATTCAAGGCAAGAGGAGTAGAGGGAAACATTGAGTAACCTACCTAACAAGCTTGTGTAAATGGATGGCAGAACAGGGACTGGGATTGATAATAAAGGGCTTGGAGAATTTGATACTCACAGGACATATTCAAGGCAAGAGGAGTAGAGGGAAACATTGAGTAACCTACCTAACAAGCTTGTGTAAATGGATGGCAGAACAAGGACAGGGATTGATAATAAAGGGCTTGGAGAATTTGATACTCACAGTACATATTCAAGGCAAGAGGAGTAGAGGGAAACATTGAGTAACCTACCTAACAAGCTTGTGTAAATGGATGGCAGAACAGGGACTGGGATTGATAATAAAGGGCTTGGAGAATTTGATAGTCACAGGACATATTCAAGGCAAGAGGAGTAGAGGGAAACAGTGAGTAACCTACCTAACAAGCTTGTGTAAATGGATGGCAGAACAAGGACTGGGATTGATAATAAAGGGCTTGGAGAATTTGATACTCACAGGACATATTGAAGGCAAGAGGAGTAGAGGGAAACATTGAGTAACCTACCTAACAAGCTTGTGTAAATGGATGGCAGAACAGGGACTGGGATTGATAATAAAGGGCTTGGAGAATTTGACACTCACAGGACATATTGAAGGCAAGAGGTGTAGAGGGAAACATTGAGTAACCTACCTAACAAGCTTGTGTAAATGGATGGCAGAACAGGGACTGGGATTGATAATAAAGGGCTTGGAGAATTTGACACTCACAGGACATATTGAAGGCAAGAGGAGTAGAGGGAAACATTGAGTAACCTACCTAACAAGCTTGTGTAAATGGATGGCAGAACAGGCGCTGGGATTGATAATAAACGGCTTGGAGAATTTGATACTCACAGGATATATTGAAGGCAAGAGGAGTAGTGGGAGACATTGAGTAACCTACCTAACAAGCTTGTGTAAATGGATGGCAGAACAGGGACTGGGATTGATAATAAAGGGCTTGGAGAATTTGACACTCACAGGAGATATTGAAAACAAGAGGTGTAGAGGGAAACTTTGAGTAACCTACCTAACAAGCGTGTGTAAATGGATGGCAGATCAGGGACTGAGATTGATAATAAAGGGCTTGGAGAATTTGACACTCACAGGACATATTGAAGGCAAGAGGAGTAGAGGGAAACAGTGAGTAACCTACCTAACAAGCTTGTGTAAATGGATGGCAGAACAGGGACTGGGATTGATAATAAAGGGCTTGGAGAATTTGACACTCACAGGACATATTGAAGGCAAGAGGAGTAGTAGGAAACATTGAGTAACCTACCTAACAAGCTTGTGTAAATGGATGGCAGAACAGGGACTGGGATTGATTATAAAGGGCTTGGAGAATTTGATACTCACAGGACATATTGAAGGCAAGAGGAGTAGAGGGAAACATTGAGTAACCTACCTAAGAAGCTTGTGTAAATGGATGGCAGAACAGGGACTGGGATTGATAATAAAGGGCTTGGAGAATTTGACACTCACAGGACATATTGAAGGCAAGAGGAGTAGAGGGAAACATTGAGTAACCTACCTAACAAGCTTGTGTAAATGGATGGCAGAACAGGGACTGGGATTGATAATAAAGGGCTTGGAGAATTTGACACTCACAGGACATATTGAAGGCAAGAGGAGTAGAGGGAAACATTGAGTAACCTACCTAACAAGCTTGTGTAAATGGATGGCAGAACAGGGGCTGGGATTGATTATAAAGGGCTTGGAGAATTTGATACTCACAGTACATATTGAATGCAAGAGGAGTAGTGGGAAACATTGAGTAACCTACCTAACAAGCTTGTGTAAATGGATGGCAGAACAGGGACTGGGATTGATAATAAAGGGCTTGGAGAATTTGACACTCACAGGAGATATTGAAAACAAGAGGAGTAGAGGGAAACATCGAGTAACCTACCTAACATGCTTGTGTAAATGGATGGCAGATCAGGGACTGAGATTGATAATAAAGGGCTTGGAGAATTTGACACTCACAGGACATATTGAAGGCAAGAGGAGTAGAGGGAGACAGTGAGTAACCTACCTAACAAGCTTGTGTAAATGGATGGCAGAACAGGGACTGGGATTGATAATAAAGAGCTTGGAGAATTTGATACTCACAGGACATATTGAAGGCAAGAGGAGTAGAGGGAAACAGTGAGTAACCTACCTCACAAGCTTGTGTAAATGGATGGCAGAACAGGGACTGTGATTGATAATAAAGGGCTTGGAGAATTTGATACTCACAGGACATATTGAAGGCAAGAGGAGTAGAGAGATACAGTGAGTAACCTACCTAACAAGCTTGTGTAAATGGATGGCAGAACAGGGACTGGGATTGATAATAAAGGGCTTGGAGAATTTGATACTCACAGGACATATTCAAGGCAAGAGGAGTAGAGGGAAACATTGAGTAACCTACCTAACAAGCTTGTGTAAATGGATGGCAGAACAGAGACTGGGATTGATAATAAAGGGCTTGGAGAATTTGATACTCACAGGACATATTGAAGGCAAGAGGAGTAGAGGGAAACATTGAGTAACCTACCTAACAAGCTTGTGTAAATGGATGGCAGAACAGGGACTGGGATTGATAATAAAGGGCTTGGAGAATTTGATACTCACAGGACATATTCAAGGCAAGAGGAGTAGAGGGAAACATTGAGTAACCTACCTAACAAGCTTGTGTAAATGGATGGCAGAACAAGGACAGGGATTGATAAAAAAGGGCTTGGAGAATTTGATACTCACAGTACATATTCAAGGCAAGAGGAGTAGAGGGAAACATTGAGTAACCTACCTAACAAGCTTGTGTAAATGGATGGCAGAACAGGGACTGGGATTGATAATAAAGGGCTTGGAGAATTTGATAGTCACAGGACATATTCAAGGCAAGAGGAGTAGAGGGAAACATTGAGTAACCTACCTAACAAGCTTGTGTAAATGGATGGCAGAACAGGGACTGGGATTGATAATAAAGGGCTTGGAGAATTTGATACTCACAGGACATATTCAAGGCAAGAGGAGTAGAGGGAAACATTGAGTAACCTACCTAACAAGCTTGTGTAAATGGATGGCAGAACAGGGACTGGGATTGATAATAAAGGGCTTGGAGAATTTGATACTCACAGGACATATTCAAGGCAAGAGGAGTAGAGGGTAACATTGAGTAACCTATCTAACAAGCTTGTGTAAATGGATGGCAGAACAGGGACTGGGATTGATAATAAAGGGCTTGGAGAATTTGATACTCACAGGACATATTCAAGGCAAGAGGAGTAGAGGGAAACATTGAGTAACCTACCTAACAAGCTTGTGTAAATGGATGGCAGAACAGGGACTGGGATTGATAATAAAGGGCTTGGAGAATTTGATACTCACAGGACATATTCAAGGCAAGAGGAGTAGAGGGAAACAGTGAGTAACCTACCTAACAAGCTTGTGTAAATGGATGGCAGAACAAGGACTGGGATTGATAATAAAGGGCTTGGAGAATTTGATACTCACAGGACATATTGAAGGCAAGAGGAGTAGAGGGAAACATTGAGTAACCTACCTAACAAGCTTGTGTAAATGGATGGCAGAACAGGGACTGGGATTGATAATAAAGGGCTTGGAGAATTTGACACTCACAGGACATATTGAAGGCAAGAGGAGTAGAGGGAAACATTGAGTAACCTACCTAACAAGCTTGTGTAAATGGATGGCAGAACAGGGACTGGGATTGATAATAAAGGGCTTGGAGAATTTGACACTCACAGGACATATTGAAGGCAAGAGGAGTAGAGGGAAACATTGAGTAACCTACCTAACAAGCTTGTGTAAATGGATGGCAGAGCAGGCGCTGGGATTGATAATAAACGGCTTGGAGAATTTGATACTCATAGGATATATTGAAGGCAAGAGGAGTAGTGGGAGACATTGAGTAACCTACCTAACAAGCTTGTGTAAATGGATGGCAGAACAGGGACTGGGATTGATAATAAAGGGCTTGGAGAATTTGACACTCACAGGAGATATTGAAAACAAGAGGTGTAGAGGGAAACATTGAGTAACCTACCTAACAAGCGTGTGTAAATGGATGGCAGATCAGGGACTGAGATTGATAATAAAGGGCTTGGAGAATTTGACACTCACAGGACATATTGAAGGCAAGAGGAGTAGAGGGAAACAGTGAGTAACCTACCTAACAAGCTTGTGTAAATGGATGGCAGAACAGGGACTGGGATTGATAATAAAGGGCTTGGAGAATTTGACACTCACAGGACATATTGAAGGCAAGAGGAGTAGTAGGAAACATTGAGTAACCTACCTAACAAGCTTGTGTAAATGGATGGCAGAACAGGGACTGGGATTGATTATAAAGGGCTTGGAGAATTTGATACTCACAGGACATATTGAAGGCAAGAGGAGTAGAGGGAAACATTGAGTAACCTACCTAAGAAGCTTGTGTAAATGGATGGCAGAACAGGGACTGGGATTGATAATAAAGGGCTTGGAGAATTTGACACTCACAGGACATATTGAAGGCAAGAGGAGTAGAGGGAAACATTGAGTAACCTACCTAACAAGCTTGTGTAAATGGATGGCAGAACAGGGACTGGGATTGATAATAAAGGGCTTGGAGAATTTGACACTCACAGGACATATTGAAGGCAAGAGGAGTAGAGGGAAACATTGAGTAACCTACCTAACAAGCTTGTGTAAATGGATGGCAGAACAGGGGCTGGGATTGATTATAAAGGGCTTGGAGAATTTGATACTCACAGTACATATTGAATGCAAGAGGAGTAGTGGGAAACATTGAGTAACCTACCTAACAAGCTTGTGTAAATGGATGGCAGAACAGGGACTGGGATTGATAATAAAGGGCTTGGAGAATTTGACACTCACAGGAGAAATTGAAAACAAGAGGAGTAGAGGGAAACATCGAGTAACCTACCTAACATGCTTGTGTAAATGGATGGCAGATCAGGGACTGAGATTGATAATAAAGGGCTTGGAGAATTTGACACTCACAGGACATATTGAAGGCAAGAGGAGTAGAGGGAAACAGTGAGGAACCTACCTACAAGCTTGTGTAAATGGATGGCAGAACAGGGACTGGGATTGATAATAAAGAGCTTGGAGAATTTGATACTCACAGGACATATTGAAGGCAAGAGGAGTAGAGGGAAACAGTGAGTAACCTACCTCACAAGCTTGTGTAAATGGATGGCAGAACAGGGACTGTGATTGATAATAAAGGGCTTGGAGAATTTGATACTCACAGGACATATTGAAGGCAAGAGGAGTAGAGAGATACAGTGAGTAACCTACCTAACAAGCTTGTGTAAATGGATGGCAGAACAGGGACTGGGATTGATAATAAAGGGCTTGGAGAATTTGATACTCACAGGACATATTCAAGGCAAGAGGAGTAGAGGGAAACATTGAGTAACCTACCTAACAAGCTTGTGTAAATGGATGGCAGAACAGAGACTGGGATTGATAATAAAGGGCTTGGAGAATTTGATACTCACAGGACATATTCAAGGCAAGAGGAGTAGAGGGAAACATTGAGTAACCTACCTAACAAGCTTGTGTAAATGGATGGCAGAACAGGGACTGGGATTGATAATAAAGGGCTTGGAGAATTTGATACTCACAGGACATATTCAAGGCAAGAGGAGTAGAGGGAAACATTGAGTAACCTACCTAACAAGCTTGTGTAAATGGATGGCAGAACAAGGACAGGGATTGATAATAAAGGGCTTGGAGAATTTGATACTCACAGTACATATTCAAGGCAAGAGGAGTAGAGGGAAACATTGAGTAACCTACCTAACAAGCTTGTGTAAATGGATGGCAGAACAGGGACTGGGATTGATAATAAAGGGCTTGGAGAATTTGATAGTCACAGGACATATTCAAGGCAAGAGGAGTAGAGGGAAACATTGAGTAACCTACCTAACAAGCTTGTGTAAATGGATGGCAGAACAGGGACTGGGATTGATAATAAAGGGCTTGGAGAATTTGATACTCACAGGACATATTCAAGGCAAGAGGAGTAGAGGGAAACATTGAGTAACCTACCTAACAAGCTTGTGTAAATGGATGGCAGAACAGGGACTGGGATTGATAATAAAGGGCTTGGAGAATTTGATACTCACAGGACATATTCAAGGCAAGAGGAGTAGAGGGTAACATTGAGTAACCTATCTAACAAGCTTGTGTAAATGGATGGCAGAACAGGGACTGGGATTGATAATAAAGGGCTTGGAGAATTTGATACTCACAGGACATATTCAAGGCAAGAGGAGTAGAGGGAAACATTGAGTAACCTACCTAACAAGCTTGTGTAAATGGATGGCAGAACAGGGACTGGGATTGATAATAAAGGGCTTGGAGAATTTGATACTCACAGGACATATTCAAGGCAAGAGGAGTAGAGGGAAACAGTGAGTAACCTACCTAACAAGCTTGTGTAAATGGATGGCAGAACAAGGACTGGGATTGATAATAAAGGGCTTGGAGAATTTGATACTCACAGGACATATTGAAGGCAAGAGGAGTAGAGGGAAACATTGAGTAACCTACCTAACAAGCTTGTGTAAATGGATGGCAGAACAGGGACTGGGATTGATAATAAAGGGCTTGGAGAATTTGACACTCACAGGACATATTGAAGGCAAGAGGAGTAGAGGGAAACATTGAGTAACCTACCTAACAAGCTTGTGTAAATGGATGGCAGAACAGGGACTGGGATTGATAATAAAGGGCTTGGAGAATTTGACACTCACAGGACATATTGAAGGCAAGAGGAGTAGAGGGAAACATTGAGTAACCTACCTAACAAGCTTGTGTAAATGGATGGCAGAACAGGCGCTGGGATTGATAATAAACGGCTTGGAGAATTTGATACTCACAGGATATATTGAAGGCAAGAGGAGTAGTGGGAGACATTGAGTAACCTACCTAACAAGCTTGTGTAAATGGATGGCAGAACAGGGACTGGGATTGATAATAAAGGGCTTGGAGAATTTGACACTCACAGGAGATATTGAAAACAAGAGGTGTAGAGGGAAACATTGAGTAACCTACCTAACAAGCGTGTGTAAATGGATGGCAGATCAGGGACTGAGATTGATAATAAAGGGCTTGGAGAATTTGACACTCACAGGACATATTGAAGGCAAGAGGAGTAGAGGGAAACAGTGAGTAACCTACCTAACAAGCTTGTGTAAATGGATGGCAGAACAGGGACTGGGATTGATAATAAAGGGCTTGGAGAATTTGACACTCACAGGACATATTGAAGGCAAGAGGAGTAGTAGGAAACATTGAGTAACCTACCTAACAAGCTTGTGTAAATGGATGGCAGAACAGGGACTGGGATTGATTATAAAGGGCTTGGAGAATTTGATACTCACAGGACATATTGAAGGCAAGAGGAGTAGAGGGAAACATTGAGTAACCTACCTAAGAAGCTTGTGTAAATGGATGGCAGAACAGGGACTGGGATTGATAATAAAGGGCTTGGAGAATTTGACACTCACAGGACATATTGAAGGCAAGAGGAGTAGAGGGAAACATTGAGTAACCTACCTAACAAGCTTGTGTAAATGGATGGCAGAACAGGGACTGGGATTGATAATAAAGGGCTTGGAGAATTTGACACTCACAGGACATATTGAAGGCAAGAGGAGTAGAGGGAAACATTGAGTAACCTACCTAACAAGCTTGTGTAAATGGATGGCAGAACAGGGGCTGGGATTGATTATAAAGGGCTTGGAGAATTTGATACTCACAGTACATATTGAATGCAAGAGGAGTAGTGGGAAACATTGAGTAACCTACCTAACAAGCTTGTGTAAATGGATGGCAGAACAGGGACTGGGATTGATAATAAAGGGCTTGGAGAATTTGACACTCACAGGAGATATTGAAAACAAGAGGAGTAGAGGGAAACATCGAGTAACCTACCTAACATGCTTGTGTAAATGGATGGCAGATCAGGGACTGAGATTGATAATAAAGGGCTTGGAGAATTTGACACTCACAGGACATATTGAAGGCAAGAGGAGTAGAGGGAAACAGTGAGGAACCTACCTAACAAGCTTGTGTAAATGGATGGCAGAACAGGGACTGGGATTGATAATAAAGGGCTTGGAGAATTTGATACTCACAGGACATATTGAAGGCAAGAGGTGTAGAGGGAAACAGTGAGTAACCTACCTCACAAGCTTGTGTAAATGGATGGCAGAACAGGGACTGTGATTGATAATAAAGGGCTTGGAGAATTTGATACTCACAGGACATATTGAAGGCAAGAGGAGTAGAGAGATACAGTGAGTAACCTACCTAACAAGCTTGTGTAAATGGATGGCAGAACAGGGACTGGGATTGATAATAAAGGGCTTGGAGAATTTGATACTCACAGGACATATTCAAGGCAAGAGGAGTAGAGGGAAACATTGAGTAACCTACCTAACAAGCTTGTGTAAATGGATGGCAGAACAGGGACTGGGATTGATAATAAAGGGCTTGGAGAATTTGACACTCACAGGACATATTGAAGGCAAGAGGAGTAGAGGGAAACATTGAGTAACCTACCTAACAAGCTTGTGTAAATGGATGGTAGAACAGGGACTGGGATTGATAATAAAGGCCTTGGAGAATTTGAAACTCACAGGACATATTGAAGGCTAGAGGATTAGAGGGAAACATTGAGTAACCTACCTAACAAGCTTGTGTAAATGGATGGCAGAACAGGGACTGGGATTGATAATAAAGGGCTTGGAGAATTTGATACTCACAGGACATATTGAAGGCAAGAGGAGTAGAGGGAAACATTGAGTAACCTACCTAACAAGCTTGTGTAAATGGATGGCAGAACAGGGACTGGGATTGATAATAAAGGGCTTGGAGACTTTGACACTCACAGGACATATTGAAGGCAAGAGGAGTAGAGGGAAACAGTGAGTAACCTACCTAACAAGCTTCTGTAAATGGATGTCAGAACAGGGACTGGGGTTGATAATAAAGGGCTTGGAGAATTTGATACTCACAGGACATATTGAAGGCAAGAGGAGTAGAGGGAAACAGTGTGTAACCTACCTAACAAGCTTGTGTAAATGGATGGCAGAACAGGGACTGGGATTGATAATAAAGGGCTTGGAGAATTTGATACTCACAGGACTTATTGCAGGCAAGAGGAGTAGAGGGAAACAGTGAGTAACCTACCTAACAAGCTTGTGTAAATGGATGGCAGAACAGGGACTGGGATTGATAATAAAGGGCTTGGAGAATTTGATACTCACAGGACATATTGAAGGCAAGACGAGTAGAGGGAAACAGTGAGTAACCTACCTAACAAGCTTGTGTAAATGGATGGCAGAACAGGGACTGTGATTGATAATAACGGGCTTGGAGAATTTGACACTCACAGGACATATTGAAGGCAAGAGGAGTAGAGGGAAACAGTGAGTAACCTACCTAACAAGCTTGTGTAAATGGATGGCAGAACAAGGAGTGGAAATGATAATATAGGGCTTGGAGAATTTTATACTTACAGGACCTATTAAAAACAAGAGGAGTAGAGGGAAACAGTGAGTATCCTACCTACCAAGTTTGTGGAAATGGATGGCAGAATAGGGACTGGGATTGATAATACAAGGCTTGGAGAATTTGACCCTAACGATACATAATTGAGGCAAGAGGAGCAGAGAAAAACAGTGAATAACCTACCTAAGAAGCTTGGATGGCAGTATAGTGACTGGTATTGATAATAAAGGCCTTGTAGAATTTGACTTTCACGGGAAACATTTCAAGCAACGGCGTCTCCGGTGTCGGGATTTGCAGCTTAGCCCGAGTGCCTCTAAATTCATATGTATCCATTTTAATGCAAGAATGTTTTTTAGTGCGTTTTTTGTTTCATTCGTGACCTCAGCTGGATAGAAGATTAAATGTTTTAACTATCTGTCTCAAAATTTTGATCGAAAATAAATTTCTTTGATACTGTTCATATTAAAGAACGAAGAAAGTATAACAAACAAAGGAAGAACTAGTTCTTTCTTTGTTTTGTCATATTTGTAATACTGAAATAGATCTAATGTGGTTAGGCGGGCTGCGTAGGTGTTACCCCTATCAATATATTTCTTGCTTTACTTTTATAAATTATATTTTAAAAATCTCTGACTGTTTTTTCAAAGAACACATTTTTATTTAACCTTTTTTTTTAACTGTCAATTTTAAATAATGTATTCCCTGGAGTATAAGTTTTTACATTTTTTTATCGGAACGTATCTTTTGAGAAAGGGTAAATTACATTTAGCACGACTCGTCGACTGGAGGTTTTGGGTGAGGAGTGTTACTGGGTTAAGTGAGGAAATATGATATCGATCAGCAGTACAGATACATAAACGCACTTACAGACATATACAAGCACACACTCGAGACAGCAACATGTTATTAAATATATCGTCTAGCTTCGTGTTGACACTTGTTTTCTTACATGTCTGGAACATTTTTTGAAATAAATGTTTATTTTTATAGAATTATTACAATTAATTATTTTTTTTAATTTCATGCACAGAGATTTTTAATTATATATTTTAGTTAGAGTAAAGGAATCATTTTAGTATCTAAGTTAAACCAATAGTATATTTTGTTAAAGATTGTAATGAGACCGATACGGAGGCCCGGTGGAGTAATGGGTAGCGATTCGGAGAGCCGAGTTCGAATTCCAGTCGAATCCATTACATTCACTTACGTGTTAATACCTTGGGGAATCCTCTTCTTCTCTTCCAGCTATGGGTAAATAGCAGGACAGACCGGGTTCTATAACCTTGGATGGCAACTGGTCTACTGCAAAAAGAAATACCTACCTACTGAGGAAAAAATTGCCTCGTCACTATGTACGTAGCCCATAACTGAATGAGACCATTGATTTAAGGCAAGGTTAAGAGAGGGAAACATCGAGAAATCTCCATAACAAACTTCTCTGTGAGATAAAGACCACTGCGACGCAATTCACTCCGTCAAAAATTTGAAACGGCATACTGTGCTGTGTAGAGTTCGTGCCGGAAGCTTCAATACAAACATTTCAAAGTGTTTGGATGTCAATATGAAAACAGTGCAGAAGATTCGGAAAGAGTTAAAATGATCACTAGTAATAGCCTCGTTTGGCTTCCATTCATTTTCCGTGTAGAAGATGTCAGATTTAGGGATCAGCTACCTGATGATTGCGTGAAAACGCATGAAACTTTTAGTTGTGGTCGGTCACTTTCACCTGGAATTTATATATATATATATATATATATATATATATATATATATATATGTATATGGTAGTACTCGTTTGGAAAAAAAACTCGGATAGTTCAATTTGCAGTAGAACAAATCGGTATCCCAGGAAAAATCGAGACTAAAAAAAGAATGAACCAAGAACATTAAACCAAGGCTAAAACAATCGTCCAGTGTTCAAGTTCCGAGTCCAAAGAAAAAAAAAACCCAAAATGAGTAAAAAGACAACTACGTAAAATGCTCAATAAACTAAAAACAAAACGGATCTTCAAGGTACGGCTTGCTACCTGAAGATCCGTTTAGGTGAAACCTAGGTAGGTTTGCCTGGCTCCTTAGGATTATCTTTGATCCTTGTTTTTAAAAATTATAAGCTCTATAAGGTTTTCCTTTAATATTTAATTTTATAAGGTCTTTTCTTTAATAATCTTTAATTTCTTTAATACATTTCAGAAAAACATTTTTCGATTCGAATTATATTTTTTCGTCTCGGATGCTACCTGAATTTTACCAAAAAACAAAATAATTTCCATGCCTGAAGATGACTGATTATACAGTCGAAAGTACTTGCGTATTAAAGAAAGGCCTTATACTGCTTATAATTTAAAAAAAAACAAAGATCATAACATTCATCGAGTGATTGGTAGGTTAATGCACCTATAAAATTTTGTTAGCGAAGGGACTTCGACATTTAATATCGTTAAGTTTACTAATTTATTGTAATATATATATATATATATATATATATATATATATATGTCGTGACCGCATGTAATAAATATAATAAATATAACACACCGAATTAACATATTAAAATAAACTATAAAATAAAATAAAATAGAGTAAATTTAACATATACAGAATTCACATATTAAAATAAACTATCAAATAAAATCAAATAAACTCCACATATGCAGAATTTTAGATTGAAACTCATATTAAAGAAAATAGGCCCCTCAACAATAAAAGAACCTGCATTCCCTTTAACCTGAGCAAGCACCTTTAAGCCATTTGTATCTCAACATTTACCTACGAGCTTCAATTAAAGCAAAGAAATGCACCGCATTGAAGATCATTCAAAATTTGTATCTTGCTCGAAACGTAATTTTTAAGCAATTAATGAACTTTTTTTTCGCTCAAATTTATCTATTATTACTAAAAACGGGGACACATATTTGAATAGACATTTTATATATATATATATATATATATTAATTAAAATTAATATCTACCGGCCTAGAAATCGAAAGTCTTATTAAGAAAAAAGTGTCTATTGACAGGAATAAAATCTGTATTCCTTCTCAACATGGGAAACCATCTTCAAGCCAGTCGAGCTTTGCCATTTAGCTACGTGTATCCATTATAGCAAAGTTCAGTTACTTCAAGAAATGTTTATCTCTAACTGGGACATTAATGAAATCTATATTCTGCAAATTTTATTTTCGACGCGAAACGTAGACAAAATTAATTTTAAGCAACTAATAAATTTTTTTTCATCCGACATTTTTTATAAGTATTTAGAGGTTACCCGTGTTGTAATAGACGTTCTGTTTAAGAATAGTAATAAAGAATAAGAAATAATGTCGGATTAGAAAATCGATTAATTGCTTAAAAATAATCAGTTATATAACCGCAGCTATTTTTTTCTTGCATGTTTTTCTATCCGCTATCCGAAAGTTGACTTTTCTCACGAAAAATTTCGTATCCGAAATGGAGTAATGCGATGAAACAGTTGCAATTAATTTGTATGGAAGATTTTAGTGGGGATTTCTATATGCCACAGAAGTAAGTGAGAGTTTCACTATGATTGTTAGTGCTGTAATGGTTGCAGAAAAAAAGAATGACTTTTAATTTTGAAAGGGCACAAGGGGGTTAGGTCATGTTTGCGGGTTGTTTTCTGCGTTTGCAAAGAAGTGATGTGCAGACAAACCTTCCGCATTAAACACAGCAGAAAAAGAGCCTCGATTACCGACATTTTTTAATACTAAGGGTTTCCCCAAATACAAGACTCGACAGCCACTCTATATTTACAACCCATTTCTCACAGTAGAAACGTTGCGAGCCTCTCGCTATTCTATCGCTATTTCCATGGAAAGAGTTCAGACGAATTACATTCCTTGGTTCTACCAGTTCTAACCTTCACGGCTAAGACACGCCATATTACGCACATTGTAGCGAACCAGCCTCATTATCTTCGTATTCCATTGGTGAGGAACAGGTTTTTTCCACGAACCCTTACTTTGTGGAGCTGACTCTTACAGGGCTACTGTAAAAATGTTGACTGAAGAGTGTGATATGAATAAAAGAGAGAATGGTTGGCAGATTATGAGGAGGATAGATAACGATTGACCCTTGACTTGAAATGATTATTGTATTGTAGAGGGTGACTGTTAAAATGGCTATGATGAATGTGGGGTGTGATATGAATGAAAGAGGAAGTGGTAGGAAGTGAAGATTATGAAGAGAGGGAGGATAGATAACGATTGACCCTTGGATGAAAGTGTTCAGGGAAGCATTGATATTAAGTTTGACAGACAGAGAAGATACTTTTTTTACGTTTAACAACAATTTTTATGTAAATTAAGGGTAAGAAACCTATATTAATGTAGATAATTCCTAAATGCTTTGTAGTTTAGAAGAAACTTTCGAAATGCGGGGTTGGGTGGCGACACCTGATAGATTTTAATCATTTCACCCCCTAGCAATGAAACAAAACCACCAAGACAAGTGCGTTACTGACTCAGAAAGAATATGCGAGAAAAAAAAAACGTTATTAAGAAGAGATAAAATAAAAGAACAGAAAATAAGGAAACAGAAAATAACGATTGTCATTGCACTTAATCTTTTGATGATCAAAGTTGAATGGAAAGAGGGTTCGATAAGCGAGAAGTGCGAGAGAAGAAACTGATAGAATATAACTTACGGTTACATCTCGCAATTTCAACTGTAAAATGATGAGACCTAACTGCTAATCGAGTCCTGCGTTTAAATTCATAAAGTCGAGGTACCAAGAAGGAAAGTAATATTTAGTTTGAAAAATGAAAAAAATATGGTACCAGGCCCAAAGGGGTGCTGGGGTGATCTGTCTTAACTTAATCTTAGCTAACCATGATTACTAATCCAACGGTACTGCAGTATTGCTTGCTTACATTATTCGGACTATTATCCTCATCTTCATTGCCATATTCACACTGTTTCGGCCGTTCATCAGATGACTGGAATTTCGAACCGAACCCTTTATTTCGTCCACAGGGTTAAATTGTTCTAGTTCCACGTGCCATGCCTCTTCCGGATGTCTCAGATATTTTCCTTTAACTCAACTCTCCAAATTTTAGTTCATCACTGCTGTGGCCTGGTATTGAACACAGAACTCTTTGCGTCTAGTCACCGGATTTAAACAACGCCCTCTTCCACTGGGCCATCCGTTGTGAATATAGCAATGAAGATGAGGATAACAGTCCGAATAATATAAATAAGGTAAGTAATCCTAACGCTTCATCTTAGAGATATAGACCAGCACATTCTTACTTATCATTTTTACTACAGTCACCATAATATCTCAAAGTCTCTTTGTAGTCTTAACTAGTTCACGTATGTAAAATTTGTCTGTGGAGGTGGTGTTGGCGTTGGCTTTGGAGGATAAAAATAACAACATTTAAAAAAGAAACCCCACTGAATATTTTGAGAGGAAAGCTCGTTAAAACAATTAACATCTTTTATGTCGTCACTACGAAAATAATTGCCACTGTTTTGATGACAATGTATAATTGTCTGTCTATATTTCTGAGATGAGGTATTATGTACACTATTTACATTATTCGGACTATTGTCCTGATCTTTGTCGCCATATTTATTACAACGTTTTGGCTCTTCAGTATCTGTCTATATTTCTGAGATGAGGTATTATGTACACGATTTACATTATTTGGACTATTGTCCTCATCTTTGTCGCCATATTTATTACAACGTTTCGGCTCTTCAGTATCTGTCTATATTTCTGAGATGAGGTATTATGTACACTATTTACATTATTCAGACTATTGTCCTCATCTTTATCGCCTTATTTATCACCCTTCAGTATCTGTCTATATTTCTGAGATGAGGTATTATGTACACTATTTACATTATTCGGACTATTGTCCTCATCTTTGTCGCCATATTTATTACAACGTTTCGGCCGCTGTACGCTCCGGCCTTCTTCAGTTGGTTGGAATGTCCCACGTGCTATGTTTAATGGTTGTCAGTTATCAGTTATCTCCTGTTAATTCCCCTTTTCACGTTCTCCACTGCCTTAACCGGGTATTGAACTCAAAAGGACACATGGCACAGTGGATAAAGGCATTAGTTAGATCCAGTGACATGACCCAAAGAGTGTGAGTTCAATACCCGTTGAAGGCAGTGCAGAATTTTCAGAGGGAAATTAATAGGAGGTAACTGATAACTGACATCCATTAAACATAGCACGTGGAAGTAGAACAGTCTATGGCGACAAAGATGCGGACAATAGTCCGAAGAATGTATTATTGCTTGATACTTCGTCTATGCCAACGTAGTAGAGACTTTGTAAACCTAGATACCAAATATAATACTCCATTGAATAATATGTCAGACGTCTCTAATACTACGTGTACTAATAGTACTGCGTATAGAGAAGAAAATAGCGGTCCGAATAGTATAGGGGATAGAGAAGAAATAGTGAATACGTATGGTAGAGAGGATAGACTAGGAATATTGAACACATGTCTCGACGTCACGCGACTTCCTCTATATAAGCGTTTTCGCTATGGTCACGTGATCTACCTAACTGAATAATGAAATCGCCTGTGTTTTTTCACTTGCGATCTACGTTCAAACACCAGTATCAGCAGTGACACTTTATCCCATGAAAATAATTATAGAATGAATCCGAGATGCCAGGTCAGGACCGATATAACATTGCAGATTCTTCTTTGAATTTTATGAAGAATCTCTAATATAGCAGAAGTACCAAACCAGATGTGACAGCAATATTCAATAATATTGGATAGATAGTCGACTAACAAATGCATATGATGGGTTCGGACAAGGAAAAATTGTCTAGCAGAACATGGTGAACCAGATTTCCTAGCAGCAGACCTAGCAATTGATTCAATATAATATTTCCACCTCATGCCAGCGGAAAACGTTAGTCCGAGAAAGAGGGATGAGTCGCTGGCGATTAGCATCATTTGACGTAATTCTTTATATAAAAGCGTTGGCATTTTTTTTCAGTTAAAAGTTAGTAGCACTGGGACGTTTTAAGTTCATTGAATTATATTGAAGTACCATGAACGGCATTGTAGATAAAAGTTAGTGGGATATATAGCACTTGAACATTTCAAGTACACTGACGTACTTTGAAGCACCATTTATGGTTTTGCTGTTAAATGATTGCGGTATATATATATATATATATATATATATATATATATATATATATATATATATATATATATATATATATATATATTCACCGTTCTTGAATGAAGATAGTTCTTGAATGAAGATGGATGACAGAGTATGAATTCTGATGCCATTACCAAAGGCCTGAAAGATTTTTTCTCTCACCATTTCTCAGCTGGGAGGACATAGTGCGACTGAGACAAAACAATTTTAACCTGTTCTCTTTGTAGCTGATTAATTCAAAGATTTTTTTTTCAGCGATTCTTACAGCAAATGGCGGGAAGATGGCTAAACACCTTATCCGAAAATTTCGAAAAAAAAAGAAACTCAATTAGAGTAGTGGTTCTTTAGATATTAAACATTTTGTGGGATGGACAATTATCGCATGCTGTTATATGATTTTATTGTTACATCTGGCATATATATATATATATATATATATATATATATATATATATATATATATATATATATATATATTATTGTTACATCTGGCATATATATATATATATATATATATATTATTGTTACATCTGGCATATATATATATATATATATATATATATATATATTATTGTTACATCTGGCATATATATATATATATATATATATATATATATATATATATTATTGTTACATCTGGCATATATATATATATATATATATATATATATATGCCAGGTGTAACAATATAATCGTATAACAGCATGCGATAATTGTCCATCCCACAAAATATATATATATATATATATATATATATATATATATATATAGCACTGGAACGTTTTAAGTGCATTGAAGTACACAGTATTCACATCTCATTTTCCTATTCACTGGTGTACGCTGTAAACTATTGTACAAAAAGCCAGGACTCATTGGGTGCCCCACTCATATAGCCTTGTGTCAGACTAATCTAAGACAATAAAATACCGACAACAAATGTTTCTCCGGCGTGGATCAATGATTAACAAGTTAGTATTTCCAACTATTACCAGTAGAAAGTATTCAGTACCCATTGGGTTGCTCCTCAGTTTTAGCCTTGTGTCATACTATTAAAATATCTATAATAAGAGGGCTTCGTGAGGAAGCAAATAAATAAACGATCAACAAGAGACGCCCAATATAAATTGTTTGATTAGTTGATTTTACATGTAATTTCTTATTGGATCATTTAATATAACATTTTGTATGGGGCACCCCGTGAGGATCGAACTCACCTCTCAGAATTAATTGTCAACC
This sequence comes from Acanthosepion lycidas, assembly GCA_963932145.1. Lineage (NCBI taxonomy): Eukaryota > Metazoa > Mollusca > Cephalopoda > Sepiida > Sepiidae > Acanthosepion > Acanthosepion lycidas. The sequence continues at coordinate 24,778,072 of OZ010598.1, forward strand.
AGAATAGACTCACTAAGCAATGCCGTATGGTGAATCTTTGGTCGACTTATTTTACGACATATCAATCTTGTTGGGTAATATAATATAATATCTGAATTTTGTATGGGTCACCCAGATAGGATCGAACTCACTACTCTGTAGTTATATTCAAGCAGGGTAGCCGCATTAAGTATTACCCCATGCCGCTTTTTGGTTAGTCGATTTTACGATATGTCAAACATTGTTGGGTTATTTAATATTGAATTCCGTATGGGGTGAGAAGTCAGGTTCGAAATCAAAGACTAGCTTGTTAAACCTTACTTCACACCGAAGCCTGAGATAATGTTTATGAAATGCGTCTCAAATGAAACCGTGTGTCATAATTTAATCTGTGTCTCGTAAGAAATAAAAAACGAATGATTAATATTGCTTATTATTTATTTCCCCTTAGACGCCTTCAAGAAATCTAACCGAGTTTGAAACGAGCTAAAGGTTGTTTGTTAAAACAGTTGTTGTTCGCTTTTTAATTAATCGAAACCTTTGCCAATCATCCGCATATCGTCGGGAATATTGTTTTTTTTTAAGCAAACATGTAAGAGAGCTTCTAATCTTTCTTTCTTTCTTTCTTTCTTTCTTTCTTTCTTTCTTTCTTTCTTTCTTTCTTTCAACTCTATTTGATAATGACGCCAAGATTCTTGGCAGAATACCAATCTGGTGAAATTTCTTTACCAATGACTCAATAGTCAAACTCCACGAATCCCCCCCCCCCAAAAAAAAACAACAAAAAAAAAAAGCAAAAAAACAAAACAAAAACAAAAACAAAACAAAACAAGAAAAAAACAAAAAAAGCCCCAAAAAAAACAACAAAAAAAAAACAAAAAACAAAATAAAACAAAAAACAAAATGAACGCAAATAAATATTTTTCTATTTAACGTTGGAATCACAGATTCTCAAATAAATTACGGCGTCAGGTAGGTGAAAACTGTCTATGATATGTTTGCCTCCCTCTCGTCTACATTCGAATGTTATTTTTATATTTAGAACCGAATAAAAGAATCATTCAATTCTGGAAATGGTAGGGTGGGGGCTTATATGTCTACCATTTTGTGAGATTTTCAACCGCTGTGTCTTACTTGAGATTTAGAAATTGTTAAGTCGTATATCGTAGATTTCGTAAAGGTAACGTTACCTGAAAGTAAGTTACCTAAATTAAAAATACAAAAATTAAATTATTACATTGATTTATTCTAAAAACGGGGCTGAAATAACGCAAAAACTGCAATCCCTTGAGAAAACTAAGTTTGATATAGCTGGTCACGTTTGGAAAGAAAAATGCGTCTTCGTTTATATTTAGAATAAAATATACGCAAACAACATTAGAAAATAAAGGGATAGACTGAATCAGCGCACATTCTAGGCTCTGACAACCTCACCAGTAAGCTAAATATGGGAGCTTATATGTTTACCATTTTTTTGAGATTTTCAACCGCTGTCTTTGCCTTAAGATCTAGCACTTGTAAGTCTTATGTCGTAGATTTTGTAAAAGTATTGATTATTACTAAGTTACCCGAATTAAAAATATGAAAAATTTAATCTTCAGAAAAGTATCTTTTCTTTATATAACACTAAAGTGCTGTGAACTTGCTAGCATATGTGTTATGCATCGTGCACACGATGTCATATATAGAGAGCGGGGTAAAGAAAGATGTAAATTTATGATCGTGTAGGAAGTGGGGAGAGAAGGAAATAGTGCGTAGTTGAATATAATGTTCTGGCGATAATGCAAAAAATATCGAAATAATATAAAAATTGAACGATTATTACATTGATTTATCCGAAAAGCAAGGCTGAAATGACTAAAGAAACTTTAACCACTAGAGAAAATGTAAAGTCTGATATAGCTGATTTTGTGTGGAAGGAAAAGATGCCTCTATTTATAATGGAGTTAACTCGGAATAAAATCTAGAGAACAACATTAAAGAATAAAGTGATAGACTGAATCAGCGCACATTCTAGGCTCTGATGACCTCATCAGTAAGCTAAGCGTAGAATTGAGCATCCTATGGGAGTATTATAGATATAGGAGCTGGTTAAGTTTTGCACTTTACCTGGTGGTTGTGAGTCCAGTATTTGGGCCAGACAGAAGAATCTATTTACTTTGGTTCACTTTATAGGCTTGACGGAGTTCAAAAGCATTTTCGCAGCCTTGTGGTTGATTAATTATTTTCTACCGTACCGCTTCTCTCCCAAAGATGAAACGTTGCACTTCTCTCGCAATTCTATCGCTATTTGCAACTCAGACATTCGGAAGAACTACAGATCTTGGTTTCACAAGTCCATATATTCGTAGCTAGGACCCGCCATACCCCGTTTACTGAGTTGATTCCCTTGGCATCGAAGTGCTGAGTAGGGAATTTCACACAGATTCTTTTCAGAACTGCTCCTCAGGGGATGCTTCCACTGAGACTACAATCTTAACCTGTTCAAGTCTAAGATCAACAGCTATCTATTCTATATATCTTCATAATAAGCACCTCTTGCTCCCACTATTGTACGCCCTTATAACAACATGAAATAGCAAGACTCTCCCTTGAGTGGCTCTTGGGCCTTGTATTGCCCTGAAGAATAATAAATTTGGAGTAAAATGATCGAAACAATAGATTATTAAGATTCTTCTTCTATGGGTCGTATAAACAAAGGGTATTGCCGATCATGGCTCTCCACAACTTCCTCTCCTTTGTACCTCTAACCAAATTGTTTTTTATGTCTATTCTAACCCTGTTCTGTCATCCAATCAAAATCGTTAGTTAGCTTATGTGTTGTCTTCCCATTTCTCACTCCTTCAATATTTCCTGTGAGCATAAAGCCTTCTTTTCGTATTATGTACTCTAGAAATTTCAGCTGTAACTTCGTGATATTAAGTATTAGTGTTCTTTTTGTTTGCATTTTCTTTAAAACTGATGACGTGTACTTTGTTGGCCATATGATTTGCACGTGTCGCGTCTTGTTTTATCAACATAATTTTATTTTATATATATATATATATATATATATATATATATATATATATATATATATATATATACAGGGTGTCCCAAAATAATTTATACACACTTTAAATATTAATAGTTAATAATACATTACCGTGATGTGAGAACTTATATGGATGAAAATATGCAAAACAGATGGATTGGAAGAAGAGGGACACTTGAATACCCACCTAGATCACCAGATTTGACACCCTTGGATTTCATTTTGTTGGGGTTTCTAAAAGACAAAGTTTTCAGCAGGAAAGTTGCAATTGAAGAAGAATTTATTCAAACACCAGAGGAAATGATACTGGACATTTGTAGGTCTATTTCTTCAAGATATGAAAAGTGTATTGAACAGAACGGCAACCAGTTTGAACACTTGATATGAACTCATCATTATATGAACATTCTACCATGGCCCCAAGTAGCTTTTATCTAATTAAAGTTAATTTTCTATGTTTTGTTTTGTATATTTTATTCTCAAATTCTTTAAATGTGTATTCTTTCTCTTGTATTAATCTTATTTACAAACCAAAATACATAAATTGAATAAGTTATAATGATTCAAAGAGTGTATACATTATTTTGGGACACCATATATATATATATATATATATATATATATATATATATATATATATATATATATATATTCACACACACACATATATATATATATATATATATATATATATATATATATATAATAGTCGACAGACACAATGTTTCGCTCATCAATGTGGCTAGAGAAGTGATTGCTTCAAGCCGGTATCGAAATTGACATCAATCGGAGTTTCTCACTCTTATGCTATCCACACTATATATATATATATATATATATATATATATATATAAAGAAATATACTCTCATTTATGGGATAAAGTGCTCAATATCAGAGATAGAGCGTGTGTAAATATAAAAGTGAACATAGAAGTCAACAGTTAGAGGAGACAGTCTGTTTCCTGCTAGATGCAATCGTTAGGCCACGATTGGTGTTATTTTTCTGTTATTTTCTTCAAAAGGAGAAAAATAACACCACTCGTGGCCTGACGATTGCGTCTAGCATGAAACAGACTGTCCCCTGTGACTTTGTTAACTTCTATGTTCACTTTTATATATATATATATATATATATATATATATATATAAATATATATATATATATATATATATATATATATATAATATATATATATATATATATATATATATATATATATATATATATATATATATATATATATATATATAAAGAGCAGAAGAGTAAAGGATAAGAAAAAATACATTACTTACCGGAAAATGTTGAATCGAAAAATATAACCACAAAAAGAAGTAACAAAAAAGCGTTATCGATTCTCGCTCTTCAGAATCAATTAAGGACAAAGATATCCGCACATCGGCTAAAAAAAGGTGAAATGAAAAATGACTTCTAGAGAATTAACTCTTTTTTGTTGTTATATTTTTCAATCCACAATTTTATGTTAAGATTTTTTCATCTCCTTTATCTTCTGTTTCATATATCTTTGTATATATTTATATATACTTTTAAATTGTCCGTTTTTAGAGTTTTCATAACATTTTGTACTCCCCACAAGATCATTTATATAACATTTTACCGAATGTGATCACGATAAAATAGGTGTTTTTTGTTTGTTTGGTTAAATCATGACGTTAAATATATTATAATATACGTGAGATGTAACGATAAACTCTATTCTAATAGTTTCATTTCTTGCACTTCTCATCTGTGGAACTCACTTCCGGTGTATTAATTCCCTGCCACCTATAATCTTCAAAAAATTAAATGCAACGTCTGTCTTCCGTAAAACTGTTCTTCTGTTGTCCTTTTTCCTTCAGTCAGTTATATGCCATGCGTGATACACGCTTAGGCGATCATGTATCTTTCGATACATGACTGACGAGGCAGATTTTTTCTCGCAGTAGGTTGCTATTTCTTTCTGCGGTAGACCAATTGTCATGCAAGGCTGTAGAATCCGGTCTGCCCTGCTATTTACCCATAGCACGTAAGTGAATGTAATGGATTCGACTGGTATTCGAACTCGGCACTGTCCGAGCCGTTATACATTACTGTAGTGTGACTCCCTTTTCCTTCCGTTTTAATGATATTATCGCCTTGTTTTGCATGAAATAATTAGAAAAGTGATAAAGAAATAAGAAAACACTAATATAAATATGTTTTATTTTGATTTATTTTAAACGACGCATTTATCGCTAACAAGAATGTTCCTCGGGATATCTTTATTAATCTGCAAACTGTCTGATTGAAGTTTGTTATATATTTATTGTCTTAGTAAGTATCTGGGACTCTCTTACATACGCTATCATACAAGAGCAAGATAAGACCAAAAAATAGGGTAATGCTGCCATATCTGGGCTGGAGCTGCACAGTCTTCATTTGCTGGTCTTGAGAGGCTTTTAAAAGCATCTAGGCTGCTTTGTGGGTGGTGGGTTATTTCCCATCCTACAACCCCTTTCCCACAGACGAAAGCGAGAGGATCGCTGCTCTCTTGTTACTTCCATGGCATGTGTACCGTTGACATACATTCCTCTGTCTCACCAGCCCTGACGTTTATTGCCATGCCATTGTACACAAACATTAATAACCCCCATTCCCTTCGTATTCCAATAGTAGGAAGGAATTTTCATTCTGGGTATGACGCCAAACTACATCCGCGTCCTGGGTAAGAAGATAAACTACATCCGCGTCCTGGTTTAGACGATAAACTACGTCCAATAGCAAGGCCTCTGATCAGAAGATTTTGAGGAGCGTGGAACCACCTCTTAATTACTGGTGTTCCCAGGTCCACCTTGGCCCGGGGTGGTAGCACCTGTTAGGGTCCCAGCTATGGGTAAATAGTTAATCTCCAAACTGGGGTCAAAACACTATGAAAGTGTAAAAAAAGATTTTAATACCAGAAATACTTTGTAAAAAATTATTATCAGCAATTAATTTTTGAAGAAAATTTTTTACCGTCAATACATTTTTGAAAAAAAATATTACCAGCAATGCATTTTTTGATAAAAATATTACCAGCTATACATTAAAAAAAAAATACCGGCAATCCATTGAAAAAGAAATTATTAAGAGTAATAAAAATCTTGTCGGCATTAAATTATCCATTGAGGTTGATATACCGTAAAACAAAACAAACCAAACCAAATCAAACCAAGAAGTAAGCCCCATTCGTCTTCAGAACTGCGACTTTGTGGGACAGATTCTCGGCAGGATTCTTGTCCTTTCTTACGCTCATACAGCTCTACAAAGTAAAACTCTACATTGAGTGGCTCTTAGGTCTTGTATTGGGTGAACATTAGTATATAAAAAGTAATTTTGCAACCCAGTCTCGTCAACGAGATCTAGATGCCTACTTATGCTTTTAAAGATAAGGAGAAACTGACAAGACAGGTATTGGGAGAAAAGAAGCATTGGTAAACGAGCCAAGGATATCAAAGTGATTCTGAACAACATTCTCCGAAGCTAAACACACTTACTTTCATAAAGAATAAAGAAAGAGAGAATGAGATTTTTTCATGGAAGAAGAAAAAGAAGAAAACCAGAAGATTGATGAGAGAGAAAGGAATGGAAAAAGAAATGGAGGGAGAAGAGAGAGAAATAAAAAGAAAGAAGAGGAGAAAGAAGAAGAGAGAAAATGTAGAAAGAAAAAAGGGAAAGAGAAGAAAAGAGGAAAGAGAAAGAAAGAGAGAAAAATGGTGAAAGAAATGAAGAAAGTAAAAGGGGAAGAGAACGTGAGAGAATATAAGAGAAAGTGAAATATAGAGGCAGAGAGAAAGAAAAAAGAAAGAAAAGGTTTTAGAAGGAGCGGGAAAAAGTAATAAAGAAATGCAGAGACAAATATATAAAGAGAAGGATAGAGAGAATGGGAGTGATATAGAGAGAAAATGAAGGACAAGAAGTTAGAATGTATGAGAGAAAGGAAATAACGAGAAAAAAAGGAAGAATAATAACAGAGTGAATAAGCAAGTGAGAGAGAGGAAGGGAGAAGGAAAGAAAAGGAGGAAGAGATGAAAAGAGAATAAGCGAAGAAGAGGGATAGAGACAGAGAAAAAGACAGATTCAAAAAGAGAGAGAAAGAGAGATGGAGATAGAGCTGTATGTAGTGAGAGAGAGATGAAGAGAGAGAGAAAAGGAAAGAAAAGAAGGGAAAGGAGGAGAGAGGCTAAGCTTAAGGGAGAGAGAGGGATAAAAGAGAGAAATAAATGGAGAGAGAAAAAATATGGATAGAGAGACACAGGTAAATAGATAGATAGATAGAGAGAGAGAGAGAGAGAGAGAGAGAATGAGATAATGAGAGTGAGGAGGTGAGAAAATGGGGAAGAGAAGGAGAGAGGATAAGCGAGAAAGCGTGGAATGGAGATAGAGGAGAAGACGGAGGTAAAAGAGAGAGAGAGAGAGAGATAAAGGGAAAGAAAAAAGGAAGAGGAGGAAAGAGGTTAATCTTGAGAGAGAGAGAGAGAGAAGGAGAGTGTGCGAGAGAGAGAGATGGAGAAAAAGAAAGAACGGAAGAGGAGGAAAGAGGTTAATCTGGAGAGAGAGAAAGAGAGAGAGAGAGATGCAGATGGAGAAAAAGAAAGAACGGAAGAGGAGGAAAGAGGTTAATCTGGAGAGAGAGAAAGAGAGAGAGAGAGAGATGGAGATGGAGAAAAAGAAAGAACGGAAGAGGAGGAAAGAGGTTAATCTTGAGAGAGAGAGAGGGAGAGAGAGATGGAGATGGAGAAAAAGAGAAAGAAAAGGATTGATAAAGGGAGATGGAAACAGAGAAACACGCAGATAAAGACACAGAGAGAAAGAGAAGATAAAGAAATGGGAGAGAGAGAGAGAGAGAGAGAGAGAGAATGCTGGATAGATAAGAAGATAGAGAGAAAAGGTAAGAGAGAGAAGGAGAAAGTGAGAATGGAGAGATAGAGATAGAGAGTAGAGAAAGATACAGAGAGAAAGGCCAGTGGGGGTGCAAGGAACGAACTGTGTATAGAAGGCAGTTGTTATAATCAGGTTTAGGTCACCGTAGTCCACTGTTCTGACTTCTACAGGCAGAATATTTGTACTAGATTTCGTTGGATATAGTCCTTTGTTATCAACGAGGAACTAAGTGTAGCTCATGAAAGAATAGTCATAACGTTGAGAAGGAGAGAAGAAGTGGGGAGGGAATTTAGTGAGGCGAGTGTGTTGTGGAGGGTAGGAGAAGATTTGTGCGAGGGAGATGTTTGGGTGGGTTTGATGGTTGAAGACAAGGAGATAGAGCCGAGTTGGCGCGAAGGAGGCAGGCTACACTGCACTCGAGGTATGACACGAATGTAGTTCTCGAATAAAATCACACGAGAGAAAATATAAGCTTTGCTCGTCGGGAAGGAGGGCAGCAAAGATGGCATCTCCGGTTGGAAAGAACATAAAGGGAAACACATAGAAAAATGAAAAAGAAAAGAAAAGAAGAGAGGAGAAAGTAAAATAATGAAAAAGAAGAATGAAGGAAATATGGAGAAGGAAAGAAAAGAAAAATAGAAGAAAGCAAAGAATGAAAGCAGGAAGAAAAAAAGGAAAAATTGAAGAAAAATGAATGAAAATGGAGAAGGAAGAAAAGAAAAATAAGAAAAAGCAAAGAATGAAAGTAGGAAGAAAAAAAGGAAAAATTGAAGAAAAATGAATGAAAATGGAGAAGGAAAGAAAAGAAAAATAAGAAAAAGCAAAGAATGAAAGTAGGAAGAAAAAAAGGAAAAATTGAAGAAAAATGAATGAAAATGGAGAAGGAAAGAAAAGAAAAATAAGAAAAAGCAAAGAATGAAAGTAGGAAGAAAAAAAGGAAAAATTGAAGAAAAATGAATGAAAATGGAGAAGGAAAGAAAAGAAAAATAAGAAAAAGCAAAGAATGAAAGTAGGAAGAAAAAAAGGAAAAATAGAAGAATAATGAATGAAAATAGAGAAGGAAAGAAAAGAAAAATAAGAAAAAGCAAAGAATGAAAGTAGGAAGAAAAAAAGGAAAAATTGAAGAAAAATGAATGAAAATGGAGAAGGAAAGAAAAGAAAAATAAGAAAAAGCAAAGAATGAAAGTAGGAAGAAAAAAAGGAAAAATTGAAGAAAAATGAATGAAAATGGAGAAGGAAAGAAAAGAAAAATAAGAAAAAGCAAAGAATGAAAGTAGGAAGAAAAAAAGGAAAAATTGAAGAAAAATGAATGAAAATGGAGAAGGAAAGAAAAGAAAAATAAGAAAAAGCAAAGAATGAAAGTAGGAAGAAAAAAAGGAAAAATTGAAGAAAAATGAATGAAAATGGAGAAGGAAAGAAAAGAAAAATAAGAAAAAGCAAAGAATGAAAGTAGGAAGAAAAAAAGGAAAAATAGAAGAATAATGAATGAAAATAGAGAAGGAAAAAAAAATAAAAATAAGAAAAAGCAAAGAAAGAAAGTAGGAAGAAAAAAGGAAAAATAGAAGAATAATGAATGAAAATGGAGAAGGAAGAAAAGAAAAATAAGAAAAATGAAAGAATGAAAGTAGGAAGGAGAAAGGAGAAATAGAAGAATAATGAATGAAAATGAAGAAGGAAAGAAAAGAAAAATAACAAAAATCAAAGAATGAAAGCAGGAAGAGAAAAGGAAAAATTGAAGTATAATGAATGAAAATGGAGAAAGAAAGAAAAGAAAAATAAGAAAAAGCAATGAATGAAAGCAGTAAGAAAAAAAAAAAGAAAATAGAAGAATAATGAATGAAAATGTAGAAGGAAAGAAAAGAAAAAAAGAAAATTCAAAGAATGAAAGTAGGAAGAAAAAAGGAAAATTAGTAGAAGAATGAATGAAAAATAAGAAAAAGCAAAGAATTAATGAAAGTAAGAACAAGAAAGAAAAATGGAAGAAGATTGAAGGAAAATAGAGAAAGAAAAGAAAAAATATCGATTAGGAAAAAGGAAAGAGAGAACCTAAGAAGAAAAGTGAAATAATGCGCAGACGACGAATGAAGGAAATGTAGACAAAGAAAAGGAAAAGAATAAGGAAACTGAAAGAGAAAAAAAAAACCCCGAGGAAATAATGAAAAGAAGAATATGTATGAAGATATAGGGGGAATTAAAAAAGAATATGAACAAGGAAAGAGAAAGAAGGTAGAAGAAAAGGAAATAGTTTTTTTTTTTATTTTTTTTTTATATAACCATTTCACCCCAAGCAAGGCGGGAAGCCACTAGGACGCAAGGGGTTACAGAAAATTTAGAGCAAAATCAGATAGGAGTGATAGAAGAAAGGATGAGGGTAGTGGATAGATCAAGGCAACTGGAGATGTCGATTGACATTACACTTGAATAGCTGGAGATTATAGCTCACAGGGAAACAGGAAAAGGGAAGGGAGTTCCACAGGCGAGAGGTGCGAGACATGAAGCTATTAGAGTAGAAGAGACGGCTACATTTAGGAGTTTCGACAGTGAAGGGGTGAGAGCGGGATGCCACCCTCGTAAGGCGCTGGAACTCATGACGTCTGGGAACCAGCGAATGCAGCTCTTCGGAGCAATTTCCATGAAAGTATTTGTAGAACAGACAGAGTGAGGCGACGGAGCGTCTGTGAGAAAGTGACTGTAGACGAGACGCCAGAGCAGGGCCAACTACATTGCATATCGGCCTCTGGAGCCTATCAAGAACCCCGATGCAAACAGAAGGGGCACCAGACCATGTGAAGAAGTAAAAAAAAAAAAAAAACGAAGGAAATAAAAGAGCAAAGAAAAAAAGGAATAAGGAAAAGCAGAGAAAGAGAAGATCATAAAATAATAGGAAAAAGAAAATAAAGACTAAATAAAAAAAAGAAAGAAAAGCGACAAAAAAAAGAAGACGTATATGAAACACAAAAACAGAAAGAAAAAAAACCAAAACAAAGGAATAAAAAAAGAAATAAAGATGAAAAAAAAAAAAATAGAGGCAATTTGTAACTAGTATTGTACGATATGTACAGTCAATTTGTAGCTAATATCTCTAATATCAATATGTAATATTCGACGATCTCACAGCACATAGAGACAGACTTGGCTAATATCTCATATATAGAGATAATTTTTGGCTAATATCGTACGATATAGACTGCTAATATCTCTAATACAGATAGGCAATCTTTAGTTAATATCTCACTCTGTAGATTGACTTGGTTAATATCTCATATAGGGAATTAATCTTAGATTAATCTTTGGCTAATATCGCACTATATAGACAGGCAATCTTTAGATCACATCTAATATAGATAGGTAATCTTTCGTTAATATATCACTCTGTAGATTGACTTGATTAATATCTAATATATGGAGTTAATCTTAGGTTAATCTTTGGCTAATCTTTGGCTAATATTGCACTATATAGACAGACAATCTTTAGCTCACATCTCTAATATAGATTGGTAACCTTTGGTTAATATATCACTCTGTAGATTGACTTGGTTAATATCTCACATATAGCGGTAATTTTGGGCTACAATTACATAATATAGATAAGTAATCTTAAGCTAATATCTCACAAAATAGACAGGTTATATTTAGCGAGATAATGTTTGGTTATATATCGCAACATATATCATGTTTGGCTAACGTCTCACAATAGAGGTAAGAAATCTTTGGCTAATATATCACGATGCAGACAAGCAAGACATTGATTGACACGCCGAGCAATCATTATGAGCCGTACTAATCTTAGTTAACTAAGTATTAAAGAAACTATATATTTTGGCGAATAGATACTAAGGCCATACTTATGGAAGATCCAGTGAAGTAGGGAATATTTAGCACTGCATGTTTGGTTTTCAACCGTCTATGGTGAGTGCTTAACAGCAACTAACTTTAAAACAGTGGTTATTAAACTTTTCCTCTACAGCTCTATCCAGATATGTTAAACCGTCCCGTGTATGACGATAAACTACATCCGCGTCCTGGGAATGATGATAAACTACGTCCAGCAGCAAGGCCTCTGATCAGGAGGTTTTGAGGAGCGTGGAATTGCTGAGCGTTCAGAGGTCCACCCTGAACCGGGGTGGTAGCACCTGTTAGGGTCCCAGCCATGGGCAAATAGTTAAGCCCGAAACTGGGGTAAAAACACTATGAAGATGTAACAACAGGTTTTAATACCAGAAATACTTTGTCAAAAATTATCAGCAATAAATTTTTGAAGAAAAAAACTATGACCAGCAAAAAATATACGAAAAAAAATATCATCAATACATTTTTGAAAAAAAAAAGTATTACCAACAATACATTTTTGAAAAGAATTATTACCAGCAATACTTTTGAAAAAAAAATATTACCAGCAATACATTTTTGAAGGAAAAAAATTATTACCAGAAATAGATTTTTGACAAAACAAGATATTACCATCAATAAAAATGTTGTCGGCATTAAATAACCCATTGAGGTAGATATGCCGTAAACCAAACCAAACCTGAATGATGACAGACAGGCTTTTCACCATTCAGTTGCCATTCCTTAATACATTTTGTGATCAAGATATTCAATTGTTCTTGTCTTGTAAAAATATATTAGCTGCAATACATTTTTGAAAAAAAATATTACCATCAATAAGAATCTTGTCGGCATTAAATAACCCATTGATGTTATGTTGATATGCCGTAAAACAAAACAAATCAAACCAGATATGTTAAAATTGCACTAGTAAATGAAGCAGAATTATGTAACAGTGTTAATGCCTCTCGTTTAGGTCTCCTTGCATTGTAGCAGCGTCAGTCATCGGAAAATAAACTGTGGCGGGAAGGACCAAAACGGTTGTCGCCGAGTCAGAAGTTAGAAGTGTTGTATAGCCCCTTCTTCCGGGGTTCTCTTTTGGTTAACGGCCTTGATTCAGTCATATGTTGCATTCTCATCTCTGGTATCTTTCGTCCGGATGTCGAAATGTTTTTTGGGTTCGATATTAAAATGAGAACTTCAACAAAAGGGATTTTAAAACTTACCTATTTTATTAACACATCGAGGTGTACTTTTTTTAACTAGACAGTGGGGTCGCAATATCACCCCCCACTGGGAAGCAAGTTCCCCGAGACACGAAATAACCACGGTTAATCTGTATGACGTGTAAAAAAAAATAATTCCCTGAAAACATTTGTATCTGTCTAACTTCCTAAGCTAGTTTTAAGCAATCAAAAAGGACTTCCTTTCTTTTGTCTATCATCTGAACTTTAGGTCAGCCTCTGAAGATATGAGCCAAAATACACTGCTAATAAAAAATAATAATAGGAAACTATTATTTAACACAATAAGTTATCACTTTCGCTATCAAACCATAAATGTCGAGTTCGAATCTGATTACGGTAGATCTGTCCGGGTGGTGATTTCTTGATACTATCGGCTAATAGTATGCGATCCCAGCGTCTGGCACTTTTAGAAAGTGCCTTAAAAACCATAGCACGGGTTGACCCAAGCCTTGTGTGTGAAATTGGGTAGACGGAACTATTTGTTCATTTGAAATGGTACAGGTTCGAGTGTTGTATATCCCTTTCGTTCTGGAGATTGTCTTGGGGCGACGATCACTCATATGTCGCAATCATATGTTGCCAGGAAAGAGACTTCCTGACGTTATCGGTCTGGATTGGGGACGATCCACGCGTGCGGCACCTTTGTAAAGAGCGTGAAAAACCATACCACGAGTTGACCCAGGCCTTGTGTGTGATATTGGGTAGACGGAACTATTTGTTCATCTGAAATGGTACAGGTCCGAGTGCTGTATATCCCCTTCGTTCTGGAGATGGTCTCATATGTTGTATTCTTCTCTCTGTCATCTTTTGGTCGTCTTCTCCCAGCCGGATTATCGCTAGTTATTCGTACGTAAAATGAGAAATTCAACAAAAGGGATTTTAATCTTATCTATTTTATTAACAGTTCTGCGTCAACATTTTTAATTGGACAGTGGGGTCGCTCTATCACCCCCTCACACTGGGGAGCACGTTCCTCGAGGCACGAAATAACCACGTCTGATCTATTCGACGCGTAAAAGTCACTGAAAGTACCAATCAAAATCGAGATCCCTATTTTGTCTAACAGTTGACCTAGTAAATGTTGACCCCAAGTTCAGCCTCAGAAAGTCTGAGCCCAAAACACTGCCACTAAAAAGAAATAATAGCCTGAAACTATTATTTAACAGAAGTAGCATGCGTCACTTCGAGGTGGTGTAATGGTTCGTTAGCTAGGCTAATTACAATGGCGTAATGAGTTCGAATCTCGCTGGGTGCTCCACATTTACTGCCTTCAGCCACATCTATGCCACGCTTAGAAAGTCATTTGGTAAAAGCTAAGTGTAACTTTTTTTTCCTTATATTTGAAATGCAGTTAAAATGAATGTAATACGACTCCACGGAAGGGAGCAATCTGAAAAGTTCCCATGGAAATAGCGGAAAAGTAGTAACAGACTCTCTAAATTGAGTCTGCGTGGAAAAGTCATTTGGACACTTCGACGATGTGTAATGGTTAGCAAGCTAAATTAATTATGACTGCTTAATGAGTTCAATCCTCACTGGGTGCTCCATATTTACGACCTTGTGACATATTTAGGCTATGCTAAGAAAATCGACATGGAATTACCATTTTTCGTTTCTATATATATCATTAAAAGCGTCATGATCTGAAAGACATTTTCGTCTTTAACTCTCTAGCAATTATTAGGTTGGTGCAAAAATAATGACGTAATAATGTCGTTTTTTGACTTTAAAAATACGTCAAAAAACGACATTATTACGTCATTATTTTTGCACCAACCTAATACTATACCTATGGATGGATGTATTTCATATGGCCATCAATTGTAAAATAGAATATTATTGTAACTTACTCACATTGAATTACAATAGTAAACTTCGATTGTGTTTTTTTTTATCTAGTAGCACGCTTAAATTCATATAATCGGGGCACTGGTCAGATCAGTTGCCATGAAAATATTTGTAGTAATGATAAAAAGAAAAGTAATATTTAAAATCATTTCAATGTTAATAACATTTGAATAAGTATGCTTCAGAATAACAACCGAACGATAATTTTTTTTTAATCAAGATAACCCCATGTAAGGCAATAAAGCCACTGAAACAAAAAGGCTTACTTAGTGTGGAAGAGTTAGAAACAGAAACAGAAAGGAGCGAGAACAAAAGAAGAGTAACTAGGGAGACAGTAGATAGCGATTGACATTGCATTTAAATTGTTGTAGGTTAAAGTTGCCCGGAAACTACGGAACCAGAAGAGAGTTCCACAAGCGAGAAGTATGAGAAAAGAAATTCTTAGCATAGAATTTACGGCTAAAGATAGCCAAATCAATTGTAAATTGATGAGACCTCATCGCCAGTCTAGTAACGCGCTTAAATTCGAAGCGTCTAGTCACCATAGCGAAGAACTCACGCAAACAATTACCATGAAAGTATTTACAGAAAAGTCACGGGAGGAAACTTAACGGCGGTGGGAAAGTGACTGAAGCCGAGTCGTCAGAACAGGGCCAATAATATTACTGATTTTTCTTTATCTTACATATTCAAGTATTTATTTTCAAATGGTACTGCTACATTGTTTGGAAGAATGGACGATTCCTTGTACCGCTCGAAGAAGTACTTAACACTTACTGCTAGGATTTGTCTTCACAAGACTAAGGTCAGCCGCAGAATGGAGCATTGCTGCCGTATCTGGGCTGGAGTTGCTCACTCCTCGCTTTCCAAACCCATTATGTCTTCTTCCCAACTGAACAACGGTGAAAGTAAAAAGTTAATTCAGGCCTTCAGTAATGGTACCAGCATTCATACTCTGGCTTCTATCTTCAAAGTCCATTCAAGAACCATCAAGAGAACAGTGAATAAGTTTAAAAAAGAGGGAACAGTAGAGAGGAAAACTGGATCAAGAGGTCACAACAGCAAGAGGAATCATAATTTTAACTTAGAGCTAAATACATTCTTATTGTTCAAAGTCCAATAGTGTTATAAAAACATCGGAGAATTCCAGTAAGATATCTTTAATCATTTCTAAGATACAATGTTTTAAACCTTAATCTAACAATTGGACAATTTTACTGTTACGCGATTTGGACAATTTTGCTGTTACACTCGGTGGATCATGATACGAAATATATGATGGCATCAAATATATCATAAAGTTATATATATATAATGGTATCAAATATGATGTTATATATATTAGGTTGGTGCAAAAATAATCACGTCTTTTGACGTTAAAAAATACGTCAAAAAACGTCATTCTTTTTGCACCAACCTAATATGATGATCTCAAATATAGGATAATGACATATATGATGATGCCAAATACAAAGTACTTCAAAGATGTTAATCAATATATAAAAATTCACGTGACGTGTCGTTGTATTGGATTGCAATGCTAATATACGGGTATAAATTTATATAGAAAATGCATCAAATTTTATTAATAAAATAAGTTAATGGTTTTTATACTAAATATGTTTCTTCTTTTATGAGACGGGGGATTTCAGGATGTAGGCGATCATGGTTCTTCTTTTTCTTTCTTGTTGCTCAAAGCAACATTTGCATTTTTACTGTAGATCTTTATTCTACTCTACCAATCCATTAAGCCCAAACAAATTAAGTAGGTTACTCGCTGATACACTCGGTACTTTCTTACTTCAAAATGTCATGTGAGGGGTAAAGTTGCCAAAAACTTGCAGTTATAAACGATTTAAATAATAAAAACGATTTAAATGAAAACGTTTGAAATAATAAAAACGAGTAAATGATAAAAATAATTTAAATAATAAAAAAACTTGTAGTTTTAAACGATTTAAATAATAAAAACCAGGGTAAAAAGATCACGAAGTTTGAGAGAAATAAAACGAAGAGAGAAAGAAAACGAAAGAAAGTTTCTTAGGAAAACGTAAAAACAAAAATGATATGATAGAAAAAGACGTTTTGCGGTTTGGAAGTCGGGAAGAAGAAGAAAGAAGAGGAGGAGGAGGAGGAGAAGAAGAAGAAGAAGACAAGAAAAAGTAGAAAAAGGAGATGAAAAAGTAGATGAAGAAGAAAAAAGAAAAAGAAGAAAAAGAAGATGAAAAAGAAAAAGAAGATGAAAAAGAGGGGGAAAAATAAGAAAAGTAGGAGAAGAAGAAAAAAGAATATGAAAAGGAGGAGAAAATAAGGAAAAGGAAAATAGGAGAAGAAGGGAAAAGAAAAAGAAGGAAAAGATGAAAAGGAGGAGGAAAAAAGAAGAAAAGTAGGAGAAGAAGAAAAAGAAGAAGAAAAAGAAAGAAGTAAATATAGAAAATGAAGAAGAAAAAAAAGACGAAAAAGAAGATGAAAAACAAGAAAAAGAAGACGAAAAAGAAGATGAAAAACAAGAAAAAGAAGACGAAAAAGAAGATGAAGAAGATAAACGAAAAGAAGAAAAAAGAAGTGGAAAAAGAAGATGAAATGGAGATGGGAAAGGAAGAAAAGTAGGAGAAGAAGAAAAAGAAGAAGAAAATGAAAGAAGAAAAAGTAGGAAAAGAAGAAAAAACGAAAAAAGCTTAAGCTGAGAAGCAATTGAAAAATAAAAATAGCAGCCACTAAAATGGATTTAAGGAAAATATTGTATTCAATTCGACCGACGTTCTCTTCTTCCAAGTTTCGTATTTTCTGATTCTAATCAATGTCAAATTATTGATAAATAAACGATGATTGGAGAAAAAAACAAACTTCCATTGATAAATCCTGAATACTTTTAAAATTTGGCACGTTTTTATTTACTCAACTGCAGTAGAACTTTCGAAAGTTCTATAGCCAAATGCAGTGCACCCAAACAGAAGAATGATTGAAATTGACTTTCCATGAACGACTGCTGTTGCTTAAATTTCTGACGCAATTGAGAAACAATTTTGAATAATAGCCAACAATCTCCCTAGGATAATGCGAACCTAATGTTATTTTGTGATTCTATCCCCAAAGTCGTGTTTCCGTGAGTATTTCAGTTCGACAGTTGCATAAAATATTGTCTGAAATTCAAAAACAAGGCCTACTAATTATTTAAAAACAAGAGCCACTACTTCAAAGTCTGAGTTGATAGCAAAAACGCCTGTTCTTGTTGGAGAGACCTACACAAGAATGACAGTGTCGGCTGCAGCCATTGTATCTGAAGGTTTTTTTTTTCTCTAGAATTGTCTTGTCCTGTCGGTGGGGGTTAGACTCAGTGGATTGCATCACCTGCAGAAGGGTAAGACTATATCCAAAAAGGCTCATCTTCTAGATGGATATATGCAGAGTCGGCTATAAAGTGTGCCAAGTATATGTTTTGGACTCAAGTGTAAAGCCAAGCTATGTCTACCCTTTTGGATTCAAGTGTAAACTGGACCTATGTATACCTTTCTGGATAGAGCATAAATTGGACCCAGATCTCAATTTCCAGTCTCGATAGAGTCTAAAAGCGTCTTCACGTCCTTGTATGTGACAAATTATTTTCCATCCTACACCTCCTTTCCTCACATACGAAAAGTCTCAAGCCCCATTCTGCTATATCGCTATTTTCATGGAAAGTGCTCTGACGAACTACCTTCCTTAGTTCTACCAGTTCTTACTCTCACGGCTAAGACTCGTCATAATACGCACATTGTAGCCAACTACATTCATTCTTTTGCATTCCATTGGTGAGCAGCTTCTTCTTACCAACTGCTGCTTTCTGGAACTAACTCCCAAGAAATGCTTCCCCGATCACCAAAATCTTTACCCGTTCAATCTAGGGTTAACCGTTCTTTCTCCCCCGCATATCTGCAAAAACTGCACCTCTTATTCTGTAACCCTCCACCTCGAGTGGGTCTCGGGTCTTGTATAGGGTAAACATCAGTGGAATGATGCGATGAAACAGTTGCCATTAGTTTGTATGGGAGATTTTAGTGTGAATTTGTTTGCTAGTCCGCCGCAGCCTGTCTTCAATCTTTTGAACGCGTTGAAAGACGAAAGACGAGCCGGCCTTCCGTCAGGATGGAATCTGCTTAATATTCTCGAACCCACACCGGAGAGTGGAGGCGCTGTTGGCAGCGATGTTGGTGACGTCGCGTTGCACTTCGGGTGAAAACATGGTAACGTGAACGAGCCCGAAGACGTCACCGAGAGCCCCGGGAAGTGTTCTCTCTTCTTCGTATCCATGGAACCGGCTCGTCCGGAGATATGGAAAAGGTGCCTCTAGAGTGCCGCTGCTCAGGTGGCGTCCGGTGCGCTTTCGGCGTCTCTCGAAAGCCGGACTCCTTACATCAGACATAAGATGAGAGCTGGTTGAGCAAAGTAAAGTAGTTGGATGTCTGGGCGCAAGCCAGGGCCTTGTTATTGGTATATAGGTCAGTTTACATGGTGTTCTGGAGGCGTCTCAGTTTCAGAATGCGGAAGCCATTGATATATCGCCCTTATCTGGAATAGAGGATCTATGTTTTATTTAATTATTACAGTGTGTTGAATAATATCGACCCTGTAGGCCGTAACCTTGTAAACTGTAAACGCGTAGACTGCCATCAATTCGTTGTGGCAATAGAAGAGATTGGCGCGTAATAATTTCTTCAAGTTGATGACCAAGTTGAAATCATGAAGAGTTACATAAGGCACTGGGGTTACACTTCAGGGTGTGTTACCAGATGCACATTGTTTACAAACAATGTGTCCTTGATGAGATGCACTACAATTTTAGCGATTTAGTTTAGCAGATTATTAGAAGTGAGCTCGATTCTCGCTGGCTATTTCAACACTAAACAAAGGTGAGCATTTTAAAGTGCACACCGGTGTGAGGTAATATTTAGCGAGCGAGTCTGATTGAATATTACGATTAAGAAGTAATATAATGGAATACGCGTACACCTGTGTGTCCCCCTCACTGGAATATGATTGGCTGGTGTCCGTCATAAATATCGACGGACGTGTAGGAGAGTAAAGAGCCTTAGTCTGAGAGCTAAGTCTATAACGACGCCCATTGGACTACGCCATTGATCTACACTTCTTACCTGTGACTACGACGCGTACCAGTCGATTACTGCTACCGTATTCTACTTGGTTATAGTAGCCAAAACCACTTAGCTACTTCGTTCAAATATATCCCTTTCCGGGACATATCAAGAAGTGATGCCGATTTTCAGTGAGTGTTCCAAACTATTGGAATTGAGCAAAAAAAAAAAAAAAAAAAAAAGTAAATAAAGAATAAAAATAAAAGCAACACTTCGTAAATAACACAATAATTTCGGCGTAGGGATAATTGTTAGTCAGTCAGTAGGGTTGACTTTTAGGAATGACTTGGGATTTTGATCCTTACTGAGTGCCTCAAAATTGTAACCTTATGCCAAAACTAACTCAAGTTTAGTATATAACAAAGGCACTTTAACGTGAGATAATGGCTAACGGACTAGTCTGGTTGAACATAGCTACAGAATAGTGGGTTCGATCCTCACCGAGTATACTATACTTGTAGCCTTGTGCCAAAACTAAGTTATGGTACCTGTGGTAAACACCTGAGACGGAATGTGGAGATTTCCATCTGCATCCAGGTGGAGGCACACACCATCAATTAATGTTCCAAAAGCGTGCAGTATGGTTGTGAAAAAATGTGAAAAAGAATCAGTTCAATAAAAATATCGCACCAAATATTGAAGGCGTACGATAAATGGCCGGCAGAGTGTGAAAACCTTCAATACACAAATAATATAGAATGATTTAAAATGTTAAGTTTTAGAGTAAGGAGAGCACCGGCCAATAAGAGTAGAAACAATGCAGCGGAACCAGATTGAATAATGATAGAAATGTTATCAGACTGAGACGATTTCAACATGAACAAAATTACTGAAATAATAGATGAAATATACGACAGTGGGGAAACAACGGAAGACCTTAGCAATTATATTTTTTCATATCGTTGCTTAGGAAACGATGAAAATAAATGCAAGTTCCGTCTAACAATCATCCTAATGTGCCACAAAATCAAACTTTTTATCAGAATTCTGATGAATAGACCACTTAGTAGAATTAAACCGAAAATAGCTCAAGAGTTGGTTTCGTTAAGATACGGGGACAGGAAAGGCGATATTTATTATCAGAATGAGGGAGAGAGGAATACAAACGCAGAAGGATGTATACCTAAGTTTTATAGATTATGCAAACACTTTTGATAAGGTATGACACAAAGAACTATTTGAACTCCTAGGAAAAATATCTATTTAGGAAAGATATTAGAATAATCCAGAACTTATTTTGGGGAATGACCACACGCATACGGACAGAAAATTAATAGAAAAAGGCGTATCAAGACTGATTAGCATTGTTATTTTCAGCGAATTGATATTGCAATATTCAATCGCAAAAATAAAGAACTATTCTTACAATAAAAACATATTTCGATTTTAAATAAGCCACAAGATATTGATGAGCAGTAATTAAACGAATTAACTGCAATTGTCAAAATCGCTTCAGTTTTCCCTTTTTTTCTTACTATGGCGGCAAAATCGTAGTCTGGCATATTCTGCACTCTGCTCTTTCATACCAGATTCGTGCAGGTAGTTTAGCCGAACGGTATTCACTATTGGAAAGGTTACGGTGAAATGCCCGTTTTCAGACAATAAATATGCGTCGGTTGGATAGTCGTTTTCATGCAGGAAACATGAGTCATTTATTGAACGAACAGTTAGCGCCAATGTCGGTTGGATAGCCGTTTTCATGCAGGGGACATGAGTCATTTATTGAACGTCAGTTAGCGTTAGTGTCGGTTGGATAGCCGTTTTCATGCAGGAAACACGAGTCATTTATTGAACGAACAGTTAACGCTACTGTCGGTTGGATAGCCGTTTTCATGCAGGAAACATGAGTCATTTATTGAACGAACAGTTAGCGTTAGTGTCGGTTGGATAGCCGTTTTCATGCAGGAAACATTTATTGAACGAACAGTTAGCGCTACTGTTGGCTGAACCTAATAAACTGTTTCTCTTAAAACAGATTTTCAGGAAAATACGTTTCCAAAATTCACTGTTATCACTTTTTTTTAGTATTGACGGGAGTTTTCTTCCTTACCTTTTGTTTCAGGCAGTCTGGAAAGTCAACATTTTGATTATGTCATTATTTTTTATTCGAACTAATCCGCTATCCATTTTATTTGTTGCCGTTTTTGAAAGTCTTCAAGTGATTTCTCTGTTACTTGGTAAAGTTCTTTGTGATTCTGTAGCGCCAGTGTACGATATGTAAAGAAGGGTTGCCTTCTTGAGGAACTACTGTTTTCATTCTCTTGACGCCAATTTAATCAGTGATCTGGGAAAATAGTAGTATATAGATTTTTTTTTCACTCCAAGCATGGTGGGAATTCCCATAGTACGCGAGGGGTACAGGGAGTGAAAGTGTGAGAAAAGACCGAGTATAAGGAGAATTGAAGAAAGGACAAATGATGATTGACATTGCATTTAATTTTTTTAAGATTGTAGTTATCAGGGAAGTAAGTAAACGGATGTGTGTTCTACGAGCAGAATGTGCAAGAAAAGAAACTATTTTTAGTAGAAATGGAGGTTCAGTTTAGCTATTTCAACAGTAAAAGGTTGGGACCTAGATGCCAATCTAGTGGCTCGCTTAAATTCATGCATGCATGGCATCAGGTAAGAAAGCTCGTCAAAGCAGTGGCCATGGAAATATCTGTAGAAAAGGCACGTCATGATGGCGAGAAAGTGACTGAAGTCGAGAAGCCTAGTCAGGATCGATCTTGTTTTGGATTTTGTCAAGAACCCCGAGATGAATAGTGCAAACATTTCTGAAGAAGTTGGGCGCCGTCCACGACATCCATATGCTAGTCTTGATCTTCAGAGGTTATTTAATAACATGAATCCAGGTCTTAGGTAGACATCTTTAAGGCCAGTAGGGTTCATTCGCCAGAAGCCATTTTTAATCCTTCATCTGGGAAAATGATCGCAGATAGCTGATAGTTTAGAAATTTCAGGATGGTTTAGATGCCATGCGTGACATCCATGTGACAGTCTAAATCTGCCGAGGCTGTTTAAGAACATAAATCGAGCTATTAGGTTCGGTGCCTTCCCAGTGGGTAGGCGGTTGATAGTTTTTCGCGGCTATTCGGCAGCCGGTAATCCGCTCAATTCTTTCATAATAGCCAACTGATATCGTCTTTGTTATACGATAACTGAATGTTTCGCGTACCTAAAGCCAGTAGTCATGTGCGCAGCGTCTAGCTATTTTCTGCACCTTGATTCTTGCCCTCTTTCATATTTGCTGTTTTACCTGGGTGGGATCGTATTTGTGCTCTCGCAGTGCAACACATTATACCTCGATGACAGCGTTGAGTTTACTTTTCTCACTTCAAAAACAATTCTCTTGTTTCGGCCCATTTATCCCCAAAGTCCTTAAGTACATTGTTGCATGAATAGTGTGCCTGGGCATCTCCTTCTATCTAGTGACAATTTAATTTATCTTCTTGCTAAATTTTACTGGTATCGATATGCTGCTTGCCTACCGGCCTAAAGATCGAAAGTCCATTATTTACATTATTCGGACTATTGTCCTCATCTTTATCGCCATATTTATTACAACGTTTCGGCCGTTTTACGCTCCGGCTTTCTTCAAGTGGTTGGAATGTATATACAAGTATAGGTTTAGTGTAGGTGGAATAAAATTCCGATTACCAAAAACGCTATTCTTAAAAGAGTGCTCAATACAAAGTAGAGCAAATAATATTTATTCAAGAATAATAACATAAACATGCTATAACATCACTACAAAAATAGCTATTTTGTTTCAACACTTCTGGTGGCTTGTGATCGTGTTAAATCAAACATCTTCACTTGAGAAGACACCAGAAGTGTTGAAACAAAATGGCTATTTTTGTAGTGACGTTATAATACGCTTATATATATATATATATAAACTAAAGCGGGCTACACTGTTTTCAGCATATACGTATTGAAGACGACTGATTTTCACACGACTTGTTTTCTGATGAGCAGGGAGCAGGACTCTAGTTAACTCGGCAGAAGGATACTATGAAAGATGATGGCCCCGATCATCACCAAACAGAACCAAACATTTCAGACCTCTGCAGGTTACTGTATAGAAGTGTTTTTGATAATTAATTCATTAACCATGCAAAAAAAAAAAAAAAAAATGTTATCATTTTAAGAAGTGACTATTTAAACACTTTTGGGATAAAATATTTAAAAAATACACAATTTTAGAAATGTGTTTTCTACAGCTTTTTTTAAAATAAAATATTTATAAAAAAAAAAAATGCTCATTTAATTTATTTGACAAAATTCCGACAGTACGAAATGGGCGTTAACCTTTTCTCGACACTGATTATTTCTGGATAACAAGTGCGACTGCAAAACGGCGGTTGTGAGTATTCCTAATCCCCTGATATCGTGTGCGAAAACATAGTTCCTGTGATGCAGACTTCTTGATTCTGAAAGGTGTGTCCCTAGTTGGAGTCACAGCCGTTCGTTGTTAATGTTGCACGTGTCGCTGACCTCCGAAATTTATGCGATATACTGGTGATGAAAGTCTGTATTTTCAAGTACCTTCGTCTGTCAGTTACTTTCATTGTCTTCTTTCATTTACTGTCCGCAGTTTGACGAAGCTGCTGTCCAGTGAGACTTAATGGTCTGACCCTCCGTCGAAAACAAGACTATATTCCATTTGAGCGCAGATTTATAACCAATAGACTGGTGTTGTGTCTCTGCGGGGAGGTGACGTCGGGTTATGATTTCCAGGGCACAGACCAAAGCTTTAGTCTATGGGATTAAAGAAAGATTATTTACAATGCATTTTTATAATTGCTTTTATTATTTATTGTGATAACTTGTAATCAGTAGTGGAAAGGAAACAGATGATTTTTTTTCTTATTTTATATTCCGCGTCCCTTCAAGACACAGGTGATCATAGCCCTCCACAACTTCCTATCTCGTGTGGCTTCTTTCACTCTTTTTGCTAAGGCTTCCGCTAACACAAGCTCATCGGGCATTTCGTTGTCTTCTCCTATCTCTTTTGTCTTCAGTATGCATCGTAGAGCAATAGATAGCGGCTCCGATTAAGGAATCGGATGACCCGAGTTCGAATTCTAGTCGAATCCATTACATTCATTTACGTGCTAATACCCTTGAGAAAGGTATGAATCTTCTTCTTCTATTCTCAGCCCACCCCAATAGGTAAATATTAGGTTGGTGCAAAAATAATGACGTAATAATGTCGTTTTTTAACGTTAAAAAATACGTCAAAAAACGACATCATTACGTCATTATTTTTGCATCAACTTAATAGCAGGACAGACCTATGGATAGCAACTAGTCTACCGCAGAAAGAAATGGCGGGGACAAATCTGCATCGTCAGTCATGTATCGAAAGATACATGATCGGCTAAGCGTGTATCACATATGGCACATAACTGACTGATATTCACTTACGTGCTAATACGCTTGGGAAAGGTATGAAGATTTTTCTTCTCCCCCCCCCAGCTATGGGTAAATAGCAGGACAGACCGGGTTCTATATCCTTGGATGGCAGCTGGTCTACCGCAGAAAGAAACGGCAACCTACTGCAGGAAAAAAATCTGCCTCGTCAGTCATGTATCGAAAGATACATGATCGGCTAAGCGTGT
The DNA here is from genome assembly GCA_963932145.1 of Acanthosepion lycidas. Taxonomy (NCBI): domain Eukaryota; kingdom Metazoa; phylum Mollusca; class Cephalopoda; order Sepiida; family Sepiidae; genus Acanthosepion; species Acanthosepion lycidas. Next base: position 24,803,664 of record OZ010598.1, read on the forward strand.
ATCACGCGTGGCACATAATCGATTGATGCACTGTAGTGGTTTGGTTTTCCGAGCCTTCCTTCATTATGTGCAAGAAATTTCTGTGGTTCTTTCTATTGCCATATTCTTTAAGAATTACTTGTTGCTTACTTGCTACGTCCATGGAATTTTCAGTATCCTTCTGTGGAATTACATTTCGATTAGCTCCAGTTATCTTCTCATAATTGCTGGTTTTAACCCAGCATTCACTGCAATATTCAATACAATGAATATCACATAGAAATCCAGAATTCTTTAATTCTAACGACATTTTTTCGTTCTTCAGCACCTTGCTGAGGTTTTTGGAATACGTCTGTCGCTTGTCCAATACGTGTTCGGATCACGGTGTTGCCCTTTTTTTCCCATCTCTTAAAAATCTTCCCAGATATTTGAACTTCTGCACCTGCTTGATGTTTCTTTCTCTAATTCGTAACTTGCATCTTGTTTTTTTTTATCTTTTGTTAATGACCATACATTATGTCATTCTGCAGTTGATAGTCCTTTTGTCACGCTTTCCTCTACCAATCTACGATGTCCTGCAGTTGCTAAAAAAAATTTTTTTTCTGGAAAGTTTTTTCTTTTTATGTGTCGAATCCCTTCACTATGTAGGCGATCATGGCCCTCCACTTATCCCTTGTAGCTCCCTCTGCCACCTCCCCCCGACCACGTTCTATCATACACTTACTCAAAACCTCCAGGTATGTCATGCGTGGCTTTCACTTGTCTCTTTTTCCTTCCATTCGACCGTGAGTCTCAGATTCCCCCGGACATCAATTCTCATTATGCGCCCCAGAAATTTCAGCTGCCTCTTCCTGATGTTAAATATAAGCTTCCACCTTGTTTGCATCCTCTTCAAAATCTCATCGTTGCTCACACGATCGGTCCATGATATCCTTAGCATCCTTCTGTAGAACCATAAAGCCATTGCCTCGAGTTTCTTCTTCATCTTTGAGGAGACCGTTCAACATCCGCCTTTTGTCTTATTTTATTTGAAACGTATTCCGTAAGGTTTAAGGAAGGGCTGGTCACTGTCGTATCTAATAGAAGTCCCCCGCCCCAAAGTGACATCGTCTTTATTTGTTTGGCCTCACATCTCCCTAACCGAACCAAACCCACCACAGCGCATTTAGGTCCCTGAAATGGAGACCTATTTTTAGAGTCTGCCACACTTTTCACTAGATGACCAGTGACTCTAGGTTAGCAAGATTTAACATGAAATTCTAACTGTGGAAAGTTACTGACCCGAAATCTAATAATATATATATATATATATATATATATATATATATATATATATATATATATATATATATATATATACTGAATATATTTTATTTCCACGGAGAAAAAATCTCTGGGGTATATTAGTTTGCGGCAAACATTTTTTATTGTCAGTCAGTTATGTTCCATACGTGTTACACGCTTAGGCGATCATGTATCTTTCGATACATGACTGACGAGGCAGATTTTTTCCCTCAGCAGGTTGCCATTCCTTTCTGCAGTAGACCATTTGCCATCCAAGGATATAGAATCCGGTCTGTCCTTCTATTTACCCATAGGTGGAGGGGGGAGAAGAAGAGGATTCATACCTTTCCCAAGGGTATTAGCACGTAAGTGAATATCAGTCAGTTATGTGCCATGGGTCATAAACGCTTAGGCGATCATGTATCTTTCGATACATGACTGACGAGGCAGATTTTTTCCCTCAGCAGGTTGCCAGTTCTTTTTGCAGTAGACCATTTGCCATTCAAGGATATAGAATCCGGTCTCTCCTGCTCTTTACCCATAGGTGGAGAAGAAGAGGATTCATACCTTTCCCAAGGGTATTAGTACGTAAGTTAATGTAATGGATTTAACTGGAATAGCGAACTCGGCTCCGCCGATTCCGCGACCCGAGCAGCTATCCATTACTCCGCCGTTCCTCCTAAAAATTTTACAGTTTGATTTTAAAACTCTTTCAGATCTTGACTATTGCTGATTCGTCTTCTATGTGCTGTCCCCCACCAAAGACGTTGGCAATCATAGCTCTTCGCAATTTCGCATTTGTATTTGTGTCTTTTTGTTATTTTCATTAGAATCTTGTTCGGCTATTCATTTGCTTGAAAATTCTTTTATAATCATCTCTTACATCATCACGCCATCTTCCTCCTCCTCCTCCCCCTCCACATCATCATCATCATCATCATCATCATCATCATCATCATCATCACGATGTTAATTCCATGTTAATTCTCTCTCTTACCCCACTCCTTCAACCTCAGTATTATTTTTTTTATCTTTCTTCTTTTAATTCTTCCTCTATGCCTTGCTGCGTTTTTTTTCCCCTTTGTCTCTCTTGCCTTCAATCTGCCATGTGAGTATCAAATTTTCCAAGCCCTCTATTCTTATTAGGTACCATAGAAATTTCAACTGTCTCTTAATGTTACGTATAAGTGACTTTTTTGTTCGCATTTTTATTTCTTTAATCTCAGAATAACTGGAATCTACTTTTCTTTTTATTTACAGATTAACATTAGACTATTATCTTTCCAATAAAATCTGGATTTAACTACAAAGATATTTAAATTATTTTACTCGCTCCTGTATTTTAGAAAATCCGTGAAGTTATATAGTCCCTCCCCCCACGTCTTACACATGTACAGACACACGCACATAAATATACGTACCTATGTTCGTCTTAAACCGTCCTGTGTACAGCTTATTCAGTCAGACATGTCTTGTGTGTTAGATTACCGAGGACTTGTTCTGTCACGTGCGGCTCGAGATTTGGTGTGATATGACGAGAGCCCATCTGTGGGTAAGATAGCAAATGGTAGAAAACGTCATAGACTTAATCTGAGAAGGCGAAGATGCCATCATTTCCTTTTATCCTCCTGCTGTTCTTTTTTCTTGTCGGGCTTTGTGTTTTTGCCTTCACACAATCTGGTTGCGTCTATTTTTCTTTCTTTCTTCTAAAATCCTCGGTGTCCACAATTTCGTTCGTTTTTTTAATTCTTTTTCCTTTATTTTCCACATCATTTCTAACTTTTTGGCTACAGATTTTTTATTTTCCTTTTTCACCGTTCCTTTCTTTCTTTCTTTCTTTCTTTCTTTCAGATTGTAAGATTTTCTTTCTTTCATTTTTCATTCTTTCCTTTCTCTTTCTTTCTGTCTTTCGTTTAATTAATAAATTCTATCATTAAATTTCATTTCTTTCGTTTTGACCACTTTCCTTTCTTTCTTTCTTTCTTTCTTTCTTTCAGTTAGTAAGTTCTTTCTTTCTTTTAGTCTGTAAAATTTTTGTTTCTTTCTGCAAGTTCTTGCCTTCTTTTAGTTAGTAAATTCCGTCTTTTATTTTCCTTTCTTTCAACTTGACGGTTTTCTTTCTTTCTATCTTTCTTTCTTTCTTTCTTTCTTTCTTCTATTTAGTATATTTCATCTATTTTTTCTTTCCTTTTGAGTGTTTGACTCTTTCTTTCTTCAAGTTAGTAAATGCCATGTATTTTTTCTTTCCTTTTGAGTGTTTTCCTTTCTTTCTTTCTTTCTTTCTTTCTTTCTTTCTTTCTTTCACTTTTGTCCTTTTCAAAAACTTCTAATTTTCACCGAACGAGTGCCAGCATGGAATGAGCAATAAGTCTAGACTAATTGCAGCTGTTAACCGCAGCCGGACCTTTGAAGGCCAACGAGGCCGATGCTTAGTTTTATGGCTAAGCAGTTTGCAGCGAGTGGCAAAGGCCAGATTCACAACTGTCTCTTCTCTTTTAAGCAAGAAGAGAAACAAGAGTTTTGCAAAGGGAAGGTCGGAGAATGGACAGGTATACGGGTGGAAGACTGATTATATCAGGAAATAAACAACTGAAAGTAAGAGAACAGTGAACTAAAGATGGGTTGTAGGCAAAGAGGAAGGAATTAGAGGAGGAAAGATAAAAACTATAATAGGGAGGGATGATCTTAAAAGAAGGGTCAAGAGAGAGATGGAATTAACATCGTGATGATGATGTTAATGATGACGTAAGAGATGGTTATAAAAGAAATTTCAAGTAAAGTTCTACAAGGCAGGAAATTATTTATATCCAAATTCTATAGTCTTTCTTTCAGGACGTAGGCGATCATGTCTCTCCACTTTTCCCTATCCCTTATAGCTCTCAGTAAGTTTCGTCCTTCTGCCACCTACCCAGACCCCGTTCTGTCATCCCCTTGCTTACGCCCGCCATGTATGTCATGTGTTGCTTTTTCTTGCCTCTCTTTCTCTTTATTAAAACTGTGAGTATCAGATTCTTCAGACCATAGTTAGTCCTTTTGTCCCGCTTTCCTCTACCACTCTGTCTACGAGGTCCTGTAGTTGCCAAAAATTATTTTTTTGTGGAAAGTTCTTTTATTTATGTGCCGTGTCCCTTTAATACGTAGGGGATCATGCCCTCCCCCGCTTCCCCCGATCCCTTGTAGCTCTCAATAAGATTTTTCCCTTTGATGCTTCCACCAGGTCATTATCTGTCATCCACCTGCTCAAACCCGCCAGGTATGTCATGCGTTGTTTTCCCTTGTCTCTCTTTCCCTCTGTTCGACATGTGAGTATTAGATTCTCTAGTCCCTCTTTTCTCATTAAGTGTCCCAAAAAAGTTCAGCTGCCTCTTCCTGATGTTAAGTATAAGGCTCCTCTTTGTTTGCATCCTCTCCAAGACCTCATCATTGCTCACATGCTCGGTCCATGATATCCTTATTATCCTTCTGTAGAACAACATCTCCGCTGCCTCGAGTCTCTTCTTTGTCTTTGAGGAGGCCGTCCAACATTCGCTGCCGTAAAGGAGGACAGACGTCACGGAGCAGTTCAGTACTCTTTTCTTTCTTACCGTCTCTCTATACAAGATTTTACATACTATGAAGAAAAAGGGATAAAAAAAAAAACGGTCAAAAGACACGGAGACAAAAAAATGATGAAAGATAAAGTAAGGGAAGAGAATAGAATAACGAAGAAAGGAAAGGGGGGGGAGAAAACAGAAAAGAAGGAAATATACAGAAATCAATGACAAAAGAAAGGAAAGAAAGAAAGAGAGAAAGAGAGACAGAGAGAGACAGAGAGAGAGAGAGAGAGAGAGAGAGAGAGAGAGAGAGAGAGAGAGAGAGAGAGAGGGAAAACGAAATGAAAAGAAAATTCAGAAAGAAAAAGAGAATGAATAAGTAAAAGGAAGCTAAGGAAGGCCGGAGCGTACAACGGCCGAAACGTTGTAATAAATATGGCGACGAACATGAGGACACTAGTTCGAATAATGTAAATAATGTAAAAGGAAGCTGAATGGAAGAAACAAAAGAAAAAAGAATAAGAAAAATGTAGAAAACAATAGGAAAAAAAAAGGAAAAAGAATATATATATATATATATATATATATATATATATATATATATATATATATATATATCTAAGTATATGATTGGTGTATGTGGAATAAATTCCAATAACCCCCAAAATACTATTCTTAAAAGAATTCTCAGTTCAGAGTGGAGTAAATACAATTTATTCGAAAATTATAACTTAAACATGTTATAACTCACCACAAAAATAGCCATTTTGTTTCAACACTCCTGGTGTCTTATCAAGTGATGGTGTTCAAAAAAACCAGAAGTGTTGAAACAAAATCGCGATGTTTGTGGTGATTTTATAACGTATTTATGTTATAATTTTCAAATAATATATATATATATATATATATATATATATATATATATATATATATATATATATATATATATATATATATATATATATATATATATATATATATATATATACTGGGTTAGATGAGACCTTGAGGTGGTGTAATAGTTAGGAAGCTTGTATCGCTAAAATAATTACGACTGAGTAGTGAGTTCGATCGTGCCCCATACGTTCGTAACTTCAATTTTACACCATACCTCCCAGTCTTGCCATCCATTTATACAAAGTTGGTAGGTAGTTTAAACACAGTTTTCTTCTAATATGCTCACCTCGAGGAGTAGAGGAAAACAGTGAGTAAACTGCTATAAGATTGTTAGGTAGGTTACACACTGTTTCCTTCTACTCTTCCCTTGAATATGTCCAAGCCCTTTATGATCAATCCCAGTCCCTTTTCTGCTATGCATTTGCAAAGGTTGTTAGGCAGGTTACTCACTATTTCTCTCTACTCCTCTTGCCTTCAATATGTCCTGTGAGTGTCAAATTCTCCAAAGCCTTTATTATCAATCCAAGTCCCTGTTCTGCCATCCATTTACACAAGCTTGTTAGGTAGGTTACTCACTGTTTCCCTTTCCTCTTGCTTTCAATATGTCCTGTGACCTTCAAATACTCCAAACCCTTTATTATCAATCCAAGTCCATTTTCTGCAATCCATTTGAAAAGGTTGTTAGGTAGGTTACTCATTATTTTCACTGTGCTCCTCTTGCCTTCAATATTTCCTGTAAGTGACAAATTCCCAAGGACCTTATTAACAAGTCCAGTCCCTGTCTTACTGTCCATTTACACAAGCTTGTTAGGTAGGTTAATCACTGTTTCCCTCAAATCCTCTTGCCTTCAATATGTCCTGTGAGTGTCAAATTCTCCAAGCCCTTTATTATCAATCTCAGTCCCTGTTCTGCCATCCATTTACACAAGATTGTTAGGTAGGTTACTGAAAATTTCCCTTTAATCCTTTTGCATTCAATATGTCAAATTCTCCAAGCCCATTATTATCAACACCAGTCTCTATTCTGCCATTTTTTACAGAAGCTTGTTAGGTAGGTTACTCACTTTTACACTCTAATCGCCTAGTCTTCAATATGTCCTGTGAGTGTCAAATTCTCCAAGCCCTTTATTATCAATCCCAGTCCCTGTTCAGCCATCCAATTACGCAAGCTTGTTAGGTAGGTTACTCACTGTTTCTCTCTACTCCCCTTGCTTTCAATATGTCCTGTGAGTGTCAAATTCTCCAAGCCCTTTATTATCAATCCCAGTCCCTGTTCTGCCATCCATTTACACAAGCTTGTTAGGTAGATTACTCACTGTTTCTCTCTACTCCTCTTGCCTTCAATATGTCCTGTGAGTGTCAAATTCTCCAAACCCATTATTATCAATCCAAGTCCCTGTTCTGCCATCCATTTACAGAAGCTTGTTAGGTCGGTTACTCACTGTTTTCCTCTACTCCTCTTGCCTTCAATATGTCCTGTGAGTGTCAAATTCTCCAAACCCTTTATTATCAATCTCAGTCCCTGTTCTGCCATCCATTTACACAAGCTTGTTAGGTAGGTTACTCACTGTTTTCCTCTACTCCTCTTGCCTTCAATATGTCCTGTGAGTGTCAAATTCTCCAAGCCCTTTATTATCAATCTCAGTCCCTGTTCTGCCATCCATTTACACAAGTTTGTTAGGTAGGTTACTCACTGTTTTCCTCTACTCCTCTTGCCTTCAATATGTCCTGTGAGTGTCAAATTCTCCAAGCCCTTTTATTATCAATCTCAGTCCCTGTTCTGCCATCCATTTATACAAGCTTGTTAGGTAGGTTACTCACAGTTTTCCTCTACTCCTCTTGCCTTCAATATGTCCTGTGAGTGTCAAATTCTCCAAACCCTTTATTATCAATCTCAGTCCCTGTTCTGCCATCCATTTACACAAGCTTGTTAGGTAGGTTACTCACTGTTTCACTCTACTCCTCTTGCCTTCAATATGTCCTGTGAGTGTCAAATTCTCCAAGCCCTTTATTATCAATCTCAGTCCCTGTTCTGCCATCCATTTACACAAGCTTGTTAGGTAGGTTACTCACTGTTTCCCTCTACTCCTCTTGCCTTCAATATGTCTTGTGAGTGTCAAATTCTAGGAGCCTATTATTATCAAACCACGTCCCTTTCTGCCATCCATTTACACAAGCTTGTTAGGTAGGTTAATCACTGTTTTCCTCTATTCCTCTTGCCTTCAATATGTCTTGTGAGTGTCAAATTCTCCAAACCCGTTATTATCAATCTCAGTCCCTGTTCTGCCATCCATTTACACAAGCTTGTTAGGTAGGTTACTCACTGTTTCCCTCTACTCCTCTTGCCTTCAATATGTCTTGTGAGTGTCAAATTCTCCAAACCCTTTATTATCAATCTCAGTCCCTGTTCTGCCATCTATTTACACAAGATTGTTAGGTAGGTTACTCACTGTTTTCCTCTACTCCTCTTACCTTCAATATGTCCTGTGAGTGTCAAATTCTCCAAACCCTTTATTATCAATCTCAGTCCCTGTTCTGCCATCCATTTACAGAAGCTTGTTAGGAAGGTTACTCACTGTTTCCCTCTACTCCTCTTGCCTTCAATATGTCCTGTGAGTGTCAAATTCTCCAAACCCTTTATTATCAATCTCAGTCCCTGTTCTGCCATCCATTTACACAAGCTTGTAAGGTAGGTTACTCACTGATTTCCTCTACTCCTCTTGCCTTCAATATGTCCTGTGAGTGTCAAATTCTCCAAACCCATTATTATCAATCTCAGTCCCTGTTCTGCCATCCATTTACACAAGCTTGTTAGGTAGGTTACTCACTGTTTCCCTCTACTCCTCTTGCTTTCAATATGTCTTGTGAGTGTCAAATTCTCGGAGCCTATTATTATCAAACCACGTCCCTTTCTGCCATCCATTTACACGAGGTTGTTAGGTAGGTTACTCACTGTTTTCCTCTACTCCTCTTGCCTTCAATATGTCCTGTGAGTGTCAAATTCTCCAAACCCTTTATTATCAATCTCAGTCCCTGTTCTGCCATCCATTTACACAAGCTTGTTAGGTAGAATACTCACTGTTTTCCTCTAATCCTCTTGCCTTCAATATGTCCTGTGAGTGTCAAATTCTCCAAAGCCTTTATTATCAATCTCAGTCCCTGTTCTGCCAGCCACTTACACAAGCTTGTTAGGTAGGTTACTCACTGTTTTCCTCTACTCCTCTGGCCTTCAATATGTCCTGTGAGTGTCAAATTCTCCAAACCCTTTATTATCAATCTCAGTCCCTGTTCTGCCATCCATTTACACAAGCTTGTTAGGTAGGTTACTCACTGTTTTCCTCTACTCCTCTTGCATTCAATATGTCCTGTGAGTGTCAAATTCTCCAAACCCTTTATTATCAATCTCAGTCCCTGTTCTGCCATCCATTTACACAAGATTGTAAGGTAGGTTACTCACTGTTTTCCTCTACTCCTCTTGCCTTCAATATGTCCTGTGAGTGTCAAATTCTCCAAAGCCTTTATTATCAATCTCAGTCCCTGTTCTGCCAGCCATTTACACAAGCTTGTTAGGTAGGTTACTCACTGTTTTCCTCTACTCCTCTTGCCTTCAATATGTCCTGTGAGTGTCAAATTCTCCAAACCCTTTATTATCAATCTCAGTCCCTGTTCTGCCATCCATTTACACAAGCTTGTTAGGTAGGTTACTCACTGTTTTCCTCTACTCCTCTTGCCTTCAATATGTCCTGTGAGTGTCAAATTCTCCAAGCCCTTTATTATCAATCTCAGTCCCAGTTCTGCCATCCATTTACACAAGATTGTAAGGTAGGTTACTCACTGTTTTCCTCTACTCCTCTTGCCTTCAATATGTCCTGTGAGTGTCAAATTCTCCAAAGCCTTTATTATCAATCTCAGTCCCTGTTCTGCCATCCATTTACACAAGCTTGTTAGGTCGGTTACTCACTGTTTTCCTCTACTCCTCTTGCCTTCAATATGTCCTGTGAGTGTCAAATTCTCCAAGCCCTTTATTATCAATCTCAGACCCTGTTCTGCCATCCATTTACACAAGCTTGTTAGGTAGGTTACTCACTGTTTTCCTCTACTCCTCTTGCCTTCAATATGTCCTGTGAGTGTCAAATTCTCCAAGCCCTTTATTATCAATCTCAGTCCCTGTTCTGCCATCCATTTACACAAGTTTGTTAGGTAGGTTACTCACTGTTTTCCTCTACTCCTCTTGCCTTCAATATGTCCTGTGAGTGTCAAATTCTCCAAGCCCTTTTATTATCAATCTCAGTCCCTGTTCTGCCATCCATTTATACAAGCTTGTTAGGTAGGTTACCCACTGTTTTCCTCTACTCCTCTTGCCTTCAATATGTCCTGTGAGTGTCAAATTCTCCAAACCCTTTATTATCAATCTCAGTCCCTGTTCTGCCATCCATTTACACAAGCTTGTTAGGTAGGTTACTCACTGTTTCACTCTACTCCTCTTGCCTTCAATAAGTCTTGTGAGTGTCAAATTCTCCAAGCCCTTTATTATCAATCTCAGTCCCTGTTCTGCCATCCATTTACACAAGCTTTTTAGGTAGGTTACTCACTGTTTCCCTCTACTCCTCCTGCATTCAATATGTCTTGTGAGTGTCAAATTCTCGGAGACTATTATTATCAAACCACGTCCCTTTCTGCCATCCATTTACACAAGCTTGTTAGGTAGGTTACTCACTGTTTTCCTCTACTCCTCTTGCCTTCAATATGTCCTGTGAGTGTCAAATTCTCCAAACCCTTTATTATCAATCTCAGTCCCTGTTCTGCCATCCATTTACACAAGCTTGTTAGGTAGGTTACTCACTGTTTTCCTCTACTCCTCTTACCTTCAATATGTCCTGTGAGTGTCAAATTCTCCAAACCCTTTATTATCAATCTCAGTCCCTGTTCTGCCATCCATTTACACAAGCTTGTAAGGTAGGTTACTCACTGTTTTCCTCTACTCCTCTTGCCTTCAATATGTCCTGTGAGTGTCAAATTCTCCAAACCCTTTATTATCAATCTCAGTCCCTGTTCTGCCATCCATTTACACAAACTTGTTAGGTAGGTTACTCACTGTTTCCCTCTACTCCTCTTGCCTTCAATATGTCTTGTGAGTGTCAAATTCTCGGAGCCTATTATTATCAAACCACGTCCCTTTCTGCCATCCATTTACACAAGCTTGTTAGGTAGGTTACTCACTGTTTTCCTCTACTCCTCTTGCCTTCAATATGTCCTGTGAGTGTCAAATTCTCCAAACCCTTTATTATCAATCTCAGTCCCTGTTCTGCCATCCATTTACACAAGCTTGTTAGGTAGGTTACTCACTGTTTTCCTCTACTCCTCTTACCTTCAATATGTCCTGTGAGTGTCAAATTCTCCAAACCCTTTATTATCAATCTCAGTCCCTGTTCTGCCATCCATTTACAGAAGCTTGTTAGGAAGGTTACTCACTGTTTCCCTCTACTCCTCTTGCCTTCAATATGTCCTGTGAGTGTAAAATTCTCCAAACCCTTTATTATCAATCTCAGTCCCTGTTCTGCCATCCATTTACACAAGCTTGTAAGGTAGGTTACTCACTGTTTTCCTCTACTCCTCTTGCCTTCAATATGTCCTGTGAGTGTCAAATTCTCCAAACCCTTTATTATCAATCTCAGTCCCTGTTCTGCCATCCATTTACACAAACTTGTTAGGTAGGTTACTCACTGTTTCCCTCTACTCCTCTTGCCTTCAATATGTCTTGTGAGTGTCAAATTCTCGGAGCCTATTATTATCAAACCACGTCCCTTTCTGCCATCCATTTACACAAGCTTGTTAGGTAGGTTACTCACTGTTTTCCTCTACTCCTCTTGCCTTCAATATGTCTTGTGAGTGTCAAATTCTCCAAACCCGTTATTATCAATCTCAGTCCCTGTTCTGCCATCCATTTACACAAGCTTGTTAGGTAGGTTACTCACTCTTTCCCTCTACTCCTCTTGCCTTCAATATGTCTTGTGAGTGTCAAATTCTCCAAACCCTTTATTATCAATCTCAGTCCCTGTTCTGCCATCCATTTACACAAGATTGTTAGGTAGGTTACTCACTGTTTTCCTCTACTCCTCTTACCTTCAATATGTCCTTTGAGTGTCAAATTCTCCAAACCCTTTATTATCAATCTCAGTCCCTGTTCTGCCATCCATTTACAGAAGCTTGTTAGGAAGGTTACTCACTGTTTCCCTCTACTCCTCTTGCCTTCAATATGTCCTGTGAGTGTCAAATTCTCCAAACCCTTTATTATCAATCTCAGTCCCTGTTCTGCCATCCATTTACACAAGCTTGTAAGGTAGATTACTCACTGATTTCCTCTACTCCTCTTGCCTTCAATATGTCCTGTGAGTGTCAAATTCTCCAAACCCATTATTATCAATCTCAGTCCCTGTTCTGCAATCCATTTACACAAGCTTGTTAGGTAGGTTACTCACTGTTTCCCTCTACTCCTCTTGCCTTCAATATGTCTTGTGAGTGTCAAATTCTCGGAGCCTATTATTATCAAACCACGTCCCTTTCTGCCATCCATTTACACAAGCTTGTTAGGTAGGTTACTCACTGTTTTCCTCTACTCCTCTTGCCTTCAATATGTCCTGTGAGTGTCAAATTCTCCAAACCCTTTATTATCAATCTCAGTCCCTGTTCTGCCATCCATTTACACAAGCTTGTTAGGTAGAATACTCACTGTTTTCCTCTAATCCTCTTGCCTTCAATATGTCCTGTGAGTGTCAAATTCTCCAAACCCTTTATTATCAATCTCAGTCCCTGTTCTGCCATCCATTTACACAAGCTTGTTAGGTAGGTTACTCACTGTTTCCCTCTAATCCTCTTGCCTTCAATATGTCCTGTGAGTGTCAAATTCTCCAAGCCCTTTTATTATCAATCTCAGTCCCTGTTCTGCCATCCATTTACACAAGCTTGTTATGTAGGTTACTCACTGTTTCCCTCTACTCCTCTTGCCTTCAATATGTCCTGTGAGTGTCAAATTCTCCAAGCCCTTTTATTATCAATCTCAGTCCCTGTTCTGCCATCCATTTACACAAGCTTGTTATGTAGGTTACTCACTGTTTTCCTCTACTCCTCTTGCCTTCAATATGTCCTGTGAGTGTCAAATTCTCCAAGCTTTTTATTATCAATCCCAGTCTCTGTTCGGACATCCATTTACACAAGCCTGTTAGGTAGGTTACTCACTGTTTCCCTCTACTCCTCTTGCATTCAATATGACCTGTGAGTGTCAAATTCTCCAAGCCCATTATCAATCCCAGTCCCTGTTATGCCATACATTTACACAAGCTTGTTAGGCAGGTTACTCACTGTTTCCCTCTACTCCTCTTGCCTTCAATATGTCTTGTGAGTGTCAAATTCTCGGAGCCATTTATTATCAACCACGTCCCTGTCTGCCATCCATTTACACAAGCTTGATATGTAGGTTACTCACTGTTTCCCTCTACTCCTCTTGCCTTCAATATGTCCTGTGAGTGTCAAATTCTCCAAACCCTTTATTATAAATCTCAGTCCCTGTTCTGCCATCCATTTACACAAGCTTGTTAGGTAGGTTACTCTCTGTTTTCCTCTACTCCTCTTGCCTTCAATATGTCCTGTGAGTATCAAATTCTCCAAACCCTTTATTATCAATCTCAGTCCCTGTTCTGCCATCCATTTACACAAGCTTGTTATGTAGGTTACTCACTGTTTCCCTCTACTCCTCTTGCCTTCAATATGTCCTGTGAGTGTCAAATTCTCCAAACCCTATATTATCAATCTCAGTCCCTGTTCTGCCATCCATTTACACAAGCTTGTTAGGTAGGTTACTCACTGTTTTCCTCTACTACTCTTGCCTTCAATATGTCCTGTGAGTGTCAAATTCTCCAAACCCTTTATTATAAATCTCAGTCCCTGTTCTGCCATCCATTTACACAAGCTTGTTAGGTAGGTTACTCACTGTTTTCCTCTACTCCTCTTGCCTTCAATATGTCCTGTGAGTGTCAAATACTCCAAACCCTTTATTATCAATCTCAGTCCCTGTTCTGCCATCCATTTACACAAGCTTGTTATGTAGGTTACTCACTGTTTCCCTCTACTCCTCTTGCCTTCAATATGTCCTGTGAGTGTCAAATTCTCCAAACCCTATATTATCAATCTCAGTCCCTGTTCTGCCATCCATTTACACAAGCTTGTTAGGTAGGTTACTCACTGTTTTCCTCTACTCCTCTTGCCTTCAATATGTCCTGTGAGTGTCAAATTCTCCAAGCTTTTTATTATCAATCCCAGTCTCTGTTCGGACATCCATTTACACAAGCCTGTTAGGTAGGTTACTCACTGTTTCCCTCTACTCCTCTTGCATTCAATATGCCCTGTGAGTGTCAAATTCTCCAAGTCCTTTATTATCAATCCCAGTCCCTGTTATGCCATACATTTACACAAGCTTGTTAGGCAGGTTACTCACTGTTTCCCTCTACTCCTCTTGCCTTCAATATGTCTTGTGAGTGTCAAATTCTCGGAGCCATTTATTATCAACCACGTCCCTGTCTGCCATCCATTTACACAAGCTTGTTATGTAGGTTACTCACTGTTTTCCTCTACTCCTCTTGCCTTCAATATGTCCTGTGAGTGTCAAATTCTCCAAGCCCTTTATTATAAATCCCAGTCTCTGTTCGGCCATCCATTTACACAAGCTTGTTAGGTAGGTTACTCACTGTTTCCCTCTACTCCTCTTGCCTTCAATATGCCCTGTGAGTGTCAAATTCTCCAAACCCTTTATTATCAATCTAGTCCCTGTTCTGCCATCCATTTATACAAGCTTGTTAGGTAGGTTACTCACTGTTTTCCTCTACTCCTCTTGCCTTCAATATGTCCTTTGAGTGTCAAATTCTCCAAACCCTTTATTATCGATCTCAGTCCCTGTTCTGCCACCCATTTACACAAGCTTGTTAGGTAGGTTACTCACTGTTTTCCTCTACTCCTCTTGCCTTCAATATGTCCTGTGAGTTTCAAATTCTCCAAAACCTTTATTATCAATCCCAGTCCCTGTTCTGCCATCCATTTACACAAGCTTGTTAGGTAGGTTACTCACTGTTTCCCACTACTCCGCTTGCCTTCAACATGTCTTGTGAGTGTCAAATTCTCCAAAACCTTTATTATCAATCTCAGTCCCTGTTCTGCCATCCATTTACACAAGCTTGTTAGGTAGGTTACTCACTGTTTCCCTCTACTCCTCTTGCCTTCAACATGTCATGTGAGTGTCAAATTCTCCAAACCCTTTATTATAAATCTCAGTCCCTGATCTGCCATCCATTTACACAAGCTTGTTAGGTAGGTTACTCACTGTTTCCCTCTACTCCTCTTGCCTTCAATATGTCCTGTGAGTGTCAAATTCTCCAAACCCTATATTATCAATCTCAGTCCCTGATCTGCCATCCATTTACACAAGCTTGTTAGGTAGGTTACTCACTGTTTTCCTCTACTCCTCTTGCCTTCAATATGTCCTGTGAGTGTCAAATTCTCCAAGCTTTTTATTATCAATCCCAGTCTCTGTTCGGACATCCATTTACACAAGCCTGTTAGGTAGGTTACTCACTGTTTCCCTCTACTCCTCTTGCATTCAATATGCCCTGTGAGTGTCAAATTCTCAAAGCCCTTTATTATCAATCCCAGTCCCTGTTCTGCCATCCATTTTCACAAGCTTGTTAGGTAGGTTACTCACTGTTTCTCTCTACTCATCTTGCCTTCAATATGTCCTGTGAGTGTCAAATTCTCCAAGCCCTTTATTATCAATCCCAGTCTCTGTTCTGCCATCCATTTACACAAGCTTGTTAGGCAGGTTACTCACTGTTTCCCTCTACTCCTCTTGCCTTCAATATGTCCTGTGAGTGTCAAATTCTCCAAACCCTTTATTATCAATCTCAGTCCCTGTTCTGCCATCCATTTACACAAGCTTGTTAGGTAGATTACTCACTGTTTCCCTCTACTCCTCTTGCCTTCAATATGTCCTTTGAGTGTCAAATACTCCAAACCCTTTATTATCAATCTCAGTCCCTGTTCTACCATCAATTTACACAAGCTTGTTAGGTAGGTTACTCACTGTTTTCCTCTACTCCTCTTGCCTTCAATATGTCCTGTGAGTGTCAAATTCTCCAAACCCTTTATTATCAATCTCAGTCCTTGTTCTGCCATCCATTTACACAAGCTTGTTAGGTAGGTTACTCACTGTTTCCCACTACTCCTCTTGCCTTCAATATGTCTTGTGAGTGTCAAATTCTCGGAGCGTTTTATTATCAAACCACGTCCCTTTCTGCCATCCATATACACAAGCTTGTTAGGAAGGTTACTCATTGTTTCTCTCTACTCCTCTTGCCTTCAATATGTCCTTTGAGTGTCAAATTCTCCAAACCCTTTATTATCAATCTGAGTCCCTGTTCTGCCATCCATTTACACAAGCTTGTTAGGTAGGTTACTCACTATTTTCCTCTACTCCTCTTGCCTTCAATATGTCCTGTGAGTGTCAAATTCTCCAAAACTTTATTATCAATCCCAGTCCCTGTTCTGCCATCCATTTACACAAGCTTGTTAGGTAGGTTACTGACTGTTTTCCTCTACTCCTCTTGCCATCAATATGTCCTGTGAGTGTCAAATTCTCCAAACCCTTTATTATCAATCTCAGTCCCTGTTCTGCCATCCATTTACACAAGCTTGTTAAGTAGGTTACTCACTGTTTCCCTCTACTACTCTTGCCTTCAATATGTCATGTGAGTGTCAAATTCTCCAAACCTATTATTATAAATCTCAGTCCCTGATCTGCCATCCATTTACACAAGCTTGTGAGGTAGGTTACTCACTGTTTCCCTCTACTCCTCTTGCCTTCAATATGTCCTGTGAGTGTCAAATTCTCTAAGCTTTTTATTATCAATCCCAGTCTCTGTTCGGACATCCATTTACACAAGCCTGTTAGGTAGGTTACTCACTGTTTCCCTCTACTCCTCTTGCATTCAATATGCCCTGTGAGTGTCAAATTCTCCAAGCCCTTTATTATCAATCCCAGTCCCTGTTATGCCATCCATTTACACAAGCTTGTTAGGCAGGTTACTCACTGTTTCCCTCTACTCCTCTTGCCTTCAATATGTCTTGTGAGTGTCAAATTCTCGGAGCCATTTATTATCAAACCACGTCCCTGTCTGCCATCCATTTACACAAGCTTGTTAGGTAGGTTACTCACTGTTTTCCTCGACTTCTCTTGCCTTCAATATGTCCTGTGAGTGTCAAATTCTCCAAACCCTTTATTATCAATCTCAGTCCCTGTTCTGCCATCCATTTACACAAGCTTGTTAGGTAGGTTACTCACTGTTTCCCTCTACTCCTCTTGCCTTCAACATGTCATGTGAGTGTCAAATTCTCCAAACCCTTTATTATAAATCTCAGTCCCTGATCTGCCATCCATTTACACAAGCTTGTTAGGTAGGTTACTCACTGTTTCCCTCTACTCCTCTTGCCTTCAATATGTCCTGTGAGTGTCAAAATCTCCAAACCCTATATTATCAATCTCAGTCCCTGATCTGCCATCCATTTACACAAGCTTGTTAGGTAGGTTACTCACTGTTTTCCTCTACTCCTCTTGCCTTCAATATGTCCTGTGAGTGTCAAATTCTCCAAGCTTTTTATTATCAATCCCAGTCTCTGTTCGGACATCCATTTACACAAGCCTGTTAGGTAGGTTACTCACTGTTTCCCTCTACTCCTCTTGCATTCAATATGCCCTGTGAGTGTCAAATTCTCAAAGCCCTTTATTATCAATCCCAGTCCCTGTTCTGCCATCCATTTTCACAAGCTTGTTAGGTAGGTTACTCACTGTTTCTCTCTACTCATCTTGCCTTCAATATGTCCTGTGAGTGTCAAATTCTCCAAGCCCTTTATTATCAATCCCAGTCTCTGTTCTGCCATCCATTTACACAAGCTTGTTAGGCAGGTTACTCACTGTTTCCCTCTACTCCTCTTGCCTTCAATATGTCCTGTGAGTGTCAAATTCTCCAAACCCTTTATTATCAATCTCAGTCCCTGTTCTGCCATCCATTTACACAAGCTTGTTAGGTAGATTACTCACTGTTTCCCTCTACTCCTCTTGCCTTCAATATGTCCTTTGAGTGTCAAATACTCCAAACCCTTTATTATCAATCTCAGTCCCTGTTCTACCATCCATTTACACAAGCTTGTTAGGTAGGTTACTCACTGTTTTCCTCTACTCCTCTTGCCTTCAATATGTCCTGTGAGTGTCAAATTCTCCAAACCCTTTATTATCAATCTCAGTCCTTGTTCTGCCATCCATTTACACAAGCTTGTTAGGTAGGTTACTCACTGTTTCCCACTACTCCTCTTGCCTTCAATATGTCTTGTGAGTGTCAAATTCTCGGAGCGTTTTATTATCAAACCACGTCCCTTTCTGCCATCCATATACACAAGCTTGTTAGGAAGGTTACTCATTGTTTCTCTCTACTCCTCTTGCCTTCAATATGTCCTTTGAGTGTCAAATTCTCCAAACCCTTTATTATCAATCTGAGTCCCTGTTCTGCCATCCATTTACACAAGCTTGTTAGGTAGGTTACTCACTATTTTCCTCTACTCCTCTTGCCTTCAATATGTCCTGTGAGTGTCAAATTCTCCAAAACTTTATTATCAATCCCAGTCCCTGTTCTGCCATCCATTTACACAAGCTTGTTAGGTAGGTTACTGACTGTTTTCCTCTACTCCTCTTGCCATCAATATGTCCTGTGAGTGTCAAATTCTCCAAACCCTTTATTATCAATCTCAGTCCCTGTTCTGCCATCCATTTACACAAGCTTGTTAAGTAGGTTACTCACTGTTTCCCTCTACTACTCTTGCCTTCAATATGTCATGTGAGTGTCAAATTCTCCAAACCCATTATTATAAATCTCAGTCCCTGATCTGCCATCCATTTACACAAGCTTGTGAGGTAGGTTACTCACTGTTTCCCTCTACTCCTCTTGCCTTCAATATGTCCTGTGAGTGTCAAATTCTCCAAGCTTTTTATTATCAATCCCAGTCTCTGTTCGGACATCCATTTACACAAGCCTGTTAGGTAGGTTACTCACTGTTTCCCTCTACTCCTCTTGCATTCAATATGCCCTGTGAGTGTCAAATTCTCCAAGCCCTTTATTATCAATCCCAGTCCCTGTTATGCCATCCATTTACACAAGCTTGTTAGGCAGGTTACTCACTGTTTCCCTCTACTCCTCTTGCCTTCAATATGTCTTGTGAGTGTCAAATTCTCGGAGCCATTTATTATCAAACCACGTCCCTGTCTGCCATCCATTTACACAAGCTTGTTAGGTAGGTTACTCACTGTTTTCCTCGACTTCTCTTGCCTTCAATATGTCCTGTGAGTGTCAAATTCTCCAAACCCTTTATTATCAATCTCAGTCCCTGTTCTGCCATCCATTTACACAAGCTTGTTAGGTAGGTTACTCACTGTTTTCCTCTACTCCTCTTGCCTTCAATATATCCTGTGTGTGTCAAATTCTCCAAACCCTTTATTATCAATCTCAGTCCTTGTTCTGCCATCCATTTACACAAGCTTGTTAGGTAGGTTACTCACTGTTTTCCTCTACTCCTCTTGCCTTCAATATGTCCTGTGTGTGGCAAATTCTCCAAGCCCTTTATTATCAATCCCTGTCCTTGTTCTGCCATCCATTTACACAAGCTTGTTATGTAGGTTACTCACTGTTTTCCTCTACTCCTCTTGCCTTCAATATGTCCTGTGAGTGTCAAATTCTCCAAGCCCTTTATTATAAATCCCAGTCTCTGTTCGGCCATCCATTTACACAAGCTTGTTAGGTAGGTTACTCACTGTTTCCCTCTACTCCTCTTGCCTTCAATATGCCCTGTGAGTGTCAAATTCTCCAAACCCTTTATTATCAATCTAGTCCCTGTTCTGCCATCCATTTATACAAGCTTGTTAGGTAGGTTACTCACTGTTTCTCTCTACTCCTCTTGCCTTCAATATGTCTTGTGAGTGTCAAATTCTCCAAACCCATTTTTATCAATCTCAGTCCCTGTTCTGCCATCCATTTACACAAGCTTGTTAGGTAGATTACTCACTGTTTCCCCCTACTCCTCTTCCCTTCAATATGTCCTTTGAGTGTCAAATTCTGCAAACTCTTTATTATCAATCTCAGTCCCTCTTCTGCCATCCATTAACACAAGCTTGTTAGGTAGGTTACTCACTGTTTTCCTCTACTCCTCTTGCCTTCAATATGTCCTGTGAGTGTCAAATTCTCCAAACACTTTATTATCAATCCCAGTCCCTGTTCAGCCATCCATTTACACAAGCTTGTTAGGTAGGTTACTCACTGTTTTCCTCTACTCCTCTTGCCTTCAATATGTCCTGTGAGTGTCAAATTCTCCAAACCCTTTATTATCAATCTCAGTCCCTGTTCTGCCATCCATTTACACAAGCTTGTTAGGTAGGTTACTCACTGTTTCCCTCTAGTCATTTTGCCTTCAATATGTCTTGTGAGTGTCAAATTTTCGGAGCGTTTTATTATCAAACCACGTCCCTTTCTGCCATCCATTTACACAAGCTTGTTAGGTAGGTTACTCACTGTTTTCCTCTACTCCTCTTGCCTTCAATATGTCCTGTGAGTGTCAAATTCTCCAAACCCTTTATTATCAATCCCAGTCCCTGTTCTGCCATCCATTTACACAAGCTTGTTAGGTAGGTTACTCACTGTTTCCCACTACTCCTCTTGCCTTCAATACGTCTTGTGAGTGACAAATTCTCCAAACCCTTTATTATCAATCTCAGTCCCTGTTCTGACATCCATTTACACAAGCTTGTTAGGTAGGTTACTCACTGTTTCCCTCTACTCCTCTTGCCTTCAATATGTCATGTGAGTGTCAAATTCTCCAAACCCTTTATTATAAATCTCAGTCCCTGATCTGCCATCCATTTACACAAGCTTGTTATGTAGGTTACTCACTGTTTCCCTCTAATCCTCTTGCCTTCAATATGTCCTGTGAGTGTCAAATTCTCCAAACCCTTTATTATCAATCTCAGTCCCTGTTCTGCCATCCATTTACACAAGCTTGTTAGGTAGGTTACACACTGTTTTCCTCTACTCCTCTTGCCTTCAATATGTCCTGTGAGTGTCAAATTCTCCAAGCTTTTTATTATCAATCCCAGTCCCTGTTCTGCCATCCATTTACACAAGCTTGTTAGGTAGGTTACTCACTGTTTCCCTCTACTCCTCTTGCATTCAATATGCCCTTTGAGTTTAAAATTCTCCAAGCACTTTCTTATCAATCCCAGTCCCTGTTCTGCCATACATTTTCACAAGCTTGTTAGGTAGGTTACTCACTGTTTCTCTCTACTCCTCTTGCCTTCAATATGTCCTGTGAGTGTCAAATTCTCCAAGCCCTTTATTATCAATCCCAGTCTCTGTTCTGCCATCCATTTACACAAGCTTGTTAGGTAGGTTACTCACTGTTTCCCTCTACTCCTCTTGCCTTCAATATATCCTGTGAGTGTCAATTTCTCCAAACCCTTTATTATCAATTCCAGTCCCTGTTCTGCCATCCATTTACACAAGCTTGTTAGGTAGGTTACTCACTGTTTTCCTCTACTTCTCTTGCCTTCAATATGTCCTGTGAGTGTCAAATTCTTCAAACCCTTTATTATCAATCTCAGTCCCTGTTCTGCCATCCATTTACACAAGCTTGTTAGGTAGGTTACTCACTGTTTCCCTCTACTACTCTTGCCTTCAATATGTCATATGAGTGTCAAATTCTCCAATCCCTTTTTTATCAATCTCAGTCCCTGTTCTGCCATCCATTTACACAAGCTTGTTAGGTAGGTTACTCACTGTTTCCATCTACTACTCTTGCCTTCAATATGTCATGTGAGTGTCAAATTCTCCAAACCCTGTTTTATCAATCTCAGTCCCTGTTCTGCCATCCATTTACACAAGCTTGTTAGGTAGGTTACTCACTGTTTCCCTCTACTACTCTTGCCTTCAATATGTCATGTGAGTGTCAAATTCTCCAAACCCTTTTTTATCAATCTCAGTCCCTGTTCTGCCATCCATTTACACAAGCTTGTTAGGTAGATTACTCACTGTTTCCCTCTACTCCTCTTGCCTTCAATATGTCCTGTGAGTGTCAAATACTCCAAACACTTTATTATCAATCTCAGTCCCTGTTCTGCCATCCATTTACACAAGCTTGTTAGGTAGGTTACTCACTGTTTCCCTCTACTACTCTTGCCTTCAATATGTCATGTGAGTGTCAAATTCTCCAAACCCTTTTTTATCAATCTCAGTCCCTGTTCTGCCATCCATTTACACAAGCTTGTTAGGTAGGTTACTCACTGTTTCCCTCTACTACTCTTGCCTTCAATATGTCATGTGAGTGTCAAATTCTCCAAACCCTTTATTATCAATCTCAGTCCCTGTTCTGCCATCCATTTACACAAGCTTGTCAGGTAGGTTACTCACTGTTTTCCTCTACTCCTCTTGCCTTCAATATGTCCTGTGAGTGTCAAATTCTCCAAACCCTTTATTATCAATCTCAGTCCCTGTTCTGCCATCCATTTACACAAGCTTGTTAGGTAGGTTACTCACTGTTTTCCTCTACTCCTCTTGCCTTCAATATGTCCTGTGAGTTTCAAATTCTCCAAACCCTTTATTATCAATCCCAGTCCCTGTTCTGCCATCCATTTACACAAGCTTGTTAGGTAGGTTACTCACTGTTTCCCACTACTCCGCTTGCCTTCAACATGTCTTGTGAGTGTCAAATTCTCCAAAACCTTTATTATCAATCTCAGTCCCTGTTCTGCCATCCATTTACACAAGCTTGTTAGGTAGGTTACTCACTGTTTCCCTCTACTCCTCTTGCCTTCAACATGTCATGTGAGTGTCAAATTCTCCAAACCCTTTATTATAAATCTCAGTCCCTGATCTGCCATCCATTTACACAAGCTTGTTATGTAGGTTACTCACTGTTTCCCTCTACTCCTCTTGCCTTCAATATGTCCTGTGAGTGTCAAATTCTCCAAACCCTATATTATCAATCTCAGTCCCTGATCTGCCATCCATTTACACAAGCTTGTTAGGTAGGTTACTCACTGTTTTCCTCTACTCCTCTTGCCTTCAATATATCCTGTGAGTGTCAAATTCTCCAAGCTTTTTATTATCAATCCCAGTCTCTGTTCGGACATCCATTTACACAAGCCTGTTAGGTAGGTTACTCACTGTTTCCCTCTACTCCTCTTGCATTCAATATGCCCTGTGAGTGTCAAATTCTCAAAGCCCTTTATTATCAATCCCAGTCCCTGTTCTGCCATCCATTTTCACAAGCTTGTTAGGTAGGTTACTCACTGTTTCTCTCTACTCATCTTGCCTTCAATATGTCCTGTGAGTGTCAAATTCTCCAAGCCCTTTATTATCAATCCCAGTCTCTGTTCTGCCATCCATTTACACAAGCTTGTTAGGCAGGTTACTCACTGTTTCCCTCTACTCCTCTTGCCTTCAATATGTCCTGTGAGTGTCAAATTCTCCAAACCCTCTATTATCAATCTCAGTCCCTGTTCTGCCATCCATTTACACAAGCTTGTTAGGTAGATTACTCACTGTTTCCCTCTACTCCTCTTGCCTTCAATATGTCCTTTGAGTGTCAAATACTCCAAACCCTTTATTAACAATCTCAGTCCCTGTTCTACCATCCATTTACACAAGCTTGTTAGGTAGGTTACTCACTGTTTTCCTCTACTCCTCTTGCCTTCAATATGTCCTGTGAGTGTCAAATTCTCCAAACCCTTTATTATCAATCTCAGTCCTTGTTCTGCCATCCATTTACACAAGCTTGTTAGGTAGGTTACTCACTGTTTCCCACTACTCCTCTTGCCTTCAATATGTCTTGTGAGTGTCAAATTCTCGGAGCGTTTTATTATCAAACCACGTCCCTTTCTGCCATCCATATACACAAGCTTGTTAGGAAGGTTACTCATTGTTTCTCTCTACTCCTCTTGCCTTCAATATGTCCTTTGAGTGTCAAATTCTCCAAACCCTTTATTATCAATCTGAGTCCCTGTTCTGCCATCCATTTACACAAGCTTGTTAGGTAGGTTACTCACTATTTTCCTCTACTCCTCTTGCCTTCAATATGTCCTGTGAGTGTCAAATTCTCCAAAACTTTATTATCAATCCCAGTCCCTGTTCTGCCATCCATTTACACAAGCTTGTTAGGTAGGTTACTCACTGTTTTCCTCTACTCCTCTTGCCATCAATATGTCCTGTGAGTGTCAAATTCTCCAAACCCTTTATTATCAATCTCAGTCCCTGTTCTGCCATCCATTTACACAAGCTTGTTAAGTAGGTTACTCACTGTTTCCCTCTACTACTCTTGCCTTCAATATGTCATGTGAGTGTCAAATTCTCCAAACCCATTATTATAAATCTCAGTCCCTGATCTGCCATCCATTTACACAAGCTTGTGAGGTAGGTTACTCACTGTTTCCCTCTACTCCTCTTGCCTTCAATATGTCCTGTGAGTGTCAAATTCTCCAAGCTTTTTATTATCAATCCCAGTCTCTGTTCGGACATCCATTTACACAAGCCTGTTAGGTAGGTTACTCACTGTTTCCCTCTACTCCTCTTGCATTCAATATGCCCTGTGAGTGTCAAATTCTCCAAGCCCTTTATTATCAATCCCAGTCCCTGTTATGCCATCCATTTACACAAGCTTGTTAGGCAGGTTACTCACTGTTTCCCTCTACTCCTCTTGCCTTCAATATGTCTTGTGAGTGTCAAATTCTCGGAGCCATTTATTATCAAACCACGTCCCTGTCTGCCATCCATTTACACAAGCTTGTTAGGTAGGTTACTTACTGTTTTCCGCGACTTCTCTTGCCTTCAATATGTCCTGTGAGTGTCAAATTCTCCAAACCCTTTATTATCAATCTCAGTCCCTGTTCTGCCATCCATTTACACAAGCTTGTTAGGTAGGTTACTCACTGTTTTCCTCTACTCCTCTTGCCTTCAATATATCCTGTGTGTGTCAAATTCTCCAAACCCTTTATTATCAATCTCAGTCCTTGTTCTGCCATCCATTTACACAAGCTTGTTAGGTAGGTTACTCACTGTTTTCCTCTACTCCTCTTGCCTTCAATATGTCCTGTGAGTGGCAAATTCTCCAAGCCCTTTATTATCAATCCCTGTCCTTGTTCTGCCATCCATTTACACAAGCTTGTTATGTAGGTTACTCACTGTTTTCCTCTACTCCTCTTGCCTTCAATATGTCCTGTGAGTGTCAAATTCTCCAAGCCCTTTATTATAAATCCCAGTCTCTGTTCGGCCATCCATTTACACAAGCTTGTTAGGTAGGTTACTCACTGTTTCCCTCTACTCCTCTTGCCTTCAATATGCCCTGTGAGTGTCAAATTCTCCAAACCCTTTATTATCAATCTAGTCCCTGTTCTGCCATCCATTTATACAAGCTTGTTAGGTAGGTTACTCACTGTGTCTCTCTACTCCTCTTGCCTTCAATATGTCTTGTGAGTGTCAAATTCTCCAAACCCATTTTTATCAATCTCAGTCCCTGTTCTGCCATCCATTTACACAAGCTTGTTAGGTAGATTACTCACTGTTTCCCTCTACTCCTCTTCCCTTCAATATGTCCTTTGAGTGTCAAATTCTGCAAACTCTTTATTATCAATCTCAGTCCCTGTTCTGCCATCCATTAACACAAGCTTGTTAGGTAGGTTACTCACTGTTTTCCTCTACTCCTCTTGCCTTCAATATGTCCTGTGAGTGTCAAATTCTCCAAACACTTTATTATCAATCCCAGTCCCTGTTCAGCCATCCATTTACACAAGCTTGTTAGGTAGGTTACTCACTGTTTTCCTCTACTCCTCTTGCCTTCAATATGTCCTGTGAGTGTCAAATTCTCCAAACCCTTTATTATCAATCTCAGTCCCTGTTCTGCCATCCATTTACACAAGCTTGTTAGGTAGGTTACTCACTGTTTCCCTCTAGTCATTTTGCCTTCAATATGTCTTGTGAGTGTCAAATTTTCGGAGCGTTTTATTATCAAACCACGTCCCTTTCTGCCATCCATTTACACAAGCTTGTTAGGTAGGTTACTCACTGTTTTCCTCTACTCCTCTTGCCTTCAATATGTCCTGTGAGTGTCAAATCCTCCAAACCCTTTATTATCAATCCCAGTCCCTGTTCTGCCATCCATTTACACAAGCTTGTTAGGTAGGTTACTCACTGTTTCCCACTACTCCTCTTGCCTTCAATACGTCTTGTGAGTGTCAAATTCTCCAAACCCTTTATTATCAATCTCAGTCCCTGTTCTGACATCCATTTACACAAGCTTGTTAGGTAGGTTACTCACTGTTTCCCTCTACTCCTCTTGCCTTCAATATGTCATGTGAGTGTCAAATTCTCCAAACCCTTTATTATAAATCTCAGTCCCTGATCTGCCATCCATTTACACAAGCTTGTTATGTAGGTTACTCACTGTTTCCCTCTACTCCTCTTGCCTTCAATATGTCCTGTGAGTGTCAAATTCTCCAAACCCTTTATTATCAATCTCAGTTCCTGTTCTGCCATCCATTTACACAAGATTGTTAGGTAGGTTACACACTGTTTTCCTCTACTCCTCTTGCCTTCAATATGTCCTGTGAGTGTCAAATTCTCCAAGCTTTTTATTATCAATCCCAGTCCCTGTTCTGCCATCCATTTACACAAGCTTGTTAGGTAGGTTACTCACTGTTTCCCTCTACTCCTCTTGCATTCAATATGCCCTTTGAGTTTAAAATTCTCCAAGCACATTCTTATCAATCCCAGTCCCTGTTCTGCCATACATTTTCACAAGCTTGTTAGGTAGGTTACTCACTGTTTCTCTCTACTCCTTTTGCCTTCAATATGTCCTGTGAGTGTCAAATTCTCCAAGCCCTTTATTATCAATCCCAGTCTCTGTTCTGCCATCCATTTACACAAGCTTGTTAGGTAGGTTACTCACTGTTTCCCTCTACTCCTCTTGCCTTCAATATGTCCTGTGAGTGTCAATTTCTCCAAACCCTTTATTACCAATTCCAGTCCCTGTTCTGCCATCCATTTACACAAGCTTGTTAGGTAGGTTACTCACTGTTTTCCTCTACTTCTCTTGCCTTCAATATGTCCTGTGAGTGTCAAATTCTTCAAACCCTTTATTATCAATCTCAGTCCCTGTTCTGCCATCCATTTACACAAGCTTGTTAGGTAGATTACTCACTGTTTCCCTCTACTCCTCTTGCCTTCAATATGTCTTGTGAGTGTCAAATTCTCGAAACCCTTTTTTATCAATCTCAGTCCCTGTTCTGCCATCCATTTACACAAGCTTGTTAGGTAGATTACTCACTGTTTCCGTCTACTCCTCTTGCCTTCAATATGTCCTGTGAGTGACAAATTCTCCAAACCCTTTATTATCAATCTCAGTCCCTGTTCTGCCATCCATTTACACAAGCTTGTTAGGTAGGTTACTCACTGTTTCCCTCTACTACTCTTGCCTTCAATATGTCATATCAGTGTCAAATTCTCCAATCCCTTTTTTATCAATCTCAGTCCCTTTTCTGCCATCCATTTACACAAGCTTGTTAGGTAGGTTACTCACTGTTTCCATCTACTACTCTTGCCTTCAATATGTCATGTGAGTGTCAAATTCTCCAAACCCTGTTTTATCAATCTCAGTCCCTGTTCTGCCATCCATTTACACAAGCTTGTTAGGTAGGTTACTCACTGTTTCCCTCTACTACTCTTGCCTTCAATATGTCATGTGAGTGTCAAATTCTCCAAACCCTTTTTTATCAATCTCAGTCCCTGTTCTGCCATCCATTTACACAAGCTTGTTAGGTAGATTACTCACTGTTTCCCTCTACTCCTCTTGCCTTCAATATGTCCTGTGAGTGTCAAATACTCCAAACACTTTATTATCAATCTCAGTCCCTGTTCTGCCATCCATTTACACAAGCTTGTTAGGTAGGTTACTCACTGTTTCCCTCTACTACTCTTGCCTTCAATATGTCATGTGAGTGTCAAATTCTCCAAACCCTTTTTTATCAATCTCAGTCCCTGTTCTGCCATCCATTTACACAAGCTTGTTAGGTAGGTTACTCACTGTTTCCCTCTACTACTCTTGCCTTCAATATGTCATGTGAGTGTCAAATTCTCCAAACCCTTTATTATCAATCTCAGTCCCTGTTCTGCCATCCATTTACACAAGCTTGTCAGGTAGGTTACTCACTGTTTTCCTCTACTCCTCTTGCCTTCAATATGTCCTGTGAGTGTCAAATTCTCCAAACCCTTTATTATCAATCTCAGTCCCTGTTCTGCCATCCATTTACACAAGCTTGTTAGGTAGGTTACTCACTGTTTTCCTCTACTCCTCTTGCCTTCAATATGTCCTGTGAGTGTCAAATTCTCCAAACCCTTTATTATCAATCTCAGTCCCTGTTCTGCCATCCATTTACACAAGCTGTTAGGTAGGTTACTCACTGTTTCCCTCTACTCCTCTTGCCTTCAATATGTCTTGTGAGTGTCAAATTCTCCAAACCCTTTTTTATCAATCTCAGTCCCTGTTCTGCCATCCATTTACACAAGCTTGTTAGGTAGATTACTCACTGTTTCCCTCTACTCCTCTTGCCTTCAATATGTCTTTTGAGTGTCAAATACTCCAAACCCTTTATTATCAATCTCAGTCCCTGTTCTGCCATCCATTTACACAAGCTTGTTAGGTAGGTTACTCACTGTTTTCCTCTACTCCTCTTGCCTTCAATATGTCTTGTGAGTGTCAAATTCACGGAGCGTTTTATTATCAAACCACGTCCCTTTCTGCCATCCATTTACACAAGCTTGTTAGGAAGGTTACTCACTGTTTCTCTCTACTCCTCTTGCCTTCAATATGTCTTGTGAGTGTCAAATTCTCAAAACCCTTTTTTAACAATCTCAGTCCCTGTTCTGCCATCCATTTACACAAGCTTGTTAGGTAGATTACTCACTGTTTCCCTCTACTCCTCTTGCCTTCAATATGTCCTTTGAGTGTCAAATTCTCCAAACCTTTTGTTATCAATCTGAGTCCCTGTTCTGCCATCCATTTACACAAGCTTGTTAGGTAGGTTACTCACTGTTTTCCTCTACTCCTCTTGCCTTCAATATGTCCTGTGAGTGTTATATTCTCCAAACCTTTATTATCAATCCCAGTCCCTGTTCTGCCATCCATTTACACAAGCTTGTTAGGTAGGTTACTCACTGTTTTCCTCTACTCCTCTTGCCTTCAATATGTCCTGTGAGTGTCAAATTCTCCAAGCCCTTTATTATCAATCTCAGTCTCTGTTCTGCCATCCATTTACACAAGCTTGTTAGGTAGGTTACTGACTGTTTCTCTCTACTCCTCTTGCCTTCAATATGCCCTGTGAGTGTCAAATTCTCCAAGCCCTTTATTATCAATCCCTGTCCCTGTTCTGCCATCCATTTACGCAAGCTTGTTAGGTAGGTTACTCACTGTTTCTCTCTACTCCTCTTGCCTTCAATATGTCCTGTGAGTGTCAAATTCTCCAAACCCTTTATTATCAATCTCAGTCCCTGTTCTGCCATCCATTTACACAAGCTTGTTAGGTAGGTTACTCACTGTTTCCTTCTACTCCTCTTGCCTTCAATATGTCCTGCGAGTGTCAAATTCTCAAAGTCCTCTATTATCAATCGAAGTCCGTTTCTGCCATCCATTTACACAAGCTTGTTAGGTAGGTTACTCAATGTTTCCCTCTACTCCTCTTGCCTTCAATATGTCCTGTGAGTGTCAAATTCTCCATGCCCTTTTTTTATCAATCCCACTCTCTGTTCTGCCATCCATTTATACAAGCTTGTTAGGTAGGTTACTCACTGTTTCCCTCTACTCCTCTTGCCTTCAATATGTCCTGCGAGTGTCAAATTCTCAAAGTCCTCTATTATCAATCGAAGTCCGTTTCTGCCATCCATTTACACAAGCTTGTTAGGTAGGTTACTCAATGTTTCCCTCTACTCCTCTTGCCTTCAATATGTCCTGTGAGTGTCAAATTCTCCATGCCCTTTTTTTTATCAATCCCACTCTCTGTTCTGCCATCCATTTACACAAGCTTGTTAGGTAGGTTACTCACTGTTTTCCTCTACTCCACTTGTCTTCAATATGTCCTGTGAGTGTCAAATTCTCCAAACCCTTTATTATCAATCTCAGTCCCTGTTCTGCCATCCATTTGCACAAGCTTGTTAGGTAGGTTACTCACTGTTTCCTTCTACTCCTCTTGCCTTCAATATGTCCTGCGAGTGTCAAATTCTCAAAGTCCTCTATTATCAATCGAAGTCCGTTTCTGCCATCCATTTACACAAGCTTGTTAGGTAGGTTACTCAATGTTTCCCTCTACTCCTCTTGCCTTCAATATGTCCTGTGAGTGTCAAATTCTCCATGCCCTTTTTTTATCAATCCCACTCTCTGTTCTGCCATCCATTTATACAAGCTTGTTAGGTAGGTTACTCACTGTTTCTCTCTACTCCTCTTGCCTTCAATATGTCCTGCGAGTGTCAAATTCTCAAAGTCCTCTATTATCAATCGAAGTCCGTTTCTGCCATCCATTTACACAAGCTTGTTAGGTAGGTTACTCAATGTTTCCCTCTACTCCTCTTGCCTTCAATATGTCCTGTGAGTGTCAAATTCTCCATGCCCTTTTTTTTATCAATCCCACTCTCTGTTCTGCCATCCATTTATACAAGGTTGTTAGGTAGGTTACTCAATGTTTCCCTCTACTCCTCTTGCCTTCAATATGTCTTGTGAGTGTCAAATTCTCCAAACCCTTTTTTATCAATCTCAGTCCCTGTTCTGCCATCCATTTACACAAGCTTGTTAGGTAGATTACTCACTGTTTCCCTCTACTCCTCTTGCCTTCAATATGTCTTTTGAGTGTCAAATACTCCAAACCCTTTATTATCAATCTCAGTCCCTGTTCTGCCATCCATTTACACAAGCTTGTTAGGTAGGTTACTCACTGTTTTCCTCTACTCCTCTTGCCTTCAATATGTCTTGTGAGTGTCAAATTCACGGAGCGTTTTATTATCAAACCACGTCCCTTTCTGCCATCCATTTACACAAGCTTGTTAGGAAGGTTACTCACTGTTTCTCTCTACTCCTCTTGCCTTCAATATGTCTTGTGAGTGTCAAATTCTCAAAACCCTTTTTTAACAATCTCAGTCCCTGTTCTGCCATCCATTTACACAAGCTTGTTAGGTAGATTACTCACTGTTTCCCTCTACTCCTCTTGCCTTCAATATGTCCTTTGAGTGTCAAATTCTCCAAACCCTTTGTTATCAATCTGAGTCCCTGTTCTGCCATCCATTTACACAAGCTTGTTAGGTAGGTTACTCACTGTTTTCCTCTACTCCTCTTGCCTTCAATATGTCCTGTGAGTGTCATATTCTCCAAACCTTTATTATCAATCCCAGTCCCTGTTCTGCCATCCATTTACACAAGCTTGTTAGGTAGGTTACTCACTGTTTTCCTCTACTCCTCTTGCCTTCAATATGTCCTGTGAGTGTCAAATTCTCCAAGCCCTTTATTATCAATCTCAGTGTCTGTTCTGCCATCCATTTACACAAGCTTGTTAGGTAGGTTACTGACTGTTTCTCTCTACTCCTCTTGCCTTCAATATGCCCTGTGAGTGTCAAATTCTCCAAGCCCTTTATTATCAATCCCTGTCCCTGTTCTGCCATCCATTTACGCAAGCTTGTTAGGTAGGTTACTCACTGTTTCTCTCTACTCCTCTTGCCTTCAATATGTCCTGCGAGTGTCAAATTCTCAAAGTCCTCTATTATCAATCGAAGTCCGTTTCTGCCATCCATTTACACAAGCTTGTTAGGTAGGTTACTCATTGTTTTCCTATACTCCTCTTGCCTTCAATATGTCCTTAGAGTGTCAAATTCTCCAAACCCTTTATTATCAATCTCAGTCCCTGTTCTGCCATCCATTTACACAAGCTTGTTAGGTAGGTTACTCACTGTTTCCTTCTACTCCTCTTGCCTTCAATATGTCCTGCGAGTGTCAAATTCTCAAAGTCCTCTATTATCAATCGAAGTCCGTTTCTGCCATCCATTTACACAAGCTTGTTAGGTAGGTTACTCAATGTTTCCCTCTACTCCTCTTGCCTTCAATATGTCCTGTGAGTGTCAAATTCTCCATGCCCTTTTTTTTATCAATCCCACTCTCTGTTCTGCCATCCATTTACACAAGCTTGTTAGGTAGGTTACTCACTGTTTTCCTCTACTCCACTTGCCTTCAATATGTCCTGTGAGTGTCAAATTCTCCAAACCCTTTATTATCAATCTCAGTCCCTGTTCTGCCATCCATTTACACAAGCTTGTTAGGTAGGTTACTCACTGTTTCCTTCTACTCCTCTTGCCTTCAATATGTCCTGCGAGTGTCAAATTCTCAAAGTCCTCTATTATCAATCGAAGTCCGTTTCTGCCATCCATTTACACAAGCTTGTTAGGTAGGTTACTCACTGTTTTCCTCTACTCCTCTTGCCTTCAATATGTCATGTGAGTGTCAAATTCTCCAAGCCCTTTATTATCAATCTCAGTCCCTGTTCTGCCATCCATTTACACAAGCTTGTTAGGTAGGTTACTCACTGTTTCCCTCTACTCCTCTTGCCTTCAATATGTCCTGCGAGTGTCAAATTCTCAAAGTCCTCTATTATCAATCGAAGTCCGTTTCTGCCATCCATTTACACAAGCTTGTTAGGTAGGTTACTCAATGTTTCCCTCTACTCCTCTTGCCTTCAATATGTCCTGTGAGTGTCAAATTCTCCATGCCCTTTTTTTTATCAATCCCACTCTCTGTTCTGCCATCCATTTACACAAGCTTGTTAGGTAGGTTACTCACTGTTTTCCTCTACTCCACTTGCCTTCAATATGTCCTGTGAGTGTCAAATTCTCCAAACCATTTATTATCAATCTCAGTCCCTGTTCTGCCATCCATTTACACAAGCTTGTTAGGTAGGTTACTCACTGTTTCCTTCTACTCCTCTTGCCTTCAATATGTCCTGCGAGTGTCAAATTCTCAAAGTCCTCTATTATCAATCGAAGTCCGTTTCTGCCATCCATTTACACAAGCTTGTTAGGTAGGTTACTCAATGTTTCCCTCTACTCCTCTTGCCTTCAATATGTCCTGTGAGTGTCAAATTCTCCATGCCCTTTTTTTTATCAATCCCACTCTCTGTTCTGCCATCCATTTATACAAGCTTGTTAGGTAGGTTACTCACTCTTTCCCTCTACTCCTCTTGCCTTCAATATGTCCTGCGAGTGTCAAATTCTCAAAGTCCTATATTATCAATCGAAGTCCGTTTCTGCCATCCATTTACACAAGCTTGTTAGATAGGTTACTCACTGTTTTCCTCTACTCCTCTTGCCTTCAATATGTCCTGTGAGTGTCAAATTCTCCATGCCCTTTTTTTTATCAATCCCACTCTCTGTTCTGCCATCCATTTATACAAGCTTGTTAGGTAGGTTACTCACTGTTTCCCTCTACTCCTCTTGCCTTCAATATGTCCTGTGAGTGTCAAATTCTCAAAGTCCTCTATTATCAATCGAAGTCCGTTTCTGCCATCCATTTACACAAGCTTGTCAGGTAGGTTACTCAATGTTTCCCTCTACTCCTCTTGCCTTCAATATGTCCTGTGAGTGTCAAATTCTCCATGCCCTTTTTTTATCAATCCCACTCTCTGTTCTGCCATCCATTTATACAAGCTTGTTAAGTAGGTTACTCACTGTTTTCCTCTACTCCTCTTGCCTTCAATATGTCCTGTGAGTGTCAAATTCTCCAAACCCTTTATTATCAATCCCTCTCTCTGTTCTGCCATCCATTTACATAAGCTTGTTAGGTCTGTTACTCACTGTTTCCTTCTACTCCTCTTGCCTTCAATATGTCCTCCGAGTGTCAAATTCTCAAAGTCCTCTATTATCAATCGAAGTCCGTTTCTGCCATCCATTTACACAAGCTTGTTAGGTAGGTTACTCACTGTTTCCTTCTACTCCTCTTGCCTTCAATATGTCCTGCGAGTGTCAAATTCTCAAAGTCCTCTATTATCAATCGAAGTCCGTTTCTGCCATCCATTTACACAAGCTTGTTAGGTAGGTTACTCACCGTTTCTCTCTACTCCTCTTGCCTTCAATATGTCCTGAGAGTGTCAAATTCTCCAAACCCTTTATTATCAATCCCAGTCCCTGTTCTGCCATCCATTTACACAAGCATGTTATGTAGGTTACTCACTGTTTGCCTCCACTCCTCTTGCCTTCAATATGTCCTGTGAGTGTCAAATTCTCCAAACCCTTTATTATCAATCTCAGTCTCTGTTCTGCCATCCATTTACACAAGCTTGTTAGGTAGGTTACACACTGTTTCCCTCTACTCCTCTTGCCTTCAATATGTCCTGTGAGTGTCAAATTCTCCAAGGCCTTTATTATCAATCCCATTCTTTGTTCTGCCATCCATTTACACAAGCTTGTTAGGTAGGTTACTCACTGTTTCCCTCTACTCCTCTTGCCTTCAATATGTCCTGTGAGTGTCAAATTCTCCAAGCCCTTTATTATCAATCCCAGTCCCTGTTCTGCCATCCATTTACACAAGCTTGTTAGGTAGGTTACTCACTGTTTCTCTCTACTCCTCTTGCCTTCAATATGTCCTGTGAGTGTCAAATTCTCCAAGGCCTTTATTATCAATCCCAGTCTCTGTTCTGCCATCCATTTACACAAGCTTGTTAGGTAGGTTACTCACTGTTTCTCTCTACTCCTCTTGCCTTCAATATGTCCTGTGAGTGTCAAATTCTCCAAACCCTTTATTATCAATCCCAGTCCCTGTTCTGCCATCCATTTACACAAGCTTGTTATGTAGGTTACTCACTGTTTGCCTCCACTCCTCTTGCCTTCAATATGTCCTGTGAGTGTCAAATTCTCCAAACCCTTTATTATCAATCTCAGTCCCTGTTCTGCCATCCATTTACACAAGCTTGTTAGGTAGGTTACTCACTGTTTCTCTCTACTCCTCTTGCCTTCAATATGCCCTGTGAGTGTCAAATTCTCCAAGCCCTTTATTATCAATCCCAGTCCCTGTTCTGTCATCCATTTACGCAAGCTTGTTAGGTAGGTTACTCACCGTTTCTCTCTACTCCCCTTGCCTTCAATATGTCCTGTGAGTGTCAAATTCTCCAAACCCTTTATTATCAATCCCAGTCATTGTTCAACCATCCATTTACACAAGCTTGTTAGGTAGGTTACTCACTGTTTCTCTCTACTCCTCTTGCCGTCAATATGTCCTGTGAGTGTCAAATTCTCCAGACCCTTTATTATCAATCCCAGTCTCTGTTCTGCCATCCATTTACACAAGCTTGTTAGGTAGGTTACTCACTGTTTCCCTCTACTCCTCTTGCCTTCAATATGTCCTGTGAGTGTCAAATTCTCCAAACCCTTAATTATCAATCCCAGTCCCTGTTCTGCCATCCATTTACACAAGCTTGTTAGGTAGGTTACTCACTGTTTCCTTCTACTCCTCTTGCCTTCAACATGTCCTGCGAGTGTCAAGTTCTCAAAGTCCTCTATTATCAATCGAAGTCCGTTTCTGCCATCCATTTACACAAGCTTGTTAGGTAGGTTACTCACTGTTTTCCTCTACTCCTCTTGCCTTCAATATGTCCTGTGAGTGTCAAATTCTCCATGCCCTTTTTTTTATCAATCCCACTCTCTGTTCTGCCATCCATTTATACAAGCTTTTTAGGTAGGTTACTCACTGTTTCCCTCTACTCCTCTTGCCTTCAATATGTCCTGCGTGTGTCAAATTCTCAAAGTCCTATATTATCAATCGAAGTCCGTTTCTGCCATCCATTTACACAAGCTTGTTAGATAGGTTACTCACTGTTTTCCTCTACTCCTCTTGCCTTCAATATGTCCTGTGAGTGTCAAATTTTCCAAACCCTTTATTATCAATTCCACTCTCTGTTCTGCCATCCATTTACACAAGCTTGTTAGGTAGGTTACTCACTGTTTTCCTCTACTCCTCTTGCCTTCAATATGTACTGTGAGTGTCAAATTCTCCAAACCCTTAATTATCAATCCCAGTCCCTGTTCTGCCATCCATTTACACAAGCTTGTTAGGTAGGTTACTCACTGTTTCCCTCTACTCCTCTTGCCTTCAATATGTCCTGTGAGTGTCAAATTCTCCAAACCCTTAATTATCAATCCCAGTCCCTGTTCTGCCATCCATTTACACAAGCTTGTTAGGTAGGTTACTCACTGTTTCCTTCTACTCCTCTTGCCTTCAATATGTCCTGCGAGTGTCAAGTTCTCAAAGTCCTCTATTATCAATCGAAGTCCGTTTCTGCCATCCATTTACACAAGCTTGTTAGGTAGGTTACTCACTGTTTTCCTCTACTCCTCTTGCCTTCAATATGTCCTGTGAGTGTCAAATTCTCCAAACCCTTTATTATCAATCTCAGTCCCTGTTCTGCCATCCATTTACACAAGCTTGTTAGGTAGGTTACTCACTGTTTCCTTCTACTCCTCTTGCCTTCAATATGTCCTGCGAGTGTCAAATTCTCAAAGTCCTCTATTATCAATCGAAGTCCGTTTCTGCCATCCATTTACACAAGCTTGTTAGGTAGGTTACTCAATGTTTCCCTCTACTCCTCTTGCCTTCAATATGTCCTGTGAGTGTCAAATTCTCCATGCCCTTTTTTTTATCAATCCCACTCTCTGTTCTGCCATCCATTTATACAAGCTTGTTAGGTAGGTTACTCACTGTTTCCCTCTACTCCTCTTGCCTTCAATATGTCCTGCGTGTGTCAAATTCTCAAAGTCCTATATTATCAATCGAAGTCCGTTTCTGCCATCCATTTACACAAGCTTGTTAGATAGGTTACTCACTGTTTTCCTCTACTCCTCTTGCCTTCAATATGTCCTGTGAGTGTCAAATTTTCCAAACCCTTTATTATCAATTCCACTCTCTGTTCTGCCATCCATTTACACAAGCTTGTTAGGTAGGTTACTCACTGTTTTCCTCTACTCCTCTTGCCTTCAATATGTACTGTGAGTGTCAAATTCTCCAAACCCTTTATTATCAATCTCAGTCCCTGTTCTGCCATCCATTTACACAAGCTTGTTAGGTAGGTTACTCACTGTTTCCTTCTACTCCTCTTGCCTTCAATATGTCTTGTGAGTGTCAAATTCTCCAAGCCCTTTATTATCAATCTCAGTCCCTGTTCTGCCATCCATTTACACAAGCTTGTTAGGTAGGTTACTCACTGTTTCCTTCTACTCCTCTTGCCTTCAATATGTCCTGCGAGTGTCAAATTCTCAAAGTCCTCTATTATCAATCGAAGTCCGTTTCTGCCATCCATTTACACAAGCTTGTTAGGTAGGTTACTCACTGTTTCCCTCTACTCCTCTTCCCTTCAATATGTCCTGAGAGTGTCAAATTCTCCAAACCCTTTATTATCAATCCCAGTCCCTGTTCTGCCATCCATTTACACAAGCTTGTTAGGTAGGTTACTCACTGTTTCCCTCTACTCCTCTTGCCTTCAATATGTCCTGTGAGTTTCAAATTCTCCAAGCCCTTTATTATCAATCCCAGTCTCTGTTCTGCCATCCATTTACACAAGCTTGTTAGGTAGGTTACTCACTGTTTCCCTCTACTCCTCTTGCCTTCAATATGTCCTGTGAGTGTCAAATTCTCCAAGGCCTTTATTATCAATCCCAGTCCCTGTTCTGCCATCCATTTACACAAGCTTGTTAGGTAGGTTACTCACTGTTTCTCTCTACTCCTCTTGCCTTCAATATGTCCTGTGAGTGTCAAATTCTCCAAACCCTTTATTATCAATCCCAGTCCCTGTTCTGCCATCCATTTACACAAGCTTGTTAGGTAGGTTACTCACTTTTTCCCTCTACTCCTCTTGCCTTCAATATGTCCTGTGAGTGTCAATTTCTCCAACCCCTTTATTATCAATCCCAGTCCCTGTTCTGCCATCCATTTACACAAGCTTGTTAGGTAGGTTACTCACTGTTTGCCTCTACTTCTCTTGCCTTCAATATGTCCTGTGAGTGTCAAATTCTCCAAACCCTTTATTATCAATCTCAGTCCCTGTTCTGCCCTCCATTTACACAAGCTTGTTAGGTAGGTTATTCACTGTTTCTCTCTACTCCTCTTGCCTTCAATATGCCCTGTGAGTGTCAAATTCTCCAAGCCCTTTATTATCAATCCCAGTCCCTGTTCTCTCATCCATTTACGCAAGCTTGTTAGGTAGGTTACTCACCGTTTCTCTCTACTCCCCTTGCTTTCAATATGTCCTGTGAGTGTCAAATTCTCCAAGCCCTTTATTATCAATCC
The DNA here is from genome assembly GCA_963932145.1 of Acanthosepion lycidas. Taxonomy (NCBI): domain Eukaryota; kingdom Metazoa; phylum Mollusca; class Cephalopoda; order Sepiida; family Sepiidae; genus Acanthosepion; species Acanthosepion lycidas. Next base: position 24,841,841 of record OZ010598.1, read on the forward strand.
CTGTCCCTGTTCTGCCATCCATTTACACAAGCTTGTTAGGTAGGTTACTCACTGTTTCCCTCTACTCCTCTTGCCTTCAATATGTCCTGTGAGTGTCAAATTCTCCAAACCCTTTATTATCAATCCCAGTCCATGTTCAACCATCCATTTACACAAGCTTGTTAGATAGGTTACTCACTGTTTCCTTCTACCCCTCTTGCCTTCAATATGTCCTGCGAGTGTCAAATTCTCAAAGTCCTCTATTATCAATCGAAGTCCGTTTCTGCCATCCATTTACACAAGCTTGTTAGGTAGGTTACTCACTGTTTTCCTCTACTCCTCTTGCCTTCAATATGTCCTGTGAGTGTCAAATTCTCCAAACCCTTTATTATCAATCTCAGTCCCTGTTCTGCCATCCATTTACACAAGCTTGTTAGGTAGGTTACTCACTGTTTCCCTCTACTCCTCTTGCCTTCAATATGTCCTGCGAGTGTCAAATTCTCAAAGTCCTCTATTATCAATCGAAGTCCGTTTCTGCCATCCATTTACACAAGCTTGTTAGGTAGGTTACTCAATGTTTCCCTCTACTCCTCTTGCCTTCAATATGTCCTGTGAGTGTCAAATTCTCCATGCCCTTTTTTTTATCAATCCCACTCTCTGTTCTGCCATCCATTTATACAAGGTTGTTAGGTAGGTTACTCACTGTTTCCCTCTACTCCTCTTGCCTTCAATATGTCCTGCGAGTGTCAAATTCTCAAAGTCCTATATTATCAATCGAAGTCCGTTTCTGCCATCCATTTACACAAGCTTGTTAGGTAGGTTACTCACTGTTTTCCTCTACTCCTCTTGCCTTCAATATGTCCTGTGAGTGTCAAATTTTCCAAACCCTTTATTATCAATTCCACTCTCTGTTCTGCCATCCATTTACACAAGCTTGTTAGGTAGGTTACTCACTGTTTTCCTCTACTCCTCTTGCCTTCAATATGTACTGTGAGTGTCAAATTCTCCAAACCCTTTATTATCAATCTCAGTCCCTGTTCTGCCATCCATTTACACAAGCTTGTTAGGTAGGTTACTCACTGTTTCCTTCTACTCCTCTTGCCTTCAATATGTCTTGTGAGTGTCAAATTCTCCAAGCCCTTTATTATCAATCTCAGTCCCTGTTCTGCCATCCATTTACACAAGCTTGTTAGGTAGGTTACTCACTGTTTCCTTCTACTCCTCTTGCCTTCAATATGTCCTGCGAGTGTCAAATTCTCAAAGTCCTCTATTATCAATCGAAGTCCGTTTCTGCCATCCATTTACACAAGCTTGTTAGGTAGGTTACTCACTGTTTCCCTCTACTCCTCTTGCCTTCAATATGTCCTGTGAGTGTCAAATTCTCCAAACCCTTTATTATCAATCCCAGTCACTGTTCTGCCATCCATTTACACAAGCTTGTTAGGTAGGTTACTCACCGTTTCTCTCTACTCCTCTTGCCTTCAATATGTCCTGAGAGTGTCAAATTCTCCAAACCCTTTATTATCAATCCCAGTCCCTGTTCTGCCATCCATTTACACAAGCTTGTTAGGTAGGTTACTCACTGTTTCCCTCTACTCCTCTTGCCTTCAATATGTCCTGTGAGTTTCAAATTCTCCAAGCCCTTTATTATCAATCCCAGTCTCTGTTCTGCCATCCATTTACACAAGCTTGTTAGGTAGGTTACTCACTGTTTCCCTCTACTCCTCTTGCCTTCAATATGTCCTGTGAGTGTCAAATTCTCCAAGGCCTTTATTATCAATCCCAGTCCCTGTTCTGCCATCCATTTACACAAGCTTGTTAGGTAGGTTACTCACTGTTTCTCTCTACTCCTCTTGCCTTCAATATGTCCTGTGAGTGTCAAATTCTCCAAACCCTTTATTATCAATCCCAGTCCCTGTTCTGCCATCCATTTACACAAGCTTGTTAGGTAGGTTACTCACTTTTTCCCTCTACTCCTCTTGCCTTCAATATGTCCTGTGAGTGTCAATTTCTCCAACCCCTTTATTATCAATCCCAGTCCCTGTTCTGCCATCCATTTACACAAGCTTGTTAGGTAGGTTACTCACTGTTTGCCTCTACTTCTCTTGCCTTCAATATGTCCTGTGAGTGTCAAATTCTCCAAACCCTTTATTATCAATCTCAGTCCCTGTTCTGCCATCCATTTACACAAGCTTGTTAGGTAGGTTATTCACTGTTTCTCTCTACTCCTCTTGCCTTCAATATGCCCTGTGAGTGTCAAATTCTCCAAGCCCTTTATTATCAATCCCAGTCCCTGTTCTCTCATCCATTTACGCAAGCTTGTTAGGTAGGTTACTCACCGTTTCTCTCTACTCCCCTTGCATTCAATATGTCCTGTGAGTGTCAAATTCTCCAAGCCCTTTATTATCAATCCCAGTCCCTGTTCTGCCATCCATTTACACAAGCTTGTTAGGTAGGTTACTCACTGTTTCCCTCTACTCCTCTTGCCTTCAATATGTCCTGTGAGTGTCAAATTCTCCAAACCCTTTATTATCAATCCCAGTCCATGTTCAACCATCCATTTACACAAGCTTGTTAGGTAGGTTACTCACTGTTTCTCTCTACTCCTCTTGCCTTCAATATGTCCTGTGAGTGTCAAATTCTCCAAACCCTTTATTATCAATCCCAGTCTCTGTTCTGCCATCCATTTACACAAGCTTGTTAGGTAGGTTACTCACTGTTTCCCTCTACTCCTCTTGCCTTCAATATGTCCTGTGAGTGTCAAATTCTCCAAACCCTTAATTATCAATCCCAGTCCCTGTTCTGCCATCCATTTACACAAGCTTGTTAGGTAGGTTACTCACTGTTTCCTTCTACTCCTCTTGCCTTCAATATGTCCTGCGAGTGTCAAATTCTCAAAGTCCTCTATTATCAATCGAAGTCCGTTTCTGCCATCCATTTACACAAGCTTGTTAGGTAGGTTACTCACTGTTTTCCTCTACTCCTCTTGCCTTCAATATGTCCTGTGAGTGTCAAATTCTCCAAACCCTTTATTATCAATCTCAGTCCCTGTTCTGCCATCCATTTACACAAGCTTGTTAGGTAGGTTACTCACTGTTTCCTTCTACTCCTCTTGCCTTCAATATGTCCTGCGAGTGTCAAATTCTCAAAGTCCTCTATTATCAATCGAAGTCCGTTTCTGCCATCCATTTACACAAGCTTGTTAGGTAGGTTACTCAATGTTTCCCTCTACTCCTCTTGCCTTCAATATGTCCTGTGAGTGTCAAATTCTCCATGCCCTTTTTTTTATCAATCCCACTCTCTGTTCTGCCATCCATTTATACAAGCTTGTTAGGTAGGTTACTCACTGTTTCCCTCTACTCCTCTTGCCTTCAATATGTCCTGCGAGTGTCAAATTCTCAAAGTCCTCTATTATCAATCGAAGTCCGTTTCTGCCATCCATTTACACAAGCTTGTTAGGTAGGTTACTCAATGTTTCCCTCTACTCCTCTTGCCTTCAATATGTCCTGTGAGTGTCAAATTCTCCATGCCCTTTTTTTTATCAATCCCACTCTCTGTTCTGCCATCCATTTACACAAGCTTGTTAGGTAGGTTACTCACTGTTTTCCTCTACTCCTCTTGCCTTCAATATGTCCTGTGAGTGTCAAATTCTCCAAAACCTTTATTATCAATCTCAGTCCCTGTTCTGCCATCCATTTACACAAGCTTGTTAGGTAGGTTACTCACTGTTTCCTTCTACTCCTCTTGCCTTCAATATGTCTTGTGAGTGTCAAATTCTCCAAACCCCTTTATTATCAATCTCAGTCCCTGTTCTGCCATCCATTTACACAAGCTTGTTAGGTAGGTTACTCACTGTTTCCTTCTACTCCTCTTGCCTTCAATATGTCCTGCGAGTGTCAAATTCTCAAAGTCCTCTATTATCAATCGAAGTCCGTTTCTGCCATCCATTTAAACAAGCTTGTTAGGTAGGTTACTCAATGTTTCCCTCTACTCCTCTTGCCTTCAATATGTCCTGTGAGTGTCAAATTCTCCATGCCCTTTTTTTTATCAATCCCACTCTCTGTTCTGCCATCCATTTATACAAGCTTGTTAGGTAGGGTACTCAATGTTTCCCTCTACTCCTCTTGCCTTCAATATGTCCTGTGAGTGTCAAATTCTCCATGCCCTTTTTTTTTATCAATCCCACTCTCTGTTCTGCCATCCATTTATACAAGCTTGTTAGGTAGGGTACTCACTGTTTCCCTCTACTCCTCTTGCCTTCAATATGTCCTGTGAGTGTCAAATTCTCCATGCTCTTTTTTTTATCAATCCCACTCTCTGTTCTGCCATCCATTTATACAAGCTTGTTAGGTAGGGTACTCACTGTTTCCCTCTACTCCTCTTGCCTTCAATATGTCCTGTGAGTGTCAAATTCTCCATGCCCTTTTTTTTATCAATCCCACTCTCTGTTCTGCCATCCATTTATACAAGCTTGTTAGGTAGGGTACTCACTGTTTCCCTCTACCCCTCTTGCCTTCAATATGTCCTGTGAGTGTCAAATTCTCCATGCCCTTTTTTTATCAATCCCACTCTCTGTTCTGCCATCCATTTATACAAGCTTGTTAGGTAGGGTACTCACTGTTTCCCTCTACTCCTCTTGCCTTCAATATGTCATGTGAGTGTCAAATTCTCGATGCCCTTTTTTTTATCAATCCCACTCTCTGTTCTGCCATCCATTTATACAAGCTTGTTAGGTAGGTTACTCACGGTTTCCCACTACTCCTCTTTCCTTCAATATGTCCTGTGAGTGTCAAATTCTCCATGCCCTTTTTTTTATCAATCCCACTCTCTGTTCTGCCATCCATTTATACAAGCTCTTTATATAGGTTTTCCGTTGCCTTACTTCCTTTCATTATGTTCTTTGAAGGATTACCTTATGTAGTCTATTGAACACGCTTTTCTTGATTCTAAGTGTAAAGGCATCTTTTTGTTTCTTCTTTCTTTAAAAGTTCCGCGTTACTCTTATGTTTAGTCTACTGTATTCTTAGCATCCTTCTGTTGAACCACATGTATTTGTCCTAAGTTCTCTTGTTCCTCTTGGAAGTCTTTTTTTCAGCAGTTTCTGCCATAGAGGTTTTTTAATATTACATTGCAATTCGTCACTCTTTTTTGATTCTTACAAAACCTTTTCCGTTTTTTTAAGGCTTTGCCCCATTACTATTCCTAAACATTTCTGGGGGATGATGTCTCTGTGCCCCTTCTATTCATTTTTCGGTCTATTTATGTCTTCTTTTTACCGTCTCTTCCACACACCCTATTTTTTCCTCTATTTTAACAGGTTTCTGTCGGAACGTTACTTTCTATTATTCCCCGTCCTGCTTGCTTTCAATATGTTCTCTGCGTGTCATATTTTCCAAGCCCTCTTTCCTCATTATGTATCCTATGAATTTCAATGCCTCTATATGATACTCTGTGTTGGTGTCTACACATCTTTTTCGTTGATCACATTTTCCGTCAATGGCATTTTTGGCATCTTTCTGTGGACCCCATTTCTTTTGTTTAAAGAATTTTATTAGTCTCCGTGCAGATTAATACACATCAATATAACTGGAAAAATATATTTCAAAACTCGCATCTGTAAAAACTCTTAAGAACTTAGCAAAATATATCATCATTTTCTGGTTTGGATAAAGGGGTATTTCTTCTCTTTATATTTCTGTGGTTAGGCATTTTAACTAAAGTATTTGACGGCATATTTGACCCCAATTTCAGCAGAGCATATAAAAAACATCAGTAATTAGTAAAATCATTAAAATTATTAGTGAATGGTATAGCCTAAGCTATATTTATGAGGTATTATTTTGGTTAAATACACCATGATTCCAATTAAATAAAAAATAATAGGAAAAAAAGAACATGAGCCTATAAAAAGTTTATTATATCCAAAAGTAAGAAAACAAAATAAAAATCAAGCAATTATTACAATTGAGCAAAACAGTAAATTTTCCTTTATATGATCTGTACAACCTGCATCTTGTAAACGTCTTAGTGGAATAATTAGGATATAAAAATTCTGATTGTATTTATACCAATGCAACCGGAAGTTATCGTAAGAAAAATATTAATGAAACAAATATATTTTTACGAATATATAATTTGAATTTATTGTATATAATTTTAGTGAAACAAAGTACTAATATTGAACGTGATGAAATTAATATAATGAATGTTATCAATGATATTTTTAATCTGCATAATAGGCTTTAAATTAATGACAATAAGTATATGAAAGTTACTCTCGTTATTTTCAAAAAAAAATGTTAATGTAATATTCACTTTCAAAAAGAAAAAGAAAAATGAAAAAAAAAGAAAGAATTATCCTACAGTCCAAAATATGTTTTGGCTTAAGATAAATCACAAAAGGCTAAAAAGCTATAAAAACAAATTAATCAATTAATTTGTTTTTATAGCTTTTCAGACTATTACATTAACATTTTTTTTTTGAAAATAACGATTTTTCTCCAGATACAAGTTCTCCTATTTAACCCAAAGCGGGGGAAGAAAATGTATCCATATCTTTCCAAAGGTTATTTGTGTACTTGTATTATTTACATTATTCGGACTGTTATCCTCATCTTCATATAAGACGCTCAATTGCATAAAACGCACCCCAATTTCAGCAGGGCAAATCAAGAAATAATTAGTAAAATTAGTAAAGCTACGTATGGCATATAAGATGCAGGGGAATTTTAAAAGATATTTTAATAAAGAAGTGCGCCTTACATGCCATCAAATACTGTATTTATATAATTTACAGGTTCTGTATTTACTGTTGTCTGCATCTTTATTCCTATATTCACGACGTTTCAGCCGTTGTACTCTCCGGCCTCTTTCAGGTTTATATACATTGGAATTTCGAACAGAAATTTATTTAGTCCACATGGTTAGATTTTTCTAATTTCACGTGTAATGGCTTTTCTGGATATTTCTGTATCAGTTAATTCTCTTCAGTAACTCAATTCTCCAAATTTTTGTTCACCTCTGCTGTGGCTAGGTATTAAACTCACAACTCTTTGGGTCAAGTCAATTTCTGGATTGCTTCAACCAACGATTATATCCAACGGACCAACAACCCCCCCGTGGACTAAATAAAGGTTTCGTTTCAAAATTCTAATGTATATCACCTGAAGAAGGCTGTAGCGTACAGCGGCCGAAACGTCGTGAATCTGACAATAAATACAGTCCGAACAATGTAAAGTTTTTCGATTAAACACAAACTGGCCGATCGGCTTTCTATTGTAATTAAGTAATAAACTGTTCCTTTCAGAATTAATTCATATTAATATAACAATTAGAACATATATTTAAAGAATTACATTTCAAAACCTATTGGTTATAATCTAGGGAAGGTTACTGAATAGAATAATCAAACAAAGGTTGGTAATGAACGATAATAATTAGGACAAGAACAACACATATAAGCGCAGAAAAAGTAGTCAACTGCTAGAAGTGAGTCAAGTGATTCCACAATGAATCTCCAACTGCAGGATATCTACAAACCACCTCACGCGGTCAGATGTGACACAAGGCCGAATTTAATGTGGGGTAACCGAGCCCGTAAGCTCGGCTAAAATTTCCCCGTAGACCCAGTATAAAACGGGGTCGGGTTGCTGTTTCCCGAGACGAGACTGTGCCTTTCGACATAGCCTCGTCTGGGGATTCTTTCTGCCCAGAGGCAGAGAGTTTGACCAGCACAGCTGGAAACGAATCTTCAACTGTAGACCAACATACAGTATTTACTACTGTATTTATGAAATGGGGGCACATCCAATATCGTCCGTAGGCATGCTATAACACCATTAATTTTAAGGAGTTAATAAAATATTAATTCCATATTAATCTCCATTATAATCTGTGCATATATGAATGTCAAAAAAGAGAGATAATAACGTTTAACCTACAATGTAAAAGAATTCATTTTGGAGTAATAATATTAAAAAAAAATAGAAATAAATGAAGATAGGAGAAAGAAATGAAAAATGAAGAAAAAAAGTAAAAATAGTAAAGAGAGAGAGAGAGAGAGAGAGAGAGAGACAGACAGACAGACAGACGGCGGAGGGAGTGAGAAGGAGAGTGTACAAATGAAAGAAAGCAGCAAAAAAAAAAATAGATATAAAAAGGTAAAAGATGGGAAAATTTGTCTGAATTTCTGAAATGAGCAGGTATCATTACTTACCTTATTTACATTTTGACTATTACCGTTATTATTACAACGTTTCCGCCATTGTACCCTCCAGTCTTCATCAGGTGTATATCGATCCAGGTAACTGTTATGGTAATTTACACACGCACGCATGGACTCTCCCAGTTATAAATAGGAGCAGGTACTGCCTTTTTCGAAAAGGAAATTTGCAGCAGTCAGCTCTGACAGTGGGACCGAACATTCTTGCTGTAACACTCTCGTTTATATATGTTTGTATTACTGTTTTTCTGTTAATATATTTGTTTAACTCAATTCCTCTCTTTGTGTCTTTATTTCTGGCCGCTAACAAGGCCACAACAGCAACCAACAGGAAATTTCAAACTGAACACTTTATTTAATCTATGGAGGTAGATTGTTCTCATTTGTTCTGTCAATGTTTAGGGATATCTCGTCTCGTTCTTATTTTTAGTACCGCTCAGTTATTGCTCAACCTGTTTTCACTGAGTCCAAGTACACACTGCGTAGCCCGGGGATTGAACTTACAATCACTATGTAACCAAATTAGAACGCTGATGATCTTCAAGGAATTAAGGTTTGAAGCTGAAACACGCGTGGAAAAAGAAGGGGGAAGAGAAAAAAAAAGGACTTACGTTGAAAATATTAGCAAATTTTAAAGGAGAGAGAAGGAAAATAAAAGAAAGACGACGATTGAAATCGAATTAAAACAGAAAAGAAAAACAAACAAGTAAAAAAACGAATTTATACTATGGCAAAAAAAAAGAAGAAAAAAAAAAAAAGAAAGAAAGAATAAAGTAAAATAAAGGGCGTGCCCGGACATTTGGTCGACAGGCATTTGGTCGAGAGACAATTTGCCGAACGGACAATTCACCGAAGTAACAAGTAAGATTAGTAACGAGCAATACTTTAAGCATTTTAATTAGCAGTATTATAAGGTAGATTAGGACTAATAATTACCACTGGTTTTCAAGTGATTAAATTACTAAATCTAAATTTAAAGTAAAAAGTTTTCGTATTTCAATATTTGTTTATTGAAAGCAGCATTTAAAAAATACTTGGGTGTATTTGGGTAAAAAGTAGCAAATAATTATTTAAATTCTTATTTAACAATAAGATAAAATCTAGTTCATGCCTTTAAGATAATAATCTTTAAAAGCGAAATTGAAAGATCTTTCATATCGTAAAAGCTTAAGATTTTTGCTGTAGCAAAATGCGCTTTTTCTCAAAACACTTAACATCTTACAGTAATATTGTAAGTAATATACAGTAATATTTGAAGTAAAATATAATATACACAGAATAGTTAAAAATAAAGTCTGTCAAAGAAACAAAAATTATAAATTAATACAGTAAATAACTATAGTGATTTTCTAAGCCCGGTTTAGATGTGGCACAAGGTCGAAAGTATGGGGCACCAAGTGAGGATCGAACTCACTACTCAGTCGTAATTGATCTAGCAAGAAACGCTTTCTAACCATTACACCACTTCGAGGTGACCAAATAAGTATAAATATATGTAGCACATTACGATAAAGAGTGTGACATGCATGTAAGTACGCCACTATATATTCGGTTAAATGTCCGTCGGCCAAATGTCCGTGTACCAGAAAGAGTGTAGAATATGAAGAAAAATAGCAAACAGAAGGGATAGAAAAAGCTTGAAGAAAAAAAAAAAAGATTAAAAAGAATAGATACTGTAGAAAAATAAAAAAGCTAAAAAGTTGAAATGATTACCAAACACATAAAAAAAGACATGAGAAAAACGAATTTATACTATACAATGAAAAAAAACCCCAACCCCCCCAAAAAAAAATACAAAGACCAAGAAAGCTAATATGGAAATGAGAAGAGTAAAAAAAAAAGCAACGCGAAAAAAATGAGAGAAAACAGACGATAAAAAAAATAAAGAAACATTTGAGAGAAGAAGAAGAGGAATAGATTCGCTAGAAAGTAAAGAGCGATGAAGATGGAGATGATGATGTAAAGTAGACATCGAAATCGTTAAATAGGCAGAGAAAAGATAATTTCTTTGATCATAGTTTCTCTCCCCTCTGCCCTGCCCACCAGACGTCTCTTCTCCGTTCGTTTAACACAGCGGGTTACTTTTGAACAGCTGGGGGAAAAAAAAAAAATGACGTCACACAAGGCAATCAGAAGAGAAAAGACTCCACGGATGAATGCGATCTGTGTTCGCATGCGTGTATCTGATGTACTATGAACAAGAAGGTATACATATGTATGGTGATTTTCTCAGTGTAGCTTAGATGCGGCACAAGGTCGAAAGTATGAAGCATCCGATGAGAAAGAAATAACTATAAAGACGTAATTGAGCTAGTGAGGAAGTTTGTTAACCATTACACTACTTCGAAGTTCAGGCAGTGATTTACTAAGCGTAGTTTAGATGTGGCACAAGGCCGAAAGTATGGAACCCGGAATGAGGATCCAACTAACTACTCAGTCGGAACTGATCCAGCAAGAGACGTTTGTTGACCATTCCACTATATATATATATATATGTGTGTGTGTGAAGGGTGCAATGAGTAAATTGTCGCCATTTTATATTCTTAAATTCGCGCATGCCCGTTTGTTTGTTTTTGATTTTGTATAGTAGGGTTAGTTGGGCACCCTCTGTGAGAAAAAGAGCACCATGACGCAATTCACTCCGTCAGAGAGTTGGAAACGGCATGCTGTACGGCTTGGCATTCGCGCCGGAAGTTCCAGTACGCATACTTCAGAGTGTTTCGGTGTCAATCTGAGGGCAGTGCAGATGATTCAGAAACAGTTGGATGAGTCTAATGACGATTACGAAGGTACGGTAGCTCGGAAAACTCACTCTGATCATTCTGATAAGAAAAGAACTCCCGGATTTATTGGTGACTCAATACAGGGGCCTACATCAAGTGGATTGAAGAAGTAATGCTGCCCAGGGTCAAGAGGGTAGCTGCTGGAAGACACTGTCTGGCAACAGGACTTTGCAACATGACGCACAAACAGGAGAACTTAGTCATGGCTTTCAGACAATTTCAGCGATCACACCACCCCTTAAATCTAGCCACCTGACTCCTCAAACTGCAACCACCTTGATTATTATGTGTAGGGCGCAGTTGAGCGAGTGGCCAACAAAACTCCTTGTAACATCAAACATCAACTGAATTCAAAGGATTATGGCAGCATTCACAAGTCCAAAAGAGATGCAGGAGATTCCAAAGTCGTCTGAAGGACGGAGTTGAAGTCAATAGATATTCCGAAGTCGTCTGGAGGACGGGCTTGAAGCCAATGTAGATTCCGAAATCGTCTGGAGGACGGGGTTGAAGTCAGTGTAGATTCCGAAATCGTCTGGATGACGGGGTTGAAGCCAATGTAGATTCCGAAGTCGTCTGGAGGACGGGGTTGAAGTCAGTGTAGATTCCGAAGTCGTCTGGAGGACGGGGTTGAAGTCAGTGTAGATTCCGAAGTCGTCTGGAGGACGGGGTTGAAGCCAATGTAGATTCCGAAGTCGTCTGGAGGACGGGGTTGAAGTCAGTGTAGATTCCGAAATCGTCTGGAGGACGGGGTTGAAGTCAGTGTAGATTCCGAAGTCATCTGGAGGACGGGGTTGAAGCCGATGATGACGATTTCATTGAATAACTTTACTCTTTCGTATTTCACGATATTTTTGTGTAATTTTGGTAAATATATCCGTTAAAACATGTCAGTGGTATTTCCATTTTTGCTTAATAAAGACGACAATTTATCCATCGCCCACTCTTTATGCACAAAAGCTGAGCCTCATCTACTATGAGTTCAATTGTGAAAGCACTGGAAATGTATTGAAATTGTGTTGAGTTGGCTTTTTTTTTCTGTTTATTTATCTCTTTCGATCTATCGTACATGACGACCTTATGCCATTCTTCCCAGAATTTTTTCTCTTTTCTCGAATCCGTGTTTATTCAGCATTTGGCTTTAGGGAACTCAGTCGAAAATGCGCATCCAGTGAAAAAGAACGCATTAGTTTCAAACTCCAAAGAAGTATTGATACGGCAAGCTCATCAATAATCCTGATATCTTTAAGTAAAACATATTAGGGGGTCTTTCAGTGGGCCTTTTAAATATTGCGTCTTGCATATTTCAGCACCACTCGCCACCTGCTACAGATTTCTTTTCAAATGCAGCGAGCAACATCGATAAGAAAGAAATAACGTTAAAATCACCCTCTTACTCAATTGATTGGTATCTCAGTTTTATCATGACCTGTTAGTATCTATCTATCTATCTATCTATCTATCTATCTATCTATCTATCTATCTATCTATCTATCTATCTCAGTCTGTTCATTATCTCAGTCTGTTCATAATCCGACTATCTATCTATCTATCTATCTATCTATCTATCTATCTATCTATCTATCTATCTATCTCCGTCTGTTCATAATCCGACTATCTATCTATCTATCTATCTATCTATCTATCTATCTATCTATCTATCTATCTATCTATCTATCTATCTCAGTCTGTTCATAATCCGACTATCTATCTATCTATCTATCTATCTATCTATCTATCTATCTATCTATCTATCTATCTATCTATCTCAGTCTGTTCATAATCCGACTATCTATCTATCTATCTATCTATCTATCTATCTATCTATCTATCTATCTATCTATCTCAGTCTGTTCATAATCCGACTATCTATCTATCTATCTATCTATCTATCTATCTATCTATCTATCTATCTATCTATCTATCTCAGTCTGTTCATAATCCGACTATCTATCTATCTATCTATCTATCTATCTATCTATCTATCTATCTATCTATCTATCTATCTATCTCAGTCTGTTCATAATCCGACTATCTATCTATCTATCTATCTATCTATCTATCTATCTATCTATCTATCTATCTATCTATCTATCTCACTCTGTTCATTATCTCAGTCTGTTCATAATCCGACTATCTATCTATCTATCTATCTATCTATCTATCTATCTATCTATCTATCTATCTATCTATCTATCTATCTCAGTCTGTTCATAATCCGACTATCTATCTATCTATCTATCTATCTATCTATATATCTATCTATCTATCTATCTATCTCAGTCTGTTCATAATCCGACTATCTATCTATCTATCTATCTATCTATCTATCTATCTATCTATCTATCTCAGTCTGTTCATTATCTCAGTCTGTTCATAATCCGACTATCTATCTATCTATCTATCTATCTATCTATCTATCTATCTATCTATCTCAGTCTGTTCATAATCCGACTATCTATCTATCTATCTATCTATCTATCTATCTATCTATCTATCTATCTATCTATCTATCTCAGTCTGTTCATAATCCGACTATCTATCTATCTATCTATCTATCTATCTATCTATCTATCTATCTATCTATCTATCTATCTCAGTCTGTTCATAATCCGACTATCTATCTATCTATCTATCTATCTATCTATCTATCTATCTATCTATCTATCTCAGTCTGTTCATAATCCGACTATCTATCTATCTATCTATCTATCTATCTATCTATCTATCTATCTATCTATCTATCTCAGTCTGTTCATAATCCGACTATCTATCTATCTATCTATCTATCTATCTATCTATCTATCTATCTATCTATCTATCTCACTCTGTTCATTATTTCAGTCTGTTCATAATCCGACTATCTATCTATCTATCTATCTATCTATCTATCTATCTATCTATCTATCTATCTATCTATCTCACTCTGTTCATAATCCGACTATCTATCTATCTATCTATCTATCTATCTATCTATCTATCTATCTATCTCAGTCTGTTCATTATCTCAGTCTGTTCATAATCCGACTATCTATCTATCTATCTATCTATCTATCTATCTATCTATCTATCTATCTATCTATCTATCTATCTATCTATCTATCTCAGTCTGTTCATAATCCGACTATCTATCTATCTATCTATCTATCTATCTATCTATCTATCTATCTATCTATCTATCTATCTATCTATCTCAGTCTGTTCATAATCCGACTATCTATCTATCTATCTATCTATCTATCTATCTATCTATCTATCTATCTATCTATCTCACTCTGTTCATTATCTATCTCAGTCTGTTTATAATCCGACTATCTATCTATCTATCTATCTATCTATCTATCTATCTATCTATCTATCTATCTATCTATCTATCTCACTCTGTTCATTATCTCAGTCTGTTCATAATCCGACTATCTATCTATCTATCTATCTATCTATCTATCTATCTATCTATCTATCTATCTATCTATCTATCTATCTATCTATCTCAGTCTGTTCATAATCCGACTATCTATCTATCTATCTATCTATCTATCTATCTATCTATCTATCTATCTATCTATCTATCTATCTATCTCAGTCTGTTCATTATCTCAGTCTGTTCATAATCCGACTATCTATCTATCTATCTATCTATCTATCTATCTATCTATCTACAGAAAAATTGAGATAGAGTGTGTATATGTGTGTGTGTATGTGGATACAAGAATCAATACTACACAGTGACTGTCAGATTCACGCTTTAATGTGATCTTCATGTCAAGTATCTCAACTCTAGAGTCATGGAAACCAGTAATGAAATAGTGACACTTAATCTGAAGATTGCACTGTGCATTGTGGTCTGAAACTTCAAGTCACCATGCAATGTTGATTCCTATGCCTTTAATATCTATCTATCTATCTATCTATCTATCTATCTATCTATCTATCTTGTTATCCCCAGACAGACTGTTTCGCTGTATCACAGTGTGGATAGAAGCCCGATTTCCTCTAGCTAAGGATCGAAACCCGGCTGAATTGGGGTCAGTCGGAGATTCTACCCCAAAGCCGTTGTCGCACGGCAGGGGTGAAGGTGAATTTAAGTGTATTTATTTTTAGATAAACACACATTGACTGAGAGAACTCGATTCGTTCTACCGAAGATTCTTGCATTATTGTCAGTAATAGTCACTGTCTACATACTCACACTATCTCCCCAGAGAGATTACGTTATTTTAGGATATTACATAAAAACATGTAAAAAAAAAAAACGCTACACAAATGCAATCATGTTTCGATGTCAGGCATTAGTGAATAACTGATTAGTAGACAATTTATTCAATTTATTCAAAAACAAAATCCAACCTCTTTTCGTGAGAAAAAAAAGAAAAGAAAAAGAGTAAGAAAGAAAGACACAAGGTATACTGTCTTTTTCCGAGAAAAAGACGAATAAGGAAAAAAAAAAAAAAGAAAAAAAGGGAGAGGGAGAGGATAGAAGAAGGATTTGTTTTGTTTATATTCAGATCGACCAATCAAAATGCCCTACGCTAAGTTCAAATTAAGGAGAGGAATAGAAGTTAAGAAGCAATCATAAATAAAAGGTCATGACCCACAGATTTAGAATCATAGACACCTCTAGACATAATATTCGATACAAATGTCAATTTGTTACAAAATTATACATTAGACACATGTCATTTCCTATGAGGGAAGAAACATAATATATACGTGTGTGTTTGTGTGTGTGCGTGTATGTGCGTGTGTGCGTGTGTGCGTGCATGTGTGTGTGCGTGCATGTGTGTGTGTGTGTGCGTGCGTGTGTGTGTGCGTGCGTGTGTGCGTGTGCGTGCGAGTGTGTGTGCGTGTGTGTGTGTGTGTGTGCGTAAAGGTAAAAGACCATAGAAAAAACTATTATTAGCCGACGCGTTTCCCCCAATGTGGACTCTTTGAGTGCATAAACGAAATGAATTTATTGAAAACAAAGTGACTATTGCCAACAAACAAAATGTCCTTAGCAACTAGAAGACTTTAGAAAACGCTGTTGTATTTATACTGTGAATACGTCAATTACTTTCACGTGTAGAAATATTGTTTTGATTTTTGTTTGTTGTTAATAGTCATTTAGTTTCAATAAATCCATTTCGTTTTTGCCTTGAAAAAATCTATCTATCTATCTATCTATCTATTTATTTAGTTTTTGCCGTGAAAAAGTCCACATTGGACGAAACGCGTCGGCTAATAATACAGTTTCCCTATTGTCTTTTACCTTTATACATATTGTTTTTCTTCAGGTTAACTCTGGGAAATTTTTCATATATATATATATATATATATATATATATATATATATATGTTTGCACACACACATATATATATATATATATATATATAAATTTTTCATATATATATAAATAAATTTTTCATATATATATATATATATATATATAAATTTGTTTCATATATATATATATATATATATATATATATATTTAAGTTATAAGGAACTTGGTAAACCGAATTGGTAAATCCAAAGAGGATGAAATCCTGAGAGCTCAATGTTAGAACAGAGCTAATATGTAATGAAAAACAAACCACTTTAATGTACCATTACGATAATTTATTTCACCTAAATCTTTTTTTAAGGATTCAGGATCATCAGGTAAATCTTCCAACAACGAATTGAGAAAAAAAAATGGGATTAGAAATTGGTGGGTAGTGTAATTTTTGTAATTTAATAGAGGGGGTTGAGAGTGGTAGTTAAACAGACAATATAAAGTATAGGGAGGGGTTAATTTTATATCTCTCTTAAGTATGTTTTATATTGGAGTAGGAGGAGTGACAGAAACTTGACCTCTTTAGATGGTTAATAAAACGGAAATGAATTGTAGAAAATGTATACAAGTGAGTCTTACGGTAAAGAGAGAGATAGGGGGAGGAGGAAAGAGAGATGGAGTTGTTATAATTTTGTTTTAACAAAATTATGTAAAAGATAGTTTACAATGTTTGATAGAAAATTCGATGTCTGAAAAAAATTTTGTTATTAACTTAAATGTTTAATTTTTTAAGTAAATAGTTTCAGGACTAAATATAACTATTATTGTAATAAACATATTTATCTAGGACATAAAGAAATATTTAAAATCTTAATAGTTTATTCACCCGACTAACTGTATTTCCACAATATAAAAAAAAAAAAATATATATATATATAACATCAATTTTAATATTTAAAATTAATTTATGAATGTAATTTATTTATTTATTATATTGGTAAACTAAATTAAAGATTAGGTTTCATTATTTAATAGAATTTGAGAGTAATATTAATTTTCATTTATTCATATATGCCTCACAAATGTATTCATGTGAATCCCTACATACATACGATCATTAACAAGTCAATATATATATATATATATATATATATATATATATATATATATATATATATATATATATATATAACATCTATTTTAATATTTAAAATTAATTTATGAATGTAATTTATTTATTATATTAAATTAAAGATTAGGTTTCATTATTTAATAGAATTTGAGAGTAATATTAATTTTCATTTATTCATATATGCCTCACAAATGTATTCATGTGAATCCCTACATACATACGATCATTAACAAGTAAAAAAAAAAAAAAAAAAAAAAAACCATAGAAACATTTGAGATAGTTTACACAAAAATTCATTTATCCTCGTACATAAACTATATATACATTTTACAATCTTTATCTATATTTCAAAATATATATAGATTTCACAGTTAAAATTTAATTTTGTCAGTGTGATTTCGGAAGTGTTTCATTTTAAAGGAATTTAGCTAATATTATTACTATTATTAATAGTCAAAGAATGGTATATTTAAATTTAAATTATCAATTTAGAAATGAAACTCCCTTCAGAAGAAAACAAAATTTAAACTATAGAATATTACAAAAGAAGGACATTACAAATTAAGAAAATAAATTAAAATGTCATTAGAAAGACCCAATATTTCATTTAAAATTAATTCATGCACGTACGCACATATATACATACACACACACACATATATATATATATACATATATACATACACACACACACACATATATATACACATATACATACGATCATTAACAAGTCAAAAAAAAAAAACAAAAAAACCATAGAAACACTTGAGATAATTTACACAAAAATTCATTTAACCTCGCACATAAACTATATATACATTTTGCAATCTTTATCTATATTTTAATATTTGAAATATATATAGATTTCACAGTTAAAATTTAATTTTATCAATGTGATTTCGGAAGTGTTTTATTTTAAAGGAATTTAGCTAATATTATTACTATTATTAATAGTCAAAGAATGGTATATTTAAATTTAAATTATCAATTTAGAAATGAAACTCCCTTCAGAAGAAAACAAAATTTAAACTATAGAATATTACAAAAGAAGGACATTACAAATTAAGAAAATAAATTTAAAATGTCATTAGAAAGACCCAATATTTCATTTAAAATCAATTCATGTACGTACGCACATATATACATACACACACACACACACACACACATATACATATATATATATATATATATATATATATATATATATACATATATACATACACACACACATATATACATCCACATATATATATACACATATACATACATATACAATTCATATATCCATATACAAATCTATATATCAAAAAATTAATCTAACCATTTAATCATCCGTATATATATATATATATAGAGAGAGAGAGAGAGAGAGAGAGACATACTCATATACACATACACACCCTTAAATAGATATACATTCATATATAAGCACAAAACCCTACATACAAAACAAAATATAAAAATAATACATATATACATACATATATATATATATATACATACATATACATATACATATGTACATTTACCAAATATAAATTCTAAGGTAATTACGTCTATATACATATATAGATTACAAGTAGTTTAAAACCATAAAAACACACATGTTTAAGTACATGTACACACACATATACTCGTACATACATATATAATATACATATACATACAAAACAAACATAAAAACATTTATACATATACATCCACACCCATGCAGCATACACGTTAAAAAAAAAAATATTAAGTATTCAAACATGCTTCATATTAGTATATTTATACTCACACACGCGTATATCTATTTATACATATATATCCATACTACCATACATATGTGTCCACAATATAAATACATAGTTACCCTTATCTATAATGTTCATATATATATATCTAAATAAGTTCACATAAAAAAAAAAAAAAATTTGTAAGTTCCAACACATTTATCAAAGAGCACAGTGTCAGTATTTTCATATATTCATTTAAAACAATTTATATTTTCTATTTATATATCTACACATACTTTTTTAAAATGAGGTGATTTTTATGCCTACATTTACAAATCAACTCATTATGTCTGTTCAATAGTATGTCCGGATCCTTATGTTTTATAATTAGTATTTTTTCCATAATGCACAAATTGCATCGGTCTCTGAAATTAAACGGAGTTTTGGCTTTTGAGACGATTTTCCATTCTATTTGTGGGGTTAATTTGTTTTCCAATAACTCCCAATAGTGCTTTGAAAGTGCAGTTTGGTGTTTTTTTGATTCATTATAAAAGGATTGGCGATGGTTGTAAAATCGTTGTTTCCAACTTCCTGCAGAAATACCTTTGTAGATCTTCTTATGTTCAGTATTTTCTTTGGGGAAAATCGTAGCTTCGTATACTATGTTTTTGGACAAACATACTCCTTCTACTGGACAGACAGATCCTTCCCTGCAGTTACAGGAAGATTTGGTCTTTGGGCTTGTATTAGGATCTTTTTGAAGTTGATTATAAAATTCATTTAAAATTTCACTATTATGGGAGCTAATAATTTTTTTTTTGACTTGTTAATGATCGTATGTATGTAGGGATTCACATGAATACATTTGTGAGGCATATATGAATAAATGAAAATTAATATTACTCTCAAATTCTATTAAATAATGAAACCTAATCTTTAATTTAATATAATAAATAAATTACATTCATAAATTAATTTTAAATATTAAAATAGATGTTATATATATATATATATATATATATATATATATATATATATATATATTTTTTTTTTTTGACTTGTTAATGATCGTATGTATGTAGGGATTCACATGAATACATTTGTGAGGCATATATGAATAAATGAAAATTAATATTACTCTCAAATTCTATTAAATAATGAAACCTAATCTTTAATTTAGTTTACCAATATAATAAATAAATAAATTACATTCATAAATTAATTTTAAATATTAAAATTGATGTTATATATATATTTTTTTTTTTTTTTTATATTGTGGAAATACAATTAGTCGGGTGAATAAACTATTAAGATTTTAAATATTTCTTTATGTCCTAGATAAATATGTTTATTACAATAATAGTTATATTTAGTCCTGAAACTATTTACTTAAAAAATTAAACATTTAAGTTAATAACAAAATTTTTTTCAGACATCGAATTTTCTATCAAACATTGTAAACTATCTTTTACATAATTTTGTTAAAACAAAATTATAACAACTCCATCTCTCTTTCCCCCTCCCCCTATCTCTCTCTTTACCGTAAGACTCACTTGTATACATTTTCTACAATTCATTTCCGTTTTATTAACCATCTAAAGAGGTCAAGTTTCTGTCACTCCTCCTACTCCAATATAAAACATACTTAAGAGAGATATAAAATTAACCCCTCCCTATACTTTATATTGTCTGTTTAACTACCACTCTCAACCCCCTCTATTAAATTACAAAAATTACACTCCCCACCAATTTCTAATCCCATTTTTTTTCTCAATTCGTTGTTGGAAGATTTACCTGATGATCCTGAATCCTTAAAAAAGGATTTAGGTGAAATAAATTATCGTAATGGTACATTAAAGTGGTTTGTTTTTCATTACATATTTATATATATATATATATAATATATATATATTTTGAGAAACATTTATTAAAAATAAATAAAATAACCCATATGCAAAAGTATTTAACACACTTTACTAATATTTAGTACAGTAGCCTCTGTTCTGCTTCACAGCCTCCCGTCGTTTCCCGTAGTCTTCAACTAGTTTCTTGCAGGTACTTGTTGGTATTTTGACCCATTCTTCTTCACAAATTTTCTTCAATTTGTTTAAATTTGATGGATTTCTTTTATGAACTCGTAACTTCAATAGTTTCCACAAATTTTCGATTGGATTTAAATCCGGTGACTGGCTTGGCCATTCCAGGACATTAACGTCATTATTCTTAAACCAATTCTTAGTTGTTTTAGCAGTATGCTTCGGGTCATTGTCTTGCTGAAATACAAAATTACGACCATGTCCCAAAGATGTGGCAATGTTCAAGAGTTGAGTTGACAAAATTTGAGTGTATTTTGCAGCATTCATTGTTCCTTCGATGATTTTCATTTTTCCTACTCCATTTGAGGAAAAACAACCCCACATCATAATATTTCCACCCCCATCTTTGACTGTAGGGATGGTATTTGCTGGTTCGTATTCCGCTCCTTTTTTCCTCCATAGATGAGTGCGCATATTTCGTCCGTAAAGGTCAATTTTCGTTTCGTCTGACCAAATTACTTTCTCCCAGAAATCATTAGATTCAATTTCATATTTCTTTACAAAATTCAAACGGGCTTGTACATGTCGGCGTTTCAGTAATGGAGTCTCTTTCTCGGTGATCTTGAAGTGAGACCTGCAGGATTCAGTGATCTTTTAATTGTATCTTTACTAACTTCAATTCCGGCATTTTTCAAATCATTCTGAAATTCTCGACGAGTTGTAAATAGATTTTTCTTCACAGTACGGGAAATGTATCGCTCATTAGCCTCATTTAAGATACGGGAACGACCACTCCTTTGAATGTTTTCAATAGTATCGAATTATTTTCATTTTCGAACAACAGCACCAACTGTACTCACAAGCAAATTCAAATCTTGAGCGATTATTCTATATCCCTTACCATCTTTGTGATTCTTTATGATCTTCTTGCGCATGTCGTTCGACAATTCTTTTGTTTTCACCATTTTCTCGCAGTAGTGGCAACAGAATAGCTGCAGCGTCTCAGAGCTGTTATCTAATAGCCAGATGAGTGTCGTGCAGTGCTGTCATTGGTCGACATATCACACCATATCAATATGGGTAGCAATCATGACGATACGTCTCTTCTAGCATAATATTTGCATTGGTGTTAAATACTTTTGCATATGGGTTATTTTATTTATTGTTAAATGTCTCTCAAAACAGTGGTTTCAAATTTTCCTTCTATGTTTTGATCGACAATGTTCGTTCAAATATTTCCTATAAGTTTCGTTGAAATTGATTTGTTATTTTTTGAGATATGTAAGAAAAACCAATGTGTTAAATACTTTTGCTACCCACTCTATTGCTCACTAACCCCTAAATTAAGTACAAGTGAAAACATTAACTTTTATCGAAATTGTTAATCAGGCAATGACGTTGCAGAAAGTAAATTATTGAATGTATTTAAACATCCTTATTGCGATCTGCTGACTTTCATTTCATGCTTTATTGGAAAGAAACATTTCTTTTTAAATGACTTTAATGGCGTCGAGTTCGTCTGAGTATATACAACACTGCTGGACTATAATATTTTCACTCAGAAAAAACTTGAAATTTTACACAGAATGGTTAGTAAAATGAAAAAAAAACAGTGAATAGCAATTATGTAGTTACAAACTCCCTTGTTGGTGAAAGAGAAATGAATTCTCTGCGTCAAAGTAGCCGTTGTTATGGGATCTCATTTTCATAGAGCACTTTGGGATGTGGTAGAAAGGAAGTTTTGAGTCCTGGATACACAGTAAACCAATTTCGAAGAATTGAGGGATGCCATAATAACAGCCCAGATCCAAATTTCGAAAGAGTTACTCTATAATATTGGGGAATGCATGAAGACTTAGATAGATAGATAGATAGATAGATATGAACATAGATAGATAGATATGAACTGACTGACACACAAAGATATGAACAGATAGAGACATAGATAATGAACAGACTGAGATAGATAGATAGATAGATAGATATGAACAGACTGAGGCACATGGTAAATAATGAACAGGCTAAGGCAGACAGACAGACAGACAGATAGATAGTTCTAAAAGTCGTTCCAATCTGTACTAGATATTTTTGTCTGATTGATTTGTTTTTTATTGCTTATCCCACTTTTGCAGGTTATTTGAAACAAGAAAATATTGTAAAAATTTTGGGGAAGTAGTAATTATTCACTGGTATAAGTCCTATTAATTAACCCATAGCTGGGGGTACAGAGAAGACGTGGATTAATGCCATTCATTAATGCCTGTCACATTTTTTTAACCATGTATAATAATGTTCTTATTAAAAGTACAAGACAACTACATTTTGGACCAATTTAAAACATTATCAAGGGTCACCTTAAACTTTTGAATTGTAGTTTAAATAGTAATAAATCATCCAAGAAAATTAAAAAAAAAAAAAAAAAAAAGAGGAAACTAAAGCTGGGTTCAATCGCTTGAACATCTCGTGAAATGAGAAACTTTATAACTTAAGGGAGTAGAAAAGGTACGCTTTAAATAATTGTTTCGTGTCATTTTAGAGACGAAATCGTTTATTTGGATTAATACAGACAATTGATACAATAAATACACATCCTTTCGGATTAATTGACTTATTTGTTTTTTTTACAGTGATTTTTGCCGGTGATTTGAAGCCAGAACATATTTTAGAGTATAAGAATAATGATTTAATGATGCAAGTCTTACTAATTAACCCATAGCTATGGGGAGAAGAAGTAGATTTATACCTTTCCCAAGGGTATTTGTGCTTAAGCGAATATAATGAACACGTGTCGTTTCTGGGTCCCCACATTACAACATAAACTGGTATTAAGGACGACTTTTTCTTTTGTTTTACTTTTTTTTTTATTAGGAAAGAGGGTCAGACGTGGCAGCTTCGATTCTGAGAGGCAGCGGGAGGAATTACGTCACGGGAACGCATGTCGCTTGTTGACTTAGCATTCCTTAGTGTGTGCTCTTAGACCGTCTCACGAACCTGGGCGTGGGAAGTGTATCGACATTTCAAACTTCTTGCGAACATCTCTTGAATTCGCGCCGTTTTGTATATATATCCAAAACCCAGACAAAGGCAATCGTATTCTGTAAGACAATTCCGAGCCATTATCTATTACACCACCCGCACCTCCAAGTTTACAGTACCTGGTACTTCTAAACGTTGACTCATCTAGGTACAGACGATACTTATTAAGATGGAAGGTGTTACAGGGTGTGAAAAATCTGAGAAAAAAAAAAAAAACCTTATTAAGGGAAGTTGACAATAAAAGAACTGGATTTAAGGAGAGGGAAGATGACGATTGACAATGTATTTAAATTTTGGAAGGTCAAAGTTGGTTGGAAAGCAAGGAACCACAAGCAAGAAGTGCGAGAGAAGGAACTGTTCACATAGAACTTATGGTTAAATATAGCAATTTCATCTGCGAAATTATGAGACCAAACTACCACTCTAGTACTGTGTTTAAATTCGTAAACTTGAAGCACCAAAAAAGCTCAACAAAACAACTGCCATTAAAATATTTATAGAAACTGCACATCTATCTATCTATATATCTATCTATTAGGTTGGTGCAAAAATAATATCGTATTTTGACGTATTTTTTAACGTCAAAAAACGATATTATTTTTGCACCAACCTAATATCTATCTATCTATCTATCTATCTATCTATCTATCTATCTATCTATCTATCTGTTATATACCGTATTTTGACGTATTTTTTAACGTCAAAAAACGATATTATTTTTGCACCAACCTAATATCTATCTATCTATCTATCTATCTATCTATCCATCTATCTATCTATCTATCTGTTATATACCGTACGTATGAAAACTAATCAGTATGTCCCAATCCTCATAAATACTTTGGACACTATTGTAAGAGGGGGTAATATGCTGTCTTAGTAGTCCACCACTAGCAGTGGTTTACCTACTTTACGCCGCTGGCGAGTATTGCATTTTATTGATGTAAAGATTACCATTTCATTTCCAACTTACCTTTTGGTTACTCCTCATTCAGAAACCCTTTCTCAGTCCGTTTATATTCCATTTATTTATGCATGTAGTTTTCCTATCTATCTATCTATCTATCTATCTATCTATCTATCTATCTATCTATCTATCTATCTCAATCAGTTAATATATATTTATCTTTTTTAGGCAATTTATACGGACAGGAGAAGGCAGACAATGGTTAACTAAAGACTTGAACAGTTTAAGATTGTAGTGATCGGGGAAACAACCAATTGGGAGTCGGTTCTACAGGGAAGTGGTACGCGGGAAGAAGCTGCTTAAATGGAACGATGTAGTACTGATAAAATGTGGGTGGTTTCCTACAATGTAAGTGGCATTATGGGTCATATCTATCTATCTATCTATCTATCTATCTATCTATCTATCTATCTATCTATCTATCTATCTATCTATCTATCTATCCCAGTCTTTTCGCGTCTATCTATCTATCTATCTATCTATCTATCTATCTATCTATCTATCTATCTATCTATCCCAGTCTTTTCGCGTCTATCTATCTATCTATCTATCTATCTATCTATCTATCTATCTATCTATCTATCTATCTCAGTCTGTTCATTATCTCAGTCTGTTCATAATACGACTATCTATCTATCTATCTATCTATCTATCTATCTATCCTAGCCTCTG
Organism: Acanthosepion lycidas; assembly: GCA_963932145.1. NCBI lineage: Eukaryota > Metazoa > Mollusca > Cephalopoda > Sepiida > Sepiidae > Acanthosepion > Acanthosepion lycidas. The sequence goes on from OZ010598.1 coordinate 24,867,640, forward strand.
AATAGATGTCTACCTTAGCCTGTTCATTATCTATCTATCTATCTATCTATCTATCTATCTATCTATCTATCTATCTATCTATCTATCTATCTATCCCAGTCTTTTCGCATCTATCTATCTATCTATCTATCTATCTATCTATCTATCTATCTATCCTAGCCTCTGAATAGATGTCTACCTTAGCCTGTTCATTATCTATCTATCTATCTATCTATCTATCTATCTATCTATCTATCTATCTATCTATCTATCTATCCCAGTCTTTTCGCATCTATCTATCTATCTATCTATCTATCTATCTATCTATCTATCTATCTATCCATCTATCTATCTATCTATCTATCTATCTATCCATCTATCTATCTATCTATCTATCTATCTATCTATCTATCTATCTATGTATTTGCAAGTTTCTTAATAGCTTTCCATCGGCAAAACTTCAGTGTAAAATACACGAAGTGACATTTGAGAAACTCTTCTGCAGACATATAACACCAAATTATTAGGTTGGTGCAAAAATAATTTCGTTTTCTCACATAGTAACATATGTTAGAAAACGAAATTATTTTTGCACCAACCTCCCGACATTTGCTAATGGATTTTGTCTACTCTTGTTCTTAATACGCAAATTAAAGATACATTATCTGCTCGGATATACTGATCATTTTGGACAGTAACAGACAAAGTAACTGACCGGATGGCAAAAAAACAAAAACAACAAAAAAAAAAAAAAAAAAAGAAAAAACTCCAATAAACTCGAATTACACAATAATCAGTCGTCTATATTTCCCCACATCTCATCTATTCGTTGTTGTGTTTGGTTAGACATTCCCTGAGGCTCATGTACACAGAATACCCATGAAGGTCATGTACACCGAGTAACAATGAAAGAACAACAAACAGAAGGGGGCACTTTCTTCTTTATGGGTTGTATATTAGAAGAAAAATGCAGGATCAGGGTGGTAGGGACAACACATTTACTGTGGCCATGGCAGGACAAGATATCTATCTATCTATCTATCTATCTATCTATCTGTCGAATGTTTTTCATGTCTTATTCTGTTTCTGTCTAATCTCTCTCTCTTTATACACATCTATCTATCTATCTATCTATCTATCTATCTATCTATCTATCTATCAAAATCTGTTCATTATCTATCTATCGCAATCTTTTCAACATCTATCTATCTATCTATCTATCAAAATTTGTTCATTATCTATCTATGTATGTATGTATGTATGTATGTATGTATGTATCTATCTATCTATCTATCTATCTATCTAAATCAGTTAATATCCATTTATCTGTTTTAGGCAATTTATAACGACAGGAGAGGCAGACAATGAGTAGTTTAAGATTGTAGTGATCGGGGAAACATCTGTACGTTGTTGTGTTTGGTTGGACTCTGCCTGAAACTCATTTACACGAAGTACCAACGAAGGAACCCTTTCATTTGAAGTTGGGAAATGATGTAATACGTTTAGTCCATTTTTTCCTCTATTTGATACCATTGTTTGTAGCAAACAGAAAGGAGCACTTTCTTTTTTGGGGTTGTATATTAGAAGAAGGTTGCAGTATCAGTGGTGGGGGGGGTAGGCTCAACACATTTACTGTGACCATAGCAGGACAATATATCTATCTATCTATCTATCTATCTATCTATCTATCTATCTATCTATCTATCTATCTATCTATCTCAGTCTGTTCATTATCTATCTCAGTCTGTTTATAATCCGACTATCTATCTATCTATCTATCTATCTATCTATCTATCTATCTATCTATCTATCTATCTCAGTCTGTTCATTATCTATCTCAGTCCGTTTATAATCCGACTATCTATCTATCTATCTATCTATCTATCTATCTATCTATCTATCTATCTATCTATCTAAATCAGTTAATATCTATTTTTCTTTTTTAGGATAGTTTATACGGACAGGAGCGGCAGACAATGGTTAATCCAAGACTTGAGCAGTTTAAGATTGTAGTTATCGTTGTTGTGTTTGGTTAGACACTGTCTCAATCTCATGTACAGAGAGTATACCTGAAGGTCATGTACACAGAGTACCAATGAAGGAATGCTTTCATTTGAAGTGGCTAGCCCTAGTTACTATATTCTAATTCTTGATACAATGCAAAAAGATTGCAATGATAAAATTCGGTCAATAATTATTTCTAACTATTTATACCGTGACTCATGCATGCAATTACAAGTAATCCAAAATAATATTTTAAATTTTGAAATCATATCTTCATTTTTGGCATGAGAATTTTTAAAAACTGTTTCTAAATCTTTGATTTTCTTTCAATCCTTCCGCCTCAACTGCTATCCTCTTCTGACGCATCTATGAGGAAATCACGACTTCAGGACGTTGGCAATCATGGCTTTTTACAATGTATTTTCCTTTGTTTCTATTAATAAATTTTATCTATTTCTTATTTCTCCTGAAACCTGTTCTGCCATCCATTTACTTAGGTTCGCTATGTAGGTAAGATGTTGTCTTTCCCCTGTCTTTAATTTGTCCTGTGAGTATCAAATGTTCCAACCCCACTTTCCTCATTATATGCACTAGACATTTCAACTGACTCATTCTGATGTTAAGTATAAGTGTCCTTTGTATTTCCATTTTCTCTAAAACTTCATTGTTGTTCACATGTTCGGTCTATAGCATTCTCAACATTCTTCTCTGTGACCATATTTCTGCTACTTCTTCATCTGTGTCAGAAGATAATCATTGATAACTCTCCTCTCCAATTTGCGCACCCTAGTAACTATATTCTTAATACTTGATTTAATGCAAAAATATCACAATGATAAAACTGGTCATTAATTATTTATAACTATTTATACTGGGACTCATGCATGCAATTACAAGTAATCTATAATAATATTCTAAATTTTGAAATCATATTTATTTTTGACATATGAATTTTTAAAACTGTTTCTAAACCTTTGAATGTCTTTCAATCATCCCGCCTCACTTGCTATCCTCATACGTCACACCTACAAAGCGCGCCACACTATTTGGAAACCACTGATATAGATAGACAGATAGATATCTACAGCGTTTTATGCTTGTACCCACGATATTTTATGCGTGTGGATTACCGTACTTGACGGCAAATAAGACGCACGGGTGTATAAGACGCACCCCAATTTCAGCAGGGCAAATCAAAAAAGAAATAAGTAATTAGTAAAATTATTAGTAAATAGTATAGCCTAGGCTATATTTATGAAATATCATTTTGGTTAAACAAGTCATGATTACAATTAAACGAAAAATAAAAGGAATAAATGAACACGACTCTATGAAATTTTTATTATAAAAATACTGTATAATATAGGTAAGAAAACAAAATTAATATCAAGCAATTATTACAATTGAGCAAAACAGTACCGTTACTATTAAGATTCAGTCAAAAATGTTCCTTTATATGATCTGTAAAACCTACGTCTTGTAAATATCTTCTTGGAATAGATATTTATTCGTACGAGGGCACAAAACGTGGCACAAGGCCAAAAAGGGGATTGGAGAAAAGGACGATCTTCTGTCTTAATTCTTATTGGAATGGTGATTTTCTAAGCCCGGCTTAGATGTAGCACAAGGCCGAAAGTACGGGGTACCCAGTGAGGACCGAACTCACTACTCAGTCGTAATTGATCTAGCAAGACAAGCTTACTAACCATTACACCACCTCGCGGTGGCCCTTTTTTTTCCAAGCGTAGCTTGGATGTGGCACAAGACCGAAAGTAAGAGGCACCCCGTGAGGATCGAACTCACTACTCAGTTGGAGCTGATCTAGCGAGACAAGCTTTCTAACCATTACCCCACGTCGAGATTGTATTTATATCAATGCAACCGGAAGTTATCGCAAGAAAAATATTAATGAAACAAATATATAATTTGAATTTATTGCATATAATTTTAGTGAAACAAAGTACTAATATTAAATGTGATGAAATTAATATAATGAATATTATCAATGATAACATTTTTAATTTGCATAATAGCCTTTTAAATAATGACAATAGGTATATGAAAGTTATTCTAAAGTCTAAGCTAATAGGAGTTGCCAGGTAGCTAATTTCGGCCGACTATCGCGAATTTTAAACCTACTATGACACATAAGACACAAGAGAATTTTAAAAGATCTTTTTAGTAAAAAAAGAGCGCCTTATATGCCCAAATAAGGTCATTTTTTTATTCTACAGTATAATACTAACGCTTTTTAAAAATATTATTCGAAAGAAATACTTAAATATGGGCTTCTCTATTAAATCGAATGTTCAGTGTATTTTCTATGTAAGGCCGTTCAGGTTAGTGTGACCAAGGGAAAGGAATTAACCTACAAAGTCGCTCTTAATCCTGTTTCACTTTAACTACGATTCATTCGTTCGTTTCATTCATATTTCCTGAAAGTGACTCGAGGCTATTAGCTGACCAGACAGGAAAATAACGGGCTGATAAGAGTAGTTCGGTACACGAGTAGAGTGAGCAATATATATATATATATATATATATATATATATATATATATATAGAGAGAGAGAGAGAGAGAGAGAGAGAGAGAGAGACAGACAGACAGACAGACTGAGAGAGACAGAGAGAAGGAGGGGTAATTCCATCAAACAAGGAAATGAATGCAATTCATTACATAAGGTAACTTGACGCTGGATGAAATGAAGGCCAGACCAATCTGCCTCGGTATTGTACAAACAGATCTATCAATGGGGAAAAAAAAAACGACAAAAAAAAAAACATGGAAATAAAAATAAAATAAGAAAAAAAAATGACGGAAAATAAAATAAAATAAAATGAAAAAAATAAATTAAAAAAAAAAAACACAACCGAGGTCTATCAATAAGCCTATGGGGAAAAAAAGCAAAAGCAAAAGCAAAAGTAAAAATTAAAAACAACAAAAAAAAAAAAAGAATATTTTTCAATAAACTGATTGGCAAAAAAGCAACAATAAAATAAAAATAAATAAATGTGACCCCCCCCCCTCCAAAAAAAAAAAAAAATTAAGTTCAATCAATAAACCAATGGGAAAAAAGAAATAAAATTTAAAAATAAATAAAAAATTAAATAATAAAATAAAACAAAAAAACCCTGAGATCTGTCAATAAACCAACGTTGGAAAAGGCAAAAAAAATAAAAATAAAAATAAAGAAATAAATAAAAATAAAATAAAATCAAATAAAATAAAAAAAAACAGGAAAAACAAACAAAGAAAAAAAAAACTGCTAATGAAGAATAATATGGAAATGAATGGAACCAAAAATGGAAAAAAATTGAGAAAAATCCGTTATAAATAAAGAAAAAAGTGCGGTCATCTTTACGGCATTGAACGCTGACCAATTGTCTTACAGATGAAGAAACCAAATTGAAACGAGGGATTTGATTCGACCAATGAATTTCGTGAATACCATGGACTGAACATATGAGCAATGTGGAAGTATTAAGTAATATAAAACCTACAATGACACTCGACAGATGGCATTTTTGAGTCACAGAGTGTAAAGAGATAAGAAACAAATAAAACATTAAGAAACAAACAAAATATCTTATATATCTATAAGACTCTCGTTGGTCTTTGGTTTGAATATTGCTGCCACATCTGATCTGGTGCCTCTGCTATATATTTAGAGATTCTTGATAAAATCCAAAGTAGCATCTGCAATGTTATTGGTCCTGACCTGGCATTTCGGCTTCAGTCTCTTTTCCGTTGCCGTAATGTAGCTTTCCTCTGTCTTTTCTATAAATACGTTCATGGTAATTGTTCTGATGAACTTTCCTCTTCCTTTTTTTTTTTTAAAAGTTGTTACACCCCAGCTAAATCGTACATATGGGGACTAGTTATGACTACAGGGAGTCTTTAAGGTATTATGGTGGTTGTAGTAAGAATGGTAAGTAAATGTGTGTTGTTTTCCTGTAAGGAATACTGTGGTACGTTTAGATCAGTAATTGTGTCTAGCTAAGATTCAAATAAAACAGATTAAAGACTAAACTTTCCCATCCCCCTTTTAGCCTTGTGCCACATTTGTGTATTTTCTGTCTTCTTAAAATTGTTAGTTATTCCTTTCTTCCTACTTTCTTTTACACATGGGAACTCATTAGAACTTCATAAAGACACCGAGGTATTATGGTGACTATAGCAGGAATGGTAAATAAGAATGTTTTGTTTTGGCATAAGGAATGCTGTGGTATGTTTGGGTCAGCAATCCTAGCTAGCTAATTTTAAAGTAAAGCAGATTTAAGACCAGTCTCCCCCTATTCCCCCTTTTGGCCTTGTGACACATATTTTTATAATTCAAAACAAATATTACTTTCCTCTATGGGACCTCGACTTTTTAAATACTAGATTAGCGGCAAGATCTAATCATTTTAGAATTGAAATGGCTAGATGTAACCGCAAGTTCTATGCTAACAGTTTCTTCTATTGCATTTTTCGTTTGTGGAACTTTTTTCTGGCTTCTAGTTCTTTTACTATCCTATCTTCTTAATGGTAGTTTTTTTCCTCATATTATCCAACACCTAATAACCTTTTGTGTCCTAATGGCTGTATTGCCTTACTTGGGCTGAATTGATCAAAGAAAAGTGCTGAACTGTAATGTAATATCAATCTTCTTATATGGTAGTGAATGCTGGACAATATCCTGAGAGGTGGGAAAGAGTTAGCAGAGATTTGGTTCTACAGAATGATGCCAAGACTAGTTTGGATGAAGATGTGGGTAACGAGAAAACCTTAAGAAAAATGGAATAAAAAGACACTTACAATTAGAACCAGAAAGAAAAGCTGAAAATTCTAGGGCAGATAATGAGGAAACAGGCTTGCCGAATTTGATACCCACAGAACTTGAGGGACGAAGAGAAAGAACAAACAATCTACCAAACAAGATTGTGTAAATGGATCACATAACAGAGACTGGGAGTAATGATGAAGAGGTATAACTTACAAAAAGATCTACAACGGATAGGAAATGGTGGAGAGTCACGACACATTGAAGAAGACTATACAACGATGCTTTTTTCTTATTATAGGACGTTGAAGATTTTGACTCTCCAGAGATCCTTCTCGATGTAGTTTATCGTTATACCCAGAACGAGAAATGCTTGAAAGGAAAGTGTGTAGAGTGTGGTCGTCTCACCACACTGCAGAGGTTTCATTAGAGAATCAGCTTGATGATCATCGTCATATCGCAGCTTGTACATACAGCGTAGATGCATAACATTTTCGTTTGCACACTAACTGTTTCAAGCAGTCATTATGATGATGGTCTTGTGGATCAAGACATCTTGCGGACATATCATAAAAGGGATCATTTGAGCTGCTCTCTGGTATATTTCTCCGATTTGCCCTACCAGGGGCTTGGTATCTCAGGGTGTTTTGCCTACGTCACCTTCACGACATTTTTAAAGCCTCCCAAAACGTTTTATTAATAATATGAGAGAGCCTTTTCTGTTTTTCACCATCAAGGCTGATGCTTACCTCCAGCAGAGTTACAGTGTAGCTCAACGCCCATCAGGATCAATTCCTGGTTGTTCTAAAACATAATTACGATATCAGATGACCTTTTTTCCTGTTGCCCAGACTACATGTATTTAAGCATGCTATTAGATTGGCAACTAGGTCTCACCATTTTACTGTTTAACGAGCTTGATGCAGCCGCCATTTCAAATTTAATTTTTTTCTCGCACTTCCCACCTATGGCAGTCCCTTCCGTTTTCTTTCTTCCCTCATAACCAAAATCTTCAAAATTTAATGTAACGTCAATTGCCATCTTCTATATTCTTGAACCGTGTTCCTTTTTTTTGTCCTTTCCTCAGTACTCCCCATTCTCAGTCTTCTCATTATCATTAACTTTCACTTTCACTTTCGTTTTTACTCTCTGTAACTCCCTGCATTTTAGTGGCATCCTCCTGGGGGAGAAAGTATTAAAAATACCTTGTAAAGCATTGTCTTCAATATCTGCCGACGTTTCACAAAGTTCCCTCCTCGGTCCTACCATGTTTATATTAACGAACGGTCTAAGAACATACAGATCTCTAGTAAATATCTAAGCCAAATGTATCGCTTCTCTGGATGTTGTAAAAAATTTCGTGTGTATAGAGCTTGTGTATACCAATATACGAGGTTTGATTAAAAAGTATAATGACTGGTGCTATAAAATGAAAACTATAGCACATATCAATTCAGCATTTAAACTCCTTCAAAACAGTCTTCTACTTAAACCACATTCGTCGTTGAATGGAAGCATCCCTGGAAGTCTTTTCTGGGATTCGACGTCTTCACATTTTCCTTTCGAGTTGGATTTAATTTTAGGGAAGAGAAAAAGTCTCAAGGGCAAGATGTAGTGAATATAATGGTTGTCAGAGCTGGGGAATGTTATGCTTAGTTAAGACTATTGCACAAGCCATGGTCACTAATGAAAACTCTGCGGTGTGGTGAGACAACCACACTCTACGCACTTTCCTTCCAAGCATTGGTCGTCCTGGGTATGACGATAAACTATATCCGGCAACAATCGGGAGGTTTGTAGGAGGGTGGAACGATCTCTTAATTGCTGTTGTTCCCAGGTCCAGCATCTGATAGGATCCTAGCTATAGGAAAACAGTGAATCCCAAAACTGGAGTCAAAATATGAAAATATATAAAAATACATAAGAAAAAAAATTACCAGCAATACATTTTTCAAAAACAAATAACCAAAACTCACAAGGAAATTGCCTTTCTGCATTAAATGACACATAAGGTGTTGATATGCCGTTAAACAAACCAAACCAAATCCAAGCATTGCTATAAACAAGGTAAGTGAGCAAGAACGTTATAACTCAGTGTGCATGCGCGACAGAGATCAAGGTCAATCTGTAGCAAACGGTTTCACTCTGTGTATTTCAGCTTCTTCATCATAGTAACAGTCCTAATACTTTTTGATCACCTCATAAAATATCTGTTAATTATTACCGTATTTTCCGGTTTGCAAGACTCTGCGGCTTAGAAAACGCACCCTGTTATTGGATAGAAATTTCTAAGAAAAGAAAGTCATTCTCATACAACACATTCACCATGCGTTCATGTTTTGTGCTGGTGAGACGAAGTAGTACTAGGAAAAGGAAAAAACTCAAACAATTATGCCCCGACCCCCAAAGGAAGAGGTATTGAGCAAAATTTCATGCGAAAATTAGCTCAGGAGGAGGTGTAATGGAATGTTCCACACTCCTTATCGCCTATGGGGACTGACCATATCAGTAGTTCTATATAGAGAGAAGGGCAGAGTCTCGTCTCCGGTGGTAGACAGCTACCCGACCCCGTATTTTTCGAGGTCTACGGGGAATTTTTGCCCGAGCCTATAGGCTCGGTTTTGCCTTGCATTAAAAAAGGTTGTGTACCACATCCCGTCTCGCGGAGAGGTAAGGTGAATAACCTTGCTTCGGGAATTACTAACCTGCCACCCGATTCCCTGTCTTTCAGTAGTGTATTCTGTTTTACAATAAACTTCTCTTTCTTTCATTCACGCGCGTGTTGTTGTTGCTTCACTCGAGTATCACCTTCTTTGTAACCTCTTTAAGGAGTCAACACTCTCACATACTGGTGCCACGTATTGTTTACAGTAATCACAAGTCAAGAGCAGAAAGGCTCCCGCCGCTGCTAGTAGACAGAACATGTTTAAGATTGTGGCTCGGCTCCAGGAAGGTTTATAGTCTTTGAAATACATTTAACAACTAAGTACTGAGGTTACATCATATAAAAGGCTGAATTAGATAGATAGCCATTGTAATGACTAAACATACAAATTCACGTCCCTATCAGTCAAGCCAATTAGGTGACCGTCAAAGCTTACTTAAGTCTAGGTGTTGCCTCACATTGGTCTTGGAAGAGGCGTACGTAATTTTAGGGGTATTTTTAGGAAAAGAATGTGCGTCTTGCAAACTGGTAATTATCTTTCTAACATCTTAATAAAATAAGTGATAAACTAATTCTAGACGTAATTTCTTACCATTCAGCCTTGGTTTTTCTCTGGTCGGTAGACCAATAATTTATAGGTCAGAAATAATTACCATATTTCTCAGCTTACAAGACGCTGCGGCTTGGGAGACGCACTCTAATTTTGGAAAGAAATTTCTAAGAAAAAAAAGTCATTCTCATACAACACATTCACTAAGCGTCCCTCAAATACCTACGCTACGTATTTGTTTACATTAATCACTCATCCAATATTATTTGTATGGCAATGACATACTAGTCAAAAGCAGAAAGGCTCCCCCCGCTGCTAGTAAACAGAGCATGTTTAAGATTGTGGCTCGGCTCCAGGAAAGTTTATAGTCCTGGAAATACTTGTAACAATTAAATATTGAGGTTACGTTATATAAAAGGCTTAATTAGATAGATAGCTAACATTATAGTGTAATGACTCAACATATAACTCCACGTCCCTATCAGTCAAGGCAATTAGATGACCGTTTAGCATCCCGCTAACACTTTCTTATCAATGTTGAATTTTGTACAAATCTGTGCAAAAAGTGGATCACAGAGCATATCCAGATTCATACATATTTTCAGAAAAACTCAGCTTCTGATTGGTCACTTAATATTTAAATCATGCCGAATATCAATGTCGATTTCTGTGCAAAAAGTGGATCACAAAGCTTAATACATATATCCAGAAAATCTCAACTTCTGATTGGTCACTTAATATTTAAACCATGTCCGAATAACATAAACCTAGTTCTGAACCTGACAAAAAAATAATTCCGTCAAAATTTGTCAATGACTTTTTGATCCTGTCACGTGATTACGTTGATTATAAATATCAGACACAAAGTCGTTCTTCCTCTTTTCTTGATTTCATTCACCGACGAAAATGTAGCCTTAAAGGAAACTGCGTTCCGATCCCAGTTCGGACGGACGCTGAAAACATATTCACACACGCACACATACACGTACGTAGGAAGTTTTGCAAACTACATTACAAACATAGGGAACTTTTATAAACTTCATTTCCAACTACGAATATTCAACTACAAGCAATGGAAACTTAATTACAAGCATTACGTAACATCCACTCCTTCAACTCTTCTAAAGCTAAAAGCTTATTCAGCATTTTCTCAGCTTTATAACTCTTTCAACTCTCTAACAGTGAAAATTTTGAGCGACAAGGTCATTCAACTTTCATGGGCGCAGATAAAAAATATTTCATTAGTAAAAACTTAAATTCAGTCAAAAGGACATAACACCAAAAAAAAAAAAAAAAATAGTAACCCCATATGCCTGTACATTATTATACAAATATAAATATTGTTGTTGTTACAAAACCGTTTTGTATTCCTTCTTGTTGTTACATATTTTGTGGTATTTTGCGTTAAATTTAAATTGAGAGGTCATATCAACTAACGGGCCTCCTCATCCGTCCATGCTTACTTGAGCTTACCATTCGTCTTGGAAGACACACACGTATTTTTCAGTGTATTTTTTTTAGGAAAAAAGTGCGTGTTGTAAACCGGAAAATACGGTATTTACATTGACAGTTTTCCTCATCTTTGTTGTTGTTAACAAAAACTTTCGATCGTTCTGTCCTTCGGCTTTCATTAGGTGTTTGTCGGTCTGAGTAGCCTTCAGGGGATTTCTAACTTGACACTTTATTTAATCTACAGGGATTGATTGTTCTCGTTTCGTTGTTCATGTCTAGGGATAACTCGCCTTGGTCTCTTTTAAGTGTTGCTCAGTTATTGTTCGCATTGTTTCGAATCAGTCCAAGTCTGCATTGGAAGATGCCGATAACAGTTCGCAAGTAAAGTATGTAAATAATAGATAACACGTCATCTCAGAAATTTAGACAGATTCAGACTGAAATCTGTTGGGTAATTAGTCAAATAGATTTGAGCGCGAGCGAGATAAGTTGCCCTTCATTTGGCTATCATATATAATCGAACGAGTTCGGTCTGTAAGAGGAAAATATAGCATCAAAGTGACATTGCGAAGTTGGATTTAAAGATCGGGTTTATATTATGCACGTAAGTAAATACTTATGATTGCGTATCACTCTATGGATACGATCGACTTGTTCCGGAATTAATATGAGAGAGAGAAAGAGAGAGAAAGAGAAAGAGAGAGAGAAAAAGAGAGAGAAAGAGAAAGAGAGAGAGAGTGAGTGAGATAGATAGATAGATAGATAGATAGATAGATAGAGGAAATAGCGAACAGACGAATATTATTGAACCAGACAAAAGAAATCATTCGAGAAAATGTCAGATACATTGATAGCCCGTGGGTGATTACATCAAATTCAGCGTTGCTCCACTGAAATAAGTGCGCCCCAAACTGAAAAGTTTAGATGTTAAAACCTAGCTTACGTCATATAGCATCTTCGAAAGGAAATTTTAAATTTAAAGACGCTCATAAATATTCATCAGGTTAACTGAAATGTGTACGCATTTAGACCTTAGATTACGTCATTTAGTATACTCGAAACATATTTTTTTAGTATTATACATCTCTGAAAGTTCAAATGATGGATTAAGCCGTTTTCATTTGATTTTTGAACACATTTGTTGTGTATGTTGGCTTGGGAAAGTAGGAATTCCTACAAGAAAGGTGAAATTGGGAAAAAAACGGGGTGTAGATTGATATTTTGATAATATTCGATGACGGCACACTCGAAGATTGGATCAGTTCAAAGATTTGTTCAGAGATACCACAAGTTTTCAGCCTGTGACTAAAGACCCGCATGTCAAACCCAACTGAAAGCTTTCGAGAGGTTCAAAGTTAAAGCCCGGGTTTTACCCTTCTTATCTATAGGGACGTGAGATACATAAGCAATTCAGTACTGATTAAGGTCTCTAGGAGTTCCGCCCTCCCTACCAAAGTCGGAGGGATCGAACGTTTCACTCGAGTTCTTAAAAAAACTGGAACAACAGATGGGGACTTCCAGGAGGCAAGAGAGCAAGAGGCAACGAGACACTTATTATAGAGTTTAGAGAGAACAGGAGCCAGTTCAGGAGCACACTTCTTAATGACTATGACAATGATACAATCAGCTCCACATGCTTTGTGAGGATACAGGTTACAGATGATAGTAGAAATCATAGAAAGGCTTATATGCATATCACTTAACAGATATTCAGTTTTAGGTGGTAAGTTAAGCAGGGAAACTCCAGATGAGTCACGAGCAGAGTTTACGGGCGAAACAATCAGCTTTATCGGCAGAAGATGTCAAGACCTCAAATTAATTGACGAGCGGAGGAATAAAGGACTTACATTTATTTAATACACTAATTACGGGAGCTAAATCTTTTAGACACCATACGGTGAATCACTCTCTCAACAAACAAAGACTTAGCTTTTTCGAGGATACGTTTACATTTATTATACATTTATTGGAAATATTTGATCAGTTCAAAAGAGTGTCCGTAGACACTGTAACTTTTCATCTTGTGGAGAAGACCTAAATGCCAAACCCTGTCGAAAGCTTTCGAGATGTCCAAAGCTACAGCCTGGGCTTCACCATTCTTATATTGAGCATAAGAGACTCTTGTCGCAGTTATTGTCAGTACATCAGCAGTTGACCTGGAGAAACGAAGGCCTTATTTTTTGTCTGAAAAAAGGCCCTGTGATGTTAGATGCTTAACCAACTCAGTATTGATTAAGGCTTCTAGGAGTTTCCCAAGAAGATGTAGAAGTCTAATAGGTCGTTATTTGGAAGTGTCCGACGGTTAACCCAAGTTCTTAAGACTGGAGCAACAGATGAGGTCTTTCAGCAGGAAGGAAAGCAAGAGGCGGGAAAGCACTTATTATAGAGTTTAGAGAGAACAGGAGCGATTTCTTAATCATTATTATAAGGATACAATCAGGTTCACATGCTCTGTGGATATCAAGTTTAGAGATGATAGCAGAAAATATGGAAAGGGTTATATGAATAGAGACTCAGCTTTAGGTGGGAATTTAGGCAGGTAAATTACAGATGAGTCAAGAGCAGAGTTTAAGAATGTACAGGCGAAACATTCAACTTTATCAGCATAAGAATTTATTGATGAGAGAAGGAATAGAAAACTTTCTCTTATTTAATATACTATTACAGAGTCACCAGGAATCACGAGAGGCGAAGTTGTTAGATGCAATACAGTGCCTCATTCTCTCAGCAAACAGAGATTTAGTTCCTTCGATGACTCGTTTACATTTATTAGTAGTAGCAACGAACAGGCGTCGGTTGTGACGGGAGCTGTCGCGCTGGTACATTCAAAGATAGTGGTTCACGTGGGCTAAACCGTCAGAGTATACTGCTGTGAACTATGGATAACATTGAGGTTTCAAATGTTATTTCTGGGAAGGAGCAAAAGCATCCATGCCGGCTTTGAGCCAAGAGGAAACCTCAGTGGCGCAATTCTCAATTGGAGGGTTTAAATTTTCAGCCCAAGCGGTGTCTCGAAGAAAGTCGGAGAGTGAGTCCCAATCAGCATTCAGGTAAGGGAAAAGGGTCTTATGAATAGGAGGTTCCTTATTAATAGATGATTTCAACGAAATATCAATAGATAACACAGCGCGATCGGAGTTCCAAAGAAGAGAGTGTTGCGAAGCTCGGCAAGAGCGAAGAGAGAAGGTGAGAAGTAAATCAAGTAGGGATGCCTGTTGTTGAGGTATGCTAGAGAAACGAGGAGCGGAATCCACGATTCGAGTAAGGGATTGAGCAATGGAAAATTTTAATGTCTAAATACCGGCAGCATCATTAGCATTAGAATGTTTAAGTCACATGTCGTGGTACGCATTAAAGTCACCGAAGGCAAAAATATTCGCAGATTGATGGAGGGAGAGTGCCGATCTCTCTCTCTCTCTCTCTCTCTCTCTATATATATATATATATATATATATATATATATATATATATATATACATACTTATATATATATATACCGGGCGCAATGAGAACGAAACTAATATATAAATTCTAAAGTTCGCAGTATTAATCCAAAAGAGGGCTTGATACTGATAGTAGACTAATAATTATTTATTATAATTTTTTTCATATAGACAAAAACAGTTTACTCACTACAAAGGTCCAACTTTGTTTCGGTGCATTTCAATTGCACCTCAACTGGAGTAAGCTTTGAACCGTTCTATGTTAGAAATGATTAAATATATCTCTCTGGAATTCTACGAGGTTTTTATAACACTATTGGACTTTACTTTGAACAATGAGAATGTATTTAGCTCGAAGTTGAAATGATGATCCCTCTTGCTGTTGTGGCTTCCAGATTGAGTTTTCTTTTATACTGTTTCCTCTTTTTAACCTTGTTCACTGTTCTCTTGATGCTTCTTGAATGGTGTCTGAAGATTGAATGCAGAGTATGACAATTGGTACCATTACTGAAGGCCTGAATGATCCATTTTCTCTCACTGGTTGGGAAGACATAGTGGAGCTGACACAAAATGATTTTAACGTGTTCGCTTTTTAACTGAATAACTCAATATATATATATATATATATATATATATATATATATATATATATATATATATATATTTACTATTTTGTATGTGCTGTACTTATTGGAAAGCGCTCAATATCAGTGATAGAGCTAACATAATCAGTTGTATAGATATGAGGTTTTGACTGGATTTCACTTTTGCGATCATCAGACAAGCATAAATATATCCAATTTTAAAAAATAAACCAGTTTGTCTGATGATCGCAAAAGCATGAAACACAGAGTCACAAACCCATATCCATACAACTGAATATATGTATATATATATATGTTAGCACAAGCACATACACACTCATACACAAAAGTCGGCTAGAGTTAAAGAGTAAATTCATCGCATAAAACCAATTAATTTAAAATGTTTGTTCTTTAAGTCTTCCTTGCCACCTCAATTCGAATATTGTTAGTTTTCAATAATTACTTTTCCGATTAAGCCATTGAAAGTAATTTCTTTTAAATTTATATTCCTGTTTAATTTTCTTCGCTTCCTTTGCATTAATTCGATGGAAGTAACCACATCACTTGAACCATCCGGAAACTTTGGAAGGCGAGAGTCTCCGGGAATTGTGGACGGGAAACAGGAAAGAATACGTTTGAAAAAACAGATGAGAAAAATAAATTGTTCAGTGGTGTGGATGTGGGTCGGGATAAAAAGAGGCTAGCAGTTGCATTTCGTGAGAAGTGAAGGGAGAATAATAATAAGAGGAATGACAAAGAAGAAGGGAGAAGAAGTGGCATGGTAGAAAGACAATGATGAAGAAAAAGAATGAAAGAAGAAGAAGAAGAAGAAGAAGAAGCTGAAAGGCCAAGAAGGCAAAGTGTAAGAAGCAGCAGCGGAAGAAAAACAGGGGAGGAGAAAGACGAAACAGAAAAGGAAGATAAACGAAAGATAGAGGGGGGGAAGAAGAAAAAGATGAAACAGAAGAAGAAAGACTAAGAAGGAAAACAGGAAGGAGGAAGAAGAAAGTTGAAAAAGAATAAGAAGAGAAAAGAGGAAAATAGAAGCGGGAAAATGAAGAAGGCAAAAAGGAAGCATGAAAAAAATATAAAACAGAGAGTAAAAAGAGTAGGCAATTTAGAGAAGAGGAAGAGGAGGAAAGAGACAAAGAAGAAAAAAGGAGAAAAGAAAGAAGAGCGAAAACAAAGATGAAAAGAGGAAGAAGACTAGAGAGGGAGAAAAAGATGACAAAGAAACGAAGAGGGTAAGAAGAAGAAGAAGAAGAAGAAGAAGACAAAGAAAAAGAAGGCGAAGAAGAAAAAGAAGAAGAAGATGAGGAAGACAACGAAAAAGAAGGCGAAGAAGAAAAAGAAGAAGAAGAGGGTGAAGAAGAAGAGGGTGAAGAAGAAGAAGACAAGGAAGACAAAGAAAAAGAAGAAGAAAAAGAAGAAGAAAAAGAAGAAGAAATCTAAAGAAAACAGATAAAAACAAGGAGAGAAAGAGAGAGAGAGAGAGAGATGAAAAGGAAAAAGAAAAAGAAGTACAATAGAGACGTGAAGAACGGCAGATGTGGAGGGGGGAAATGATGTTGGGGGACAGCACAAAGGGAAGAAGGCAAAAGTTAATAATAATAAAAAATTATCCCGAAATGAATCTCAAGAAAATCAAAGCCGGGAAGGGAAATGCGCATTGAGGTGAAATTCGAGAAAAAAAAAAAAAAAAAAAAAAAAAAATTGTTGAATGAAACGAATATAAATAAATGATTAATAAATGAAATAATTAAAAACAGACATTAAACTAAGAAGACATTCATTAAAAAAAACAAAAAAAAAACGAAGAATTATATAAATTGGAGGACGAAATTACAAACGACAACGCATTATAAACGAAGAAAGAAAAAAAAAGTTTAAAAGTGAAAGTGAAAATAGAAATATGTTAAAAAAAATATAGTATTGTAACAAAAAACACATGGTCGGCAAAGAGTGGAATTCTATGCGGAAATAACAGAGACTTTCAGATTGTAATCAGGCTAATTACGAATTGGTTGTTTGGATGGAACGAGTGCGTGGTAACATGATTGTTTTGTTACTCTTTCTTTTCAGTCGAAAAGCGCGCACGGGACGACATAGTCTAAAGTGGGACAAGCCAATGAAAAGAGAAGGCTGAGAGCAACTTTAATAAAAGTAAAAACAATGTTTCCTATTTTTTCTTTGTCTTATCATATATATATATATATATATATATATATATATATATATATATATATATAGATAGATAGATAGATAGATATGTGTAGATTGCCATAGACTGAGATAGTAAAATTTCCCATAATAAGGAGCGTCTTTCTTTGGATTTAATGTAAGTATGACAAGAAAACATTTCGCTTTAATTGTTTGCCTTGATAAAGTCGGAAGACGAAACGCGTCTAAGTTTTTTTTTTCCAATTGGCATTCTTATACCAGAGATAGATAGATAGATAGATAGATATGAGTAGACTGAGATAGATAGATAGATAGATAGATAGATAGATAGATAGATAGATAGATAGATATGAGTAGACTGAGATAGATAGATAGATAGATAGATAGATATGAGTAGACTGGGATAGATAGATAGAGAGATATATATGAGTAGACTGGCATATATTGATATATAGATATGAGTAAACAGACAGACAGACAGATAGATAGATAGATAGATAGATAGATAGATAGATAGATAGATAGATAGATAGATATGAGCATACTGAGATAGACAGATATATAGATATGAGTAGACTGAGATAGATAGATATGAATAGACTGAGAAAGATAGATATATAGATATGAGTAGTCTGAGATAGATAGATAGATATATAGATATGAGTAGACTGAGATAGATAGATATGTGTAGTCTGAGATAGATAGATAGATAGATAGATAGATAGATAGATATGAATGGACTGAGATAGATATGAACAGATTGCAATTGAGAAGTCGATGAATATGAATCATTTTCTCGTTGTCGCTCCTTAGTAATGCCTTTTAGTGTGTCACTCAATAAGGTCAATAATATCATTCATTTTTACTTCATATCGATCGCAGCCAGTTCCTTCCTTCCTTCCTTCCTTCCTTCCTTCCTTCCTTCCATTTAATTTATATATCTATGTTCATATGACCTTATCTCATTATTTCCCTTATCTCTCTCTCTTTCTCTATCTCTCTCTCTCGCTCTCTCTCTCTCTCTCTCTCTATATATATATATATATATATATATATATATATATATATATATTGTTGAGAATTTACTATCTTCATATGAAAGAATGCTCAATATCTGTGGACAGAGTCTTTATAGACATAGAAATCAACAGCGCATGATAACAGTCAGTTTCACGTCTTTGTGACAAAGTCTGAAAATCACCGTGAAGTGTGAAACTGACAGTAATCATGCAGTCTTGATTCCTGTGTCTACAATAAATATCTTTATGCATATATATATATATATATATATATATATATATATATATATATATATATATATTTATATATATATGTGTGTGTGTGTATTATATATATGTGCATATACAGAGAGGGAGAGAGAGAGAGAGAAAGAGATAAAAAGAGAGAAAGAGGGAACAATGACAGAGAGATAAACTGTATGTACATAGAAATCGATCTTGTTGCTGACTCTTAGTCTCGCATTATAAGTGATGGTCAAAATCTGAGTCAACAATATTCCTGTTTGCAAACACCATGTCGTTGATACCGAAATGTAGCAAAATATAAAAACACACACATACACATACACACACGCGTGCACACGCACATATATAATTATTTTCGCCCTTGCATGGAGTATTGCTGCCATATATGGTCTGGGGCACCTTCTGTTTACCTCGGAGTTCTTGACAAGATCCAGAGACGGATATGTAATGTGATTGGCCCTGTTCATGCGTCTCGCCTGCAGCCACTATCTCACAGACGCGCCGTCGCCTCTCTCTGTCTCTTCTACAAATACTTTCATGGCAAGTGCTCCGATGAGCTGCTTTCCCTGGTCCTCAGTCTCCATGAATACAAGCGCCTTACGAGGCTGGCATCCCGCTCTCACCCTTACACTGTAGAAACTTTAAAATGTAGCCGTCTCTTCTACTCCAATAGCTTCATACCTCGCACCTCTCGCCTGTGGAACACCCTTCCCAATTACTGTTTCCCTGATAGCTATAATTTCCAATTATTCAAATGTAATGTCAATCGACATCTCCAGTTACCTTGATCTACACACTATTCTTCTCTTCATCCTTTCTTCTATCACTCCTATCTCTTCTTGCTACAAATCTTCTGCAAACCCCTGCATCCTAGTGGCTTCATGCCTTGCTCGGGGCGCTAAGGTTAAAAAAAAAAGAAAAAGAAAAAGAATTTGCTATTTTTTGACAGAAAGGATTCTCAAAAATATATTGCGTATATATATATATATATACTCTCCTGACGTATGAGGGTCAAGCAGCCAGTTCCTAGGAACTGACAGCCCAGACACCAGCACATATGATTCGATTATAGTGATGAAGGCTTTGGGAAGAATCAACCACACTTTTTGAAGGGCCGAATACAGAGACCTGGTGCACTACGTGCCACAAGGTCCCCAAAAGACCCTCCGCAGGTTTTGAATTCACATTGGAATCGTAATCACGATCCAATTCATCAGACGTACAAATTCAAAAAGAAATCGGAAAATATAACTCCGGGTATAAAAGATAAAATTTGGGCTTCTCGACGTGGTGTAAGGGTTAGCAATCTTGGCTTGATAGAACAATTACAATTGAGTAGTGAGTTCGATCCTCACTGGGTGCTCCACGCTCACTGCCTCGTGCCACATCTAAGCTACGCTTAGAATAAGGAGACCCCGAGGTGGTGTAATGATTAGCAAGCTTGTCTCGCTAGAACAATTACGAATGAGTAGTGAGTTCGATCCTCACTCGGTACCCCTTACTTTCGGCTTTGTGCCTTGTGCCACATCTAAACTACACTTGGAAAATGCTATGAAAAAATAAAATTTTAGTGAGAGTGTGGGAGTGGAAAACAAGTGTGAGAGGGAAATGTATGAATGCTCTAGAGAGGGGTAACAGAAGCAAGAAGAACAGGAAGGTCTAAAGGTGAAGGTGGGGATTAAAATTTAAAAGAGAGAAGTTTTAAAGAGAGGAGTTAAATAACGGTTTAAATGAGTGAGATACAGATAAATGTGAATTATTTTTTCGATGCAAAATTCGCTACCGAATCGCTGATTTAAAATTAAAAAACAGACACCGAAAACATGTGTATATATTTGTGGTGACACTACGCACAATAAAAAAACGATATGATCTAAACTTAAAATCCAGAAGATGAGAGAGAGAGAGAGAGAGAGAGAGAGAGAGAGAGAGAGAGGATGGTGTGGGAAAAACTAAAAACAAAGGGTATTTATAAGAAAACCGATGTGTAATCAAGAAAAATTGAGAAAGCAAATAATCTCACCTACAGGTTACAAATTTAACATAAACATATACAAATTAACGAATATTTAATCTAGTAAGGACCTACTACTTATATGCCCCAAAACACATACGTAGATACACACATACAAAACAACATATCTATATTTACTCGCACATACATACATATACGTACACACACACACACATATGTATATACATACACATACACTCATGAAACATATACACATACACACACATATACGCATAGACATACGCATATGTGCACATAAACATATATACATAAAACCTTACACACATCTATACATATACATACAATGTTAATATGTCGACGTCGGACGTTTCGGTCGATAAACCATCTTCAGGACATATTCAATATAAAATATAATTAACATTATCAAATTTAACATGACAAAGACGATGGACACAAGAACAAGACTTATCCAAACAAATAACTGAAAGTTTTATACGATCAGCGTTTCGTTTTAAAACTTTCAGTTATCTGTTTGGATAAGTCTTGTTCTTGTGCCCATCGTCTTTGTCATGTTAAATTTGATAATGTTAATTATATTTTATATTTTATATTGAATATATCCTGAAGATGGTTTATTGACCGAAACGTCCGACGTCGACATATTAACATTAAAACAGCATTATTGCATATAAGGATTTTGTTTGTTTTTTTCCGTATATTTTTCTTCATACTGTCGGATCTATATCCATATATTTGCTTATATATATATATATATATATATATATATATATATATATATATATATATATATATGTTAACAGCAGAACATTTTTGAAGAAAAAAGAAAGATATTACCAGCAATAGATTTTTGGGACGAGGAAAATATTACCAGAAACACATTTTTGAAAAAAGAAAAAAAAAAAAAAAAAAAAAAAAGAAAGAAACATATTACCAGTAATAAAAATTTTGTCGGCATGAAATAACCAATTGAGGTTGATATGCCGAAAAACAAACCAAACCAAACCATTTTAGTTTCTGCGGTTGGTAGAACTTTTCATGTGATGTGGTTTCTGTTAGTAGGTACAGATCTTTGTTTGTGATCTTGCAGCTCCAGCATACGAGGTTGGAAGAAGGATGGTCTTCCCCAAAACCTACAGGCTTCTTTCGCTCAAAGCTATTTTTTACTAATTGATCTGTGAAAGCTTGTGACTTGTGCCGCTCAAAAATATCTTGTCCAAAACATACAAAGATATTCTATTGAGTTTCGTTGAGTGTCTTCGAGGGTAGCGCCACACGCCCGTTACACTTTCCATAGCAACCCACAGCAGCAGTGTGTTTTGGTGATACGATCTCGCTCATTTCTTATATATAGAATATTTACCCATTCAGGGAAGTAAGTATATATTATTATTTGGTTCAATTTTTTTTCTTTTAGCCTTTGTATTACATGAAACAATAAAAAACAACTTATTTGGAACTATTGATAAGTGTTTTACTTCCTGTTTTAAGCTTTGTTCTACTGTTCTACATTTGAAAACACAGTAATATATATATATATATATATATGAAGAATGAGGGCAAGACTATGTTTATTTAAGGATGTTTTGGGGGTGACTTCTGTCATCCGGCATTTCGGTGGTCCGGTAGTAGCCCGGTCCCAAAGCTGCCGGATTAAAGAGATCGGACTGTGTGTGTATATGTATATATATATATATATATATATATATATATATATATATGCGTATGTGTGCGTACATATATATATATATGTATAAATATATACATATATATATATGTATATATATTTATATAGATATATATATATATTTACATATATATATATATACATATATATATATACATGTATATATATATATATATATATATATATACATGTATATATATATATATATATATATATATATATATATATATATATATATATATATGTGTGTGTGTGTGTGTGTGTGTGTGTGTGTTTATACATAGATGGAGAAAGACAGAGACAATTTTTTATTTTTATTTAAGGTTTTTTGTTGGTGACTTTCATCATCCGGCATTTTTGTGGTCCGGTAGTAACCTGGTCCCAAAGTTACCGGATTAAAGAGATCGGCCTGTATATATATATATATATATATATATATATATATATATATATATATATATATACCCAAGTATAGGATTGGCGAATACGGAATAAATTCCAATAACCAACAATTACTATTGTTAAAAGTAAATTATTTACTTAAAAATTATAACATAAATATGTTATAAAATCACTACAAAAATAGCCATTTTGTTTCAACACCTCTGGTGTCATATCAAGTGATGGTATTGAATGTAGAATAAGGGGTTTTAAAAGGTTCAAATTAATTAACTACCCTTCGCAAGGGGAAATGCTGTTACATAAGCTGGAATGACCAATCAAATTACAAATATACGAGAATTCAACAAACTTGACAACGAAGCAAGGTTATAATAGCTATTAAGTGCTTTAAAGTTGGGGTTATACGAAAATTTATTCTAACTAATAAGTATTAAATTATATATATATATATATATATATATATATATATATGAATATATGTACCTATATATATATATATATATATATATATATATATATATATATATATATATATATATATATGTATGTATATATATATATATGTATATATATATATATATATATACATAGATAGATGGAGAGAGACGGAGACTGACAAAACTATATTTATTTTATTTAAGTTTTTTTTGGGTAGGGGGATTTCTGTCATCCAGCATTTCTGTGGTCCGGTAGCAGTCTGGTTCCAAAGTTGCCGGATTAAAGAGATCGGACTCTCTCTCTCTCTCTCTCTCTCTCTATATATATATATATATATATATATAGATAGATAGATGGAGAGAAACAGAGACAGACAGAGAGCGAGGGGGAGAGAATGGCAACGAACTCATCCGAACTTGCTAATATTATTCATTGTTTTCTGATTTATTATTTAAAAGCCAGTTGAGCACAGTGGATTTTTTTTATTACCAAGAGTACAACCGCACTGCGGGCAATGGGAGCATGTGTGGGGTGGGGGAGATAAAATGATGTGGGCGGGGCCCGGAGAAGATACGGAATGTGTGAGTCTAGAAGATGGCCAGAAAAGAAAGGGGCGAGATCGACTGAAAATAAAGGAAGTGTGAATAAAATGTAAGAATAAGAAAACAACAAAGAAGAGAAAAGAAAAGAAAGATAGGAAGAAAGAAAAGACAAGAAATGAAGAGGAAAGAAAGGAAAGAAAAGAAAGAAAAGAAGAAAAAAGAAAGAAAAGAAAGGAAAGAAAGGAAAAGAAGAGAAAAAAGAGAAAAGAAAGAAAAGAAGAAAAAAGAAAGAAAGAACAGAAAAGAAAGAAAAGAAAAGAAAAGAAAAAAAAGAAAAGAAATGAAAGAAATGAAAGAAAAGAAGAGAAAAAAAGAAAAGAAAGAAAAGAAAAAATGAAAAGAACGGAAAAGAAAGAAAAGAAAGGAAAGAAAAGAAAAGAAGAGAAAAAAGAAAAGAAAGAAAAGAAAAGTAAGAAAGAAAAGAAAAGAAAGAAACGAAATGACAGAAAAGAAGAAAAAAGAAAGAAAAGAACAGAAAAAACAGAAAAGAAAGAAAAGAAAGGAAAGAAAAGAAAAGAAAAGAGAGAAAAAAAAGAAAAAGGAAAGAAAAAAAGGAAGGAAAATAAAATAAAGAAGCAAACAAAAGCAGCAAAGAAATGAACAGAAAAAAGAAAGAAAGAAAAGAAAAACAAAAAGAAACAATGAAATAAAAGAAAGGACGGAAAGAAAGAAAGAAAGAAAGAAAGAAAGAAAGAAAGAAAAAAGAAAAAAAATGAAATGAACAAAATAAAAGAAAAGGAAAATAAATAAAGAAAAGGAAGAATTAAAGAAAGAAAGCAAACAAGAAAGCAAAATATAAAGAAAAGAACAAAGAAGACAGATTATTAAAGAAATGAAGAAAGAAAAGAAAGAAAGAAAAAAAGAAAAGAAAGTAAAAAAAAGACTGAAAAAGAAAAGAAATGATTGGCAAACAACGAAGGGGCGGGAGGGAGAATTTTCTCGACCCATTTAACTTTTTAATGTGTTTCTTTTACTGACAGACAGGCCATCTAGACTATATTCTTTTCTGCAAAGCAAGCAGGAATTTATCTCGGTTTAAAATAGACAAATACGCATATTTTGTACATACGAAAATATGAAAACGATGCGTGCGTCTTCCTTGTAACGCCAAAGTCAGTTTTGCTTAAGAGCGTTTAGTAAACAGCACAATAAGCTTACTAATATACAATTAATAAATATATATTTTCTTCCTCATCGTTTATCAGGCGCGGATTGAAAACTGACCGTTGTAAAACATAAATATTAGTATTTAGAAAGTATTGTTATCTATCTATCTATCTATCTATCTATCTATCTATCTATATATATATATATATATATATATATATATATATATATATATATATATGTGAAAAGTGTGTGTATATAAATATAAATAAATATATATATATATATATAATTATTTATATATTATATGCGCGGTACTTATTAGAAAGCGCTCAATATCAGAGATAGAGCTAACATATTTGGTTGGATAGATGTGAGTTTGTGACCCTGGGTTTCACGCCTTTGCGATCGTCAGAAGCGTGAAACCCAGGGTCACAAACTCACATCTATCCAACCATATATATATATATATATATATATATATATATATATATATATATAAGTGAACATTGAACGATTGCGTCTAGCATGAAACAGCCTGTCGCCTGTGAGTGTTGACTTCTATGTTCACTTTTATATTTACATAGGCTCTATCTCTGATATTAAGCACTTTATCCCATAAATATAGCACACCTTCAAACTATATATATATATATATATATATATATATATATATATATATATAGAGAGAGAGAGAGAGAGAGAGAGAGAGAGAGAGAAAATTTATTTTTTCGAGTATTTTCGAATGTTGATATTAATGTACTGTCAAATTACTGTACAGTTGTATTAACGATTTAATCAAGAACCTACACTGGCAGCAAACGGTATGTAAGCGCATTGAGAATGAGTTCAGCGAATATACAAAAATAGAAATGGTCGTAAGGCAAGGTTGTGTCTTCTCACCGGACTTATTTCAACCTATGTAGTAAGGCAATTCTGAGAGAATTGGAGATCCTACCAGGATTTAGCATTGGCGGCCTCAATCTTAACAACATAAGACACGCAGATGAAACTATGCTGATAGCAAATACGGAAAGATGTTATGGGACCTTACCCATAATAACATAATGGTCTATTCCATACGTAATGAATATTGCGCCTCAAGAGGAAGCAAGGTGTTCAGTCTGAACTACTTAACTACTTAAACAGACAGGCATCTATAAAAGGCGAAATAGCAATAAGCTACACGTGTAGTTACACTGATGTAAACAAAATGGTGACCCGCCAACTAGCGGTCAGCTCGCAAATCAGTGGCTCGTATCCTGAGTTGCCACAAAACTTCCGTAGCGCAGGGGAGTTAAAAACAGAGCTGTTGCTCCAGTTTTTGCCTTTTGCTTCCGATTATGAACTCGGCAGACTAAGCAGCCTAATGAGCCACATAAGTAAACTCATCCGAATTCTGATGAATTGAGCGCGCATCAGAATCGGGCTAGAGATAAAACAAGAGCAGATTCGTTAAAGACACCAGAACAAGGAACACGATATTCATGCTCAGAATATTATCAGAAAGAGCAATACAAATGCAGAAGAACGTGTACATGTTTTTTTGTGGACTAGGTAAAGGAATTCGACAATGTACGTCACAATGATCTTTTAAAGTTGGTCAGAAACCCCAGAAAAGACATTAGAATAATCAAAAACCTCTACTGGCAACAAATCGCCTGAATAAAGATAAAAATGACCTCAGGAGATAAACA
The DNA here is from genome assembly GCA_963932145.1 of Acanthosepion lycidas. Classification (NCBI taxonomy): domain Eukaryota; kingdom Metazoa; phylum Mollusca; class Cephalopoda; order Sepiida; family Sepiidae; genus Acanthosepion; species Acanthosepion lycidas. The sequence goes on from OZ010598.1 coordinate 24,894,452, forward strand.
AAAATAGAAAGGGGCGTAAGGCAAGGATGTGTCTTCTCACCGGACTTATATCAACCTACATAGCGAGGCAATTCTGAGAGAATTGGAGATCCTACCAGGATTCAGCATTGGTAGCCACAATCTTAACATAAGACACGCAGATGAAACTATGCTGATAGCAGACACGGAAAAGAAAATACTAAACCTCCTACAGAAGTTAGCGAGGGAGAGCGGGTAAAAGGGACCAACCATAAACTACAAGAAGACATAATGCATGGTCATCAGTAAAAGGATGTGCCCGAAATCCGATTTGAAGGATCGGGGACACTAAAATAAAGCATGCACGGAATTTTAAATATCTGGGAAGTGTTTTGACGGAGGACAGTAAGTGAGACGCTGAGATCCGCAGAAGGATTGGGATGGCTAAGACGAATTCCAAAATCTGGGCAGAAACAGGAGAATTTCTTTTTGGTGACAAAGAAAAGAGTACTGAACTGCTACGTGATATCTGTCTTTCTATACGGAAGCGAATGTTGGACGGTCTCCTCAAAGATGAAGAAGAAACTCGAAGCAATGGCTTTATGGTTCTACAGAAGGATGCTAAGGATATCATGGAGCGAGCGTGTGAGCGACGATAAGGTTTTGGAGAGAATGCAAAACAAGGAGGAAGCTTATAATTAACATAAGGAGGAGGACGCAGAGGCATGAAACTTATTGAGAGCTACAAGGGATAGCGGGGAGTTGAAAGCCATGATAGGCAACGTCATGAAAAGACACGGCACAGAAAAAGAAAGAATGTCGCATCCTTGTAAGCAAAAATGTATCCATTACTGAGAAACAAATGAATTTTGGTAAATTTACCGATTACATGAAACAAATAACTCGGAATTTAATATAATTGTTATGGGGTCCACCCCTTTTTCATATAAGTGGACTCTACCAAGTGTACTTGGACTGCTGCCGTTAAATACTCAGAGTTACAGTCAGGGATAGTCGTCGGTAGTCGGATGTCAGTCGCTGTCGGATGACCGGCTGAACGGTTGACCTCTCTGCCTTCGGGCGGGGAGGAACCCGAACGAGGCTACACCGAAGGGCGGATTCTCTTTCGGGGAGGTAAACCGACCCTGTACCCGTTTATACGGGTTCAAAGGGTATATTTTTGGTCGAGCCCACGGACTCGGAGATCCCACGTTAAACCGGCCTTGTGCCACATGATGCCCTCGTGGGGGAGGTGACTAAATACTAGTCGGTAGTCGGATGTCAGTCGATGTTGGATGACCGGCTGAACGGTTGAACTCTCTGCCTTCGGGTGGGGAGGAACCCGAAAGAGGCTACGTCGAAGGGCGGATTCTCTTTCGGGGAGGGAAACCGACCCTGAACCCGTTTATACGGGTTCAATGGGCATATCTTTGGCTGAGCCCACGGGCTCGGAGATCCCACGTTAAACCGGCTTTGTGCCACATGATATCCTCGTGGGGGTGGTGACTAAATACTAGTCGGTAGACGGATAGTGAGCGGATATACGGAGAGTGAGAGAATATACGAACGGAGATAGTGTGCGGTAACCTCTTGTAGAAGTCAGTTACAAGCACGTAGACTCTAAGGAAGTCCTACTTCGAGACTGTATATATCTATCTGTATTTGCTACTAACCACGTTCCTGGACTTACTAACAGTATTACTCTTTGTATGATTGTGTAAATACATTTTATTTCTTATATTTAATTATTGCGTTTGTCATTCCTTGGAGACCGAATTCATCTCGGAATTCACAACAATAATATATATATATATATATATATATATATATATATATATATATATATATAGGAACGCAATTTTTGGCTCACCAGATATTAATTATATATTAGGTTGGTGCAAAAATAATGGCGTTTTTGGACTTATTTTTTAACGTCAAAAAACGCCATTATTTTTGCACCAACCTAATAACTGGAGAAGGTTGCAATGTTTCTCTCTGTCTCTCTCCGTCTCTCTGTCTGTGTCTGTCTCTCTGTCTCTCTCTCTCTGTATATATATATATATATATATATATATATATATATATATATATATATATACGTAGTGCACTAGGTCACTGTATACGTCCCTTCAAAAAGTGTGGTTGGTTCTTCACAAAGCCTTCAGCGCTATAATTAAATCATATGTGCTGGTGTTTGTCTGTCGGTTCCTCGAAACTGAGCTGCTTGACCTTCATACGTCGAATACGACGGGAGATTCCACCATTATCTATCTATCTATCTATCTATGTATCTCTCTCTCTCTCTCTCTCTCTATATATATATATATATATATATATATATATATATATATATATGTATATACATAGATAGATAGATAGAGAGAGAGAGAGAGAGAGAGAGAGAGAGGGAGGAAGAGAGAGGGAGAGAGAACAGAACATTACGAACTTCTCTCTCTCTGTAAGTTCTCCACTGCCTTACCAGGGTTCTTGAACTCACACACTTTTGGGTCCTGGGTCTAACTAACGCCTTTATCCACTGTGCCATGTGTCCTTAAGCACGCAGTGGATAAAGGTGTTAGTTAGATCCAGTGACAGGACCCAAAGAGTGTGAGTTCAATACCCGGTTAAGGCAGTGGAGAACTTTCAGAGGGAAATTAACAAGAGATAACTGATAACTGACATCCATTAAACATGGCACGTGTAACTAGAGCAGTCTACCCCAGTGAGCGAAATAAAGCGTTCAGTTCGACATTCGAACCATCTGAAGAAGCCCGGAGCGTACAACGGCCGAAACGCTGCCTTTAAAGGAGTGCCCTTTGCCGTCCTGATGTTGCTACATGCCTTACTTCTTGCCTATCTCACATTGCGAATTTTTTCTCAGCTCTATAAAAAAGAACTAAACAAAATGAACACAAAACGATCAGCTTTTAAAATGACTCGTAACTGGAAAAACCGAATGAAAAAAGAATGTTAACAACAAATACTTTTTCACACCCAACCCAGTTCTGCGGAATTAGAATCAATGTTGGGTTTAAGCAAGCGAATGAGCCAATTGGAGTAAAGTGCCATGCAGATTTAAATTTTTCCCACTTGTGACGAATGCAGCTATCGATTTTTTTTGCATGCAAGCATGCTAGTTAATATTCGTGTTAGTCAGCTGTTGGCTCTCACGCTGGCCAATAGAATCTTCCTGCCTATTCGTGGCAGCCATCTATAGGCTCTCACTCTGGCCAGTAGAAAATGGCCGTAAACTACATGAAAAGTGCCGTAGAAGCATGAAAAAATCGATTATTTCCACTATCGATGGGAGTTGGGAAATGCAAAATCGGTCTTGGCCTTTCCTCTAACTTGGAACATGTGCATGTAAATTTTGGTGCAAATCCGTCGAAAATTGCGGCCGTGCATTCGTTACACACACACAGACACAGATACACACTCATCCTGCCTTTTATAGATAGAGATAATATATATAAAATAGATATAAATTAATTATATAGTTGATATAATGATTATAATAATTAGATATTATAATTATATAATAGATATATTGAATTATATATTATGATATATATAAAATAGGATAATGAATTATCTTATGTTTTCAGAGAACATTTTCCGAAATCTTCCGAAACAGTCACGGAGTTGAGCTGTCATGGAGCCTATTTGGTGGACAAGTTTAACGGCTTGTTGACTAATGATGCTAGACGTCGCGACCGGAACCAGTACAAAATTTTATCTGTTGGACATCAAATTTTGTTATTTTTTAAATCCTTTTTTTTTTCTCTCCTGGTGGGCAACGGACCCAGACGAGATTGCCGATACGGTCAGATTGTTGTTTACGGAGGATTCGCGGTAGCTGCTGTTCCAGATAAGTGAATTGTCATTTAAATCACAGCTTAATGGTTTTGCTTCTTTTCTTTTATTTAAATAAATAAATTAATATAAAAACAGGATAATGAATTATCTTCGGATTTCAGAGAACATTTATGAATGCTGAAGTGTGTTCAACTGAAAAACCCTGCTACAAACGAAATGAAGAGTGAAATATTCCCCTCCAGAGGGATGATTACAGTTACCTTCTTTCAAGCCATTAACTTTCTGTAACGTTGTTCGTGTTCTGATGAGTTTGGCGAATATCTGCAACAGACGCCATTTAAGGGAACAACTTGAATTCTTTTCGTAAAATGCAACCAGTGTTATCAGCCAGGTCTATATGTTTTAACGTACATTTAAATGATTTTAAAGAGACTCATGTTATCTTTATCAAGCACAATTTTCCGTCATGAAAACACATGCCCAGGGGGTTGTTTTGAGTCCACTGCAAATATGGTCGTACCCGCCCACTCACTTAGAACTAAATACCTTTTGGGGAAGGGTTCTCTTAAAGAAAAAGTACCTGGCTGTTTACTCGTGGCAAAATCTTATCTTTACCATTCCACAGAATTTTGGCCTAAAATTTTTATCACTGTGGGTCTTATCATTTCCCGGTGTTACTAATATTCTCTGAAATTTTAAGACACAGCACTATTATTTTGAGAGATGTTCGAATTCATTTACAATGGTGTCGTCACAATATTTCAAATGTCGTATTCTTTGACCTGATTTAATGCTGTCAGAAATTCTGAGATAAATCATTATTATTCTTAATATTGTTCCCATCACTACGTAAGGACCAAAAACATTCTTCAGCATCTTTTAATGTTACACGAAATTATGAGATACTGTGTTCTTGCGATTTTTTCCAGATTTAGTTAAATACTACCCACTTTCTGTTTCGATCAATTTATATATATATTATATATATATATATATATATATATATATATATATATATATATATATATATATATACAGTGCTGTTTGATAAAAGTGACTCACCTTATCCCTTATCCTTTGAATTTAGCTCAACTTTCGTTTCATCGGAGAAGAGAATATTCTTCCAGTCTTCTACGGTGAAATTATTGTAACAGTGATCCCATTTAAGTCTATTGGCTTTGTTGGCTTTGCTTATTAGCGGCTTAAACCTTGGTGTACAAGATTTGTAGCCTTGTTCTAACGAGATTTGTAACCTTGTTCTGATGGACTGTTGAAGAGGCAAGACTAACACCTTGCTCTTCGCTTGGACTGACTGCAATTTCTTGGCTAGTTATAGTCCTATTCTTCGCAACTTCTCTCTTGGCTACCCTGCCAGTTCTATCATCAGTCTTTTCTTTCGTCCCCTTGTTTCTTTCCTTGGAGCAAGTGTGGCATCATTATGTGCACTAAGCACTCGAAAGACAGTTGATTGCGAGGTTATACCAATTTCTGTAATTTCTCTCCTTGACTTGTATGTTTTAGAGAGGGCAATAATGGATGCCTTAAGTGGTTCTGATGCGTGTTTGTACCCTTTCATCTGATTAGTCACTTGAGTGGCTATTTCAAGCTGTTTTTATACTGTATGAGGCTTTCTGGAATATTCTGGAATGCTCTAGATTTAATTTAAGCTGTTATAGAATTCTCTAGAATATTATTCTGAGTATATTGTAAAATAGTTTTCAATATTTTGTCAAAAGTTCTTTAAATTTACCAGTTTAATCATTAGAATGCGATATCTGAGTCACTTTTTTTGCACAAAGTTTTTTCCTGAATCTCATTTATATCCAAATTTATAATTATCGATAGAATACCTTAGGGTGAGTAAACTTTTTTCCTAAGTGGTCGGGAAGGGGTCTTTATATTAGTAAGATCAAAAATGATTTAACCCCAAAAGCAATAGACAAAAAATATTTTTAGTAAAAAAAATCAGGTGAGTCACTTTTATCGAACAACACTGTATATGTATATATATATATATATATATATATATATATATATATATATATATATATATATTTATATATATATATATATATATATATATATATATACAGTGTTGTTCGATAAAAGTGTATATATATATATATATATATATATGTAAAAACTTAAGATAGAGTATATCTGTAAAATGAAAAACTTTCCTTTCAGAGTGCGATTGATATATTGTCGTCTAAATTACGCAAAACTGAAAATAACACTGACATCTCATTTTAACAAATATATTCACCAAAATTACAAAAAAATATCTTGAAATACAAAAAAATAAATTTATTCAATAAAATCGCCATTGGCTTCCATCACGGCCCCCAGACAAATTCGGAATCTCTTGCATCTCTTCTGGACACTCACCTTGTTTAAGTTGGTGAATGCTGGCATAATCCTTGCTTTCAGTTCATCTTTGATGTTAGAAGTTGATTTTTTTTTGTCTCTCGCTCAACTGCACCCCACACATAATAATCAAGGGAGTTGCATTCTGGGAAGTTAGGTGGCCAGATGTAAGAATAATGTAATCACAGATATTTTCTCGGCTGCCAGGACTGTGTTCTCCTGCTTTTTGTCGCATAATACAGAGTGCTGTTCCCAGCAGCCAGCCTCTAGACCCAGAGTTGCACTACCTTTTCAAGACACTTGATGTAGGCCTTCGTTCTGAGTCTGAGGTCCTGTAGGAAGATGAATGGAGGCATAACGTCGCCATCACTAGTGATCGCTTCAAA